>OZ020509.1:42238587-43452337 GCA_963971375.1 Platycheirus rosarum
ACAAACCATCCCTGAACCACGTGCCGGGCACAGGAAACTGCCAAGTGTTTAAGAAAGCACTTGAACAGGCGAAAAAAGCGTCCTCAAAATGACCATAATTCTCCAAGCGAATGTCCACAGGGGTCTTACCGCTGATAGCCTCCTGACAAAACTTGTTGTGGAATTGCGAGCAGAAATCGTCATCGTAAGCGAGCAATACCGTGATAAGGACGGACCAAACTGGATACCGGATCTGCTCAGAACTGCTGCTGTTTGGATCCCTGACACAAGAAAATTCCTCATTGAGAGAAAAGGGGCAGAAAGAGGTTTCGCATGGGTGAAAAGTGAAAGGCTGACAGTAGTTAGCCTATACCTCACTCCTAACGAAAGAATTGAAGAGTTCCGTACAAAACTGGAAGATTTAGAAGATTTTCTAAATCAAACCGAGGGAGATATCCTAGTAGCTGGAGACTTCAACGCCAGAGGACAGGAGTGGGGTATGCCAACTACAGACTCTCTAGGAAGGCAAATACTCGAGATGGCCACGAGACGTGGACTATACGTAGGTAACGTAGGAGATACCCCCACCTTCAGGAGACCAGGACACAGAGGCACTATTCCAGATGTTACCTTTGCGACGGACAACGTATTTGCAAAAATAAAGAACTGGAGAGTAATCGAGGACTATACAGGAAGCGACCACCAGTATATCGTTTTTGACTTGGAGGATAACCAACGAGCCCTAAACCTACGTCACCAACCACGGGCTCCATAGTGGAACTTAAACAGGCTTAACGCGGATATTTTTAAGGAAGTGATCGAGGAAGGGGCAGATGCTGTGCTACAAGTACAAGGACCTGCTGAAACCAAAGCTGAAGCCACGATGCAACTAATTCGGCTCGCCTGCGACTCCTCAATGCCCCGAACGAGTGGTGCCAACAGAAACAGAGATCCAGTGTACTGGTGGACAGAAGAGATAGCTGCGTTACGCCTGAGATGTTTACAACTTCGTCGAATAGTTACCAGGGGGAGAAGAAGAAACGCTGAACCTATGGAGGACGCCACAGCGGAGTTCAGAACCAAGAGATCCGAGCTCAAGAGGGCCATCAATTCGAGCAAGAGAGAGAGATGGGAGGATCTCCGCCGTGATGTAAATAGCGACCTCTGGGGACTAGGCTATAAGATTGTTACGCGTAAACTCGGAGCTCAGATGACACCCCCTGTTCTTAGCGAAGAAAAAATGGAGCACATTGTTGAAACACTATTCCCAACTCATCCTGTCAGGGCACCTGACAACACACCGGTCCAAAGACAGGATATCCCACTTTTTAGTGAGGAAGAGTTGAGCATAGCAGATGCCTGATGATGCCTTCCTGGTTGGCTACGCTGACGACATCGCCGCGGTGATTATAGCACGAGACACCGTTAGCGCGCAAAGAAAGCTGAACCAGGTCATGCGACGAACAAATTCATGGATGGAAGAGCATGGACTCAGCCTAGCCACGGAAAAAACAGAGATAGTTCTTCTGACGAGGAAGAGGATTCCCACACAAATTGACTTCCAAATTGGGACCGAAGTCATAAGAAGCAGCGCGGCAGTGAAGTACTTGGGATTGAATCTCGACACAAGTACTCGACAGGAAGTACGTCCACGACAAAAAGGCGGAAATGGGAGTGGAAGCGGCATCCGAGGAGGCTAAGCAGCTGACGATATAGAAGTGGCAAGAGCGTTGGTGCTCACAAAGCAGAGGACGATAAACGGCGAGGCTAATCAGAAATGTGGCTGAGTGGAAGGACCGGAAACCAGGTGAGGTCAACTATTACGTCACCCAGTTACTTACCGGACACGGATACTTCAACGCCTTTCTCCACAGGATCGGCAAAACGAGTAGTCCAGCCTGCCAGTACGGGGACTCTCAAGAAGACGACGCACAACATACCTTCTTCGCCTGCAGAAGATGGGCAACACAAAGAGAAGAACTGGAGAGAAACATTGGCACCATCACTCCAGAGAATATAGTCGAAAAGATGCTAACCAGCCAACATAATTGGAATGTGATCTGTACATACACCAACCAGATCCTCAGAACCAAGAAAAGGGAAGAAGAACAGTTCCGCGTTCCTAACCTACCATAACCTATTAATCTGCTAACCCAACCAGATCTTACCTAACCAACTTAAACTAACGTAACCTAACTTCACCTAATCAGAACTAACTTAAACTAATGTTACCTAACTAATCTAACCTTATCCTAACCTTACCTACCTAACCTAACCCATCCTAACCTAGGAACGAAGAAAAGAGAGGGAGAAAAGATCCCGCTAGAATACGTGAGCCCAGAATGGGCAGTACAACAGGACCCCCCCTTGAAGAAATGCAACCCGTAGTCCCGAGGGGGGTGATCTTCGAGACACTTTTGGAGGTTTAGCCGGTATGCCATTATAAGGTTGAAATTCCTTGGTGAGTCCGGCACACGGGGAGGTATGGATACCTCCTTATGGTGCGTAACGCATTCCTCCACAAGTAAAGTAAAAAAAAAAAAAAAAAATTATTATTATTGTTATTATTATTATTATTATTATTATTATTATTATTATTATTATTATTATTATTATTATTATTATTATTATTATAATTATTATTATTATTATTATTATTATTATTATTATTATTATTATTATTATTATTATTATTATTATTATTATTATTATTATTATTATTATTATTATTATTATTATTATTATTATTATTATTATTATTATTATTATTATTATTATTATTATTATTATTATTATTATTATTATTATTATTATTATTATTATTATTATTATTATTATTATTATTATTATTATTATTATTATTATTATTATTATTATTATTATTATTATTATTATTATTATTATTATTATTATTATTATTATTATTATTATTATTATTATTATTATTATTATTATTATTATTATTATTATTATTATTATTATTATTATTATTATTATTATTATTATTATTATTATTATTATTATTATTATTATTATTATTATTATTATTATTATTATTATTATTATTATTATTATTATTATTATTATTATTATTATTATTATTATTATTATTATTATTATTATTATTATTATTATTATTATTATTATTATTATTATTATTATTATTATTATTATTATTATTATTATTATTATTATTATTATTATTATTATTATTATTATTATTATTATTATTATTATTATTATTATTATTATTATTATTATTATTATTATTATTATTATTATTATTATTATTATTATTATTATTATTATTATTATTATTATTATTATTATTATTATTATTATTATTATTATTATTATTATTATTATTATTATTATTATTATTATTATTATTATTATTATTATTATTATTATTATTATTATTATTATTATTATTATTATTATTATTATTATTATTATTATTATTATTATTATTATTATTATTATTATTATTATTATTATTATTATTATTATTATTATTATTATTATTATTATTATTATTATTATTATTATTATTATTATTATTATTATTATTATTATTATTATTATTATTATTATTATTATTATTATTATTATTATTATTATTATTATTATTATTATTATTATTATTATTATTATTATTATTATTATTATTATTATTATTATTATTATTATTATTATTATTATTATTATTATTATTATTATTATTATTATTATTATTATTATTATTATTATTATTATTATTATTATTATTATTATTATTATTATTATTATTATTATTATTATTATTATTATTATTATTATTATTATTATTATTATTATTATTATTATTATTATTATTATTATTATTATTATTATTATTATTATTATTATTATTATTATTATTATTATTATTATTATTATTATTATTATTATTATTATTATTATTATTATTATTATTATTATTATTATTATTATTATTATTATTATTATTATTATTATTATTATTATTATTATTATTATTATTATTATTATTATTATTATTATTATTATTATTATTATTATTATTATTATTATTATTATTATTATTATTATTATTATTATTATTATTATTATTATTATTATTATTATTATTATTATTATTATTATTATTATTATTATTATTATTATTATTATTATTATTATTATTATTATTATTATTATTATTATTATTATTATTATTATTATTATTATTATTATTATTATTATTATTATTATTATTATTATTATTATTATTATTATTATTATTATTATTATTATTATTATTATTATTATTATTATTATTATTATTATTATTATTATTATTATTATTATTATTATTATTATTATTATTATTATTATTATTATTATTATTATTATTATTATTATTATTATTATTATTATTATTATTATTATTATTATTATTATTATTATTATTATTATTATTATTATTATTATTATTATTATTATTATTATTATTATTATTTTTATTATTATTATTATTATTATTATTATTATTATTGTTATTATTATTATTATTATTATTATTATTATTATTATTATTATTATTATTATTATTATTATTATTATTATTATTATTATTATTATTATTATTATTATTATTATTATTATTATTATTATTATTATTATTATTATTATTATTATTATTATTATTATTATTATTATTATTATTATTATTATTATTATTATTATTATTATTATTATTATTATTATTATTATTATTATTATTATTATTATTATTATTATTATTATTATTATTATTATTATTATTATTATTATTATTATTATTATTATTATTATTATTATTATTATTATTATTATTATTATTATTATTATTATTATTATTATTATTATTATTATTATTATTATTATTATTATTATTATTATTATTATTATTATTATTATTATTATTATTATTATTATTATTATTATTATTATTATTATTATTATTATTATTGTTATTATTATTATTATTATTATTATTATTATTATTATTATTATTATTATTATTATTATTATTATTATTATTATTATTATTTTTATTATTATTATTATTATTATTATTATTATTATTATTATTATTATTATTATTATTATTATTATTATTATTATTATTGTTAATAGTAGTAGTAGTAATATAATTATATTATGTCTAATTGCTTTGGCTTTCTACATCTTCCTGAATATCAAATTTGATTGTAATCGGTTAAGCAGTTCTCGAGAAAGTCGAAGAAAAAAACTATGGGGGGTACCATTTTTAGACAACTTATTTTTTTTACCATAGATATACCACACCTACAAAAGTGCACTGATTTTTTTCATAAAAATTCTATGAGCCGTTTTCGAGAAAAATGAGCTCTTACTTAACGGTTATATGACAGGTACCTCAAATATTAAAGCTTAAAAAAAATTCCAAAAAGTCCTCTGTAAAATGTCAAAATAATCTTAAGTTCTAAATTTGAAGAGGATTGGTTGAACCGTTTAGCCTGTAGTTCAATAGTCATCCGTACAGACAGACAGACAATAACTCAAATATGTTTCTCTATCATCGTAATGTCATGTTTGACTGTTATCTCAACATTTTTAATCTACACGAATGCATAACTTGCATTATAGTATACCTACAATCGCAAGTAAAAAGTGGCAAAACCCAACACTTGACGGTTTTTAGTAAAAATAGAGTATGCCATCACACAATACAAGACGTATTTATAAAAAGTGTTTCGTAAATTGTAGGACGGATTTTGATAAAAACCTGTTTTTGAATTTAAGTTTTTTTTTTAAATTTGTTTGAAATTTTGGTGTGCAGTTTCTTAGAGAACATAAATGTGTGTCCACACCAAGGAAACATTTTTTAAACATTTCATAAACATTTCTTTGTTCCTAAAAAGTTTTTTAATATTTCTGAAATGTTTATTTAGGTCTGGACGCTTCGCGAAACATTTCTAAAATATGTATGAAATGTTTCTCTGTTTCCCATTCCGAACGGAAAGCTTTCTTTATTTTGCAAGCATCTTAGTCTAGTTGACAGGTTTATTGTTTTTATTTATTTTTTTTTGCATATATATATATATATATTTTGCATGATTATAAAACACGACGCTCTAATTGCTACTTCTTTACAATCCATTTTAAAGTACAAAACTGGATACATAAAATGGGAAATAAATAAACATTTCACACCAAAAAAAAATCCAAGCAAACATTTGTCAAATATTTTTGAAATGCTTCGGAAATGTTTTTTAAACAAATGGGAAACATTTCAGATTATTTTGACATTCTACAGAGGACTTTTTTTCAATTTTTGTTTTAAGCTCAAAAGCTTATTTTTCTTCAAAACGCCTCCAAGAATTTTTATGAGAAAAATCAGTGTATGAAAGTTATTTTACTTAACTTTTTGAACAGTAAAAATTTTAAAAAAATCCAATTTTAACTTTTTAAATGTACTATTTTAAATTTTATTCGACAATGTGACCGCACATAGAAGCAAGTACGTGCTATCCACAAGAAAAAGTCTAATGGGGCCAAATCACACGATCTCGGTGGCCCTGACCAGTTCACATCACCATCAAATGACACGTGCAGAATGTCCAATGTGGCATGAGCTGTGTGGCACGTGGCGCCATCCTTTTGAAACCAGATGTCGTTGGTGTCCATATCATCCAATTCAGGGCAAAAGAAGTTGGTAAACATCGACCTATAGCGCTCGCCGTTGACGGTGTTGACCTGGCCAACATCGCTCTCAAAGAAATATAGACCGATGACGCCGCCAGCCCAAAATCCACACGAAACAGTGACTTCATCGGGGTGCATTGGACATTGGACCCATTCATCCAGATATGGGCCTCATCGCTGAAGATTATTTTTCGATGAAAATTAGGGTCAGTTGCCAAATGCTCCAGAGCCCATTCAGCGAACACACGTCGTTGTCTATAGTCTATTTTCATTCAAAATCAAAAATAAAATAGTTTCGACTGAAAAACTTTCCATTTCTTCAAACAGCGATATAAATTATAAAACAACAAATTTATAAAACTACTCACAACACGTTTGTATAAAATGTTGTTTAAAATCGTTTTTGATCCCAAGTAGTTTAGAAATTAAAAAAAAAACTCAAAAAAGGTCTTTGGCCTTTAGTATCAAGAATACGTTTCTACATATCGCAAAGGTTAAATCAATTCTTATAAGTACGATTTCCCGGACCCAAATAGAGAGTCCACCCTAATCCACAAAACCATACTTTAAGCCACTATGATTATGTAACGATAAACTTAATAGAAACTCGTTATCCGTTATACTCTTTGACCTTTTCCTTTTGATCTCCTGTCGGTTCAGTTAATCCCTTTGCCAACCTTATTATGTTTTCATCTTCTTTTCCATTTCTATTTGCAGAAATTATTTTCTTCGAAAGCGACTTTCCAAAGGACCCAATAAAATTGTCCTGTCGGCAAGTGATTTTGTGTTTCCGGTCGATTCTAGGAGGGTAAGTCCTAAGTCTTTTCAGTATAGTATACACACGTATCGTTTGTTAAAGATACTTGAATGCATACAAGATGAGTGGGTAAATTTCTATTGGGTTTTGTTTCTTTATTCCAGGTGGACGAGGGCATCGAAGCAATGCTGTGTTGCTGGTTGCAACAACTTCAAGAGTTTGGTGGACCCGAAGTCGATAAACCAGATTTACTCAAAGGATCAATTGGTTCATTGAAAAACTTTGGTCTGGCATTGGCTGGAACTGGTGGTGCAGGAGGTGGTGCTGGCGGTAGTCTTGGTGGTGGCGTTGGCCCAAATACTACATCACTAGGCGGTGGTGGAAAGAACATATCGGGATCTGGAAGTTTGGCAAGACATAATCCTGGACTTTTGGACATGAGAGCTAGATATAATGGAGATCTAGTTCAACTGAAGGAAATAACTTTAAATGGCTCAACTGAGCTAAAATCGAGGGCAATGGATTTGATGGTGATGGAGCACGGACTAAGGCATGAAAATGTGAATCCATTGATAGGCAAGTTTTTTAATACGAATAGGTTTAACGTTTCTACTGCTTAACACATATTGCTGTGAATTTTATTTTGTAGTTCGCTTTAACTAATTCCTTGATTTGTATAATGATGCGAAACTCTTATGACTAATTTCATAGTGGTATTATAAAATGAAGTTATCCAACGAACCTGAATATAATGTTTAAAATATCGGTTAAAGTCGATCGGTTCCACAGAACAAATTTGAACACCGTTCATTTAAATGGAGTTGCTGAGGCCATGTTGCAGATAAAAGTAAAATTTTGTTAAAAATTTGTAGGTATATTTAATTTTTTTTTTTTGCTGCTTTAATTTCACATTTTTCTTTTCCTTCTATTTAAAATTAAAAAGAGATAATCGTTTTGAAAGCCAAAACAATCAGTGTTCTGTAGTTTCTTTAATTACTAACTAACTTGCTGAAAACATGCTACCGCAACTGCCTTTCTATTCCCTGCTTAAGTTTACCCTAAAACTAAGTTATCCGACAATAAATAAAGGCCAACATCATCATCTGATCAAAAATTCCCGATCCCAATGGGCAATGGGGCACCGCGATAATGTGACAACGTTTCGGTCGTAAAAAGCCGACTATCTAAAGTTCTACTAGAGATAGTAGATAAACGAGATCGTCGGTCAATGCCGCATCAATCCTCCACTGATGTCATAATTGAGCCAGTGCCAGTGTAGTGTTCTGCAAGGTGGAAGAGATAGAGATCTGAAAACACTGCCAAACTCCCGGATGTTTTTCCACTAGAGGTGGCCACTTAAGAGTCTTGTCAGCTATCAAGATAGCTGCTATAAAACAAACGTGTTGTCAGAGGAGATGCTAAAATTCAATATTGGGTATACCATCGACTCCTGCTGACTTGTATATCTTTAGTGTTTCGAATATCATTTGGAGTTCCACAAGTTTTTTCCATTGAAATTAGATTGTCATGTCGTGCAGCTATTTCTAAGGTAAAAATTCTTACTAAATCCAGCTACACGGTCAATTTAATAGAGATTTCTCGAAAGAATAGTTGCGCCTACAGGAGGGTCGCGTGTCAGAAAATAATTTTTTTTCACTCAAGCTTTTACATGTATCTTGTTATGTAGAGGCCTTGGCTGAGTATATTTTTATAAAATACATAAACAAAACTGATGTATTATACTAAGAATAAATAATAATTTGAAGTAGTAAATATTGATATTATTTTTTTTTTGATTTTTTTATCATGAATTTTTTGAAAGTTGGTTTCTTAATAAAATTAAGTTATTTCGTAAACGGTATATCGCAGAAGCCAGTAAAATAGCTCAAACGACGACAAATTTAATCTTGCATAATGTTATAGAATACTGTTTTTTAAATAAGTCCTGCTAACTGTTCTATTTTTACATTTATACTCCAAAAATGTACTTCCTCATAACATTTAGCTCAAATTTAACAGACTTAACGGCCATAAATAAAAAAAAATGGGCACGACTTTGTCGCATACTTGCTCCTTATATTCCTTATTACATTGGAAAGCAAGATCTTTGACAGAAACAAGTAACATTTAAGTTGAAAATAACACAGTTTGAACTTATAAAAACTATCAAAACCACAATACTTAACTGTTTTTAGTAAAAATTAAGTACGCCATCACACGTCTTAAATAACAAAGAGTTTATGAAAAATGTATTTCGAAAATTGTAGGACCGGTTTTGATAAAATCCTGTTTTTATTTTTTAGTTTTTTGAAAAAAATTTTTCTTTCAAATATTGGTATGCAGTTTTTTAGAGTTTATTAATATACATGTTACAAAATTTAATAATAATAAAATTTAAAATAATTTTTTTTGATTAGTTTTAAAAATATTGATTTTTCAAAAAAAAAGTTATTAAAAATGTTGATATGCAGTAGTTTTGGTATCCAGATCTTTTCAAATATAAAATTTTACAGAAATCTATACAGTCGTTACCGAGAAAGCCAAAAATTAAAAAAACCTTTATATGAAGGTCCCGTTAATAGACTTTTGCCATATATATGGTCTTGATCAAATGATAGCCAATACGAACAAAAAAAATCTTAAAAATTTTCATCAAAATCGTTGAAGCCGTTTTCGAGAAAAATAAGCTTTCCTAAATGGCCGTATGGCAAGTTTTCGCCTCAATCTCAATTTTGTTTATTTTCAAGAATCCTAAACTTGCCTTATAGTCTCTATAATCGCAAGTAAAAATAATGTTACACAAACTAATGTTACATAAACTATTAAATTTTCCGTCGTTTCAGGAAGGTAGAAAATTCTTTTATTTTCTGGATTTTTTGGAAAATATCAATCGTAGATAAATAAAAGGCACGACTGGGTCGCACGTACTTGCTCTTATGTGCTAATCCTTTTTAAGTGCAGGCGTCTTTTTGACAAAGATTTTATTTTAATATTTTTTGTATGACGTGCAACTTCCTTAGAATCGTTTTGGGGTGAAGCTCGAACGAACATGCGTCACGACAAAGGGATAAACACATAAATATATAGGATTGTTAGCTTTTGCAGTTTTTTAGTGTAGTATTATCTTTCCACTTGCTGCTTACTGTTTATAATATAATTTGCTAATAGAAAGACACAAAGGACTTTTTTCAGTTAAATTTTCATTTTGGTATGGAAAAATTTGAACAACTGGCATAAAGATTCGTCGGAATCAGCAGTATGGCAATAATGCTAGGTAAAGGGACCTTTATACGTCCCAATATGGGACCAATGGAATTTATAAAGGATTTAGGTACCTATAATAAGGTTGGAAGGAAGGTAGGTACTAAAATTAAGATACGTGTTCCAACTACTGCTAAGCCAGTAGGTATAGAGACAATATTAAAAGTTAACACAGTGGAAGGTGTAAACTTTTGTTTTCTCGATTGAAATTTTTGCATTCAGTAGTAATCGAATAGTTTTTTTTATTTATTAGTCGTTTTTGTGTGTTTATCAAAGGCTTCCTTATTTATTCTGTGCTTTTATGATGATGAAAAATACTTTAAAATACGTAAGTATGTATGTAATGTAGGTTGTCACTTTCTTTTATTTGACTAATGGCTTGGCTAGGGCTTAGCCGAGCAATATGAAATAAAATGTTGGGGAAAAAAATTTATGAATTCAAAAAAACACTACTCATAACGTTTTTTGGAAAAAATGTTGTAAGCCATCTTATTTCTTTTGCTGTTTTCTATTTTATGAATTTTTCATTTCAAAATCGTTCGACCAGTTTTTTCAAAAAAATGTTTTTTTTGAAAAACTTTCCGAAAACATATTTGAAAATTTTTTTTAGTATGTCAATTTTAAGAAATCTATAGTTTATACTAGGAGAAAAATTTTAAAAAAAATCTATAGATCCGTTTTCAAAATATTCAAAAAACAAAATATTTTTTTTAAAAAATTATTAAAATTTAAAAAAAAATGTTTTTGAAAATTTTGATAAACAATATTATTTAAATCATAAAACACTACATATTTTGAAAATTTCATCAAAATCCGTCAATTAGTTAACGAGAAAGTCTGATTTTAAAAAACCGGTCATATGGGAGGTACCGTTATAAAACTTTTTCTGAAAAATCCATTAAAATTAAAAGATAGATTTTGCACAGAAAACATCATTCTGAAAGTTTAATCAAAATCGTAGGAGCCGTTTTCGAGAAAAATAAGTTTTTTAATAAAAGTTATATGGCAGGTACCGTTAGTTTTGGAGCTAGAATGCCAATTCCAAAAACTGTCGGGTAGAGCACTCTAAAAATACTATATACCAAGTTTGAATCAAATCGGCCCAACCGTTTAGGCTGTAGATATCGATACGGACAGACAGACAGACAGACAGACAGACAGACAGACAGACAGACAGACAGACGGACGGAATTTCCGGACCCACTTTTTTTGACTTCTCTATCATCGTAATATCATGTTTGATTGTTAGAATTTTTTTTTTTTTTTTTACGAATGCATAACTTGCCTTATAGTCCCTATAATCGCAAGTAAAAATTATTGAGCCCAAAGTTGTAGGAAATTAAATTCTGAATAACTTTTGTCATGTGCATTTTTCGGCAAAAGTCGTAAATAAGCGAGATATTTAAAAAAAAAAAATTAAGTTTATATTCAAAATGGCGGCCAACTGTAAAGTCCTAGGAATTCGAAAATCGAAATTTATGCTCCTATCCTATCTAATTTTTTTCCTTTGAGCTCATTTTTTTGTACATTTCGACTGGGCTAATTGGAGTTTATCCATCAAGCGCTAAATCTCACTGTACATTTTGGCTTTCCCAAATGTGGTAAGGGCATGCAATATTAAATTTCTTCCCTTGCTTTCTTTTTGTTGAACATTCGGTCTCTGAATTTTACTGCAAAGAGAAAGTAGTTATCGTACTTATATTATTAATGTGATTGTTTGTATGTTTGGATGTTTGGAAGTTTGTTCCCCAATAACGCCTCAACGGCTTAACGGATTTGGATGGAATTTGGTATGAAGATGGATAATGTGCTGGATTGAGACATAATCGACTTTTTTATCCCGAAAAAAATTTCATTTCCTGTGGGAGAGGCTTACATGTGAAATGCTGTAAGTTTTTAATGCTTTCGTGTCCCAACGAATGAATGATTTTGTGTAGTTGGGTATATGGAAGGTTGCAGGATTCACCCTATTTGGACATAGTCTCCAACGGGAGAGATTGAAATATTTTCTTTAACGAGTTTTGATTTTAATAATAATTTTTGTTTTAATATATGGCGGGCAATTAAAGTGTAACAAAAAAATAACATTACATTACATTTGCAGTTCAAGTAGAGCACTGGCAACTGAGGCCATCAGCTCTTACCTCTTACAGCAAAAGACGATAAGACAGAGAGACAAATAGGACGGAAGAAAAAAAGAACAGTAAACACGCGTCAACAGCATGCGGTTGTTTTTCGGACGGTCCCCATTCGAATAATAGATCTATCGGGAAGCGATCCATTTCTTTTCAAAGCCAAGCCCGTTGACCGCAATACAGAAAATTTTAAATTAAAAATGAAAAATGCAGTATTATTGCACGGGTACTTATTCTTTTGTTTTCGTTACGGTTTTTTCTCCATTGTAACGGGTGTTTGCTATTTTAGGCGGAGATTATTGGTTTAGTGTTTTAGTGAAATTTTATTCTTTTCTCTGTTATATTATAAATGTGAATGTTTGTATGCTTGGATATTTGTTATCCAATCACGCCTTAACGGCCCAATGGATTTGGATGAAATTTGGAAGTAAGAGGATTTGGATGAAATTTGGAAGTAAGAGGTATAATGTGCTGCATATGTTTCAATGCACGGTTTCTGTGGGAGAGGCTTTAATGTGAAATGCTGCATTTCTGGAGATTTGTTTCATATACTTCTTTGCCTTACCGACAGCATGAATTTGTGAAAATTGCTAGACGGAAGAGTTACAGGATTCACTATACTACTAACAGATATTGATATATAGGGAAATAGAGTTGTAAAGATATAGAGATATAGGGATATAGAAATATAGAGACACAGAGATATAGAGACATAGAGATATAGACATAAGGACAAAGAGACATATAGATATAGATATATTTAAGGATATGGAGATATAGAGATGTAGATATTTAAAAATATAGAAATAAAAAAATATGGAAATATAATAGAGATATAGATATATAGAAATATTTAGTTATAGACGAATATCACTTCGATTAAAAACACGGTAATCTGTATCTTAATAAAAATAAATTATAATATGAAGAAAAACCTAATTTAAACCCTAATTAATCTTAAGTCCACGCAGAAGTCGCTGGTATAAGCTAGTGAGTAAATAAAACTAGATATATAACTTTTTTTTTCCTATCCATCGTGTTTCCTGGTTTGAGGTAATGTCTGCCCTATACCGCGTGAGGACAGATTTAAATGTCTTTACGTTCCAGGTGCATACTCTTAATTCTTCTTTTTCATAACAATGGGTTTTTTATGATGGAAGGCTAGTTAGCCGGACGCTATAACCTCTACGGACTAAGGTTTCGTGTTGCACTTTCAAGCTTTGCAGGTCATGTCACAAAACTAGAGCTGAGACCCGTATCCAGTGGTTGCAAAGTGGAGATTATTTAAGCACTAAAAGATACATCTGGAAGCACTAGTTCCTTAACTTTCATGATTTAGATTTATTATAAAATTATAAATCTCTTTTTAAGTGAAAAGATACATGGTTGTTGCAACTTTTGCAGTAACCGACATATAATAATTTTAGAGTTTTGCCAGCAGAAACATAACTGGTTGAAATTCTATATATGAATAAAATTCGTATTAAATACGAAAAAAACAAACAAACAAAACAAAACAGATTTCAAAATATTGATTTTTTTCACAAATTATTCTCAAAGATATATGTTTATGATATATAGAAGGCACATAACAGCAAGTATATGCGACCCGGGCACTTTAGAAGAAAGTTATCGAGTTTCATTAAAATTAAATAAAAATACTTATGTCAATTCTCTATATTATGTGTATTTATATTACTTTATAATATTTATTAAACTGGTGACAGTTTAAAGCTTTTATTTTTAAAGCCCGCCTACAGCATCACAAGGTTTATTTTGAACCCTTTAACTTTTCTCTTTTTTTCAGGCTGGTTGAGCGACCCCAATCGTAATGCCATGGTATTTGACTACTGTTCTCGAGGCAGTTTGCAGGATGTCCTCATAATGGATGAAATAAAACTCGATTGGTCCTTTCGCCTCAGCCTGCTGACCGACTTAGTACGTGGCATGCGATACCTTCATTCATCGCCACTACGATTCCATGGTAATCTCACATCCCGCAACTGTGTGGTAGATGCACGTTGGGTGCTAAAAATAACCGACTACGGGATTTCATCGTTCTATGACGCCCAAGGGATAACGCCTCCGAACAAAAGCCCCAAAGAACTATTATGGACAGCTCCGGAGCTTTTGCGCAATTTAAAAGGACACAACCGTGGTGGCACACAAATGGGCGATGTATACTCCTTCGGAATTATCATGCAAGAAGTTGTGGTTCGAGGAGAGCCATATTGCATGCTGTCACTGTCGCCGGAGGAAATCATTGCAAAAATTAAAAAGCCCCCTCCACTAATACGGCCGTCCGTATCAAAAGGTGCTGCACCACCAGAAGCGATTAACATCATGCGTCAGTGTTGGGCGGAAACTCCTGACATGAGACCGGATTTCAACTCGTAAATGAATTATTCAGTGTCCCTTAACCACACATAAAGGGGCCCACAATACAATCGTTCAACGAGAGCTCATTTTGTTGTTGTTATTTCCTTTTCCAGAGTGTACGAGCGCTTCAAGATGCTTAACAATGGCAGGAAGGTGAACTTTGTTGACACAATGTTTCAAATGCTCGAAAAGTATTCCAACAATCTGGAGGAATTAATTAGAGAACGCACAGAACAGTTGGATATTGAAAGGAAAAAGACTGAACAGCTCCTTAATCGTATGCTTCCCAGGTGAGAGATGATAGGAATGTTAAATATGTTGTGAGGAATCGGAATGGTAAACTTGCGCGTCTGTCTGCAGCTCGAGCCTCGAGGATGATAATTGTGCGGTGGATAGGTTGATTGCAGGCGTTTAAGCCAAGAGCAAGCAAGCAATTAAAATAATTTTTCCATTTATATGTGCTTGTCTGAAAATGAAATGACTTTGAGGGCAGACGCCTGGGTAGATGATTGAGTGTGGTGAGAATGAGGTTTATATGGTTGAAAATGATATTTGAGATGTGGCATGATATGTGGATAGTATAATCAAAGTAACGTGGTTTTGAGACACTTAATTTTAAATATTTTAATCGTTAAATTATTCGGCTGTGGCTCTTTCTCGTTAGATGTGTGGTGTCATATGCTTGTGACTTAATTAGTCGGCAAAACAGAACTTTCTTTTCAAGGTGATGATGCAATATTCCAATTAAGATGTAGATTTTAACGACACAGATTTATGTTAAAATGCCAGGTGTTCTCGGTTTTAATTAGGAGAGATAGTAAAATTTAAGTTAATGGAGCTCACCTGGAAGTGTGTATTACTTTTAGGTCAAATCACCTGGAAGTTCCAGTTTTTACTGGAATCTTTAACAACTTTTTTTTGTAAAATTTCTGTTTGCATCTTACGCTTTTCAAACCTTTACAGTTCCGTTGCTGAGAAGCTAAAAATGGGTCTCGGAGTGGATCCCGAAGAGTTTTCCGATGTTACGATATATTTTAGCGACATTGTTGGTTTTACAACAATTGCTGCTCATTGCAGTCCAGTTCAAGTGGTGGACCTGCTAAATGATCTGTATACAATATTTGACGCAACAATAAATGCTTATAATGTTTATAAGGTAATCATGTCAAAAATTAGTTAAGATTTCTTTCTAATGAGCAAAATTTTGTTAAGGTGGAGACAATAGGCGATGCATACATGGTAGTTAGTGGACTTCCTGTTAGAATACCTGACCATGCCGAACAAATTGCTACAATGGCTTTGGATCTCTTGCATCAGAGCGGAAGGTTTAGTGTCAAACATTTACCTGGAGTTCCGTTACAACTGCGGATTGGTTTGCATACGGGGCCCTGTTGTGCTGGGGTTGTTGGTCTTACAATGCCTAGATACTGTCTTTTTGGAGATACTGTTAATACAGCATCTCGAATGGAGTCAACAGGTAAGACACGAAATTATAGTATTTATGAGCATTCACTTAACAATTATTGTGTTTAAAGGTTCATCCTGGAGAATACACATGTCTCAAGAAACAAGAGACCGACTCGAATCCACTAACAAATATCAAATAGAACCTCGGGGTTTGATAGAAATTAAAGGGAAAGGCCTGATGAGTACTTTTTGGCTACTGGGCAAAAAAGGATTCGATAAACCGCTTCCTGCTCCTCCACCTATTGGGTAAATATTTCAGTCATTTATTTTTGCAAGTTTAAATACTAACATCTTCTTTTCAATTTAATGCTTAACAGAGAGTCACATGGGTAGGATTTAGCTTCTATATAATAAATTATTTACTTTTTTGTTTTTGTAATTATTGACTTATAATTCAATTTCTTTTCAGCCTTGATGAGTTTTTTATCCGAAACTCGATATCCTTCAAAGGTCAGGCTACAAAATCACGCAATAGTACAAATCCCTCCTCAAGTCAATCGTCTTTGCTGGCCGGTGAAGCTGTCGAAGTTAAAGTCGAAATTACTCCTCCTACAAACGCCGATTCCAGTGCATATATGGCGAATTCCTATTCTCTAGATTCGAATTCAACAAACACTATAGGTCCGAATATGTCACTAATGCCTGAGTTTCCTACTAAAACACCGAGTGCCAGTCCCACATCTCGAAAGATTAACGATCTGCAACCCGATCAATTACTAAATCCTCAGAATTTTAATAGACTACCAGGTTCGACAGGAGGATCTTCTTCACGTCTGTATAAAAAGATCGAAGAAATGATCGATTTGAGTTCACCTTACAACCATTACAAATGCTTGAGCCCAAGCGAGAGCAATTTAACACAGTTTTACGATGGCAAGTATATGTACAGTTCGTCAAAATTTGACAGTAAACCTGGATCAAGTCGCCTTCTTCGCCGGCAATTCAGTTTGGATCGCGATGATGGTACTCAGACTACTGGGCCATTGACGACGCAAACGTCGACGACCACAGCCGTTAAACAGACAACCATGCTGGACATTCCAACGTTGCAAGAAAATCGTTGTAGTCCGAAATGCACGCTGCCACGGGTGCACAAGCTTAGTTCAACATCAATAGCACAGGATCTGGAGAAAATCGAGGAAATTCCATTGTCTCCAGCTTCGTCGCAGCATCATAGTAGTTTAGATAGTAATATGAATCGAAGCCCTCCACTCTTTGAAGACACCAGGATGCCAAGAACTCCGAATAGTGTTGTTGAAAACAGTATTAGGAAACAACAAGAAGTAACGCTTACAGTTGAAACCTTGATGACTAGATAGGAAACAATTTAAATTAGTTAACTCTTTTTTTCACTCTAACCTAAGATTTTTTGGTATACATATTTAACGATGGAAAGCGGCCAAATATGAACGTTTTAATGGCCAAAATACTAACGCACAGGGAAAGGTACAAACTATGAAAATTTTGTGATCAGGACCGTACACAATATATGTGTGTATATTATTGAGAGGTCTATTCATCTGTAGCCAAATTTTTATTTAGTCTATTTGACAAAAGTTGAGTTAAGATTTTTATTCTTAATATTAAATTTATTAGGTATAACAATATGATGTTATAAGCTTAGATAAGTAAAAATATTGGATTTCTTATTTATAGCAGTAATTGAGATGATCATTTCCTGGTCGACAGTGTTTATTAAAGTCCAGCAGTTCTAGAGAAGATTAAAGTTGTGTTCATTAGAAGATTTTTTGTAGTATACTCTCGTTTATCGATAAATGAATACAAATTCCTTTAGGTTATTCATGTCCTTTTGCATTCTGTTGAGGTTTTGGTAACATACTCCCAGGAATTTTTTTAGGATTTTTTTTCAATTTTTTTCTTTTATTGAATGAAATAACTTTTCTTTTTTTTTAAACAAATTTTATGAAAAACAAAAAAAATACATACGTTCTAAAGTTTCCTCATACACGACTTCGATATTCAGATGACGCCACGGCATTTCCAATACACTTAATAATCCGATGTCTAACGGTTGTCAAGACTCTTACTCGCATACCAGCGGTTGGCCTCCTGGTTTTGAAGAGTTAAATTGTACTTAAAAAAAATCACAATAAATGGCCGAGTTTCGGCGGTCGGCATTCCACTCTCATTATTGATATAAAACTCTCCGGGAAGTGTTTCTTCAAAATAGGCATAGAAGAACTTGATGAGTCAGTAGTTGCTACTTCTACACCTTGTTGGAAACAAATGTCCTGTAATAAGTATAAGTCCAATACGCCAAGTGTTGATTGCACGCACATGATGTATGATGAAGGAATGTCAGCCCAGAAGCTGAAGTATCCAATCAAGTGATAATGGGCGATGGCATTCTTTGGAACGACATTCTATGGAAGAATGCCTCTCAAGAATGAAAGAAGCGTTTGAAGGCTTCTGCTCACTTACCAACTTGAAGTGGTAGTGTTTGATAAGAAACTTTCTGGTATTTAGTGTTCCTTTTTAAGTTTAAAAATAGAGCGATTCTGATAAGAGTGCAAACATGTTTCTAAGATCTAAGTATCAGATATTTCCAGTCGTTGTCATCAGCCTCTGCTGAGAGTCTTGCCCTGGATCCTTTATAAGTTATCACCTTAGATCAATTCAATCCAAAAAAGAGCAGGAAAAGACAAAAGAGGCCTTTAAATATTTTTTTTCCGCATTCATTCGTTAATTTTACATCCCAGGTCAATGGCTTTGGTTGAATCGAAGGAAGTGTTATTGTTATTACCGAGCACAATTTTCTGCAGGAATTTCCAGCAGAATATTTTGAACGTCGAAGGTTGTAATGTGATAAAGCTACTTTAGAGAAACATCTCATTTAGATCAGAGCAATATTTTACGTAATGGTAACCAATAATCTTCATTGTTCTGTTAAAAGTGAATAGTGCATCTGCATTTGGTATAGTTCGTAACCTGCAAAAGTTCAAATCTCTGTTTAATTTATTAACATAAGTCTTTAAAGCTTTAATGTTCGGAATCGTGGTGATGTTTCGCCTGGATATCGCTGAAAAGGTTTTCAAAGTTGGCAAAGTGTTAGTAGTCGTTTATTTGCTCTTCAAGCCGAAGTTGCTGCTGCTTGCCAAACACGTCATAAATTGCAAATCAACATCGTCTATTCAACATACCCTTAATGCAGCATAATAGGTTTAATCTGCATAGGTCAGACTAGTTATAAAATCCGATTTATTCATTAGATGTGTCAGTGGTTTAGCTGAACTTATACAATCCGGCGAAGCTAGGACTGCCTATTCTTCCAGTATTTGGAGCCATTGCTATATTCCTGATCGATCTTTCTTTTTGCTCAAATAAAAAACTGTATCAGAGAGAACCAGAGATGACCAGTTCCGTGCGTTCGCGAAATGTGTGATATAATGGAATTTGATAAAATCTTCTTCTCGCTGTTTTTCACAAGGAATGTCGGACTCGGATAGTGTATTTCGATAAATAGGTTTTACAGTATGAGCTCTCGACTTATCCTTTCTAAAAAATGGTCACTATTCCTTAATGTTTACTTGATTCGTAAATATAAAAAAGTTGAGATAACAATCAAACATGACATTACAATCTTATTTTTCTCGAAAAGGGCTCCAACGATATTGATGACACATTTTAAGTTTTTTGGTTGGTATTGGAATAAAAGGCTAAGAACGAAAATCTATCACCAATACATCGGAAAGGGGAAACTGTGAATTGAAAGTTCAAGTTTGTCAAAAAGTGTTAACTAAATATCAAATAAAAGTCAAACTTACTTTTAGGGGCAACTGACCAATCCATAAGTACATATATTGACTGACCTTAAGTCCACGCGACGTATAGAACGCCGTGAATTGTGTACGATAACAAATAAATGATACACAACCAAGAAGTACGAAGACAAATATAGGAATATCGGTAACAAATTGAGAACAAATTATGACATTTGACATATGACTAATAGTCAGTGTGACCTTTTTTGAATCTTGAAATATTTTTTTTAAATCGGGGATAACTATTTTGGAGCAAGTAAAAAAAAGCGAAGTAGGAAGTAGTATATAATGTGCAGCTATTGCAAACATTTGCTTTGTGTATGTGAAGGATATGCATTTTTAATGAATAAATTTGTGTTATTAAATTTTCGAACATGAAAATGATATTAGTGTGTATTTTTTTCGTGCAATCACTTACAAAAGTTAGCTTTAATTAAAATGTTAGTATTAAAAGATCGCATAAATATTGTTTTAATACGAATTGTTTCTTTGATGTTCCTCAATATTAGTTATCTTTTCTAATTTCGATATTCAAGAAATCATAGGTTTTTCTATCGAAAATATTATGATATTAATTTATAGACATTTTCATTGTATAGCCATTTAATAGTATATCTAAGTAGATGATATATAAACAGATAAGTTTTTGTGCGTTAGCTAAAAATGACAATCGTTGATAAAAAAAAGTAAACTTAAAATTGTAGTTCAATTGGTTCAATACAGAGTTTGTGTAATCTATTTTAATAAAAAAGATGTTTCTCCTTTCGATCAGTTAAAAAAAAAACAAGAAAAGGAATTAAAGGAAAAATGATTTAGTTTATATTAATTGTAAAATAAAATAAGAACAGGTAACATTTTTGGTAAATGTATATATACATAAATATACTATAGTAGCAAACAATATTATATTTCTGTTAAAATTAGTCAAAATAAAAGAATCTAATTGAGTATTTAACAAAATTGTTAAATATAGACAAGCGTTAAGTAATTAATATAATATTAATACACATTTGTATGTATAGAAAATATTTCTACTTAAGGTGATAGTTGATGTTGTTATACACTTTTCTCCCATTTTGTAACAAGAAAAAAATATACTTAATACAAAACAATATATGTATAGATGAAGAGGAAAAAGTTAATTTTATTGAATGTTTACTAGAATTAAAATTGAATATTATTTAATGCATTATAAATGCGCTGTTGAACTGTCCCACAAATTAAAATACGTAGATTTATTTTTATGCTAAAACGTAAACTGTATACCTATTATGTAGTTATAGTGTTGTTTTAAGAATGTTTTCATATTGTATAAGCAATAAAAATAAAAAAAGAAATGTATTTACCGAACTGTTTTTTACTTCTTTCATTATGTTGTTAACATTATTATTTGCTTTAATTAGACGAGGAGAGAAAAAGCTTTGTTCTAAAAATGTCCTTCTTTCACACCAAAAAAAAAATCAAACTTAACTTAAATTAACGAACATAACTAAATATCCCCAAGTCCAATTATACGCTTACTAAGATTACTCGTATTGACAAGGTGGTATTGGTAATGTGTTGGCCAAGCCTCTCGAATATAATTTTTTTATTTTTTCATTTCTATTCCTTTATTTAAAAAAGCGATAAAGATTTACCCTTTAAACTAAAGCCCAATTCGTAAATTATTTTGTGTTCCGAAGATATTTGAACAACTCATTTGTGAAAGCCCATCTTCCCTTTCAAAAATCATAATGTATCACGTTTCGAAGCTTCTCTTAGGCAAAAAAGATCAACTGCTTAAGCTTTTCCATCGCTTCCATCTTCTAGGAAAGCATAATCTCGAAAATCGAAAGCTTCTCCATGACCTGGTTATCTATTGGCATATCTCACCGAACATTGGAACAAATCTTTACATCGCTTTGGTGAAAGTAAGATTATTGCTGTTGATATCTCCAAGGCATTTTATAGAGTTTGACATAAAGCTCTCTTATCGAAAATGCGTGCTTTTGGGATCGATGATACTCTTTTTCGTTGGATTAGAAGCTATCTTCTGGACCATTCAATATAAGCTGTATTGGACGGATTCAACTCTGATTCTAAATGAATGCTGGTGTGCCTCAGGGCTCTGTTCTGTCTCCGACTCTTTTCCTCATTTTTATAAATCATCTTTTGTCTATTACTTCTAATCCACTTAACTGTTTTGCTGACGACCCTACCCTCAGCTTTTCATATTCGTTCGATAATTCACGTCTTTCGCCTTCGGACGTACAATTGCAACGGTACCAAACGTCAAGTTCAATAAGCTCCGATTTATATAGGATTGTCAAATGGCGTAATAGGAATCGTGTGGAGTTTAATGCTTCGAAAACTCAATGCTGTCTTCTGTCGTTAAAGCTAAACATATCCCCAATGCCATTGTCCATGAATGGCACTTACATCGAAGAAACCGAAAAGCTCTCAGTACTCGGTATGTGTTCAACGACGACCTCCGTTAGAACGACCATATATTTGAGATCGCTAAAAATGCTGCTAAGTGCTTAGGTTTTCTGTATTGGTGTAAGAATATTTTTCTTCATCTGATCTGGCTACAATCTATAAAGCGTGTATACGCCCTAAACTCGAGGCAGGTGCTTCGCAAAAATCGCTTCACCTGCTTGATAGAATACAAAATCGAGCGTTAAGATTGATAGGAAATAGAACTGCCGCTGAAACAATTGCCCCTCTCGAACACCGAAGCAATGTCTCATGTCTTCTCCTATTTTTTTCGTTTTTTTATATAAAATGGGCACGACTGGGTCGCACATACCTGCTCTTATGTGCCTAATTACATTGGACGACAAGATCTTTGACAAAAAACAGATAACATTTACGTTGAAAATAACACCTTTTGAATTTGAAACTATCAAAACCACAAAACTCAACGGTTTTTAGTAAAAATTAAGTACGCCATCACACGTCATAAATAACAAAGAATTTATGAAAAAAGTATTTCGAAAATTGTAGGACGGATTTTGATAAAATCCTGTTTTTTATTTTTAGTTTTTTAATTTTTTTTAAATGTTGGTATGCAGCAGAGTTTATTTATATACATGTGACTACAAAATTAAAAATTATTATTTTTGATTAGTTTTGAAAATATTGATTTTTCAAAAAAAAAAAATTGCAAAAATTAATTTTTATTAGAAAAAAAAGTTATTCAAAATTTTGATATGCAGAATTAATTAAACTACCTAGATCTTCTCAAATATAAAATTTGACAGATATCCATAGAGCCGTTAATGAGCAAGCCAAAAATTAAAAAAAAAACGTAATATGAAAGGTTCCGTTAATAGACTTTACCCGTATATGTGGTTCTAATCAAATTATAGCCAAATAATTTCCTGTGCCATTTTGATCTGCAAGCATTCAAAACCAATGTTAAGCGACAACTCCTATCTTTCCCCTTCCTATCTTTTTAATGCCCGCGCAGTGTGCTCTAGATTAAAAGGGAAACAAATAGTCCCTTTGTTTAAGTTTAGTTCAGTGCACCTTATCTGGCGAAATTTCGAAATCCCTTCTCAAATACTCAGCCTGGTGTACCGCAGGGAAACCATCTAAGACCTTATCATTTTATTTTTGCGAAAAATGATGTATATATAATAAATAAAGATATTATTGTTTCCTACGGTTTGAAATCGCGATAACTCGAGAATGGTGGCTCCTAGGAAATATGTTTTTGGTAGAGAATTGCACGATCTACAAGCTTTCTCTTATAACTATTCCAGTACTCTCACCGTTTCAGAGATATATGCGAAAAACAAAAATGTATGACCTTGGATTAAAAACAACACACAAGCGGCATCGATGAGGACTTAATATAACTTAAAACAACGTATTCATAACCTGGTCCAAAATTCAGCTTGTTAGAAATTAATTAGGGCTATTCGTGAATTATAGTTACTATCAGCGGTACAGCGGCGTTGCATAGAATCAATCAGAATCAATCAGTTTTTGGCATCTTTTTATGGATATTGATACCCAAGCATCCCAAAACTATTACCCAAAGGAGCGTGTTATTTGTTGGCTCGGCTTGGTAAGCTGAGTTTTTAACGTCAAACCACAAATTCTCAATAGGATTAATATTTATTATATTGTATAACGTTTCTTTGCAAATGGAAGCACAACTTCCTGCATAATTTTTACGTAAAAGTAGACTCTTGATTCATGATTTTTTTCTACACGATAAATCGACGTTATTCACTAAAATAAATAAAGCCCAGATCATAATACTGGAGCCTGCGCGTATAGCTTGATGCTTTGCTTGAACCAATTCACTTGGCCATTGTACTGCGCATCTCTCTTCAAATTTCTTTGCTCATCTCATGAATTTTTAAACATATACAATCACGTTCTAGCAATGGACTCATTATGCAGTTTTCATCTCTGGCATTGTACTCATTAAATCTCTTGAGCACCATTTTTGTTTTCCTTTCATTGCTCTAATAATAATTCCGGTTTATGGTCAACCGCTGACAAAAATGTTTTTTGTCCCGAATCTGGCCAGCGGTTCTTATTTCTTTTTTTATTATAGCGGCAGGGTTCCTCGGGTTTCAGGTTTGAAATTAAACTTTAATGCATTTTGTAATTTGTATCATCATAGCAGAGCCACCAATTAATTTCAGAGGTAGTTTCTTTCCTATAAAATCAGCTTTGTCATAAGAGCGCGCTTCTCAGCGGAACAGTGCTTTCAGCGAGCCATAATTGACCAAAAGTTAATAAATGTAAACACTCTTTATTTTTGTCTTTTGTTCCTTTTACTTACTTTCTTTTATTATAATATTTGCGTTAGCGTTTCAAATAAATAAATATACTAGAGCTCCTAATATGCAAACGACTTTATTCAGCCAACTCAACTACAACTTACAACTGAGAACTGACTAACTTGTTTGAAAGATCTACTTAAAGGTTTTTATATATTTTAAAACAAAATGAAGGGGTAAGCCTTCCAATAAAGATATACTCTTCAGTCTTCACCGGCAGCTCTTACAATTTCCTCTTTTTAACCTTACATAAAGGTTTTATCAAAAAAATGACAATGTATTGTATGTATGTCTTTGTATGGAATGTACCACTTGCTGTGATTTAAGTGTTAGTATATTTGAATGCAATTTAATGGGAAATTTAAAATTGAATTTTCTAAGCATTCAAAAATAGTGTAAATGGGCTGAAGTGATTACTTTTAAATTTAATATTTGTGGTTATTTCATAGGTTTCTTTTTTTTTGAAACTTTAAGTCTTAAAACAACTGTTCCCTTTATAAAGTACTAGCGGTACCCAGCGCACGTTGCTACGCCTAAGAAAAATAAATTGCACGACTGGATCACACGTAATTGCTCAATCGCCGAATAAAATTTAAAAAAATAAGTAATATTACCGTAGAAACATAACACTATCTGGACTTGAAATAAATTGCACGACGACGTACTTGCTCATATGTGCGGTCACATTGTAGAATAAACTTTAAGAAAATTAAAGTGAAGATCAAAGCATTTATTCGATTTTTGTGACTTTTGATTGTTCGAATAAAGTACGTTAAATTGTATTGGGTGAAATAATTTAAACGACATTTTATTTCTTTCGGAAATGCAAAAAAGTGTGAATTTTTTTTTCAAAATCGTAGGAGCCGTTTTTAAATAAAACGGTTTTTTCTTAACAACTTTTTTTGAAAAAAAAATTAAAAAAATAATTCAAGAATACAAACTTAAGCACGAAAATAACTTACATTTAAAAAAATTCACTTATCCGTTTTTAAAATATTGATTTTTCAAAAAAAAAAAAAAAAATTTTTTTAATTATTAAAAATACAAAAAAAAAGTTTTCGGAAAAAAAGTAATGCAAAATTACTTAGGCTACCCACATCTTCTCGAATATCAATTTTGATTGTAATCGGATCACCATTTTTCGAGAAAGTCGAAGAAAAAACCGGTCCTATGGGAGGTACCGTTTTTAGCCAACCATATTAAATTTTTGTTTCACCAAATATAATGCATACCTACAGTAGTACACTGATTTTTTTTTTATAAAAATTCTTGGAGCCGTTTTCGAGAAAAATAAGCTTTTACATAACGGTTATATGACATGTACCGTTAATTTTTGAGCTTACAAAAAATCGAAAAAAATCGTCTGTAGAATGTTAAAGTTCAAAATTTGAAGACGATTGGCCCAACCGTTTAGGCTACAGTCCAAAATACATCCGTACAGACAGACAGACAGATAGACAGACAGACGGACAGAATTTTGCCAGTAACAAAAATATGTTTCTCTATCATCGTATTGTCATGTTTGATTGTTATCTCAAAATTTTTAATCTGCACTAATGCATAACTTGCATT
Source organism: Platycheirus rosarum (assembly GCA_963971375.1). Taxonomy (NCBI): domain Eukaryota; kingdom Metazoa; phylum Arthropoda; class Insecta; order Diptera; family Syrphidae; genus Platycheirus; species Platycheirus rosarum. Next base: position 42,265,409 of record OZ020509.1, read on the forward strand.
ATAGTACCTATAATCGCAAGTAAAAATTGTATTTAATGTGAAATGAAATGAAATTCTGGCGCGATTTTTTTGAAGGCGAGATCCACGCTCTTCAGTTTCAGTGGTCCTGGAAGTGAAAGTTCTGTCGCGCATTTGCTGAAGGCGAGAACCACGTTCTTCTTCAATTTTAGCGTCTCTAAAAATAGAAGCTCTGTCGCGCATTTGCTGTAGGCGAGATCCGCGTTGGTCTTCAGTTTCAGCGGCTCTCTCTTTTCTCTTTTATTCCTTGCTTCTGTTGATTTTCTAGCAAATGACGCTTTTTTTGTAGCATTGTTGAAAACTGAAGACATATTGAATCTTTATTTTTTTTATTCATTTATTTTATTGCAGTTCGATATTTCTTACATTTATGTACATAGTTTATTTAAGAGATATAGAAAATTAAATCCTTTACAACTTTAATATGAATAATGCTAAAATGAATTTTATTTAAAAATATTTTAACAAAGTTTTAAGGGGAAAAGTACAAAGAAAAAACCCTTATATAATACTTAAAAAACTAAAATTGCACATAAACCCAAAAAATATATAAAAATAATATGTATATCTAATTTAAGAGATTAAGAATTTGCTCATTATCATCTTCTAAAAAAGTTGTCTTGTAGGTTATATATTACAAGCTTAATTTGCTTAACATTAGCTTTATCATGAAGCCTTACTGTTGGAAAATGCCATGGCAAATTTAGCATTAATTTTAATATTTTGTTTTGTACTCTTTGCAACTTTCTTAAATGGGTCTCAGCGCAGTCATACCACAATGCAGCACCATAAGCTGACAAATTAATTTGAATATCAGAATTTTATTATTCATGCTAAGACCTGACTTGCTGTTAATAAAAGGGTATAAAATTCTTATTAAAAGATTTGTTTTGTTTATTGTATAAGCAATATGTTTGTCAAAAGTCAGTTTCTTATCAAGTGTTATACCTAGATATTTGCAACTTTAGGACCAAGCGATGTCTGTAACAATTTTTGTGGCAAAAAATCTGTTTTTCTACGTCTAGAAAACCAGATTGCCTGTGATTTTTGAGCATTAACCTTTATTTTCCACTTATGAAAAAAAGTTTGTAAGGTATTTAATGAATATGGCAAACTTTCAAGAGCATTTTGAGGCAATAAGCTAGACGCATAAAGGGCCGTGTCGTCGGCAAACATAGCTAATTTAGTGTTTACGTCCAAAGATGGTAAGTCAGACATAGACACTTTGAAAAGTATCGGTCCCAACACAGAATCCTGCGGAACACCACTTACTGTATCATACAGTGAAGACTTTACAGAGATCTTTATTTATTTGCATTGTATATAAACTGACCGTTCCTGTGATTTGGTCCCGCTAGCATTATTTTCGTATTTCACATGAAAATATGTTTTTTCTAGGGCGTAATAACGCGCGCTAGTTAAATATAAAACTGTTGCGGATTGGTACTAGGTTGTTAGTACAATAATATTGTTGGTACTAGATCTTGAATAATTAGTACTAGAATTTACTAATATTGTATTTTTGCTACTAGATTTAGTATTTAGTAGTAGAACTAGTACTAGATATTTTTTGACGCGAAAAGTGGAATTGATAAGGTGTGAGTTAACGGGCTGTATATTGGTGTTGGTGTCATCGATGTTTTCTTATGACGTTATCACGTAATATTATCGTCCGTAAACCGACTTTACAGACAACCAACTTTTTTTTAGTTTAGTTTAAGAAAAAAATACGTTTTCTTAAAATTGAAATTTAAATTTCCAAAACCAATCAATTATGGATTAACTTCATTGAATTCTATTAATTTTATTTAAATCTAGTAAAAAGGCTAAAACTATGATTTTATTCAATTTAAGGCTGGGTGATATTCAAAATTTTGTGTTTTCTGCTCCGAAGTGAAAATGAAGCGTGAGAATGGCCTTTCAACTTGGGAACACGCATTTTATGGTTGGCATTTTGAAAAGCATGACATTTTCATATTTAAGCCGAACACTTCCTTGCCACTTGTCTTGAATACGTTTAAACTGGAACGGCAAATCGTTTGAAGTCAACCGAATTCGTTGAATTATGCATTCTTCTTCTTTAAATAGCACGTTCCTTTCCGGTGGACGTGCGCGACATTTTGGTGTCGCGTTGTTAATGAATATCATTATAAATCGCACAAAAAGCTTTCACTTATCAATAACTTACCTTTCAAATAGCAAAAGCAAAGAGTTGAACGAAAAGATGAATTGAAATATTGAAACTAATATAAAACAAAACAAATCGATTACCGACCTATTCCAATGGAAATGGGTTTTGGTTTTCGCCGACAAACAAAAACAATGACCTCCCTTTTTTGTGAAAGAAATACAAATAATATTACTCAACAAAATTAGGAAAAATAATAAAAATATCATCAAAAATAACAAAGAAGTCCGCCAAAATCATTTTGATTCTAAAAACAAACATTTCGTTTAAATTCATACATTTTATAGATTATATATATATATTTATTAGGCTCTTAGGTGCCTAGTTACATTGGAAAGCAAGATCTTTGACAGAAACAAATAACATTTACGTTGAAAATAACAAAGTTCGAACTTATAAAAAGTATCAAAGCCACAATACTTAACGGTTTTTAGTAAAAACACCACGTCTTAAATAACAAAGAATTTATGAAAAATGTATTTCGAAAATTGTAGGACCGGTTTTGATAAAATCCTGTTTTTTATTTTTAGTTTTTTGATTTTTTTTTTTGAAATTTTGGAGTGAAGTTTTTTAGTTTATAAATATACATGTGATTATAAAATTTAAAATAATTTATTTTTAATTTGTTCTAAAAATATTTATTTTCCAAAAAAAAATTTCAAAAATTAATTTTTATTAGAAAAAAAACTTATTTTAAAATGTTGATATGCAGAATTATTAAAGTCTATTAACGGTACCTTTCATGTAACGGTTTTTTTAATTTTTGGCTTTCTCGGTAACGGCTTTTTGGATTTCTGTCAAATTTTATATTTTAAAAGATCTAGGCAAATTAATTCTGCATATCACCATTTTGAATAACTTTTTTTTCTAATTAAAATTAATGTTTGAATTTTTTTTTTGAAAAATCATTGGCGCAAAATTATAGACGCTTAAATATCAAACTAAAACAAATAAAATTTGGCACTAACATCAAAAATGTAGTTCCTCAATTAAGGACGACTCAAAAATTGATTTTCTCTGAGTGTGAAACTAGATTTTTAATAACAGGAATCCCCTGCATTATCTTTTTAGTGTGAAACTAAAAACTCTCGGAGAGAATGACGGCTCTATCTCACAAAACACCATTTTGAAAATAAAAATACACACAAACCCTGCCTAAATCCAATAACAACAAAATTCCCTAAGGTTGTCAAACTTTCAAATTTGGTTTTAACTAGTGTAGGAGATTTTTTGTTTATAATTGAGAAAAACTTAGTGCAGAACTAAACATTTTAAGTAGTGTGTATTAAAAATATGTAGGTTGTCTATAATTTTGCGCCAATATATTTAAAACTAATCAATCTAAATTATTTTAAATTTTTTAATCACATGTTAATATTCTCTACAAAACTGCATACCAAAATTTAAAAAAAAATTAAAAAAAAAAACTAAAAATAACAAAACAGGATTTTATCAAAACCTGCCCTACAATTTTTGAAATACTTTTTTCATAAATTCGTTATTATACAAGACGTATGATGGCGTACTTTATTTTTACTAATAGTAGTTTTGACACTTTTTAAGTTCAGATAGTGTTATTGTTCTACCTTAATTATACTTATTTTTTAAATTTTATTCGACGATCTGACCGCTCATAGAGCAAGTACGTGGGATCCAGTCGTGCAATTTATTTTTATATATTAAAATCATAACTACCTTAATAAAGTTTATGTAAAACCGAGAAAATCACTTGGCTATTGAGAAAAATCGTGTAAAAAAATAATATGTTAAAGTCAGTATCTAAACCTAACATTATGGCAAAAGGGAAGTAAAAATTACGACTTACTGTTTAGATACTATCTTACTAAGGTCGGAATTTCACGTGGTATTTTAGCGCAGCTGAAGTTATTAGGTTTATGTACAGATTATGTATACGTGCATGTATGCTTAATTTTAGTGTTAACTTATTTATTTAATTTTGATCCGCTTATACGTGCGTGGGTTGGATACGTTTTATGTATTATCTATTACTATTTATACAAGGTAACTACACTAAACTAAAAACCCTGAGCTGAGCTTCAAAACTCACAATTTGGTTCTGGATCTCAACATTTTTCGCTGTTCTTTCAAAAATATGTCAACACACAATAATGATAAAGATAATGATCATAATGAAATAATAAGCGATTCCAAATAAAAATTCTGAAATTTTTTGCATTTTGTTCTAATTTAAAGAATAGCCTTAAGTCCACCCACGCAATAGACAGTTAGCAATGAATTTTGTTCACAAATTCTTCAGAATATCCTTTACAACGGTTTTAAACATTCCAGAAAGGAAACTCTCATACTTCCTTAGCGATAGATTTCTCAATCCAAGTAACAAGGTTCCAAACCGAAACCAGTTCGATTGATGTGTGCAGTAACGAGCAAGTGAAACCAAGGCTGCGTTGGCATAGGATTCCAAAATAATTGCATTTTTTGCGTTTAATGCGAGTTCTAGAAATAGTTTTTGTTTCTTTTAAATGTTCTGAGAAAATGTAGAGTAAAATATGACATACCTTTTCTGCAAAGAATTAACGTCTGAAGAAAGCTCAACTCCATTACATCTGCTCGCAAATCTCGGGCATCGTTCAAAATTTGCTTCAGATGTGTATCGGCACACGCTTCAATTATTCCACTAATGTCTAATGGCCAATGAGATCCACTTAACACAAAGCACTCACTCCATACGTTTGCCAGAATAACGTCTTGCTGCCTCCCATCTAGCATTCTAAAATGTTCGTTGTTTCTCGCTTGTTTGACACATGTGACTAGAATTTGGGACAGAATCTGGTGATGAACACTATTGCTGGAGAGCACACTACTCTTGCAAAAAATCGAAGTCAGCTTCCGAGATGTGTTCTTATTTTTTCTAAATCCCATTTCCAGCTTAGCTCCATTACGAGGTCCTCGTTCTTCCTGAACAGCAGTGACATTCATTCCAACAAATAAGCATCGTTGAAGTCGACAAAAGGGACACCAGTTTCTTCGAGCTCGATCAACAATACAGCTGCCTTTGCCAGCGATACAAGTGTACAAGGATCCTTTGCGAACACTTCGTTTAAAAAAGCAAGAACACCCATCGCAGCAAGTCACTCCATAGTGCTTTCCAGAGCTATGATCACCGCACACCTGACATGGTTGCACCGAAAAATCCTGGCCACAACCATGTATCGCACCGAGAACTACGGCCATTCTAAAAGAACAACCTTTACCTTGCCACAACTAACAAGTGTGGCTTGTACATTCTACGACACCTCTTTATATGCTGCACAAAATCCTGCAACTCAAAGGACATGGGGCACTTAACAACTGTCAATCACAGAAGACAATGTACCGTTTGAATAAATAAATGGACGCTAAGTTTGATTCCAAGTGGCACTCTACTGCATTCTTTATCTTCGTCGTACATCGCAGCAACGACTCCTGAACAAGAAATTGAATACCTGAGCGCCTTTAAGGACCTTAACAAATGGTTATGGTTAAACAGTTCATTATATTCTGCTAACTTCTACGATTTCTACAAATGACCACATCTATCGGTTATGGGGGTGCCAATCAGTTGGGTGGTGTCACTTTGATTGTCGACCATGAGTCCGCGACGATTGTCAACTTTTATTGAATAGTTAACGCCAAGAGGGTGGTAACACAGTAAACAGTGGGCGTATTTAACGATTAAAAAGAGAAATAATATTTAACATTCAACTTGAAGGAACGATTTCCTATTTGCATTGTTCCGACTTACGTTTTGGGAAGAATCAAAGCGGAAAACAGTTATGCTTGAAATTATCTATTAACCTCGTTAAGGTTGTACTGATTTTTGCTTGGTTGATGTCATTTACCAACAGAGCAGAGCTGCGATAATTGCAGGTTTTCGAAGTTTCAAGTGTATAGTTGTTAATAAAACAGGGTCTTGGGACGTTTTTGGTGGTGCGTCAGACTATTGCGCCACAAGTATTGCGTTCTAAAATTAGAATAATTGCTTAAGCAATATAAAATAAATTTCGTAGCTTCTGACGACAGAACTAGAACCAGGCATTTGGGATAACGACTTTCTTAAGATCGAAAATCCTTAAATAAAGGTTGAGGTGGCAGCCTTCCAGATAGCATATGATAGCATTCCCCAAAATCATGACCTATTGAAACAGAGCTGTGCTCACTCATTTCTACCTTCGAGAGGGCATTATGCAATGAGGATCTTGGTAAACTTGGTGAACGCCACCGCATCATTCATCATAACGGCTATAATTCGAATTCCTTGCTTTTTGAAAGTTGAGCTGCAAAATATCTTCGAATCATTAAAGAAAAATAAGTCAGGAGAAGTCAAAGATATACTGAGCATTGTACCTACTATGACATTTCTCTCAGAATGTAGAGGAGACGCATTTTTCTACAAGGGGCGGGGGGCACTTTTCTAAAAAAGCAATTGCATTCGAAAGAAATATATTTAAAAACAACGGCAACACTTAAAATAATGTGCTATGCTTTTTTAAAGCAAAAAGTCTGTTCTGTCCTATAGTTTTTTAAAACTTTAAATATTTATTACAACTTTTGTAAAAAATTATTTCAAACTCAAAATTTCAGAAATAAAAATAAAATAAAATAGTTCATATTGATTTTTTTCAAAATTGAGATAATGTTTACTAAATCTGCTTTTAATATTTCTTATTCTTATTAATTCTTAATTGATCAACAAGATGACATAATGTATTCTAGTTTTCGAGAAAATTGAAATTTACCAAACCCCCCTTTTTTATAATTTTGTTTATATTTACATGGTCTTTCTCTTTACACATCCGTGTGTAGTACTATAAAATAATAACGGATTCTATAGAGACTAAAAACTAATATTTTTTTACTGAGGCAGGGGGGTCTCTCAACCCTCATTTAGAAAAGTGGGGCAATTTTCCAAAAAAGGCAATCGAATGGAAAAAAATATATTTAAAAATAAGGGATTATCTACAATAATGTGCTATACCTTTTTTCAAAGCCAAAAGTCTGCTCTATCATATAATTTTTAAATTGAGTACTTTCCATCAATATTTAAAAAAAAAAATATTCAAACTTTATATTTTCGAAAAAAATTTAAAAATAAGTTATTTCGATTTGTATCGGAAATTAGGATATATATATGTACAGAATTTTCTTTTATTATTTGTTATTCCTATTGATTTTTTTATCGAACACTGAACATTATATGATTGTATGACAAGTTTTTGAGAAAATTGGAAATTACTAAACCTAAATTCTTATAATTTGTTTGGTATTTACGTGATTAGATAGGTATACTAAGTTAACTGCCTTAAAAAAGTGAGCTAAGTAAGAGGGGCATGCCGCATTCTAGCTCTTACGGTACCTGCCATATAACTTTTAAAGAAAAACTTATTTTTCTCAAAAACGGCTCCTACGATTTTGATAAATCTTTCTGAATGGTGTTTTCTATGCAAAATCTATCTTTAAGTTTTAATGGATTTTTCAGAAAAAGTTTTAAAACGGTACCTCCCATGTGACCAGTTCTTTAAAATCAGACTTTCTCGTTAACTAATTGACGGATTTTGATGAAATTTTCAAAATATGTAGTGTTTTATGATTTAAATAATATTGCTTATTAAAATTTTCACAAACATTTTTTTTTTAGTTTTTAATATTTTTTTAAAAAAACTTATTACTTTGAAAACGAATCTATAATTTTTCTTTTTATTTTTCTCATAGTATAAACTATAGATTCTTTAAATTGACATACTCAAAAAAAATTTAAAATATTTTTTTGAAAAAAAAACTGGTCGACCGATTTTGAAATGAAAAACAGTAAAAGAAATAAGATGGCTTAGATTTTTTTCCAAAAAAAAGTTATGAATAATGTTTTTTTGATTTGTAAAAAATTTTATTTCTTTAATATTTTCCCCCAAATTTTGTTTTATATTGCTCGGTTTAGCCCTAGCCACTAGTCTAATGAAAGCAAACTTCGTTATTTTTTTTATTATTTATTTATCGTTATTTATTTTAAAGCATTTCATGATCATAACAGCATACAGAATAAATAATAAGGACGCCTATGATAAACACATAAACACACAAAAACAACTAACAAATAGAAAATGGGCACGACTGGGTCGCACGTACTTGCTCTTATGTGCCGAATTACATTGGATGGCAAGATCTTTTACAAAAACAAATAACATTTACGTTGAAAGTAAAACAGTTGCAACTTATAAAAACTATCAAAACCACAATACTTAACGGTTTTTAATAAAAATGTACGCCACTACACGTCTTAAATAACAAAGAATTTATAAAAAAAATATTTCGAAAATTTAGGACAGATTTTGATAAGATCCTGTTTTTATATTTTATTTTTTTAATTTTGGTATGCAGTTTTTTTAGATTTTATTATTATACATTAGATTATTAAATTTTAAATATTTTTTTTTAATTAGTTTTAAAAATATTGATTTTTCAAAAATAAAATTTCAAAAACTAATTTTAATTAGAAAAAGTTATTCAAAATGTTTATATGCAGAATTAAATTGACTATCTAGATCTTTTTACGCATAAAATTTGACGGAAATCCATGGAGCCGTAACCGATAAATTCAAAAATTTAAAAAAAACCGTTATATGAAAGGTCCCGCTAATAGACTTTTACCGTATAAGTGGTTCTGATCAAATGATAGCCAATACCAACAAAAATGTTCATCAAAATCGTTGGAGCCGTTTTCGAGAAAAATAAGCTTTTCCTAAACGGTCGTATGGCAAGTACCGTTATTTTTAGGCCTAAACAAAAATTTCAATTTCGCCTCTGGGGAATGCCAAAATAATCACCTAAGCCCTTTAGGCTGCAGCTCGTTATACATACTGACAGACAGCAGACAGGCAGACTGACAGACAGACAGACATTTTTTCTCGATCACAAACATAATTAAGCTACCTATTTTAATTAATTTTATTTCAAAAAGTAAATTATTGTTAAATGTACCTTATAGCTTATATCTAGGTAGCCTTGTTTTTTAAATTTTATTCAACGATGTGACCGCACATATGAGCAAGTACGTGCGATCCAGTCGTGCAATTTTATTGTTATTTTGTTTGAAGTTAATTTTATTCAAAAACTATTTACTAAATTAACCTGATTTAAAAACATAAATTAAATGCGAATTTATATCTTTAAGAAAAAGTGTAACAATTGTAAGTAAGTGCTGCCGTTGTTAATAATAATTGTTTTTATAGTAAAAAACACTTATTTTTAGTTCCTCTAAAAGAATCCTTTATTATTATGCGGCGCCAAGGTTATCGTACTCTACCCGAAATGTGCAGAGAGAAAGACCACGTAAATACCAAACAAATTATAAAATAGCCGGTTTGGTAAATTTCAATTTTCTGGAAAACTTGAATACATTACATTATCATAGACTGACAATATTATAAAGTAAGAAATCTTTTTGACAATGTCTACAAGCTTGAATTGTCATCTCATTGACCATTTCGGATAAGTATGAGCAAAACACAATGAATGATATACAAAAGATACAACAAAAATTGAGGGTGTTGGAGGTGGGAACGTAGAAAAGATTTTCCACTTTATAATATTTTTACTCTATGACATTATGTCATCTTGTTTTCAGTGTTCAATTAAAAATTAATAGAAGTAACAAAAATATTAAAAGCAAACTATGTAAACATTATCTCAATTTTGAAAAAATCAAAATGAACTATTTTTTTAATTTTTTTTCCGAAATTTTGAGTTTGAAATAAGCTTTTACAAAAGTTTTGTATGTGTAGATATTTAAATACTTGAACAGACTTTTAGCTTTGAAAAAAGACAAAGCACATAATTGCATGTAATTCTGTTATTTTTAAATGTATATTTTTTTATACTAGTGCTTTTTTTAGAAAATTGTCCCTCCCGCCTAAACGGGGGAGTTAGCCCCTCCTATAGTAAAAAATGTTTGTATTTAGTATTTCTACAAGAATCCGTTATTAATTTTCAGCGCCAAAGTTATCGTACCTTTCCTCATACAGCCAATTTTGCACATCTATAAACATTTATATGAAAAATAAAATAATTGCTTAGCCAACACAATCGTTTCTCAATGTTGAACAATGATGAAGATGCATGACAGCGGAAGTTAAGAAATCTGAACAAGGTTTAATTTCAAAAAGTCCATCACCAAAAGAAAAGAACGACCGCCTCAATGCTCAATGGCATTGGAATATTAAAAAAATGGGCACGACTGGGCCGCACGTACTTGCTCTTATGTGCCTAATTACATTAGAAAACAAGATCTTTCACAGAAACAATTAACATTTACGTTTAAAATAACACAATTTGAACTTCTAAAAAGTACCAAAACCACAATACGTAACGGTTTTTAGTAAAAATGAAGTAAGCCATCACACGTCTTAAATAACAAAGAATTTAAGAGAAAAGTATTTCGAAAATTGTAAGACGGATTATGATAAAATCCTGTTTTTTATTTTTAGTTTTTTTTATTTTTTTCTCAATTTTTAATTGCGATTTAGGTACTAAAATGCAAGTTATGAATTCGTGCAAAAAAAAATCTAACAATCAAACATGACATTACGATAATAGAGAAGTTGAAAAAAGTGGGTCCGGAAATTCCGTCCGTCTGCCTGTCTGTCTGTCTGTCTGTCTGTTCGCGCCTCTACAGCCTAAACGAATGAGCTGATTTGCTTCAAACTTGGTATTTAGTATTTATTAGGTAGCATCTCGGTCGAAAAATAACGACACCTGCCATACAATTTTTAATTTTTTTTTTTTTTTAATTTGGTTTTCGAAATATTTTGAAAATGGGTGGATTGAATTTTTTTAAATAATTTTCCCAGATGAAAGCTAAAGCTAAATTCTTGGCCATAACATTAAACTATATGCGTTTTATTTCTTCTTGAAAACCACACGTCTAAAAAAAAACACTCTTTATATAGTTACATACATATGCAGCCAGTAAGCAATTATCTAACATAAGAACAAGTTCGTGCGACCCAGTCGTGCGTTTTTTTTTTAAATTTATTCGACGATGTAACCGCACACATGAGCAAGTACGTGCGATCCAGTCGTGCAATTTATTTTTTTTAATTTTGGTATGCAGTTTTTTAAAGTTTATACATACATGATATTATAAGATTTAAAATATTTTTTTTTATTAGTTTTAAAAATATAGATTTTTTAAAAATAAATTTTATTTAGAAAAAAAGTTATTCAAAATTTTGATCTGCATAATTAATTTGGGTAGCTAGATCTTCTCAAATATAAAATTTGGCAGAAATCCAAAAAGCCGTTACTGAGAAAGTCAAAAATTAAAATACTGTTACATTAAAGGTGCCGTTAATAGACTTTTCCCCTAAATTTGGTTCTGATGAAATGATAGCCAATACCAAAAAAAAATCTCAATTGTGTTCATCAAAATCGTTGGAATCGTTTTCTAACTATGTATTAGTACATTAATACACAAATACAACAACCCTCTCACACTACTAAATATGTTCACAAAAGCTCCAAACCTAAAGACCAATATGATAAAAACCAATAAAAAAGCTATATATTAGGCAGGGTTTTCAATTGGCAAAGGTAACTATGTTGGTGCAATACCTTTTTTTTCAATTTACACAGAAAGAGTAGTAGGAGCTAGGTAGAAGTGAGTAATCGATCATTCATTATTCCGTCAACTTTGATGGTGTTCGGTTATGGTGGAGTTTACGAGTTTTTTTCAAAGAGATACACAGAATTCATGCACGTTTGTCAGTGGCATTATATCTTTTTCTGTAGAAAATTTCTCAATTCAGTGTCGTGATAATATTCACAATACACCGGTGCCACTGTTTTGAAAAGCTCGCCCATAAGCCCTGTGCTGACAATTTTTACTGAACAGACTATAGAATGATCCTTCATTTCTTCTTCGGACATCTGATCAGGCATAGATTAACTTGTGGTCCATCCATTTTACTTGCGATTTTGGCTATGTATGCACTTATTTACTTAGGGAGCGCTACAGTTCGGAATGAACCTGGGCCTGGGCCTCCACCAACATGCCTCTCCAGCCAGCTCGGTCTTTGGCTAGCTCAGCTGCATCCAGTTTTGCACACCAAGTAGGATTCGTAAATATAAACAAAATTTGTTAACAACCAAACATGACACTGCGATCATAGAAGGCTTAAAAAGTAAGTGACAAAAGATTTTTGTCTGTCCGTCAGTATGTATTTAACTATTTAATAGAAGGCTAAAGTGATTACCTTAAAATTTGTTATGTGTGGTTCTTTTGGCATTCCTCAGAGGGGTTTTTTCAAATTTGTTTGTTAGTGCCTAAAATAACGTTAACCGGAATATAAAGATTAAGAAAAAGCTTATTTTTCTCGAAAGGTCGGCTCCAACGAATTTCATAAGAGTATATTTTTTACTTGCGATTATAGGTACTATAATGCGCAAAAGTTAACGGTACCTCTCATATAACCGTTATACAAAAGCTTATTTTTCTCGAAAACTAGTGATCCGATTACTATCAAAATTGACATTCAAGAAGATGTAGGCAGCCTAAGTAATTACGTATTAATTTTTTATCGAACACTTTTTTTTCTATTTTTTATAATTTTTTCTTAAATCAATATTTTGGAAAAGGGTAAGTGAATTTTTTTAAATGTATGTTATTTTTGTGCTTAAATTTGTATTCTTGAATTATTTTTTTTTAATTTTTTAGAGAAAGTTTTTAAAAATAACTGTTTTATTTAAAAACCGCTCCTACGAATTTGAAAAAAAAAATCAGACTTTTTTACATTTCTTAAAGAAATAAAATGGCGTTTAAATTATTTCACAGAATTTAACGTACTTTATTCGAACAATCAAGTCAAAAAAAATCGAATAAATACTTTGGTGTTCACTTTAATTTTCTTAAATTTTATTCTACAATGTGAGCGCACATATGAGCAAGTACGTGCGATCCAGTCGTGCAATGTATTTTACTTGCGATTTATAGGGACTATAAGGCAAGTTATTCATTCGTCAGAAAAAAATTCTAACAATCAAACATGATAGAGAAAATTATTTGAGTTATTGGCAAAATTCTGTCTGTCTGTCTGTCCGTCTGTGCGATGTTTGTATATTGAACTACAGCCTAAACGTTTAGGCCAATCGTCTTAAAATTTGGAACATAAGGTCATTTTGACATTCTACAGAGAACTTTTTTAATTTTTTTTTTTAGCTCAAATATTCACGTTACCTTTCATATAACCGTTATTTTTTTCGGAAACGGCTCCAAGAATCGTTGGTCTTAAATGGTTTCAAATCGAAATGGCAAGGGAAAATGACGCCCGGATAAACTATTCCAAATTCGTGTTGTTTGGCCAAAAAAAGAATCTCTATATTTCACGGTATGTCCGAAATGTGGATCAAGGGTGAACTGATGAGCATTCCTTGCGAGACGAGTATTACGAGTGAAAGTTTTAAGGGGAGGAATGCAGCTGGCTACTTCGAGTGAACATTTTTTGTAAAAGAAACGATAAAATAAAGCAAGACATGAAAAATTGCGTTGGTGCACGAGAGGGGCAATTGTTTCAGAGATATTTCTGTTTCCCATCAATCAAGGTGTGAGTTATACTCTAGTTTTGGGCTTATAAACTCTTTATAATTTGTAGCCAGTTCAGAAGGGGAATACAATTTCTTGCATTGGTAGAGAAAATCTTAACACTTAGCAGCATTTTTGGCGGTCTTAAATATATGGTCGTTCGAACGGAGGTCGTTACTGACACACATACCGAGTACTGAAAGCTTTTCGGTTTCTTCGATGCAAGTGCCATTCATGGACAATGGCATTGGAGGTATGTTTAGCTTTAACGACCTAATAAAAAAAATAGTAATCAAAACAGCTTTGTTTACTTCTTACAAAATAAGCTATCTGCTTGTGAAACGACTCCAGCGGCAAAAACTGATGATAAGTATAAAATAAGAATTAAAAAACGCTTCTAGCGCCACCTAGGGCTAATTAAAATAGCCTTACTTAATCCTTACAATATCTCGTCAAAATCGGCCCATAAATAAGAATTTTCCAAACTAAATACCGAACGATTGTTTTTTTTTTTTTTTTTTTTTGATTATTTTTAAAACTAATCAATAATTTTTTTAATTAGCTGTATATTAATAACCTCTAAGAAACTGCATACCCAAAACTGCATACCAAAATCCCAAAAAAAAATTGTTTTTTTTTTTTTCAAAAAATTTAAATTACACACACCATTATCTGCATCTACTTGCTACTTTAACAAAACTCCGCCTATTTTGTATTTCTTTTTCTCTTCTTTTTGAGTTTGAGTGAAATTATTTTGGGAATTTGCGCCTGTTCTTTTTCATGTTCGCCTGGTGCTTGCGATCGATTTTGGTTGAAAGAACCACCCTATCTCGGTTAGCATGAGTGACGAGTCTTATCAGCTGAGTCATGTTGTTTCGTACGTGTAGCTTGTCATCGATTTATAAGACGTTATCACGTCAAAAAGTTCAAACAAAACGTTGTTTACTCATACTCGTACGTATCACCTTTTTTATTAAACTTGGAACTTTAGGAAAAATAACAACAAACTACATGATCTTTTAATATTTTTTAATTTATTAATTATAGTAACTGAATTCTATTTTTAGTTCTTATTAAAAAGTGGAACTAAAGTTTGTAAAAACATAAATGTATTGATTTTCATTCATTTGGTACAAATAATAAACAAGAAAAACTTCATTCATCGTCACTAACGTCGCTTGCTCCTGTTACACTATGGTGACTTCCGTCATCTGCATCATTATCTACCTCATCGGCTTTTTTCTTACTACTGTTCTCAGCTTCAGTATGCTCAGAATCATCATCAGAATCTCGCAGAGCTTTCGAAACCTTATTTTTGTCAATTTTTTTATTGCGTCTTCCTTCAAAGTCAGAACCTTCGTCTTCATCCGATGAGTATATGGCTGAACCCTTATTTGCGTCAGCTGCTGGAGCTGCTGAACCCTTTTTGTATTTGTTTTTAATAGCACTAAGTGAGATGGCATTTTCATCATCGCTTCCCTCGTCTTGATGGTATGAGGAGTTGGCTCCTCCGTGCGTTTCGTGACCACTAGCACCCGCCCGGCCACTTTTCTTCGGTTTGGGTTTATTTTGGCTGCGCATTGCCTGGCGAAGTTTTTCTTCCTCCTTTTTCAAATTATACAATCGATCTGTTGTGGGATCCTTTCCAACTTGCGTAAGAATCTTAATACCACTTGTTTTGGTGGAACGATCTGCCAATGACATTGTCATTTTCTTGTGAGTAAATGATTCTGTTGAGTGCGGCCGGAACGTAAGCTTCGTACGGAAGACAGCTTGCCCTTGTAAACCAGTACCTTGGCGAATGAACATATGGTTATGATCCCCATGCAATGGTTGTTTATACACATCAAACGTTTCGTTACCCAAATGCAACGTCATACTTCCATCTGACCAACGGACGAATCGCGCATTGGACTCTCTCTTCATTTCTCCGTGATTATCCATGAATTCTCGCCAGCGAATGGTGTTACTTACTTTTAACTTGATGCGTTGACGACCTTCTTCGTCCATTGTTTCTTCTTCGTCGATTTCATCTTCGTAGGTTTCCGGGTCAAAAGGACGTGTATCAACCGACAAAAAATTGGGTAATTTGATGAAGTGAATTTCCTTGCCAAGATCCGTAACAATTCTAGGAATTTCAACGTCAATTCGAGTTTCTGGTATCGGTTCGGGTTCGTCTTCTTTTTCGGGTTCTTTGGATTTACTACGAGCATCACGGGACCTGGATCTTGACCGTGAACGAGATCTAGCAACCGAATGTCGAGAACTCGAACGAGATCTTGTTTGAGACTTTGATCTGGAACGACTTTTTCTAACTTCACGTTCTTTAGCGGCGCCTTCACCTTCATCTTCGGCATCCGACTTCTTTTCCTCTTCATCGGAAACACTGATGTCATCGGCGTCACCGAAGAGCTCATTGACATCGCCAGCTGTAGGCTGAGTTTGGGGCTGTAATTAAAAAGCATTGCATTGTTACCTATATGTTCGGTATAAAATTGGAAGAGCCGTGTCGTGTTTTTGATTTGACGAAAGCCTTGTAAAAATCAATTTTTTTTATTCAAATGAAATTATGTTTAAGCTACAAATTTGGACCTTTGAGTTGATAATTAGAAGAATACTTTTTAGGGTGTTCTTCTGAGAAAAGAAACAAAACTAAGCAATACTCTAACTATAAACAAAGATTTTAATGCACCGCTATTTACAATCGGAGTTCCCTGATTGCAATGGTTAGTGTCCTAGAAAACTAAGAGCATATGGAAAACAATATTATCTAACCGCAGACTGCGAAGGAAGATAAGTAATATGATACAAATAGAAACAAGATTTGGTCACATTATGCAGCAGCTGGAATTCTAGAACATGGGAGAGTTGTGTTATCTATTAGTCATTTAGTCTTACCTCATCCTCGCTGTCTGTATCTATAATCTTCGGCTTTTTAACTTTTTCTTCCTTTTCGCCATCTTCGTCTTCTGAACCACTTGATAAAAGCTTTCTTTTCTTGGGCGTTTCCTTCTCGCCAACATCACTGCCAGATTCAGAACCACTGCGACTTTTCCTTGACTGTGGTGTACCTGACCTCGAACGCGATTTCGATGCGGAACGACTTCGAGATTTTGACTTTGTAGTAACTGGTGTTTTAGATCGGGAACGGGCTTTAGGCGATTTAGAATGTGAGCGCGAACGGGATGGTCTAAGCTCGGGTGTGTGACTGCCGCTGCGGGATCTTGAACGTGACCTAGATGTTGACCTTCGTCTGTCATCAATTTCTAAGTTCGGTGATTGCGACCGACTATCTTCGTCTACGTTGGAATTCGCTGATCGTACGCTATGGCGACTGGGTGATCGGCGGCTACGATTGCCATCCGGCGGTGGTGTGTGTGGGGATCCTGGCTGGCTATCCGAACCGTTGGAACTGTTCGAATGCCGACTATCATTTGATCCTGAACGCCGACTGTTTGGAGTACCGGAACGAGATTTGTTGCTTTGTGGTGTCCCAGAGCGTGAACGGTCGCTGCCACTGCCCGACTTTGGAGTGCCTGGTGATCTGAAATCAATTTAATCAGAAAATGAACCATAATTATTTGATTGCGAGTACCTTGGATCATTGGGTACTTCGGGGAGTTCCGGTGTATGAGATGGTTTCGGAGAAGGAGTTCTGCTACTTGAACCTGAGTCAGAACCTGCAAAATTACATTGAATAAATAGAATTTGACTTATCGAAATGTTCTTACCGCTATCTGAGTTATCTGCAGCCATTTAATAATAAATATAATTTATTTTTCTTAAGTTTATGCACAATTCGGCAAATCAAACGTGTAAAACCAAACACAAGCAAAGCAAATAGCAAAGGCAATTGACAGCATCTGTCAATTTCCTTTTCAGACGCTAGGTATGTTCAGCAAAACGATGAACCCTATCTTTGGTGTGCGTTCTATTTTTTAGTGATATTAGACAAAGCTATTTCGAAAATTATACGTACAATCGAAGACCTTGGAGGCTGAACTATAATGGTTGGAATAGCGCGGACGGGCTTTTTGAGATCGTGGACAACTTCCTTTTTTATTGGTTGGCCTAAGACAAGCTAAAAGCATTAGAAGGAAAAACGGGATTTTTTATTAATTAATTGTGGGATATTCTAAATAACACGGGGAGAAAAAAGGAAATTTTTTAATGCCAACGTTGGAAAACCTGTTGCAAAAGTCTGGGATTACTGGATGATATGTTAAAATTGAGGTTTATTTTTTTTTCCCGATAGTGTACTCAGGAGGGCTAGTGTCGCCAAAAATAACTGAAACTGAAACTAAAATGGAACCAACTTCAGGTAGGCAACTAGCAGTCCATTTATATAATACGTCCATGGTTTTTGTAATGAAGAAAATTTGACATATACTTCCGCGGCATTCCGTCCATTATGGGTAGACGTGCTCATTTGACAAACGGATTGGAACTTCGGTCGGTTTTGACACTAGCTTCCGCTTGCTTCCGAACTTTATAGTTAGCCCTTAAGCGCCAGTTATAGCGATCAGGAAAAACCACCAGGCAAAATTGAAACAATTGGAAAACGGATTTTTTTCCTTCCTGATGAGCTATTATAGCAATGAATGAAAAAACGTCAGTTGAATTCACAAAAAAACAGGACCAACGACAATATTTCTTTTTTCCAGTTTAAATGTTCAACAGACATTTTTTTGGAAATTAATCTTTTACCTTACAACTCGAAAGAGGGGATGAGCATGGCTTATGTAGTTTTTAGAGTAATCCTGAACTTGGCTATGTACTCGTTAAGGCGCCATTACTTTTTTTTCACACCTACTCCAAATCCTATAATGACCCCAAACAGGGGGATTGCAGCGTGCATGGTCAACATTCCCCCATACATATCTTACTGTTTAACCGGCTAGAAATTTAAATTTTGGATACATTTTGGAAATTATGTCTTTGAATGAGAAAAATTTGTTAACGCGAAAAGTAAAGATCGTCAATTTTTTAACAAAAAAAAAAAACAAAAAATGAAGGAGGTGCAAGCGCGCCTTAAAAATATAAAATATAAAAGTATATAAACATGTTCAGCATGCGTACGTTCACGAACGTAATTTTCTGATAGGTTACCTTGCTTTTGTTGTAATTCATGGTTAAAAACAGCTGATTTCTATATGTTCTTCATTTAGCTGGAAATCAGCTGTTTTCCTTGCTGTTGTATTAGCCTGGGTAAAACAACTGCCACTGAATCAATTGCCTCTCTCGAACACCGACGCAATGTTTCATGTCTTTCCTTATTTTATCGTTTCTTTTATAAAAAATGTTCACTCGAGGTAGCCAGCTGCATTCCTCCCCTTAAAAGTTTCGCCCGTAATACTCGTCTTGCTAGGAATGCCCATCAGTTCACCCTTGAGCCCAATTTCGGACGTACCATTAAATATAGATTCTTTTTTAGCCGTACAACACGACTTTGGAATGGTTTACCCGGCGAGTTTTTTCCTTGCCATTTCAATATGCAAACATTCAAAACCAATGTTAATCGACACCTCCTATCTCTCCCCTCCCTATCTTCCTAATGCCCCCGCAGTGTGTTACATTAAAAGGGAAACAAATAGTCCCTTGTGCGCGCGTTAATTATAAAAAAAATTATAAGATTTATCTTAAAGTGTTTGTACTATAAAGAATTACAATAAACAATAAATAATAAACAAAAACAGCTGTTTTTCAGCTGATTGAAGTACATATGGAAACAGAGAGAAAATCCAAATGTATCCTAAAATTTGCTGGATACTTTTCTCAACACGTGAACAGCTGTGTGTGTTTCTCTTTTGCTTCGAATTTTGAGAGGTAACCTATCTGGTTGGATTTGTTCGTTCACAAAAAAACCCAAACACAAGCAAGGTAACCAACCCAAAAGTTATGTTCGTGAACGTACGCAATACGCAATGATTCCAAAAATGCCATAATGCAAAGGTCACCAGCACCGTCAACAGCAAACAGGAAGCTGACCAGCAAAATAAATTGAAACACTTTGCTACCAGCACCAGCATCGTCTTCTTACTTCTGTTTGAAACTTTGTGTCATAAAAAAGTATACAAAGTTTTCTTTTGCCCCTGAATTTCACCTGCTCAAAGTTGGTAGCAATAGAACAGCAACAGCAAATTTAGGACTTTGGTCTAACGACGCTGGTGACGTTGCTGGTGCTGGTCTAATCTAATTTGAGCATTGAAATACATTGGTTCTAAATTAACGGCGGCCGCTGTTGCTGGTTCAATCTGTTTCACGCATAAGGCCTAAAAAGAAAATTACCACTGATGCTATTGGAACGCAAATAGTTGGAATCATTGGCCCCGTTCGGTTGCGTATAGCTTTACACTACAATGCTATTGAAATATACTATGCGTTTGTGAACGCATAAAACCCAATAGGTAACAATTTCTGTCAAAACGTACTACATTTGCACAAACAGCTGATTTCGTGGTCAGCTGTTCCATACGATACCAAAGTATATCAGAAATTTAGCGCTACTTGTATTTCGTTGTTTGTTATGGTCATCAGCTGTTGATCAGCTGTCTTTTTACACGTATTACAACAACAATGCAATACTTTGGTAGCGCTTCTATGAGATAACGGGGCCATTTATTCCATTTTGTGTGAAATGACCATTGCAGGTACTGTTTAAGCCAACAATAGATTAATATGTTATTTGTAGACTAATAATAGATTAATATATTTTATTCACAACTCCATATTGAAACTAAGAACACCCTATTGCTAATAAAATACACATTCCATTCCCAATTTATTATTCCCACCAAATTGCAATATTCGCAGTTTATTCAGGTGCACCACTATCCTATTACAATTATTTTCCCACAAAATCGAAGTGCTGTTGACATGTGTTATGTGTTTTCTGTTTTCCGTCCTCCTCCTCTCATATATCGTAGATATATTTTATTATTATGCTGACTTGTATTTATGTAATTATGTATAAATGGCCATAGAATTTAAGAATAAAATCACTTTGCATTCAGAAGTCAATACTTGAGTTTCATTAGCTTTGCTTCCCCCTATCCAAGGTAAGGAGCATTAATTTCAACATCAAGTCGTAACCAAAAGAGGTTTCGACTACAAATATTGGTGTATTGCTACCCCCCACCCGAGGTAAGGAGCATTACAGCTGGTAAAACACATAAGTCAGAATCAAAAGAGATTTCGACTATAAACAGATACATTAGGGGTATTCATTCAACGTCGTAAATCCATCGTAGTAAACTAGTATGGAAAATCTTTTACAACAAATGGTAAACTTTAGCACATGATTTTGTGCAAACAACACCAAAATATTGTTGTTTCGGAACCGAATAATGGAAAAATTGATCAGTTCAGTATATCGAGAAACGAGAGCCTTCAGCTACCGTCATCATACAACACAAATCGTCTATGATCTCACCCGCTTTGTTTGTTTATCAATTTTTTTAAATCTAGGTTGGAAATTTTAATTGAAAAATGTACAAATTATCATTTTTTCCAATTCCAACGTAAACATATCATTGAAGACAATTTTCTCATACAATTCCAAAAATTTTGTATTATTACTTATTTTATGCTAAGAGCAAAATTCTCGCCGATCGGCCGTGTGCAATCGGTTCATGCGCGCCTAGCCTATTTTACTACAAAAGCGTTCCTTTACTTCTCCGTAATTTTTGCTTTTTGTGAGAGTATTCATCCCCACTCCTCCAAATTTGAGAGTTTACTTGAAGTTACTTGAAAAAGTAATGGCTAAAACACAATCACGCTTTAGCTTCGGTTTCGCCTGACGTTTACAAGTTCAACCATAGAAAATCAATACATCCTATCACAATGCGCTTTGGCTTTGACGTTACGTTTGGTTCGTGTACAATATAAGGTAACGTGACTCAAACGTAAAGATTAAGTAAAAATTGGTTGAACTTTTGCCCGCTTTGACAGAAAAAAGCAAAAACAAAAACCGAAATTTAGAAAATGTCAATGTAACGTGATGAAGCCAAGGCGTGATTGTGTTTTAGCCATAAGGAAACACATAGTCATATATGGACATTGTATATATACATTTTCTATAGTTCTCTCATGATGGTCATTTTTTGTCTGGCCATCTTCCTGGTTGATTCAGAACTAACTCTAAATAGTGGATACGAGAACCTTTACCAATATTTAATAAACTTTTGTTGTCTGTACTTATTCTATATTCACACAAATGGGCAATTTCAGCACGCCTCATTGCGACTTGGTTCAGAACTAAAAAAATTATGCTCCATGATAGTACCGTATGCAGTGTATATACAAAGATATGGACTGCTAGTTGCCTACCTCTAGTTGGTTCCATTTTAGTCTCAGTTATTTTTGGCGACACTAGCCCTCCTGAGTACACTAGCGGAGAAAAAAATTAAACCTCAATTATAACATTTCATCCAGTAATCCCAGACTTTTGCAGCAGGTTTTCCCACATTGGCATTTAAAAATTTCCTTTTTTCTCCCGGTGTTATTTAGAATATCCCACAATTAATTAATAAAAAATCCCTTTTTTTTCGTTCTAGTGCTCTTAGCTTGTCTTAGGCACAAACCAATAAAAAAGAAGTTGTCCACGATCGAAAAAAACAAGAGGCAAAATACCAAAAATGTCGCACACTTCTATGGATGGAATTCAAAATTGTGTCAGTTATGTTTTACCGGTAAATACGACTTTTTGAAATTTTAAAAACAGATGTCGCTTCTATGTAAACATTTTAAATAGTTATTTTTTTCCTGAAGCGGGTTCAGGAGAGCTAGCATCGCATTCTCAATTTTGGTGACATTTTTTTGACAATAGTTGTATGAAGCTGACTAGACTAGCAGTCCATATATAATACGTCCATGCACATAAAATTTGCAAAAACGGTCGTTTTAGAAACGAGCATCTTAAACTTTACGATTTTAACAAGAGATAAAGTTTACCACGTTGTATGAATACCATTATTACTATCTTGAATGCCATTTGGCTTCTGGCCAAAACTCTTAATAGTGTAGACGAGAACATTTACCGAGATGTATTACTCTTTTACTCTATGGTTAAGGTCAGAGTGAAAAAAGTGCCGATTTTCTGTCATTTTTACCTTATTGCGAAGGGGTGGAGGGGGCGTGGTTTTGGAATTTCTGCTGGTCAATTCAATTCAATTCAATTCAATTCAATGTATTAACAAAAATAGAGTAACATTTATAACATATAATATTTAATTCAAATAAAAATGTAAGCATGGCATATAAGCCGTCTGCCGTATATGATATCGATTAAGTTTTATTTTTTAAGAGATTGAATAAAGTTAAACAGTTTATACAATTAAAATCTGATGGTACAAATATATTCTAACAAAAATAAATTAACAGAAATACATTAACGGAAATAGATTACCAGAAATAAGTACTTTTATAAAACACAATTTTTATATTTATATTTAAGCAAAAACCATGATAATTTTATGTAGGAAATATTTAATATTTACACAAGATATTACGGATTACATTCAAAAAAGTCAAAGAACTGCAATAAGACCAGAAAAAAAAGAAAACGTAAATGAAAAGAGTGATGGCATACTTGGGCTTCTAGTTTAGCTAAAAAAATGGTCTTTTTTATATAAAATAACTAAGAATAGTCGAGTCAAAACAAATTCAAATATGAATTCCTGTAATTGTTTGCGTGTGAAACAAATCGCAGAAGTATTTTCCAACCTCTCTCACCATTTAAAATACTGATAAGCTCATCGAAAGACAAGAAGCTTTTGCTAAAATAAAGCCTGCGTATTTCTTGAAGAATAGGACATATTGCAATGAAGTGGCGTACGTCTTCAATTTGGTTAAGGTTGCATAGAGAACATATAGCGTCTGAATCTGTTCTGTGAGGCCTATAATTAAGTTCAAGGGTTTCAGTTCGAACCTTAAAGATTAAACTCATATCTGAGGTTGAAAGTTCCTCCCTAAAATAATTATTATCACACAAGCTCAAGTTGTTGATAGATTTTATCATCTACCACCGATATTAAATCATAAAAGATGTTTGTCCACTCTTCTCTGTTGCTTACATTCAGATCTAAAGAGACGCTGTGAGTCGACGCGAGCGCGTGCCAGTTTCTAAAAGGTGAATAACCACAGCGGAGTGATACCAGTAGAATTCTTTTATGTAAATTGCTATCAAATCTATGCATTACTTTCGTGAGATAGTCTGCATTGGCTTTCAAACTCCTCACATAAACTTGTGGTAGACCAGATTCAACATTGCGTAATTGGGGGTATTAAAAGGCAACCGGAAAATTCGTTTGAAAAAGTATCTTTGAATGCTTTCAATTTCCTCAAAAAATTGGTACCCATAAACTTCAGTTCCATAACAAAGACATCTATTAACCGTTGCATTAAAAACTTTAAACTTTGACGTAGAGTCAACAAATTTATTAGTAAAAAATTTTGACCACAAGGTATTAATTGCTGATTTTGCTACGGAAAGTTTTTCTTTAATATGGGCTTTCATACTTAGATTGTGAGTTATAATTAGGCCTAGATACTTAAACTCACTAACTACCTCAATATTTTGACCATCTAAATTCCAGTTCCTTGTAAGGTTATCAGATCGATTTTGAGTTCTGAAGATCATTATTTTAGATTTATTAATATTAATTTTAAGATCCCATGTATCACAAAATAGTTTCAGCTTATTAATTTGGAGTTGAAGCGTCATAGGATTGTCTGAAAAGATCACCAGGTCATCCGCGTAGAGTAGGAGCTTTATTGACAAATCGCCAAAGGTTACACCTCCTGGTAAGTAATTTTCAATATCATTTATATATAAGGCGAACATCAACGGACTCAAAACGCAACCCTGTGGGACACCTGTTTCTGATCGGAAAGCTTTAGACTGGTGTTCACCATTGCATACAGTCGCAGATGTGTTCAAAAGAAGCTGTTCATAGACTTTAATGAACTTTGTTGATACACCAATAGTTGAAAGCTTATATAATAGTGAATGCCTATTGATAGTATCAAAAGCAGCTTTGAAATCTACAAAAAAAGTGTACAATGGTTTCTTTTTATCGATAAAACGTCTTGCGATGCTTGTAAGAGCAAATATTTGATCCATTGTTGAGAGATTAGCCCGAAAACCAGCTTGGAAACAGCTTATAATATTATTGCTGTCAACCCATCTTATAAGTCTACAGTATAAGATCTGAGCAAAAAGTTTTCTTAATGAACACAAAACGGATATACCTCTGTAATTCTCAGGAAGATTTGGATTACCTTTTTTAAATATAGCACATATTTTCGCCAAGCGAAAGCTACTTGGAAACATCTCGTCAATGAACATTTGATTTAGCAATGCTAAAATACGTTCCAGAAACTCAGGGGTCGAAAACTTGTAGAACTCGATCGGGATTCCATCTAATCCCGCAGCCTTATTATTTTTCATTTTATTAAGTGATGATAATAATTCAAGCATTGTAAAGGGCGAGTCTAGCTCAGGTATCGAAATGTATTGAAGGGCGTTTTGGTTTGAGTCTGAGAGCTGGTATCTAACAGGATTCCAAACATTATCTCAAAAATAACCAAATACCCGACCTCGTGAATTAATGGTAAATTTGTTTTGACCATAAGGTAGAAAACCCGATACCTTCTAAGAAATTCTAAGATGAAAACTAATATATTATATAAATCTCTGGTAATCAATTTAAACATCACCTTCTTCTTCACCAATTTATTTAACCCAAAAACAATTCCTAAAGACTACATATACAAATGAGACTGATCTCTTTGTTTTGGAATATAACTTTCCGGAGATTCGATTCCGATGTCCCGTAAGAGCTTCAGGATAGGAGCTGTGGACAATGTGTCCAGTTCCGATTTGTCTGTGTAGGCAATATACGAACTCACCGGCAAGTTTTTGATTTCCCTATACGAACATACTGAAACCAAACGTTAATTTCACATTCCGACGAAATTCAAGAGCATACTCACTTCCTGCTGCCGCCCCAACAATAAAGTTGGGTGCTTCCAACACTTTAACATTCTTCTCCCCGGAATTGACTCTTCGTAGGAATGTTATTTCATCTTTCACTGCTGATATATTTTCACTTTTGTATTCAACCTTTGGCTGAATAGTTATTGTAACAACGTTTTTAGCCAGGTTGCAAAATGGCAGCAGCAAATTTGCAACCTCTCCACTGGTAATCAAGTTTTCTTCCAGCAATCCTATGATTTGGCTCTTACCATTAATTTTGTGTAAGGAAATGGATTTGTTCTTAATGCTACATAACTCCTGCGAATCTGTTAAAAGGACTTGTTTTCCAAATTCTTCGATATTTAAGCCTTCTACGAGGAGTACAATGTCAACAGAGAATGGTGCTGCTTTTGGAGAAGAATCCCATTTCAACCTGTTGGGAGTACATAAAATTAGGATATTTCTTGTGTACTTGGTATATCCTACTTTGTTATACCCTCGCAACCTTCTGCCTCATCATCAAAATCACCCCAAAAAGCTCTAGAAGATGGGTAGTTTATTTCACCGAAATGTGTTAACAAACAAGACATGTTTAATGATTTTTTTAAGATTTGTTAAGTATTTTATTTTTATGAAATTTGTATTTTACCAAGTTGAAATGTCAAGTCATGCTTTTTGAATTTTTGTTAATTCTTCTCTTCTCTTTTCAACTGAGCACAATACACTAAAAACCAAAAATGAGCACAATTTACACGAAGAGATTTTGGTGGTTGCGATTTTCACATTTTAAGTAGCAACAGCAGCAAGTAGCATACAGACGAAAAATTAGAGTACTATAAAGAATGTATATACAATGGTTCAGAACTAAACTTTTTAAGTAGTGTGAAGTTGATTTATTAAAAATAGATTGTTTTAATTTTGCACCATTGTCAAAAATGGGCCTTAATTTGATCAACAGCTAAAGATCTTGTAATGACGAAATCAAGCATCGTGTAAGTGTGCGGTGGATGAAGTGTCGGGAAAACCGCCATATTTCTTGATCGAAAAATACCCCTAAACTTAAAGAAAAGCTATATACGGCAGCTGTTCGTTCAGGATGTAGGGCTTACATACGGTTAACAATGTTGGACAATATAAAAAACGTATGAGATTAAATTGACAGCAGCTGAAATGAAGACACTGCGTTACAGCAAGAGTGAAAAAGGGTTGTCGAAAAAGAAGTCATCTTATACACCAATTTAGATAGTCCTGCCATGTAGAAAGCTGCCCTGAAAACCCAGTTCAAAAGGTTAGAGCAAGTCACGTTCCAACACTATAGCGGAAGAAAGGCAGGCGCAAAGCTGCTGCATCAAACAACTGCAACAAACATATAGATCTTGTATTGTAATAAAACGATCTATATTATGAAAATTATTTTTTTATTACAGTTTTGTAACAAAATTTTTATCTGTTGTTCAGAATTAAAACAGATTCTTGGATCTTGAAATAGATCTAGATAGAAATTAATTTTTGTATTACGTCTATTAGTCGAATGTTACAGAGGGTTAATTCGAATGAAAACTGTTTCGACTTTAACCTCAGCATCCCCTGCTTTATACTCCCAACCCATTAGTTTTAAGTTAGCCGTAAGTTTAATAATTTTAAGTTAGTATATAGAGCTTGTGTTTAGCTAAATAAATGGTGGTATTGCCCCCACCAAAATTAAAATTCATGAAAAACATACCTATTGACCATTTACATACATAAAAGGACACAATTTACAGTACTGAAATATACAGATGTATATCTTGCCTAAGTTGCTCATTTAGCTCAAATGCGGATGAATGAAAAGAAAACTGTCATCAGGGCATGCAAAATTTTTGCGGCAAAATCTTGTTCACTGTGTCATTTTCGCGTTTCAGCTTTATTAAAAAAATTACTATCGCTTAGTTTTTCAAATTAAAGTTTACAGTCTTATTGATTTTAAACAAATTATTACTCAAATTCTGCTGAACAAATTCTTATATTTTTGAATAATATACAAACAAAATATCAGCCTCCAAATGGCTCAAAAGAAACAAGTCGACTCGACACAGATTCAGAATTTACAAAATTTCGTCCTCGACGCATTAGAAGTTGTCGATTTTAAATTGAGTAAGTAAATCGAATTCACACGTGTCGAAACCTAACAAAACAAATCTATTTCTATTAAGTTCGTTTCAAAGAAGACGTTGATGATGATGCCCTGGCCTTTTGTCCGCTCATGGCCCATCAAATATTCGGCGAAAGTGAAAGCATCTTTGGCTACGAAAATCTTAAAGTTCAGGTTCTTTATACAGCAGGACCTCTACAAATATACATTGGCATGAAATACGACAAGAGGGTTGAGGATATTTCTGGAGGCGACATTAAGGCTGACGATGTTATTGGAACAATTGCATCTAAGCTTCCCGAAGGCTGCTACTTTGTTAACTTAGATGAATTTCTTAAAACCTTGGATAAGGCAGACAAATTCCAACCTTTCGGGGACAAACTATGCGAGTACAAATCTGTCGACAGTGAGGGAAATGAGCGGTGCTTCGAAATTTATCACTGTGACTATAAGACTCCAGCGTTCTTGAAGTTCTTTGTAAGACTTGAGACGTTTGTGTTGTGGTTCGTTGATGCAGCCTCCTACATTGATGTTGATGATCCTCAATGGAGTTATTTTGTATGGTAAGTAAACTAGAAAAAGCAGCTTGAGTTGGTATTTTATATAATTTCCCTTAGCTATGAGAAGTACAAAAACCACGACGGCGTCTACCAATACGCTGCAACAGGTTACACAACCGTTTATGAGTACTATGCATATCCTCAGAACATTCGCCCCAGAATCAGCCAGATGTTGGTTCTTCCGCCTTTTCAAAAAATGCAAATCGGCACCAATTTCATCGAAACCATCTACAAATACTACCAGGGACAAAAAACTGTTACAGACATTACAGTCGAGGATCCTTCGGAAGATTTCCAAAGAATGAGGAATTTCGTCGACTCACGACTTTGCTTGGAATTGGATAGTTTTAAAAAAGATTTCTTAAAAAAAGGTTTTTCCAAGGAGATGTTGAAGGAAGCAAGAGAAAAACTAAAGGTGATTCAAATTTTCTTGTTCTCACACAACAAAAACTAAACATTTTTAATTGTTTTAATAGATAAACCCAAAACAATGTCGAAAGGTTTACGAAATTCTTCGCTTATACCACACCAACGTGTATGATGTCGATGAGTATCGAGTATATCGTCTCGATGTTAAGAAACGCCTGAACGCTGTTTATCACAAACAATTGGGAGATATAAAGAAAATGGAAAAGGTTAACATAGACACACAGTGGATGCGTGCAACATTACCAACAATGGAAGATAGACTTGTGCAGCTGCATCAGGAGTACACAATTGTTGAAAATGGGTACAAACATGTTGTTGAAAAGCTAAAAGCTTTGTAATCAAAGCTGATCGAATAGATTTTGTTAGTTAAGTTGTGTCTAAGTTATGTTTTAATAATAAAAAAAATATTGTACCAAATTAATTTACAAATGTACTCGCTTCATCGCTAGTTTGTTTTTCAAATCCTCCAAGAGGTCCGTAGAGGTTAAATCATGAGATTTAGGTAGCCAGTCAATTTCAGCATTTTTTGAAAGCAGTAAAGCACTCTTCTAGAGAATTTTAGTTGTAGAAAGTACATTGCCCGTTCTTTATATTTTAGAAAGCTTTCTTAACTGAAGAATCACCACAAACATCTCGAAGCTTTTGGATTTGGACAAAAGATTGGGTGGCCCGTCGTCAGCAAAATGAATTATATTTATATTCTTTTTTATAATTTATATTTATTTGTTTGTCGAATTGCAAGCTGAGGAGCCAGAGTTACATATATCGTATTTTTGGTGGTGTTTGTGGTGATTTGGTGTTTTTTTTATCGTATTCTTCATAATATGTTTTTTCTCTGTGTATGCATAGGTATTAAAATAATTTTTTTTTCATTTTATTTACATATTAAAAATGAGTTGAAAAAAGATTGCGAAGTTCCTTAAAATCAAAATAATATTTTTAAGAAGTAACTATTCATGGCCAGAGCAGCCAATTTGCACGGAACCACTGACAATTCGCTCTGTACATCGAACACAAGATAAGATACATACATTTCCTGACAATGAAAAAACTGTCAGTTGTCATTGCATAGCCCATCTGCAAATTTCTTATGAGCCTGACAATTTTCGAAATGTCTGATAATGACCTGACAATTGTTAAATTGTATATTCAGACGATTGCCAAATACCTTCAAATTTCATTGTCAGGTGGTATTATGACAATGGCCTGGCAATGGTCTGACGTGGCGGATCCACGATTTAAGAGTTAGCAGTGTTACAGACATTACTTTTATTTTATACGTTTAGTAATTTTCTTTTTCTTCTCGGCCGCATTTCAAAATAAATTGCACGACTGGTGCGCTCTTATGCGCGGTCACATCGTCGAATAAAATATGAAATATATTGAGGTTACTTCAAAGTTTTTATTCGATTTTGTGAGTTTTGATTGTTCAAAAAAAAAACACTTGATTTGAAAAATTTAAACGCCATTAAATTTGTCTAAAAAATGTGAAAATGCATGATTTTATTAAACTGTAGGAACGGTTAAAGAATACGGAGTTTTTAACAACTTTTTTTTAATAACTTTAACTATGTGTCTGTAAGGCCAAATGCCTTTTAGAGAGAGAGAGTGACAGACAGACAGTGTTTTAATAAAAAGAATCTTATAATGCAAGCATAAGCACATAAACGACCTACATTCGAAAAAAAAATTGAAAAAAATACCTACCCGTTTTCAAAATATTGATTTTTCAATTTTTTTTAAATTTAAAAATACAAAAAAACGTAATTCGAAAATAGATACTTTAATGTGAAATTACTTTGGCTACCTACATTTCTTTGAATACTAAATTTGATTGTAATCGGTTAACCAGTTCTCGAGAAAGTCGACGAAAAAAAATTGTCTTATGATAATTTTTAAATTAATTTTTGTTTCACTAAAGCTTCAATAGAACACTGAGTTTTTTTTATGAAAATTTTTTGAGCCGTTTTCGAAAAAAAAGGTTTTTACTTAACGACATAGTGCCCCGTGGCTTAGTGGTTAGTGTGTCGGACTGCTAAGCGAAAGAACCTGGGTTCAAATCCAGCTCATAGCCACCTTTTTTTCTGGGGTACTGCCTCTTGCGAGGAACTGACAAAACCTCCAAGAGAAAAATTTGTCTCGAAAAAGTGCATCTCATGTAGCCGTTCGGACTCGGCGGTAAACTGTAGGTCCCTTCCATCCTTGCAGAGTAACAACACACACACAGGAATGGTTGAGAGTATAAGTCACTAGGCCTTGGCCTTAAGGAGCTGTCGCGCCAATAAATTTATTTTAATTTATTTACTAAACGACATAAACTGCCACTAGGTTATAAGATTTATCTTACTGTGTTAGATATTAACCAAAATAAACTAAACTAACGGTAGGTACCGTTAATAGTTAAGCTAAAAAAAATATCCGTAGAATGTCCAAATAATTGTATGTAAATATGTTTGATTGTCCGGACCCGAGGACCCCCCGTGGATCCGCATCTCACAATTAATTGTAAGTTCACACGGTTGTTTGATTTTTCTGATGACAATTCTTCAATGACAAATCTGGCAATATTTGCAGACCAGAATCGATTTTCTTTTCTTTTAAGAACAAGAACTGTCATTTAGTGCCAAACGAAAAATTTCAGAAGCATGGAATGCGTCCGCACTCTCTTGGACGAAAAAACGATAAATGTAGTGGAGCGCCTGGAAGTTTTGGCTTTGGACTTTTGTTACATTGAATGATTTTATATGGTATATGGAGGTTTTGTTTGTGTCTGTCATATAACGTTTATTTTTTTTAATTTGACAGTACCACCATATAACCGTTTATAATAATATTTTAACTACATATTTATGTGTCTGTAAGGCACAATGCCTTTCAGCAGAATGCAACCGGATGCTCGACACTAGTTAGAAGAATTAAAGAGATAGAAAAGAATTTTTTTGGGCGCAGTAGATCGAGAATTAGGTGACTATTTTCTAACTTTAAACTCACGGACGGTTTTAGCTTTAACTAGGAGCTAGAAAAATTGCTTCCCAAACTGAGAGTCGAACTTAGAGTCTCTCGCTTAACAAGCAAACATCTTATCTACTGCACCTCTGCCGCCCGTAATGTTTAGTTAAATCTTTTTACTGGCGATTATACTTTATACATGGTACTATAAGGCAAGTTATGGGTTCGTGCAAAAAAAATTCTAACAATCAAACATGACATTACGATGATAGAGAAATCGAAAAAAGTGGGTCAGGCAATGTCGTCTGTCTGTCTGTCTGTTCGCACCTCTACAGCCTAAACGGATGGGCCGATTTGCTTCAATCATGGTATTTAGTATTTATTTGGTAGTATCTCTGGGTTTTTTTTTCAGTTTTGCTCTAGGTCGAAAATTTTTTTCGAAATTTGTTCTTTAGCGGTACCCCACATAGAACCGTATTTTTTTCTTCGACCCTTTCGAGAACTGCTTAACCGATTACAATCAAATTTAATATTCAGGAAGATGTAGATAGCCAAATCAGTTCGGCATACAAATATTTTCGAATAACTTTTTTTTTGTATTTTTAATAATGTTTTTAAATATTTTTTTTGAAAAATCGATATATTGAAAACGGGTTTTTGAATTTTTTTCTTAGTTTTGTTTTTAAATGTAAGTAATTTTTGTGTTTAAGTTTGAATTCTTGAATAATTTTTTTTTTTAATTTTTAAAACGAACGATCAATTTATTTATATTTTATTTTTTCTCGCAAATGACTCCAAGATTTTTTTATAAAAAAAAGTACACAACTGGAGTTATGTTTTGGTTAAACGAAATTTGAGATGGTTGGCTAAGAACACAACTTCCCAAAGATCTTTTTTTCTTGGTTTTTCTCGGTTATTAGTTAACCGTTTTCAACTAAAATAAGAAGATGTATAGGTAGCCCAGGTAATTCTGCTTTGAATAATGTTTACTTGCGATTAAAAGTACTAATATGCACGTTATGCTGTTTTCGTGTAGATTAAAAAATTTGAGATAACAATCAAACATGACATTACGATGATAGGAAAACATATTTGAGTTACTTGCGATATTCTCTCCGTCTGTCTGTTTGTCTGTCTGTCTGTACGGATGTATTTTGGACTGTAGCTTAAACGATTGGGCCAGTCGTCTTCAAATTTAGAACTGTAGGTTATTTTGACATTCTACAGAGGAATTTTTTCCATTTTTTTAGCTCAAAAATTAACGGTACATGTCATATAACCGTTATGCAAAAGCTTATTTCTTCGAAAACGGCTCCAAGAATTTGTATGAAAAAAAATCTGTGTACTATATGTAAGCATTATATTTTGGTGAAAAAAAAATTAATATTGTGGGCTAAAAACTTCCCATAGGACCGTTTTTTTTCTTCGACTTTCTCGAAAACTGTTGATTTGATTACTATCAAAATTGATATTCAAGAAGATGTAGGTAGCTTAAGCAATTTTACATTATTTTTTTTATTTTATTTTTTTGTATTTTTAATTATTTTTTTTTAAATTTATTTTTGAAAAATCAATATTTTGAAAACGGGTAGGTGAATTTTGTATTAAATTTTTTTTTATATGTTTATTATTTGTGTGCTTAAGTCTGTATTTTTAAATTATTTTTCTAATTTTTCTTAAAAAAAGTTGTTAAAAAAACCGTTTTATTTAAAAACCGTTCCTACGATTTTGAAAAAAATTCACACTTTTTAACATTTCTTAAAGAAATAAAATGATGTTTAAATTATTTCAATCAATACAATTTAACGTGCTTTTTTCGACAGTTAAAAGTCACAAAAATCGATTAAATGCTTTGATGTTAACTTTAATTTTCTTAATTTTTTTCTACAATGTGACCAAACATATGAGAAAGTTAGTGCGATCCAGTCGTGCAATTTATTTATTGATGTGTTAGTTAGTTTTATCAGAAATTTTGCAGCATAGGTATTATTTTTCCTTTCTTTCTTCGCGTTAATGCGGTATTCCATATTCCCTTGAGAACAATCACTCATACGCCATACATCAAGTGTTGGTTGCAAGGATGTAAGATCCTTACTTCAATTTATTGTCTATCATGAGTTTCATGTTACGTCATTTTCACAATTAAAATAGTGAAGCTAGGATTGAGGGCTCAAACAAGATAACTTGAATCGTAGGAACGAGAACTTCAGCCTTTTTTCGTACAAAAAACGGTCGGGATAAAGTATACCGTATACCATTCACACTTAAACCTTTATTGCTTATTTTTAGATAGTATTGATCCGGCGAATTTAAAACACCATGATTTTATCTCTCCGCAATTATTGGCATAAATCCAGATAAAAATGCCATCCGTCGAGCCGCCGCCGATCGGCACCATTAGTTCCAATAAACCTCATGCATATTTTGTATGGACATAACGGTAATTTACTTACTACTTTCAATGCATTTGTTGAGTTAATAGTGTTAATAAAGGCAAGTGAATTCCATTAAATCTGGTCAAAAAGTGTTCCATATCTCTAACTGAATGGAGTGAATGAAATTGTAAACATTCATCCAAGTCTAAGCTAAGTGACTTCGCAAACAAGACTTATACACATAACCACCAAAATGCAAGTAGGAGGTGCTATATTTACATAATTCCTTATCATCAATTAATAACAAACACTCTGGTAAACACTTGACAATCTATGATAGAAATGCAGGTCATAAATCTTATTTGGGCTTTTGACACTTACATTTATGTCCTTGTTTTATTTCGGTTTAAAGGTTATAAAAAGCATTTTTAAACAAAAGAAATTGGGTGACGTTCTATGAAACCATCTAACTTGACGTCATTTTGGTCATGATTAACTTTTTCACATTTGGTATGATAAGCCAGGAACAGGTTTAAACAGCGAAAGTTGATAAAAGGCTCGACATTAACTTCAACTGTTAGTTACTGTCGGCGGTGTATTCATCTAATATCTACTTACGTAACCAAATTTATTTCAAAGGGTTCCTCCAATAAAAATGAAAAGACAGATCGTTTTGATAGGTTTGATTTTCTTGCGCCTCGGAAGTGCCGGAACATATCCGGTGGACATAGAGTTTACGGATAAATTTATGAATACCCTGAAAGATAAAATTCATCAATTGGATATGCTTAACAAATTTTTGAGTCTTGAAAAAGAAATAGAAAACGGTGAGTGTTTTAAAGAGTGCAAAATTAAATGTTTGATTTCAATATGTAAATATTATTTTGTGTGCATGTTTTTTTAGTTTACATCGCGAATGAAGATTATGATGTGTCCGAAGAAAGATCTCCTTGTATAAACTTGGGTAACGATGGATGCTTGAATGGTTATATCGTTGGATCCGGTGGCAACAAGGGATTTTTGGGAGGTCTTGGTAGTCCTGGAAAATGATTTTCATTTTGGCAAAGTGTATACTCTCAAAAATAATTAAATAAATATATTCACATAAGAAAATACTTTTTCGAACTTATCTCTTGTAAAATTTTGAAATTTCGTATACTTTTCTGGTATCTCAAAGTTTTGGTTTTTGAACTGGAAGCAAAGAATCATAATAAAATAAAAACAACATTTACTAAATTTGTGAATAAGGGTAAAAATGAAATCAAGTGTTTAAAATGATTCGACGGTAAATGTTTAAAAAAAATATTTAAAATATATTTGTATGTACATACTTTTCTAACGAAAAGCCAGAAAATTTTAATTTGTAAAATTTTTAGTTCATTTCGAAGATCTAATTCGAATTTGTATAAATTTTGTATTTTATATTTACGGTCAGTGTAGTCGGACGGAGTGACTTCTATTCGGAAAGATCCATAGAGAGAAAATGGCTGTGGACAGTCTTATTAATTTGTCGTTTTTTATTGTGTTAATGTGATCTAGAAATTTTATGATTTTTTCGATTTTTTCGTATTACAAATTAGATTTCTACATCTTGAATAATATTTTGTTTTCAATAAGCAAGGGGACCCAACTACAGATGTACCAGTCTCTTCAACATCGCCTAATAGACCTTGTTTGCCTTAGTGTGTGAGTTCATAAAGCATGTGGCTTCACATTCACATTACGGCAGACCTTGGGAAAAATACCCAGGAAATCAATATCCACTACTACCTTTTCAACGATTTCATAGCCGCGAATGACAACATAATCGAATACGAGTTATATGGAGCAATGTACAGTTTTGGGATCCTTGCCGAACTAGTCTGCCTGTGCAAAGCGACGTGAAAAGCCGATGTAAAGGTCGGTAAGGAACTCATCGACACCTTTTAAAATAAAAAAAAAGATCGGAAGAACACAGCGTGATGCAAAAGAGGAGGCAGTGGGCAACTGTTTCAGTGGCAGTTCTATCAATCTTAACGCTCGATTTTGTATTTTATGAAGCAGGTGAAGCGATGTTTGTGAAGCACCTGCCCAGCGGTGGGAGTTATACTCGAGTTTAGGGCGTATACAAGCTTTATAAATTGTATCCAGATCAAATGGGGAAAAATACTTCTAACACCGATACAGAAAACCTAAGCACTTAGCAGCATTCTTAGCGATCTCAAATATATGGTCGTTCTAACTGAGGTAGTCGTTGACACACGTACCGAGTACTGAGAGCTTTTCGGTTTCTTCGATGTAAGTGCCATTCAGCATTGAGTTTTCGAAGTATTAAACTCCACACGATTCCTAAAACCCCATTTGACAATGCTGTATAAATCGGAGTTTAATGAGCTTGACATACGTACGTACGTCAGTTGTACGTCCGAAGGTGAAGGACGTGAATTATCAAACGAATATGAAAAGCTAAGGGTAGAGTCGTCAGCAAAACAGTAGAGTGGATTAGAAGTAACAGACAGAAGATCATTTATAAAAAATGAGGAAAAGAGTCGGAGAAAGAACAGAGCCCTGGGGCACACCAGCATTTATTTTGTGGGAATCAGTCTTGAATCCGTCCAATACAACTTGTATTGAACGTTCCAGAAGATAGCTTCTAATCCAGCCTTTCCATGACCTTAGAAAGGATGTTGGCATGTTAGTGCTATGGGTCGGTAGGGGAACGGGGAGGATGGGTCACCTTTCTTAGGGACAGGCTGAACAAATGCTGTTTTCCATCTTCTAGGAAAGATTCTAGAACTTGAAATTAGTTGGTATGACACAATGGTCAGAAGTGCCAAATGTAGAAGTTACACTAATGGTATATATATCAGGGTGAGAAGTAAGAGACAAGCCAAGAGTATGGGCGGCTTGCCCAGCAACATCTGGTATACGCGTTGGCACATCGATCAGTTGGGTAAGGTGATGTAACCCGGCAAAGAGCTCGACATACCTTCCTTCGGGTGTTGTTGGAGCCAATTGGAATTGTGTACATTGAAATCGCCGCAATAACGTTTTCAGTGCGAGGACAAAGGGAAACAATTTTCGAGATGGATTCAGACAGCGCAACCAACTCGTTACAAGTCGAACTTCTGTCGAGATTTGGACTCCTGTAAATAAAACAATAATGAATGACATGCTTGCGGACAGTGAATTTGAGCTACAAGAAGTTAAAGTCCGTGTTGGAACATTGCCCATATTGGGGAAGGCAAGCAATATCATTCCTAACATAGACCACAAGACAATGATGGGAAAAGAGTAATGGCACCAAGCTATACCCGTGTAGAGCAAATTCTGATAAATCATTATTTACTCCAACCTGAGTTTCATTTAATGCCAAGACAGTTGGCCTGTATTGAACAGTGTAGACGTACACATGAAAGAAATTCTTTCGTGAACATTGGAGTACACGACACAAAAGTCACTTGCCATTTAAAAATTATTACATTCAAAACACAACTCTGACAATGTCGAACTGTGCAGTGAAAGTCCAAATAAATTTCCATAATAAACAAACTGTCTTTGGTGTTATGCCCATAAGACAGCTTGCATACAAAAAATCAATTATTAAAACATTCAGCACAATAGGACAAATTCAGATGCCCTTATCTATTTACCGCAAGCATTGGATGTTCATACGATGCCTACAGTAGATAAGAATGGGGCAGTTAATCACAAAGGTCATGGGACATATAAGAGGATGTATTTGCGATGCGAGTGTGTATTTTTTTTTCTACAGCGATAGTGGGTATTTTTTCTTGCTTCCAGCGACGCGAGTGGGTATTATTTTATTCTTTACAACACACGCGAGGGGTATTTTTCATTTTCTCAAACGAGTGTGTATTTTTTTAACACTCCCGACAACAATGCGCAAATAATTTTTTTTTACTTTTATTTTCGATTATTTGTGCGCGCACCTCAACATCCGGCCTTGGCGAGCTTATATGATATATATGAGTATGAGTGTGCATTTTGCATTATTCAAAACCTTTTATGCCTGACGGTCATCTATGTATTTGAAGCACTTATTTTTCTAAAATTTGATTTTATTTATTACCAGTTAAGTGCACATTTTTTTTGTAAATTTTTTTTTGATACCTAACTAATATCTTTTTTTAATTTAGCTGATTCATTATGATTTCATTAAATTATAGATTATTGTCTGTGATTAGTGCTTACTGCTTAGAATAAATATGTACATTGCAGACTTAAACTGACAATACAAAAGAACACTACCACCAAAATGCAATAAATAACGTCTATTTAAAAAGGGGGCAGTTGATTGTCTCCTTGAAGTACATATTTACAAAGCTTTATTCGCTACCCGGCTAAATGTATCGCTTGGATTCACCACAGAAGCTAGTTCCGTGTGGTCAGTTGCAGTGACCACTGCAAATGGCGGGTAATTTAACTAGAATTGTTTTTCCACGGCAGATTTGTTATACAAATTACACCAACTCAATTTCAAAACATGTGTATTTCTTAAATATTATAGTGAACCTTGTGTTACGAGCATAACATTCAGATCTTGCGCAAATGGTCCATATAAACGCAGCATCTCCAAACCAGAGAACTAATAATATAGCATAGTTGGTTATGCTATATTTGTGTCATTTTTCTCAAGAATATTTTTTTTCCTAAAAAAAAATTGTGATGTGAATAAAAAGGGAATATTTTCGTATTAGATTAGGAAAAACGAAGAAAAATTAATAATTAAAATGCGCGGGGAAGAAACTTACCGCCGAGTAACTCGGGAAAAATTAGTTGTTCGCGGAAATACCACAATCAGGACATTGGACTCAACAACTTCCTTTCTGCCAACAATTCAAGGGTGGGTATGGAGACGATACAGTGTGCTAACATCTATGTACACACACATATAAACATTATTTAAAGAGCATGACTTAATCGATTTTTGATTTGTTTTTAAGTATCAGTTTTAGAGATCTTTGTATATTACGTAAGAAAATAGGAATTATCGGTATTTTGATTATTCCTTACCCTTGCTTAAACATAAATATTTAAAAGCAGAATAATTATTGATTGGAAATAAGCATAGAAATGAATGTGCATTGTGCATAAATACAAAGCATAACATGGAATTTAATCAATAATTTTAAAATCCAACATAGTTTGAATATTTTCTAAACTAATATTAGATAAAGGTTTATATTTTCGGAACTTACCGGGTTAAAAGAAATATTTTCTAATTTCTTCCTACCCGACGTTTCGAAGAAGTTTCATACTTCGTGGTCACGGGATGAGACTGTTTACTAATGTTGTATGAATATAATACTGCTTATTCCATCGATATGCCACAGAAGTAGGTATTATGTATTATTAAATTGTATTCGAAAATCTGAATTTTATTTTGGCGACCTTATTTATCTAAAAGAAGGCTACATATTTGAATTATTTAATCACAAGCAATTCCATTAGGTTATTTTTTTTTGTAATTATTGTAATATTGACATTTGGAGCGAACTTCATTTGAGTAGCGACTCATGATAAGAAGTTATCGACTGACGACTTCGCAGGATTTTAATGGCTAAAACACATACACGCTTTAGAACCGACTTCGTCCCGTTACGTACATACATATATAAAGTTTTAGAGCGCTGTTCTGTCATCGTGAATGTGAAAATATTGAGAACCTACTGTAAAAATAAAAAAAATTCCAATTTGAACGTATTCATTGACTAAAAATTCAGAAGGCGAACAATAGTTCAGTAAATTCGAACTTTTTTGTATGTCACTAGTCACACGTAACAAAGCGTTATCCTTACGTACGTCAAACAAAACGTCTGTAGAAAAAGCAGTATTGTGATAAACTTTAAACATTTCCGTATATTTGAACTTTTTCAAATTGTCAAAGTCGGTTGTAAAGCGTGATTGTGTTTCTACTTTAAGTTCGATTCGCTACTTAGATTAGATTAGATTATTTTTATTACATTCGTTAGAATTTACGTACAATTGGTCTTAAACTAATTTATTACTAAAATAAATCATGTCGGCTCAACAACAGAGCCCGGCGTACTTCAACTGACTCTATACAATGCTATATTTTTACGTATGTATATCATATTTTTGTTTGCATAATCTTTTAATTGAAATTCTAAATTAGAATTAACTGCCTTTGGTTTTAAAAAATTGGGGTTAGGATGCGCTGTTGTTTATCCTCTGTTGTATCCGTTGCTGGTTCTCTCGTAGAACGGGGCTCCGTCATTGTTCATCATATCCTCGAATCGGTCGTCTGTGATGGCTCGAATATTGAGGTAGTGATGGCTGGTCTCTTGTTGTTGTTGGAGTAGTTGCTGGATTTCCAAGTTGGAGTGGTCCTCCAAGTTTTTCAAAATATTTTTGGAGAGCTATGTCATGAACTGATTTATTGGGATCTGTTTTTCGTCTTCATATAGCTTTTTGTTTGGGACATATTTCCTTGTAATGGGGTTTTGGTGTAGACCTGTACAGCTACGGAGTATCTTTTTTTCAAAAACTTCGATCTTCTTCATATATCTTGGTGATATGGTGAACCAAATAGGACAAACGTACGTCAGAACGGGACGGATCAGCTGTTTATAGATGAAGAGCTTAGTATAAGTGCTTAGTCCGTTTCTTCTCCTGATGGACCAGATGTAGGGAGAAGTTGGCTCTCTTAAGCATAAATGAAGCATGCTTGTTGAATTTGAAGCGGTTAGTGAAATTTACTCCAAGGTATTTTGCTGTTGTCTTTGTTCTTATCACTATGTTGTCCGGTAGCTTGATGCTGATATTATCACAGCGTGATGCGAAATCTCTTCGACCTCTTGTTGCTGTTGTTGGGGTTCTGAAACAGATAAGCTCGATCTTATCGCTATTTATCTTTAGTCCCTATTTAAGGAAGTAGTCCCACAAGTTTCTTATGTGGGACTGCGATTTCTGGTGAAATGGATGTTGCATATGTTAAGGAGTCATCGGTATATAACTTCTTTTTCGTCCCTGGGATGTTGGTAGCCTGGTTAGCTGCATAAAGGTTGAAAAGTATGGGGCCCAACTTGGAACCTTGTGGAACTCCAGCGCTGATCGTCTTTCTTCGTGAATATTCTTTGTTTACCTGGGGATAAAAGGATCTATGGGTTAGAAATTTTTTGATTAATCTTACCAAGTATTCAGGTATTCCTAGACTAAACAGTTTGAATATTAGTCCTTTTATCCGAACTGTGTCGAAGGCCTTTTCGATGCCCAGTAAACAGGCGACTATCGTCTCTTGCTTGTTGAGTCCGTGTGTGACCTCGGAGTGCTGTCCAAGAAGCGGATGGATGGTAGAGTGTCGTGCTCGGAAACCATACTGACATTCAGGTATTATTTCCCTTTCCCTAAAGAAATGATGAAGCTTTCTTAGGATAAGTCCCTCCAGTATTTTGCTGATACAGCATAGAAGCAAAATTGGCCGATATCCCTCGACGCTAGTCCTGTTGGATTTCTTCGGAACGGGTACCACTTTTGCGGTTTTCCATGTTTCGGGGAAGTACATGGCTGTTATTCAGGCAGTTATTGAAGATGATCGTTAGCGAGATTTGGTAGCTTTGTAAGAACAAAGTTAGAAATCCCATCATTTCCTGCTGACTTCTTAGAATTTCCTCCGTGGATTATGTCAGTTGCTTCCTCGATGGAAGAAGTAAAAGCATCTCCAGTTGGTCCAAGTGCAGGATTGTCCTCATTAAAGTTGGTGACTGAAGTATTAAATCGATTTGCTACTCATAATAAGGGTCTCTTATATGACTTATTTTCGAGTTTTTTTTTTATCCAGTAACTGGCTGAACACGATGAAGCCGCAGCCGCATACGGAGCCGTAACTGCAACAGCTGGCAAATATTGAATACACACGAATTCAATATTGTGAATACAATAGAACGCAACTGCATACGGAGCCGCAAAGGTTGGTTAACTTTTAACTTTGTCGTACGAGTTTATTATTTTTGGTTGTCAAAACAGAAAAAAACCTGATGGATGAAAACGAAAAAATTATTGAAGCCGTGCGCGCTAGAGAAATTTTGTGGAATTTGACCACTTTCCATTTTAATAACTTTTATTGATTTTTAACAACAATTATTTGCAAATTAAAAATGAAAACAGACTTCAATTCACTCAGATAATATCAATAAAATCTCAAATGTCAAAAAATCATGGGCGGTTTTAAAAATGCAGTACGACACATTACGACAGCTCTCTGCGGCTCCGGCTGCGTATTGTGACTGCGGCTCTCATTGTGTTCAGCCAGTAAGTCTCTTCTTATAGTATAATAGTAATAGTGCACACTAAAAATAGTGGTATATTCTTAAGCTCTTAAAAAATGTATGTACATAAATTGCAGCAGGTAGATTTTGGCCGACATGTTGTTTTGTTGGTATCTGTCAAATCTGTTGTTTACTATTCAGTTGCTTATCCCAAACTACCATGACAATTGAATAGCACACCTAAACCTTCACAGCCCACTCTTTTACGTTTGGAGGCCAAATTTGAAACGACCAGTTCCGTAATCAATCAGCCAACATTCCTACGTCAATAAAGAACGCA
The DNA here is from genome assembly GCA_963971375.1 of Platycheirus rosarum. NCBI lineage: Eukaryota > Metazoa > Arthropoda > Insecta > Diptera > Syrphidae > Platycheirus > Platycheirus rosarum. The sequence goes on from OZ020509.1 coordinate 42,308,197, forward strand.
AGATCGGCCAAAAACCCGAATTAAACCAGATCTTCCTAAGCACAAAAAGTTTAAATATCTTGGATCAATGATCAATAATTAAGGATTTTGTGTTGAAATTATCAAGCATCGCGTAAGTCTAGGGTGGATGAAGTGGCGGGAAAACTATACCATATTGTGTGATTGAACATTGCTCAGAACCGGAACTCTTGTCAGCGTTTTTTAGGTCAATCCGGCAAATCTCACAAGTGAAGCATTAAGTAAAGTGGGAGAGCTTTGGTGCTAGTCGAGACGCCAGAAGATTCACAAAACTTTATTTAGGAAGCGTATTCATTCCTTTATACCTATTATTTTTTTTTTCGAAATCCAAGTGCTTTAAAACTAACACTCTATGATAACACACATGGATAAGGTGTTTGCTTACCAACCCAGTGATCGTCCGTCTGTTCAATACTCAGGTTGGGAAGCAATTTTTCTAGCCCCTAGTGCAAGCTATAGAGCCGTCCGAAATTTTTAAATGAAAAAACTAGTCACCTGATTCTCGATCTACTGCGCCAAACAAATTCTTTTCTATTCATATAATTTTTTCTAACTATAGTGTCGTGCAACATACTGTTGCATTGCATTCTAAAAACGCAATCTGCTTTATAGGCACATACATTGTTAAAATATTATTATTATTAAAAAAATCAAAAGCTGTGTGAATGGTGAGAATTTGTGATAAATTATATATGTGACACAGAAGTCGTTTATTTAAAATTCTTATTTCTGAAACGATTTGGGTCAAAATCACAATGTTTTAATTTGGTACAAAACATAAAGTATTAAATAAAGTAAATTTCTAACAAACAAAATAGCTTCCTAATTTTTTTTGCAACGGGCCAGTGTATTGATGTTGAGTTCTTTTTTCGAAAACTAAGGTTTTACTACTAATGCTATCTAGTATCAAACTTACAAAAAAAGATTTTTTTTTTTATACAAGCGTTTATGTCTACATACAAATAAGAGTACAAAGACCAAAGTCTAAAAAATTTCATTTCTTCCTAGTTTTTCCTTTGAATATTTTAGCAAATAAAATCTTTCGGATTACATTTTACAAATCTTGAACACAGCATTATATTCCCATCTAAGACACGCAACATAATATTAATGCATAAGCTATCCAGGATCCAGCGATACCATGGCGTTTTTATACCCAATGGCCTTAATCGCAATTCTTTGCCCGTTCTCACTTAATTTATTGTATAATCATGTATAAAATAGCACATATACATACAGCAACAGTATAAGCTCCTTAAACCGGCTAAGGTCTATAGCAATCAATGTTTGTGGAGAATGTTGAACTGTGTATACGAGGACTTACACCAACAGGAGTAGCCGGTAGCAATCACCCCTTCCATAGTCACAATACCGTCGCCGTCGTCGTAGTTCAGTTCAAATAAAACAAATCGATTCGTTAGCGTGCGTTGACCACTACACCATGGCCCAAGAGAAAATTAGAAAAAAAAGTTCCACCTTACCCCCAATTTTAGAACACTCTTTAGGGGCAACCTCATTTTTTTTTGCTCTGAATAGCAATGGCATTGTTTCCTGATGTACTACCATCATTATATTCAAGTCGGTGGTGTTTTCATTACCCTTCGGTCAAGTAAATGTTCCGACCAATTTATTTTGTGGTCATAACACCTAGCTGGTCAGTTTGTAATCAACCCTCCGGTAAAGTGGACGTGTCCGTTTTTCTATTCACTTTGTGGATATATTAGTGAAGAAAAAAAGAATTAATAAATCACATCAATGAGGATTACCAACCCTCAAAGCGTTACAAACGCAATGTTTGGTGCAAGTGCACAAAATTGGTTTGGAGCAAGTGAAAACTTTAACTCCCACGATAATCGGTCTGCAAATGGCAACATGGTATCTCATCACCCGTTTCTAAGGAAGCGAAGTGTTTCCAATTCTAATCCAACTCTTGATCGACAATCGGATGTTCATGTGGAGTACGAAGTGGCCGTTCCAATTGTGCCTTCTTATCGACACACACCATATCATTCTCTGTGGGATTTGCATCAATGGTAATTCTAATAAGATTCATTTCGACTTAAAAGGAAGAAAACAACTTCAGTTATTAACGGTTAATCAGTTCTTCCTTTGACACAGTTATGGCGGGGAATTTCCTTTCGTCTTGTTTGTTCATCAATAACTAATAATCCATAATAGTTCAATGAACTCAGTTGCTGGCAACATTTACATAGTTGTTAAAAATAGGACCAGACTACGTCAACGTTACATTAATAATTTATATTCAAATGTGTTGCTCATGTATTCCATATTATTTGATCAAATACCTAATAATATCGGTTAAGTACTAGAGCTCAATTTACTAAATATTATTTGCAAATTTAAAAAAAAAATTAAGTGAGACCTTGAGAACTTAAGCAAATATTGTCGCAAATTAAAATTACAGTTAGGCAGCCCTTTTTACTTGCGTTTATAGGTACTACAAGGCAAGTTATACATTCGTGCAAAAAAAATTCTAACAATCAAACATGACATTACGATGATAGAGAAATCGAAAAAAGTGGGTCCGGAAATTCCGTCCGCCAATTTGCAATTTGCCAAACTTGGTATTTAGTGTTTATTTAGGGGGTGTTTTCATTTTTGCTCTAGGTCGAAAAATAAAGTTACCTGCCATACAATTCTTAACAAAAAGTTTGATTTTCTCGAAAACGGCTCTAACGATTTTGATAAAACTTTCAGGGTGCTATTTTTTTTACAACACATCTTTTAATTAGAATTTTTCGAAATTTGTTCTATAGCGGTACCTCTCATAGAACCGGTTTTTTTCAAATGGGGTTTTATCGTAAACCATTATCCCGATTTCAATAAAATTTTGCACCCAGGAAGACATTTATAAAAGAATTAATATTGCATTTCAAAATTTTCAAACAATTTTTTTTCGATTTTTTTAAATTTCCTAAAAAAAAATTGGTTTTCGAAATATTTTGAAAACGGGTTGATTGAATTTTTTTTAAATAATGTTCCCAGATGAAAACTACAGATTTCCTTATAATGACATACTAGACAAACAATTAAAATATTTTTTCGAAAAGTTAAAAAAACGACTTTTAAAAAAAATTGGTCAAACGATTTTCAATAATTTGTTTTCCTCGATAGACATTAAGTTTTCAATTTTTATTGCATACTAAGTTTTTCTGAGAAAACTCTTAAAAAATTAAAGATTGAGTTTTTTTTTTTACGGTTTGTTATTTTTTTTGTTTTCTGATAAGAACTACCAGCTGCTAGATGTTGGCATACTCAAGAAATAAATTAAACGACTGGATCGTACGTACTTGCTCATATGTGCGGTCACATAGTACAATAAAATTTAAAAAACAAGGCTAGGTATAGGTATACCTAGATATAACTTATAAGGTGCATTTAAAAATAATTTACTTTTTGAAATAAAATTAATTAAAATAGGTAGCTTAATTATGTTTGGTGGATCGATAAACTCGATCGATGTTGGGGGTATTCATGGAATTTATTAAAGATATTATATACCTACCTATAATAAAGTTGGAAGTAAGGTAGTTACTAACCACTGTGAAGCGAGTGGGTATAGACAATATTTAGACACAGTGGGTTGTTTGTATGAAGGTGTAAAATTTTGTTTTCTTGATTGAAATTTTTGATTTTTTTTTATTTGTTAGTTGTTTTTGCGTGTTTGTGTTTATCATAGGCGTCCTTATTATTTATTCTGTATGCTGTTATGCTGTATGCTGTTATGATCATGAAATGCTTTAAAATAAATAACGATAAATAAATAATAATAAAAATAAAAAAGTTTGCTTTCATTAGACTAGTGGCTAGGGCTCAACCGAGCAATATAAAACAAAATTTGGGGGAAAATATTAAACAAATAAAATTTTTATTAAATCAAAAAACACTATTCATAATGTTTTTTTTGGAAAAAATGTTGTAAGCCATCTTATTTATTTTGCTGTTTTCTATTTTATGAATTTTTCATTTCAAAATCGTTCGACCAGTTTTTTTCAAAAAAAAATGTTTTTTTTCCAAAAAAATTTCGAAAACATATTTTTATTTTTTTTTTTGAATATGTCAATTTAAAGAAATCTATAGTTTATACTAGGCGAAAAATTAAAAAAAAAATCTATAGATTCGTTTTCAAAATATTCAAAAAAACAAAATAAGTTTTTTTTTTAAATATTCAAAATTAAAAAAAAAGTTTTTGAAAATTTTAATAAGCAATATTACTTAAATCATAAAACACTACATGTCTGATTAAAAAAAAAACGGTTGTATGGGAGGTACCGTTATAAAACTTTTTCTGAAAAATCCATTAAAACTAAAAGATAGATTTTGCATAGAAAACACCATTCATAAGTTTTATCAAAATCGTAGGAGCCGTTTTCGAGAAAATTAAGTTTTTCATTAAGTCATTCATTAAGTTGTCATTTCAGGTACCGTTAGTTTTGGAGCTAAAATGCCAATTCGAAAAATAATCGGGTACTCTAAAAATACTGTACACCAAGTTTGAATCAAATCGGCGGAACCGTTTAGACTGTAGGAATCGATACGGACAGACAGACAGACAGAATTTTCTTACCCTCTTTTTTCGACCTAATAAAATTTCAATGATTTTTTACCTCCTTTTTTACTTGCGATTATAGGTACTATTATGCAAGTTATGCATTCGTGCAGGTTAAAAATTTTGAGACAACAATCAAACATGACATTACGATGATCGAGAAACATATTTCAGTTACTGGCAAAATTCTGTCTGTCTGTCTGTCTGTCTGTACGGATATATTTTGGACTGTATCCTAAACGGTTGGGCCAATCGTCTTCAAATTTAGAACTTAAGGTTATTTTGACATTCTACAGAGGAGTTTTTGATTTTTTTAACTCAAAAATTAACAGTGCTTGTCATATTAGCGTTATGTAATTTAATTTAATTTTGGTAGGAGCAGCACCCCCATTAATTGGCTTATTTCAAGCTACAAAACTAAAACTAATTTAAGACTAATTAAATCTAAATGGGAAGGTTGGGACAGTTGTTGAGGCGTAACTTTAGATTCGATGTACTAATATTTAGGTCGAAATATTCAGCAATCGAATTTACACTTCGCAGCATACGTGTAAGAGGTTTATTGGAGCCATAGGAGGTATGGTGGGAGGGTATATAGAAAAGTCTTGGATTTCTGAGATTGCGGGGGTTAGTGTTAAAGAAAATGGAATTATATAATGAAGGGCAGTCAACGGAACCAGAAAAAGTCGGTGAATGAAAAGAATATCGGCAACCAATCTTCGTTCATCTAGAGTTCTCAGATTAATAAGTTGGAGACGGGCATGATATGGAGGTAGAATAAAAGGATCTTGCCATTGAAGGCCGCGAAGAGCGAAAAGAAGAAATCGTTTTTGAATGCTTTCTATTCTCGAAATATGGACGTGGTGGTATGGGCGCCAAACTTGAGAAGCATATTCAAGGAGATAACATTGACTTCCATCCCTGCTTCTGGTGCTGAGAAGGCAAAGTAAACAAATTCAATAAGGTTAGTGGTAGTGGATCTACATTTGAGGAAGCCATGTTGTCTAGGGGATATAAGCGACCTACAACGAAAACTTATTAGTGCGTATATGAGGCATTCAAATATTTTGGGAATGCAGGATAGTTTCGCAATGGGGCGATAAAAGCTTAATTTTCTCGAAAAATCAGTGTACTGTAGGTAAGAATTATATTTTGGTAAAAAAAAATTTAATATGGTGGGCTAAAAACGGTACCTCCCATAGAACCTGTTTTTTTTTTCTTTGACTTTCTCGAAAACTGTTGATCCGATTACTATCAAAATTGATATTCAAGAAGATGTACATAGGTAGCCTAAGTAGTTCGCATTAATTTTTTTTCCAACATTTTTTTTGTGTTTTTAATATTTTTTTTTATTTTTTTTTCCATAAAACAATATTTTGAAAACGGGTAGGAGAATTTTTTTTAAATTTTGTTTTTAAATGTATGTTATTTTTGTGCTTAAGTTCGTATTCTTAAATTATTTTTTTTAATTTAAAACAAATTGTTTTAAAAACCCGTTTTATTTAAAAACCGCTCCTACGATTTTGAAAAAAATTCACACTTTTTACAATTTCTTAAAGAAAAAAAAATGGATTTTAAATTATTACACTCAATACAATTTAACGTACTTTATTCGAATAATCAAAAGTCACAAAAATCGAATAAATGCTTTAATGTTAAATTAAATTTTTTTAAATTGTATTCTACAATGTGACCACACATATGAGCAAGTACGTGCGATCCAGTCGTACGACAGGTATCGTTAATTTTTGAGCTAAACAAAAAATTGAAAAACTCCTCTGTAGAATGTCAAAATAATCTTAAGTTCAAAATTTGAAGACGATTGGCCCAACCGTTAAGGCTGCAGTTCAAAATACATCCGTACAGACAGACGGACAGAATTTTGCCAGTAACTCAAATATTTTTCTCAATCATCGTAATGTCATGTTTGATTGTTGTCTCAAAATTTTTAATCTGCACGAATGCCTAACTTGCATTATAGTACCTATAATCGCAAGTAAAAAAATTTAAATAATCAAACATGACATTACGATGATAGAAAAACATATTTGAGTTACTAGCAAAAGTCTGTCTGTCCGTCTGTTTGTACGGATTTATATTGATCTTCAGCCTGAACGGTTGGGCCAATCGTCTTCAAATTTAGAATATAAGGTTACTTTGACATTCTACAGAAGATTTTTTAATTCTTTTTTTAGCTCAAATTTTGTTCTAGCTCAAATATTAACGGTAGGTACGTGCCATATGATTGTTAAGTAAAAGCTTGTTTTTTTTCGGAAACGGCTACAAGAATGTTTATGAAAAAAAACAGTAAAGTATTGTAGATGCGGGTTATGTTTTGGTGAAAAAAAAAAATTGAAAAATGAAGGTGGGCTAAAAACGATACCTCCCATAGGACCGTTTTGTTTTCTTTACTTTCTCGACAACTGGTTTATCGATTACAATCAAATTGATATTCAGGAAGATGTAGGTAGACAAAGTAATTTAGGGTTTTTTTTTTTTGAAAAATCAATATTTTGAAAACGGGTAGGTGATTTTTTTAAATTTTGATCTATGCTTTTTCTCAGATAAAACAGCACCAAGATGTGGTTACAATTGCAATAAGCTAGAAACAAACATGGTTTCGTTGGCATCACTTCTATTGATAACGTTTGTGAACTAGAACAAGTTGCACGAAGGGATCGCACGTACTTGCTCATATGTGCGGTCACATCGTCGAATAAAATTTAAAAAAATATTAAGGGAATATCAAAGTATTTATACGATTTTTGTGACTTTTGATTTTTCGAAAAAAGTACATACGTGAAATTGTATTGAGCGAAATAATTTTAACGCCATTTTATTTCTTTAATGTAAATTTATTTAAATGTAAAAAAGTGTGAATTTTTATTCAAAATTGTAGGACCGGTTTTTAAAGAAAACGGTTTTATCTTAACAACTTTTCTTAAAAAAAATCTTCAAAAATGCAAACTTGAGCACAAAAACAATCTACAATCTAAACGACTAAACCCCATTTTATTTAAGAAATATAAAAAAGGGTGATTTTTACTTGCGATTATAGGGACTATAAGGCAAGTTTAGGATTTGTGAATATAAAAAAAAATGAGATAACAATCAAACATGACATTATGATCACAGAGTTGTCTAAAAAAGTTAGTGGCAAAAAATGTCTGTCTGTCAGTATGTATAACGAGCTGCTGACTAAACGGCTTAAGCGATAAACTTCAAATTTGGTGTGTGTGATTCTTTTGGCATTCCTCAGAGGGGAAATTGAAATTTTATTTTTAGACCCACAAATTACGGTACCTGCCATATGACCGTTTAGTAAAAGCTTATTTTTCTTGAAAACAGTTCCAACGATTTTGGTGAACATTTTTGAGAATTCTTTTTTTGGTATTGGCTATCATTTAATCAGAACCAAATATACGGGAAAGTCTATTAACAGTACCTTTCATGTAACGGTTTTTTAAATGTTTGGCTTTCTCGCTAACAGCTCTTTGGATTTCTGTCAAATTTTATATTTCTATGTAGCCAAATTAATTCAGCATATCAAAATTTTGAATGACTTTATTTTTCTAATTAAAATGAATTTTTGAAATTTGAAAAACCAATTTTTTTAAAACTAATCAAAAAAATTATTTTAAATGTTAAACAATTTAAATAAATAATAATGCCTGCAGCTCTTTATACATACAGAAGGACAAATAGACAGACATACACTAACTTTTTTAGGTTTCTCTATGATGGTAATGTCATAATTGATTGTTATCTCAAAATTTGGGTTACTCAGCTATATAATTGGTGTTTAATTTTTTTCACTGTGTCGTCAGTATACACTTGTTAAAATTGTTCATATATCCATTGCCAACTACATTCATATTGATTTGTCAGCGGCTCAAAAAACAAATACAAAATTTATGAAAACCACTAAGGTCGTTCACCATAAAATAAGAACGAACCTCCAAGTGCCGAATTATTAAAATAATCTACACCCTTTCAAAAGATTGAAAGAATTATGTAGTTTCTTTCACCTTATCCTTTGTTGTTGTTGGAACTTTGTCAATTAATTGTTCCGTTGTAGCTAGCTCCAGTTAATTATTTTTATGGCATCCTTACACGAAAAATCTACCTATAATACTAAAGTACAATTGTTTGTGTTCTTTAGGTGTACGGATTTTTTAACCTAAATGTTATATGAAAGTAGAGTATTTATAAATTAATATTTCAGTGACAAAGTAAAGTTTAGTGCAGAATGTCGATGAATCACTCAACATAATCGGTGATAAACTGAATAAGTTGCTTTTCTGTATTTTTAAACAGGATCTATTTTTTATTACAAACATCGTTATATAGAAACAGAATATTGGTTTTATGTCGTGACGATAGTTAATTGACGCATAGTCAAGTCTCTCTAAAAGAGGGTTATTGAACTTGATGTGTGCAATGGATGTATTTAGATACTAATCAACATGAAGTTCATAGTCAAACTAAAAAAAAAAAAAACAATTTCATATCTCATGTTGGGAAGGGTAATTGTCCGAATAATTTTTTCTTCGTCATAACAAAAGGTTTCCATGTGTTTTGTTGTGCAAATATTTTAAGGAGAGTGTTTTAAGTAATATGCCACCACATGTTATAGCTATTATTTTTATAAGTACATCTTTGTTCTTGACATGTTGCAGTTATGTTTCAGGTGAATCACGCAAGCCATAGTTATGCTAAAGCAATTTTCTATTCTTTGAAGTCTACCAAATGCTTTGTGATGAATTTATAAGTTTTTGTTAGGCATCGAGTTGCAAGTCACCAGGAAAAAAAACACGTATACGCCCGAGTGTCGGCGTATGTATTTAAATTATGTAAAGAAAAACTTTTAGATTCCTAATGCAACTAGACTTATAATAATTACGTTTATAGCTTAAAAGCTGTTTATACATTAAGTACGTCATAATTTTTACTTGCGATTATAGGTACTTTGATGCAAGTTATGCATTCGTGTAGATACAATTTTTTTGAGAAAACAATCAAACAATTTTTTTTAGCTCAAAAATTAACGGTACCTGTCATATAACCGTTGTGTAAAAGCTTATTTTTCTCGAGAACAGCTCCAAGAATTTTAAGCAATATATTGTGGTGAAAAAAAATTTAATATGGTGGGGTAAAAACGGTACCTCCCATAGGATACGTGATACGTTCTAGTAATTTCGCATTAATTTTTTTCGAAAACTTTTTTTTATATTTAAAATTAAACTTTTTTTTTGAAAAATCAATATTTTTTGAAAACGGGTAAGTCAATATTTTTTAAATTTTGTTTTTAAATGTCTGTTATTTTTGTGCTTTAATTTGTATTCTTAAATTATTTTATTTTTAATATAAAAAAAGATGTTAAAAAAACCGTTTTATTTAAAAACCGTTTCTACGATTTAAAAAAAAAAAATTCAAATTCGAATTCACACTTTTTAATATTTGTTAAAGAAATAAAATGGCGTTTAAATTATTTTACTCAATACAATTTAACGTTCTTTATTCAAACGATCATTCAAAAGTCACAAAAATCAAATAAATGCTTTGATGTTAACTTTATTTTTTTTTTATTTTATTCTGTGACCGTACACATGAGCAAGTACGTGTGATCCAGTAGTGCAATTTATTTTATTCGGGTCTGCAGTTAGAGAGGTGTGTACATTTAAGCCTCTAACATAATACCCTGCTTGATATGTGCCTAATCACATTGTAAGTAAAGATCTTTGAAAAAAGGAACATTTACGTAGAAAAATAACACGGTTTGAACGTATAAATTGTGTTAAAACTACAACGACAACCACAACGGTTTTTAGTAAAAATAAAGTACGCCATCACGCGTTTTAAATATAAATTAATTTATGAAAAAAACATTTCGTAAGTTGTAGGACCAGTTTTGATAAAATCCTGTATTTTATTTTAAGTTTAAAAAAAAAATATTTTTGAGATTTTGCTACATAAATATGTGCATAGTTTTTAAGAGTTTATTAATATACAGCTGATGATAAAATTAAAATCAGAACATTTTGATTAGTTTTTAAAATATTAAAAATAAAAAAAAATATATTGACAATTTTGGAATACAAAATTAATTTGACTACCTAGATTTTTTGAAATATAAAATTTGTTAGAATAGTTTTTGCTAACGTTACCGAGAAAGTCGCGAATTAATAAAACCGTTATATAAAAGGTACGGTAAATAGACTTTCCGATAAATTTGTTTTTGATTAAATTATAGCCAATACCTACCAAAACACACTCGAAAATATTCATTAAAATCGTTGGAGCCATTTTCGAGAAAAATAAGTTTTCCCTTAGTGGTTATATGGTCGAAAGTACTGTTATTTTTAGCCCTACAAATAAGATTTCAAAAGGCTTTCTGAGGAATAGCGCTTAGCTTTCGAGTCTGGTATTTAAAATGCGATTTGTTTTTTTCAACCACTATTGCTTTTGAACAGTGATTTCCTTTAAGTTTTAATGTTTTCAAAGAACCGGTACTTGACAAAAAAGTTTGAGCTACGTATAGGGTAAGTCTCTTGTTTTTTACAGCTTTCATTAATAGATGTTACCTTTGCTGCTATTCCAGCTTTTCAGTTAGATTATTTTCGACGCCTTTTTCTTTAGACGACTGGAACATATGTACATTGATTTTTTTAATAAAATTGTACATTCAATTTTTATTTTCTTCCTCAGCGCTTCCACCCCACCCACTGGTCTATCACAAATGGCCAGGATGATGGATTCTCTGATATTAGACCAGTATCCACCATTTACCTTTACAAAAATAACAACTACTCATCGACCAACTCGAACTGGTACCATAAAAAAAACTGCTACAACAACAACTATGGGAGGTCTAGCCCCAACTTCTAATCTTGCTCCAGCCCCAGGGCTTCGACTGAGTTCCCAGAAGAACCGCCTACCAACTCAAGGTATGTTTAATCAAAAACTTGTTGTTATGATTTCCCTTGTTTAATAGTTGTTATGATTGCTTCCAGAAGTTCCACCTCAACCAAGATCTACTAGTTTTACAATAAATAATAGTCCACCACTTAACAATAACAACAACAACAACAACCTTGGAAACCCAAACACAAGCTCTCTTCCAAATCCCACAGATAATCGATGGATTTCATCACTCCGTCGAAGAGATCCCGAATTACAGCCGACACTGCCTTCGATTAATTTCAGCCACCATGGCAGTTCGAATAATATCGGTCTTGGGAGTACGGCTGAAAAACTTCGTTCACGCAGCAACAAAATAACGACTGCGTCAAGAAAGAGTCGTTCTGTTGAACGAATTCGGGCCAGAAAACTTACATCCCAAATTAAAATAAAGGATAAAGTCAAGAAGAACTCCGTAGACTTGGATAATTCGAATTCAGACGATCAGGAAGCAACATCAATAGAAGACAACTCAACATCACAAAATACACCAAAAGGATCACCGAAAACAAAAGCAAAAATCTTCTCACCTATTGGATTTGAACCTCATTTAGTAGATGCTCTAGAAAAAGATATCCTCCAAAGACATCCGGGCGTTAAGTGGGTTGATGTGGCTGGTTTAAATGAGGCAAAAGCTATTCTTCAAGAAGCCGTCGTTCTTCCAATCATAATGCCTGACTTCTTTAAGGGCATTCGTCGGCCTTGGCGTGGTGTTCTGATGGTGGGTCCACCTGGCACCGGAAAGACAATGATGGCAAAAGCCGTGGCAACGGAGTGTGGAACTACTTTCTTTAATGTGTCTTCGTCCACCTTGACTTCAAAATACAGAGGGGAAAGTGAAAAGTTGGTGCGGCTTCTTTTTGAAATGGCACGGTTCTATGCACCGAGCACAATTTTTATCGATGAAATTGATGCTTTGTGTGCATCGCGTGGCAGTGAAACTGAACACGAGGCAAGTCGACGTTTCAAAGCAGAGTTGCTTATTCAGATGGATGGCTTAAACGCATCGATGCCGGATGATAAGGTTATTATGGTCTTAGCAGCTACAAATCATCCATGGGATATTGACGAAGCTTTCCGGAGGAGATTCGAAAAGAGGATCTACATTGCTTTGCCCAATGGTAATTTTAATACATTTTGAAATAATTCCAGAAGACATGCATGAATTTATTTATTGTTAAGTTCTTGATGTACACAATATTGTGCCATATTTACGGTGATTATTTTTTGTCTTTTTAATTTTTTTTTTATTAGTTACTAACTTAGAACTAACTTAATAAGACAAAATTCTAAATCCCTAATCAAATATCTACCGAATTACAAAATTCCTTCAATTCCTTTTCTTCTGCAGAAGATACTCGTTCGGCCTTGCTTGACCTCTGTTTGAAGGATGTTAACTTATCCCCAGAACTCGATACAAAATATATTGGTGACCAGCTCGAAGGTTACTCCGGTTCAGATATCAGCAATGTATGTCGTGATGCAGCAATGATGTCAATGCGACGTCGTATAACAGGCAGATCACCATCAGAAATAAAGCAAATTCGAAGAGAAGATGTCGATCTACCAATTACTCTGCAAGACTTTGAAGATGCTATGGCGCGAACTAAAAAGTCTGTATCGGCTGATGATGTTAGTCGTTTTGAGAAATGGATGCAAGACTATGGTTCATGCTAGATGCTCAAAAATATTGTATCTATTGTTAAATTAATTATTTTTTGTTTTTATAACATATTACAAATTACTTAATAACCTCTGCTCATTTTTATATCATGAATTATGTAGTGTAGTAGTAAATGTGTTGGCCTTCCAAAGTATGCGAATACATTTGCTTAAAGAGCTTAAAATTGAAACAATTATTAATAATTACTATTTATTTTGTTATTGTATCTTAAATAATTGTGCACTTATTTTCTTCCGCTGTTAATTAAATATATCGATTAAATATTTGTTTGTTTTAGCAACTATTTATACAATTTATCACTAATGTATACATATGTATCTTAAGCACAAAATGACAAATGATATGAATGTAATAAGTATTCATTAATGTTCATATGGTAGAAATCAAAACATTTTTAAAATAAACCTTTTATATGCATACATACATACTTAGTATAAATCAGTGCTTGATTTATTTGTTATTGTTTTTTTTATGAAAAGACAATAGGTCCTTGAAATTTAAAGTCCTTCATGTATAAGTTACAAGAAAAGGAAAACTTAAGAACTTGTAAGATGTAGGTTGTGAGTATTAAATGATAAGGTAAGTATCTTGTAGACTCCGGATCAGTTTTTAAAATTATATTTCGAAACTTTCATGTAAGAAAAATAACAAGTATTATAAAACAAAACCCAACGTTGGGCAATCACTTTTACAAAAAGGAAATACTAGTAGGTGTAGAAAAAGTTGTCACCTTATTGGAAGATGCTATAATTTTTGAAATGGCCGCAAAATTATGTCATGTCAATTCTACTTTGTCATTTGTGATGTAAACAAATACAAAATACACCTCAACAAAACAAGTATAGTTATACGCCTGAACGGAAGAATAATAATTGTATATAAGTAAATGGCATTTGCCGTCATTTGCAAAAGTTATATCATCTTTCGATAGGATAGGGTCACACCACAACCATTTTGTACAAGTCTTACGCTTCGCGTAAATTATCGGTCGATTTCCGATCTGAAATATTCGGACGACTGTCTCGGAGGCTCGTCCCCATATAAACCTGCCGTTCATTTTTTCTGTATCCACTTTTTTTTGCGTTCTGGAAAGTAGTAACTGTAAAAACTGGCAAGTAATTTAAGTTTCAATTGATGCAGGCTTTGTCTTATGTCTCATGTCTCATCTGATTATTTAAATTTTCAGTCAACTAAGACTTTGGATCCTTTCCTAAAATGGTATTTAATTTAGTCAATTCAGGTCACTGATGACGTCAAAATGCGGTAAGGCGATATCTTGCATTCTTTAATCATGGTTTTTATTCGTCTGTCGTCCGTTGTTGTTATAAAACTATTGTGTTAAAAACTAAAATACAACCAAACATAAACGATTCTCGAAAAAAACCGTAGTGTGGTATATCAACGCCCGTACGGACGAAAGCGTCGTGTGTGAAAGAAGGCTATAATGACCTACGATAAATCCAAAGAAGCTCTGATTTGTCGGTATTCCGCCACACACGCAACCGCAACACCAATTCTTTTCATACAAGTTAGTTGTTAATTTGAGTATTGAAAACGAAAATTGCCATTGGAGATGCAAACACGGGGTGAATTCATCCGTGGAAAACCGGTTTTAAGGACAAGGGAAGGGAAACGTGCGGTGTACATTAGACTAGATTCTTCCACCAACTTTTGAGTGGATGATAGAAGAGGAAAACTAATATACACACAATTTTGGAGGATTTTGGGTCTACAAGAAAAAAATTAAAATTTTGATTTTCCTCACACCGTGTCTGACACCGAAATATCAGTGCACAAAACAGTCCATACAAACGACACAACACATTAATTAGAGTGCACCGACATAAGTGTTATGCTTTATACATATGGGCCAAACTGTAGAAATTCAATGAACAACCCAAATTAATTCTGCATACCAAAATTTTGAATATTTTTTTTTATATATTTAATTTATATGACTCGTTTCTGATTCAATAACAACAACCAATCTTTCAAACTCGTAACTATATTGTATATTGTTTATTAATAACTATTTAAAGAATTAAGAAGATTCTACTTTAACACACACTTTACTTATGTGACCTTTCACGTCAAGATTCAAAGGATAGTGATAGTGTCAGAGATCAAAATTACTCTAAGATAGCCCATCTATCTCTAGCCGTCTCTTCTTTTGCCGTATGGTCACATCTTGTTCTGGTTGTTGTTGGTCATAGCCAGGTAATCTCGTTACATTTATAATAATTTTTTTTTGAAAATTCAAAATTAAAATTAAAAAAATATTTTAAATTTTATGATCAGCTGTATAATAAATACTAAAAAAAAACTGCAGACCAAAAACAGGATTTTATCAAAATCGGTTCTACAATTTTCAAAATACTTTTTTCTTATAAATTCATTATTATTTAAGACGTCTGATGGCATACTCTATTCTTAATAAAACCCGTTGTGTTGTGGTTTTGGGGCTTTTTATACATAGGTTCAACCGTGTGATTTATCTACATAAATGTAAGTTGTTTCTGTCTAAGATCTAGCCTTACAATGTAACTAGGCACATAAAAGCAAGTAGGTGCGACCCAGTCGTGCCCATTTTGAGTTGGCTATAGGTAGAATAAATCGAACGGAGGCTAAAACAAAAGTCTGTGGGTTACATATTTGTAATCAGGAGAGTAACCCTGAAATTTTGATGTATCACACATGTGGTGATACTTCCGACATCCAAAGTGAAAGGAAGGGGGCGAAAAATCCCTTTTGGGGGCGTCTGGCAGGGGAAAGCTGAAAGTAAAACGTCTGTCACCTATATATTTGATATCAGGGCCCAATTATCTATCGTTTGTGCATAAATTCAAGTGGTTATACCTCCGAGATCCAAAACGAAAAAAATTACCGTTTTCGAACGCCTCCTACATCCCCGGCTGAAAAAAATCCCTGCCAGACTTATCGATTTGATATATTAGAGCGCATATCTACACATACACGATAGCGAATTTCGGTTATACCTACACTTCCAAAATTTGCTGTCGGCTCTTAGACTATTAAGAAGTTGTCCCAGTCCCAGTCATTTTTGATGGAGATGAAAAAAAAAACTAAACTAAAAAAACTTTGTATCTCTTTCCTTCTAACAGAGTTCTAATTGGCAAACTAAAAATTCAAAAAAATTTTGGAGTTGAGTTTTTTTTCTGAGAAATTGTGTTCACGTTTCTGAGAAAACGGATTTCTCTGAGGGCTTAGAAACGTGAACTGGCTAAATGACATTTCTTAATGTAAGCCAAAATTAAACTAAAACAAAAAATTTGCAAAGAATTTTTTATTGGAACGATCAAAGAAATGGAATTAGTTACAAATTACGCTGTCAATTTATCATCATCATGTTGGTAAATGTTCTTCAAAGGGAAAAGCATTCAGTGGAAATTTCCGATAGGTTTTTGGGGATCGATAAAATTCCGTTGGCAAAACATTTCCCATTAAGCTATCCTCATTACCTTCAAAACAAAACAAAATGAAAGATTTACCCACTCAGAACACATTTATTAAAATCCTTTGATAACATTGCAGAAATTAGAAAAAAGATAAAAAATAACAAATTATACATTTAACAGGCAATTTGTTGTTTTCAATTCTGTTGTTTTTTTTTTGTAAACAAATACAACAACATTTATAGTTGGTAGGCACATATATATGTTTTTTTTTTATAAATAATAAATAGTAAGTAGAAAAATAAGGTAAACACTTGTGTATGCATCCTTAAAAATTCCATTAACATGCTAAAGATATTATTTTTAAACAATTTTCTTTTAAACTTCGTTACACAAACTTTAAATATAAATTTCTTATGTAAATAATTAAGTAAATGTCATTACTCGTATATCATTACTTCTAGCACATTTAGTTATTTATTTACTAAAATGTCTTTAAATGTGTATTATGTGCGAGTTCTTCTGTTATTATATCCTTTTTCCTTTAATGATCGTGTATTTCTTCTATCACTCCTTCTTTATTAGTTAATTTTTGTTTTTTTTTCAGAAAAATATTATTTACAATAACATTTATATAAGTTAACGATAAATTCTTTTTTTCTTTATTTTCTCAACATTTAAAACATTTAATAGAAAATATATTAATTATTTTTAATTTGATCTACTCTTGAGTATAGTTTCATAATTGTTTTCGGTTGGGATAGGAATTCATTTATTTGCGTCAACAGTTTTATTATGCTTGTAGACAAAGCAGGCGGCGGTGATAGAATGATGGTGACAGGTGACGATGTGCTTCGATTTTGTTTCTTTGTGAGGCTGCTTATTGGTATTTCCGTGCAGCAGTTCTAGCTTTCCATGCTTGGATAAGATTCCATGCAAAGTACAATGTAAATCCATGGATTTGGAAACCAACAAAACAAAACGCATACCACAAAAGACCGTATGGCATTCCCTAAAAAACGAAAATGGATTTAAATAAATGCAACAGAAAACAGAAAATTTAAATATAGTTTTATAAAAAGGAAAAAATCTCAAAATAATAAACTCAAACTGCAATTCCTTTGAAAGCATTTGAGTGGAACGTACAGATTTTAGTTCTGCACGTATCGGATCTATTCATTTGACATATTTTTTGAATGGAGAATATAGTGTAAACCCGTTCATATATAACTTGTACCAAACCACTTGGCCAATGATGGCTTTTTGAGGGGTTGGGTTCGATATCCCGCTTTTAAAATCCCGCTTGTTATAATACCATTTTTTATAATCCCGCTTTTTTAAAATCCCGTCCTCTTATAATCCCGGTTCTTATTATCCCGCTTTTGCAATCAAAACTAGTTGTTTTATTTAAAAAAAAATCGCGCGATTTTATTTCGTTCATAGACCTTATGACTATTTCCAATTGGTCATAATGTCTATGGACAATATGTCCCTAGACCTTATGTCATCCCCCCAGTAAATACAATATTGTAGATTATGTTACCAAAAACAAATGTGTGCGCACGGTAAATATTAAAAGCATTCCCACGAATTTTCTTTTTAGTGGAATATTTTTAACATTTTTAAATTTATAAAAAGTAAAAAGAGCATATAACCTACATCTATTGTTATTTAGTTTAATAAGAATGTTTTGTAAAAAAGCGGGATTGTCGGGATTTGTCGGGATTTTAAAAAGCGAGATTATAATAGTTCGGGATTTTGAACAAGCGGGATTTTAGAAGGCCGGATTTTAAAAAACTGTATTTTAGCAGACGGGATTTTAAAACTTTTTTTCGGGATTATTGAAAAGCGGGATTCCGATACGCTCCCCTTTTTGAGTGACAGCAGAAATTCTCACTCAAAAACCTAGTGGCTAAAAAGAGAAAGTATGATTTTTCATTGACCAAGTGGTTTGGTGCAAGCTATAAACGAAAACAGATTCATCTGATGGTGGTGGCCGTTCATCCCTTTCGAATAAATTAAAAGTTGAGTTGTTAAATCAATTCTCTTCTCTCCAACTGCTCTAATTGCAGTTTCAATTCCTTCACACATAACTTCATATAGCTACAGGGCCCGCCCATAGAATCCGTTGCGTCCGGTTGTGCGTTCCGTTGCCTGAGCATTTTTCTGTTGCCGGATTGGGGTGTCCCAATGAAAACCTTCTTTCAAATACCCATTTCAACCCTTAGTGATTAGATGGAAGGGATTTTTCTTGAGACAAAAAATAAAGTTCAAAATTGCACACCTCCAACAAAATTTAATTCGGTGTTATTTAGAAAAAAAACATTGTATAATTTTTTTATCTTTCATTTTTTTGAACATTTAGCTCGATTTATTTAACAATTATTTACAAAAAAATACCTTGTTTTATTTCTAAATGGTACTTTTTATAAATTAAAAGGATATTTTTGTGGAATATCCCATAGAATACTGAATTTGGTTGTTTAATGTCAAATATAATGCTCAGAATTTGAGTGGTTCTCTCAAACGGATGGCCGGAGTGACAAAGTTAAAAGTTCATCTACTTTGTGCGTTGCGTTCATCGCATTCGATGCTTATGGGACGCCCCTGTCTGTCTGTCCGTCCGGGTGTATATCGAGCTGCAACCTAAACGGGTTAAGCGATTGCCTTCAAATTTGGTATGTGTTTATCTTTTGGGATTCCTCAGAGGGGAAATCGAAATTTTCTTTTTAGGCCTAAAAATAAATAACGGTACCTGCCATATGACCGTTTAGGAACACCTTATTTTTCCCGAAAACGGCTTCAACGATTTCGATGAATTTGTTTGTGAATGTTTTTGTTGGTATTACTATCATTGGATTAGAACCAAATTTACGGGAAAAGTCTATTAACGGTACCTTTCATATAACGTTTTTTTTTTAATTTTGGGTTTTCTCGGTAACGGCTCTTTGGATTTCTGTCAAATTTTATATTTGAGAAGACCTAAGTAGTCTTATTAATTCTGCATATCAAATTTGTTAATAACTTTTTTTTCTTATAAAAATTAATTTTTTTTATTTTTTTTTTTTTTGAAAAATCAATATTTTTAAAACTAATAAAAAAACTATTTAAAATTTTATAATCACATGTTTATTAACAAACTCTAAAAAACTGCATACCAAAATTTAAACAAAATTTTTTTTTCAAAAAACTAAAAATAAAAAACAGGATTTTATCAAAACCGGTCCTACAATTTTCAAAATATTGTTTTCATCGTCGAGTTCAACCGGGCGTAAATACGCAGCGTCAAGAGTATTTAAAATAAATCAAATAAATAATTTCAATGCCGTATTTAAAACGTGCTCTGTTTGACGAAGCCTTAAAGTGCTAGGTTAAAAAAAGGAATACAAAACCATAAAACCGAAAACCGGTTTTTTAAACCGTCAACCCTATCTCAAAGGGTTTTATTTAATTTTCCTGAATTAAGATTGTTTAAACATTTAAGCACCATTTTGTTTTTTTTATGAAATGGTCATAAATATGATTATTTTTCACAGTCAAAAAAATGTTTTTTTAACGCCTTTTTTAAATTGAATAAAAACAATTGATGAATGTTAACACAAACGACTTACGTTTAAAAAATCATTTAGCCCCTTCAAAACATTAATTTTTCAAAAAGAATATTTAATTTTTTTTTAAATATGTACATAAAAAAATGTTCGAAAATATGTCAAGGTCAATGAACTTTGGTTATCCACAAAGTGTAAGTGTGGTATGTTTTGGTGAAAACAAATTTAAGTTGGTGGGCTAAGAACGGTACCCCCAATAGGACCGTTTTTTCTTCGACTTTCTTGAAAACAGGTTATCCGATTACAATAGAAATTGATATTCAGTAAGATGTAGGTAGTCTAAGTAATTTCACTTTAAAATATTTCCGAAAACTTTTTTTTTGTATTTTTAATAGTTTAAAAAGTTATTTTTTTCGAAAAATCAATATTTTGAAAACTGGTGGGCCAATTTTTTTTAAAATTTGTTTTTAAATGTAGATTATTTTTGTGCTTAGGTTTGCATTCTTAATTTGTTATTACAAAAAAATATTAAAAACAACCGTTTTATTTAAAAACGGTTCGTACGAACGAGAAAAATAAGCTTTTACAGAACGGTTATACGGCAGTCATCCTTAATACTTGAGCAAAAAAAAATTGAGAAAAGTCGTCTGTAGAATGTCGAAAAATCCTTATGTTCTAAATTTGAAGACAAACAAAATACAAGCCCTTACTAAAATAGTAAGCATACGAATTATTTACAAATAATTATTTACTGATACTCTATACCGACTCGGTACACCGTTTTCTTACCGTACCGATTCCGCACATACCGCCCAAATCAGTAGGTATTCATTAAAATGTACGTATTCAGTGAAATATCGGTACCGAATGTGTACCGAGGAAACCGAGAGATACGATACCGCACCGACAAGTGAGGGAGCGGCCTAAAATGGAGCACTGGTTCAAAATATTTGATTTTAATCCCATTTTATGCAAGTTTGGGGCTTCAAATACACCAAGTAAAGTTTGCATCACAGAATGATATTTTCCATGAATTAAAAGAAAATACAATTTATAGCCAAAATGAATAGCAGAAGGCTAAGATGTCTTTCCTGGGATTACACTAGAGCAAGCTACGAAAGGGTCTGAAAGATAATTTCTAAAATTTATCTGGATCTATTCTACAGGTATGATTTGATCCAAGCTGAGAAAAAGGGAGGAAACCCATAAGCTTTTGATTTGAACAAAATAATTTTGTGGCTTAGATGATCGAATTCTGTTGAGCATTCAGTGTGAATACAGTCAATTTCAATACCTTCCACCAATGCGTTTGTACATTGTCGACAATTTCTGTTTTATTGTTTACAATAGATTCTTATGCCTTTCCATCTAGAAGGAAGTCAAGGAAAGTAATAGAGCAAAGGACTCAACGCTTCCCCGGTGTGGATTCCATCTTTGGTTTGCAATTCTCGGGTGACCCCTAATTATCCTAACTTTCTATCAAATCTTGAAATCTTAAATGAAATTCCCAAGAGCAACCTATAAACCTATTTATATGTAGTTAATATTTAAAATTTAATTTTAATACCTAGTAATAGTGATTTGAGAATTAAACCAACCAATTCTTCTTGTAAAACATATTAATACAAAAAACTTACCCTCCACAAAAAGATGTCCGTCTCTTCTGGATCCAAACCTTCTTCGAGTGTCATATATGCCCAGACATCACTAAAGTAATAGAGGAAACAATACAACAGTGGCAGTACTCCGAGCAGTCCAATGGCAATGACATATTTTTGCATTTCTCGTATCTTGTTGCTGCGGGCAGCAGACAATCCAATGAACGACGTCAGCAACGAAAGACACCAAATATATTCCCACCACAACGGTGGTGGCACCTCCAGCTCTTCTATCTCCAAAACAAAAATGTCTAATCGATCTAGAATGTCCGAAATGAGCTTGGCCAGCATGACGAAGAACAGCAGGGCATGAAAGAAGATACAGTACTTCAGACGGGATTTGTTCAGTAAGCTGCAAGAAAAGATAGCAGTGCTTAAGGACGAAGAAAAACCAACTTCAATTGCATTGTATTGACGTGTGTTTTCGTGTAGTTCAATGAGTATATAAAATTGTAAACAAGACCTGGCATACAGCCAGCTGAACGTCCCAGAGCGTTTTATGAATAAATTTGTGTCTACTAGATAGATGTTGTGTGGGCCAACTAGGTACTAAGTAACAAATAGTAACATGCTAGTCACAATGATTTATGAATAGTTCCACGAAAGAATTCTAAAGTGTGCCATAAGTGTATGAATTTTGTTGGAAGAATGCAAATATTTTTTTTACTTTTAATTTATTTAATATTAACCTAATTTGATGTGGAGCTGCAACTCGCTGTCTGTATTCAAAGTCTGTGCCATCGGTCCCAGTGATCATTGGTCCGCCACGCGTTGCCATTTTGATTTAAGCGTAATATTTTATTTATGATGGTTCTACTGAATTGAATTGTTAAATATGCAAACTATCGAATTAACATTTCACTTTGATGTAAAAAAACGAAAAATAAAAAAATTGATTCGGAGGTGCCACGATAATCACCCACCGTCGTTGAAAAGGAGAACAAAATTGAGAAGAAAAGGTGAGCTGTCACCAATTTGTCAGAAGAAAATTGAAAGAACAGGCATGGCATTCAGCGAAAATCTAATGGCATGTTTACATTAAGCTATAACTCTCAAATCTCAAAATATATTTGTAAAAATAAATAAAGCAATTGCTATAATATAAACGAGAATTTTATAATTTAATTTATTATTAGCTGCTCGTGAGTTTTAGATATATGGCACAAAATACTATGTGGACGTTTTCACTGAAAATTGTTTTCTTGATTTAAATGCTGCACGATTTTAGTTTTCTTTATATTATTGTTTTTTGTCTTTAACAGTGTAATTTGTACATAAATATAACTGCAGTTTTTTCAGAAAAAAAAATGTATCTCGGGCTAGCTAAATTGATTTTGCCTTGTCAACAATTTATAGCAACTTTATGGGAAGTTGTAATAGCTAGAAAAACATATATACTCACATTCGCAGAGTGAAAATATTTACATAGACACAAAAATGGGCCAAAAATTTTTTTCTCTGTATGTTTGTATTACCAGAGAAAACTATTATTTTATTGTGTTAATACTTCATGAATAAATAAATACATATTTCTATCCGAAAGTCCACATCTTCATAAGTCAAAATTTGCTTTCTTAAATTGCATGATAATTATGAAGTTAAAAATATGTGTACCTATTCATATTCTCCGAATTCAAAAAGTAATATAGACAAAAAAAATTTGAAAATCATTTTTACAACTATTTTCGTATTCTCCGGATTTAAAAAAAGTTACCTTATATATATATATATATATAAAAAAAAAGTGTTAAAGTGCTAAGAAACCGATTTCGATGTTTTCTTATCATCTTATCAAGAGTTGGTGTTGGTAAGGTACAAGTACCTACATACATTACGGCCCACACAAAACTGAAAA
Organism: Platycheirus rosarum; assembly: GCA_963971375.1. Taxonomy (NCBI): domain Eukaryota; kingdom Metazoa; phylum Arthropoda; class Insecta; order Diptera; family Syrphidae; genus Platycheirus; species Platycheirus rosarum. The sequence goes on from OZ020509.1 coordinate 42,331,903, forward strand.
TTATTAGTCGTATTTTATTATTAATCTATAAATATACTCTATTCAATTTATATTTTGAGTACAAGGCCTTATGGAAGAGAGCTTTCATACACACTGGTTCCTGATGGTGTTTGCATCGCACTTAACTTAATAAATTGCCACTAAAATAAAACACACATTCCAGAGTTACATTGAAATAAGAAAATACTGTTCACCAATTGTGTACATTCACTTCCTTATTGTGTTTATATAAAAAAAAATTGATTGAAAAAATGATTCAAAATTACCATTCGTCGTTGATGGAAATTATAATAAATTTTTCTTTGATTTTCCCTATGGAACTTTCAGAATTGAAGCTTTCTTAGAGCTTCTTGTGAGCATATATTTTAGAATGCTCACAACGGCAACCATAAGGGAGCTTTGAAATGGGGATAGCTTATTAAAATCCATAATAGTAAGGATGAAAGGCAAATATCCTACCTACCCTCTACTGAAAATATAAATTGAACAGAATATAGCGTAGTCATAGAAGTCCCAAAAAACGTTATACTCACCCTCAAAAGTTGGTTCTACCTATACATTTCATATAGTTGACACTGCTTTCCAAGCATTGCAGATTTTTGGTCTTGTGAATAAAAAAAATAAAAGCTAGCTAGTCATAACTTTTACCAGTAGCTTAAGCTAGACTTTTATCGGAAAGATTTTATAAACCTCCCAATAAACTTGCTTTCTAACAGCATTTGACGAACAAAATATCTAACGAATGAAATAAGGAGATCAATGGAATAAATTAAGCCTTTTATAAATTTATTAAATTTATATGCGATTTTTTTGCTTCAAGCACATTTTATTTCAGATTCAGTGTAACAAAAATGTAACAAAAATGATATAAAACTTAAAGGTAACGCTTCAAATGCCTTCATATACTGATATTTTTTAAAATTGATTTTATCTTAAAAAATATTAAATCCTGTAACTTTTAACACCAAAACACGTTCTTTCGCTTTCCATTGAATTTGTTCGCTTCATTTCAGTAAAGATGCTTTCCCTTGACAAAGGGGTTGCAACTTGCAAGTTGATACTTTCCACCATCTTTGAGTGTGCGTGGTGATTTTCAATTTTAATTTCTTTATTTATGTATCTAGTAGGCAGCCTTACACATTAAGATACAATAAACTACCTACTCTAACCAACATTAATTTCCAAATAAAAAGAACTCCAACTAAATAAAACTATGTATTTTTGATTTAATATTATGGTCCTTTTAAACTCCAACCACTTCTTCTTTATTGAAGTAAATAAAAAGAAAAACTTTCAATTTCATATTTTTTTGAATTAAAAAAAGAAAATAATATAAAAATAGATAAAAACTAAAGTGCAAGTTTCCACACCACCCAAATGCTTAAGGACAACAAGGCGGATGTCTTATCCACGGAGAACAAACAAAAATATTTAGAAGTTGGGGTCCTGCGCATTAGAGGTATTGCACGCGAGTGCGTTAAGCCATTTTTTTTTGTTCATGGCTGGCTTCCCCAGTAGGCATATCCACCATGTTGCAAAACCAAAAATCATAAAAATATTAAATATCCCAACCCTTTTTGTACTTAAACTCTTGCAAGACCTTTTGTCATTCAGACAAGCTAAATAAAATATACAAACCATCATTATCATCTGAGGACTCTGATACAGTGGTATCATTTTGCTGGCCAATAAGACCGCTGGGAGCGGAAAATGCGAATCCCACTCCCAGTATTACCAAGAAAATACTTAACAAAACAGCCATCACCTTCTCTCAAATAATTCGTTCGTTGATGCTCTGCAGTGCCTTCAATCCAAGAGATTTTTAGTTGTACGCCTGCAATTTAAAAAATAATAAAACAGTATATTACATTCATGTAAAAGCAATACTGTTTCGTATTTTTTTATTATTATTAAAAATGTCAGAAAAAAAGTTACATAATTTTATTTTTATCAAATTTCAAAGAATAAGCTGGAAAAGACATCTTGGAATTTGTCTACATAAGAAAACAATTTTTGAACTTTTATTTTTTCTGAATACTACACTAAAATAATTAAGTTGAAAAAAACGTTTTTTTTTATTAATAAAACAATTTTTTTTTTAAATTTAATAAATCAACGGAATACATTTAAATTCATCTTCTTTTTCGATAGAATAGTACACAAAAAGGTGTTATCGATTTATCGAATTGGTTTATATTTTAAATAATTCTAATAAAATGTGTAAATTAAACAACTACCGTACCTGGGTATTTCGTTCGTTATGTTTATGTTATTGGAACTTAAATTGGAAACAATAAATAGAAACTTTATTAAGATTCAATATAAGTTCAGCAACCACTGAGTGAAAGGACGTGTCCAGCTCCCTGTGTTTTGATAAACACTAAACTAAAAATGCCCGAATAAGTTGAAAATGGCTACAAATTGTCTGAATGCGCAAGTCGCAACTGTGGTGAATTCCAACTTGACCTTTAAAAAAAAAAAAAAAAAAAATAGCTTTCTCGTATATTCAGTTTATGCATTTAGAAATCCTTTAAAAAAAGCACGAAAAACTCGTTTGCAATTCAAGTGGTCCTAGATCGAAAATAAATAACTATGTATGTATATACACTACACATAAATATGTATGTAAATACAATTAAATTGTCTGTTTGTAATATTCAAATAACAGATTTTTACAAAATGCATAAGAAAACATTTTTTTAAATGTTATTATTACGTTATATTTAAGTAAAAAAAAAATAAAAAGAAAAGCCTTTGGCAAAATTTTGTTGCGATATTTGGCGGGTATAAACAATATTAATTTTTTGTGTGTGTATTAACAGGATTGAGTAGGTGTGGCTACTTAATCGAGCAACGCCAGGTGGGTCAGCTAGTTTCTATATAAGAATGAAATAATTTTTATGTGAATTTGGTTATTAATTAAGCAATCTATTTTTATAGATATACTTAATTGTTTTTTTTACATTATATTTATTATTATTTAAATAATTTGCACGTGCGAAAGTTTATAATACGTATACCATTTTAAGGGTAAGTTAAAAATATTTTTTTCTTTTGTTTAATTGTTTACCCTTATTACGTATGCGTAGACCAGAAACGATATTTATGGTGAAATCGATGCCTTTTCTGCTGAAAAACAATCGCCTTCCTTTTCAAAATAAAATTGTGAATATTTTATTATTGAGAATAAAAGTTAAATTGTTTATAACACGTTACGAGCATTAGTATTAGGTTAAGGAAAAGAAAATTAGAATATATGAAAGAGGTGATGCACGGTAGTTTTTAAGTTATACATATCAAAATGGGAGGTCAAAACATAGCCTGACAAAATATTTCACATTCGTGTGGTGCGGATAAAGATAGAATCTCTATACTTAAATTCTTTGTTTATTTATTTGTTTGCTTTTTTGGCTCTAAGAATTATAAAAAAAATTCGGTGAAATACTGTAGCTATTGGTAATGTTTTGGTGAAAAAAATGTTAGGTGATGGGCTTAAAACGGTACTACCCAGAGGGCGGTTTATTTTCTCATCAACTGCTTACATAACTATGATTACAGCTTAAATTAATAATTTTTAAGGAGATGAAATTATGAAATTATACACGAAAAATGTTTTTTCTGTATTTTTAACACTTTTATAAAAACTTAAATTTTCTGTAAGGGGTATGAACACAATAGAGATTTTGAAAAGAAGTATTCTTACTGCGCAAATGTAAGTTCGCACAATTGAAATCGCGGCGTCAAGCTTTTTTATAAACAATGCTATTCAACCATAATATTAGCACAGTTAACTCTTGAGTCCAACTTCAGACGTACAGTCAAATACAGATATTATTTATTTAGCCGTACCACTTGAATGTTGAATGTTTTGCCGAACTCTGTTTTTCTTTATCATTTTGAAAAGCAGAAATTTAAAACAAATGTGCATCGGTACCTACTCTACTACATGCTTCCTTTTTTAAAAAAACGCTGTTTGACCAATATTATATATTCCAGACAAAACTTTTTAAGTGTGGCGCTTATTTTTAAAAAGACAACAAGTAAGAAGTTGTTTAATCAGAACATTTTCTTCAGCAAACATAAATTGCAGTTTGTACATTTGAGGCTCAAAATAGTACTTCAGTTATATTTTAGCAAATGCTTAATTCGACAGGCACACTGTCTTCTTGATTACTACCTTAAGATATCTGCTAAGATATTCTACTTTAAAAATGACTTGTTTTTAAGTCTTTTCTAAAGTAATTTTTAAAGACCGACTTAAATTATATTTAAAAATGGAAAAATTTCATCGGAATTGAAAAATCAATACTTCTAATGTACATACGTAAAAATAAGTTCTAAGTATCTGCGTTCTAAATAATATTTTCAAAAACTTTCTATTTGATGTTTTTGAAAGCTTTTAACAAAGAAGCTTCAATATTTGACTGGAGTAATAGATTCAGTTTGAGTTTGCTATTTATAGAAATACACAGGATGAAGGACATGCGACCGTGTGGCCTAATGGATAAGGCGTCGGACTTCGAATCCGAAGATTGCAGGTTCGAGTCCTGTCACGGTCGAAGGAAGAATTTTTTAGTGACAAAAATCAAACTCACACATCTCTCCATAGCACTTAATTCCGTAGTCTTCGATGGATCCATTTTCGATCCACTTCTGTTGTTTTGTAGAAGTAGAAAAATATAAAACAACTATTTTATATCTATAGCTTTTTATATGTTTTTTCTTGACTTTGTTCTGTATTCCCTTATTCATCGAATTCAAACTGTTTTATGTTTGAAAACTTAGTTGGCTATGATTTTTCTGGATTTGAGTGTTGTTTTTTGTCAGATTGGGTCGTTTACATTTGCGATCCGTTATATGAAACTCATTTCGTATTGGAATTTCGTTGTGGTTTAATTGCGCCAGTAAATAAGAACATTTTGGATAAAATTGCGAGTTTGTTATCAAGTGATGGTGATTTTTTCGCGGGTAGTGGTGAAGATTTTGTGCCTGACGTTAAAATTCGATTTGTATGAATCAGAGAATGAAGTTGAAAAAGCACCTGTAGATGCCGCAGGTCCCTATTGCCAGTTTGCCAATAAAGCTAGTATTAGACGGTCCTTGTTATTGGTCACTGTAGGGACACTTTCACGTCACAACAAAATAGGTCCTACCACCTTCACTGCCGCGACAAAGGTAATCGTGTCACAGCTAGCTACAGTGACTATCACACGAATGACACATGTCTGTCCTTGTTGTCCCAAAATACAATAAACGTCAAAGTGTGTCACTGTTGTCCCTGTATCTCGGTGTCACTGCAAGGACATGCAAAACAGTGACGATCACACGACGTGACAACTCTCAAACAGCTAATCGTTGGTTGTGAGCCTAAACTGCTATGACATTTTTTATCATTTCAAGCAGTGACGCTCACCTCACACGGCGTCACTCAAATGAGTCCCTGTGTCTTGGTTGTTTTAGTTTAATATAGACGTGAGTTTCTAAAGTATTTCAATTACCTAAATTAATTTAATTAAAAGAATAAATAATACATTTCCAATTACAATGATTAAAGGCAAAAGTGAAGAGTCAAATAAAGTATGCCCACACTAAATATGATAGATTCTCGCGGCCTACATCTTGAAAAGCAGCCAGTGACGATGACTCCGACAACAACCAAAGTCCACCAAAATATTCGTTTATTGTGGTCCAAAAATTGGTTGTTTCGACGTGATAATGAAGGTTTCTGCGCAAAACTAATGCGAGAATTATGAGCTGAGGAGCCAGAGCTCTATCGTCTCATTAAAGGCCACGTTTTCCGCAATACATATGCCATGTCACAAAGAGCGCGTTTTCAACGCTGCGTCGAGTTCAACTCGTCGTCAATACGCTAGGTCAAATGCCAATCAGGTTATTTTTTTTACATTTAAAACAATATTAAATGACACAAAATAAGTCAAAAAATGTCTACAACAAATTCAGAATAAATTAATTCACCAAGCATAAAATAATTAAAAAAAAATCTTTCTAACGCGGCGTCAAAAAAAAATAATTTGTAATCAATCACAACGCGGGGTTGAAAGAGCGATCTATTAGACATGGGATTTGTATTACTGTATATTAAAACGCGGCGTTGAAACGCGGAGTTAAAACGCGGCCTCTAAACGCACTCTGTTTGACAAGGCCTTAATTCACTCAAATTATTGTTTTGACATTTTTTTTGTGTCATTTTCATTTTTAATATTGCTTATCATGGAAAAACTGATAGAATGTGTTAGAAAATAGGAAAACATGTAAGAATATAAGTAGCTCTGAAAAACGATGGCAAAAAGTCGGAAATGAACTATTTCTCCAACGTTACTTTAAAACGCCGCCTCAAAATAATCTCAACGTCGCGTTAAATAATCTCAACACCGCGTAAGAAAAGCCTCTGTTTAACAAAGCCAATTCTCAAAACAATTAAAAAAATAATCTGTTCTAACGCGGCGTCAAAATAATAATTTGTAATTTATTTCAACGCCGCGCTTAGACGATGCGTATTGCTGCCGTGTTGAACTCGACGCGGCGTTGAAAACGGATATATATTTCTGTATACTACAACGTGGCGTTGAAACGCGACGTAAAAACGCGCTCTGTTTGACGAGGTCTTTAAATTTTGAGGTAACTCGTTTGTCGTTGTTTGAGAATAAAAATTATAGGAACGGGCTTAAAATATTTTTAAAAATTGAAAACAATTCAAAAACATGTTTTTTTTAGTGGTAATGCATATTTTTTCTTGATTTTGTTTAAATTTTTAGTTTACCAACTTACAAAATTGTAAATAAGTGATTTTCCACAAAATTTGTGCAAAAATCGATACATTTCATTTCACCAATTTTTTGTGTTTAGGTCCAGATTTGTACTTGTGACTTACAAGTGAAATTTGTGAAAAATCCATTTTCTGTTTCACAAAAACTTGTATTTTACAAGTGAGAAATTTGTGAGCTTTCAAGTTTCTTGTATGTTTCTGTTTCACCAATGTTTTGTACCCAAAACAATAGTTACTCACTGTCTTACACTGGATTGGTAATAGGACAATGGGGGCCAGTATCATGGAATTGCCAACATGCATGGTATATCCAAGGCCACAGTATGCAGGTGTGTTTGTAGGTTGCTTGTTTGCAGGTGTTTGTACAACGATCGTGGATTCCATGTTTGAAGTTGTTGTACGATGGCCCGATGATGTGAATATAATTCCCGAAAGATTTCATGTGATTCCAGGTATTTTTCTTAATTTAAACAGTGCAGTGCGATAACACTGAACGGGCTTATGTCCGCGCGAAACTTGTTTCACTATACCTGCAAGAAAACACATAATATTAATGTAGAAATGCCTAGCGTATGGATGTATTGATTTGTCTTTAATCAAAATAGACTGGACTGTAGGTGACTCCTTACCAATAATATCGATAATTAATTAATTTGAATTATGGTCCCCGGCAGATCCCGTTCCCGTTCCCGTTCCCGTCAAGTTTAACCTTTTTTTATTTGAGAAAAAAATCTTTTTTTTTGAAATATAGTCTTACAATAGGTCCTCGCTTCAAATTTTGTCAAGTAATATCGTGGAGATACTTTCTTTCAGTCCTTATTCATTATTGTTCCTCTTGAAGTTAGGACATCGTAAATGCTTTTCTTTGTTTCGGTAAAAGATATAAAAATGGTTATTACAGATCTAAAAGTTAAAAAAACTGATGGGTTAGATCACATTAAAAGCATTTATTTAAAAAACCTTTCAAAAGAAGGTATAAAATTCCTGAGATTTTTGATAAACGCGTGTTTAAAAATGCAATACTTTCCAAAGGAGTGGAAAACTGCGAAAGTTTTCCCAATATTAAAGGCCAGGGAGCCTCCAGATATAGCCAGTGGATATATACCAATTAGCCTGCTGAGTAATTTAAGTAAAATTTACGAGAAAATTCTAAAAGAAAAAATGCTAAAAATCATTTATGATGAAAAAATTTTCCCTGATCAGCACTTCGGGTTCAGAAGATTTCACTCTACTTCTCATCAGGTTAAAAGAATATGTCAACATGTCAAAAGTAGACGCATCCAAGGAGAATCAACTGGCATGATTCTTTTAGATATGATGAAATTGATTAAATTTAAAATTCCGTTGTATTTGTGCAAAATTGTCCAGAGTTTTCTTTTCAACAGATTTTTAGTGTTCATGTCAATAACAGTGTTTCGTCAATAGTTAGGTTCAATTTTGGTGTCCCTCAGGGCTCTGTACTTAGCCCTATTTTATACAATTTCTACACTACAGATTTCCCAACCATCCCTCACTGTGAATTTGCCATTTTCGCTGATGACACAGCAATATACTCTTCAGATGAACTTGCTCTCAACATTGAGAGGAATTTAGTGCAATCTGTTGAAATATTACAAAATTATTTCAATAAATGGAAAATAAAGATAAACGCTGACAAATTCCAGGCTATCTTTTTTTCAAGAAAAATAAATGGTAAAAACATAGCTTGGGAAAATTCTGATATCTTGGGATACATCTTAACACAAAACTTACATTCAACCATCATATTAATAATACTATAAAGAAAAATAATATAGCTATTAAACTGCTTTACCCTTTTATAAACCGAAGATCTTTACTGACAATTGAAAATAAAGTAATTATTCTAAAGGTTATATTTCAGCCAATATTGCTGTATGGAAGCCCTGTTTGGGGAAGGGCTGCTTTGTCTCACATTAAAAAACTTCAGGTGTCACAAAACAAATTATTAAAAATGATGCTAAACCTCCCACTTCGTTACTCGAATAGTGATCTTCACCGAGAAACTAATGTTGAATGTATTTATGAACGAATAAATAATAAAATAATAATAATAAAATGTAATAACACTGACAACCCTCTTGTTCACCAGATTAAACCTGTGATAAATGCTTGTTATATTTTTCATTTAAACTATTTATTCATTTATTTAATTTTATTATTTATTTATTTATTATTGTTGTTTTCATTGTTTATCTATATATTTATTATGTAATTAATTAATTTATTTATGTATTTAATTTTTTTTTTATTATTGTTGTTTCATTGATTTTATATATATATATTTCTTTTTTTAACATAACTTAATATAAATTGGAGGTTTTTTCTGTGCTTTTCCTTCAAAAAAAAATCTTTCCCAAATATATTCTTCATGATAATAAAAATAATGTTTCAGATGTAAGACTTTACATGTCAAATCACTGTATTACATACATACATTTAAAACAATATTAAATGACACAAAATAAATCAAAAAATGTCTACAACAAATTCAGAATAAATTAATTCACCAAGCATAAAATAATTAAAAAAAAATCTTTCTAACGCGGCGTCAAAAAAAAATAATTTGTAATCAATCACAACGCGGGGTTGAAAGAGCGATCTATTAGACATGGGATTTGTATTACTGTATATTAAAACGCGGCGTTGAAACGCGGAGTTAAAACGCGGCCTCTAAACGCACTCTGTTTGACAAGGCCTTAATTCACTCAAATTATTGTTTTGACATTTTTTTTGTGTCATTTTCATTTTTAATATTGCTTATCATGGAAAAACTGATAGAATGTGTTAGAAAATAGGAAAACATGTAAGAATATAAGTAGCTCTGAAAAACGATGGCAAAAAGTCGGAAATGAACTATTTCTCCAACGTTACTTTAAAACGCCGCCTCAAAATAATCTCAACGTCGCGTTAAATAATCTCAACACCGCGTAAGAAAAGCGCTCTGTTTAACAAAGCCAATTCTCAAAACAATTAAAAAAATAATCTGTTCTAACGCGGCGTCAAAATAATAATTTGTATTGCTGCCGTGTTGAACTCGACGCGGCGTTGAAAACGGATATATATTTCTGTATACTACAACGTGGCGTTGAAACGCGACGTAAAAACGCGCTCTGTTTGACGAGGTCTTTAAATTTTGAGGTAACTCGTTTGTCGTTGTTTGAGAATAAAAATTATAGGAACGGGCTTAAAATATTTTTAAAAATTGAAAACAATTCAAAAACATGTTTTTTTTAGTGGTAATGCATATTTTTTCTTGATTTTGTTTAAATTTTTAGTTTACCAACTTACAAAATTGTAAATAAGTGATTTTCCACAAAATTTGTGCAAAAATCGATACATTTCATTTCACCAATTTTTTGTGTTTAGGTCCAGATTTGTACTTGTGACTTACAAGTGAAATTTGTGAAAAATCCATTTTCTGTTTCACAAAAACTTGTATTTTACAAGTGAGAAATTTGTGAGCTTTCAAGTTTCTTGTATGTTTCTGTTTCACCAATGTTTTGTACCCAAAACAATAGTTACTCACTGTCTTACACTGGATTGGTAATAGGACAATGGGGGCCAGTATCATGGAATTGCCAACATGCATGGTATATCCAAGGCCACAGTATGCAGGTGTGTTTGTAGGTTGCTTGTTTGCAGGTGTTTGTACAACGATCGTGGATTCCATGTTTGAAGTTGTTGTACGATGGCCCGATGATGTGAATATAATTCCCGAAAGATTTCATGTGATTCCAGGTATTTTTCTTAATTTAAACAGTGCAGTGCGATAACACTGAACGGGCTTATGTCCGCGCGAAACTTGTTTCACTATACCTGCAAGAAAACACATAATATTAATGTAGAAATGCCTAGCGTATGGATGTATTGATTTGTCTTTAATCAAAATAGACTGGACTGTAGGTGACTCCTTACCAATAATATCGATAATTAATTAATTTGAATTATGGTCCCCGGCAGATCCCGTTCCCGTTCCCGTTCCCGTCAAGTTTAACCTTTTTTTATTTGAGAAAAAAATCTTTTTTTTTGAAATATAGTCTTACAATAGGTCCTCGCTTCAAATTTTGTCAAGTAATATCGTGGAGATACTTTCTTTCAGTCCTTATTCATTATTGTTCCTCTTGAAGTTAGGACATCGTAAATGCTTTTCTTTGTTTCGGTAAAAGATATAAAAATGGTTATTACAGATCTAAAAGTTAAAAAAACTGATGGGTTAGATCACATTAAAAGCATTTATTTAAAAAACCTTTCAAAAGAAGGTATAAAATTCCTGAGATTTTTGATAAACGCGTGTTTAAAAATGCAATACTTTCCAAAGGAGTGGAAAACTGCGAAAGTTTTCCCAATATTAAAGGCCAGGGAGCCTCCAGATATAGCCAGTGGATATATACCAATTAGCCTGCTGAGTAATTTAAGTAAAATTTACGAGAAAATTCTAAAAGAAAAAATGCTAAAAATCATTTATGATGAAAAAATTTTCCCTGATCAGCACTTCGGGTTCAGAAGATTTCACTCTACTTCTCATCAGGTTAAAAGAATATGTCAACATGTCAAAAGTAGACGCATCCAAGGAGAATCAACTGGCATGATTCTTTTAGATATGATGAAATTGATTAAATTTAAAATTCCGTTGTATTTGTGCAAAATTGTCCAGAGTTTTCTTTTCAACAGATTTTTAGTGTTCATGTCAATAACAGTGTTTCGTCAATAGTTAGGTTCAATTTTGGTGTCCCTCAGGGCTCTGTACTTAGCCCTATTTTATACAATTTCTACACTACAGATTTCCCAACCATCCCTCACTGTGAATTTGCCATTTTCGCTGATGACACAGCAATATACTCTTCAGATGAACTTGCTCTCAACATTGAGAGGAATTTAGTGCAATCTGTTGAAATATTACAAAATTATTTCAATAAATGGAAAATAAAGATAAACGCTGACAAATTCCAGGCTATCTTTTTTTCAAGAAAAATAAATGGTAAAAACATAGCTTGGGAAAATTCTGATATCTTGGGATACATCTTAACACAAAACTTACATTCAACCATCATATTAATAATACTATAAAGAAAAATAATATAGCTATTAAACTGCTTTACCCTTTTATAAACCGAAGATCTTTACTGACAATTGAAAATAAAGTAATTATTCTAAAGGTTATATTTCAGCCAATATTGCTGTATGGAAGCCCTGTTTGGGGAAGGGCTGCTTTGTCTCACATTAAAAAACTTCAGGTGTCACAAAACAAATTATTAAAAATGATGCTAAACCTCCCACTTCGTTACTCGAATAGTGATCTTCACCGAGAAACTAATGTTGAATGTATTTATGAACGAATAAATAATAAAATAATAATAATAAAATGTAATAACACTGACAACCCTCTTGTTCACCAGATTAAACCTGTGATAAATGCTTGTTATATTTTTCATTTAAACTATTTATTCATTTATTTAATTTTATTATTTATTTATTTATTTATTTAGTTATTTATTTATTTATTTTTATTATATATTTACTTATTTATTTATTAATTAATTAATTTATTTATTTATTATTGTTGTTTTTATTGTTTATCTATATATTTATTATGTAATTAATTAATTTATTTATGTATTTAATTTTTTTTTTATTATTGTTGTTTCATTGATTTTATATATATATATTTCTTTTTTTAACATAACTTAATATAAATTGGAGATTTTTTCTGTGCTTTTCCTTCAAAAAAAAATCTTTCCCAAATATATTCTTCATGATAATAAAAATAATGTTTCAGATGTAAGACTTTACATGTCAAATCACTGTATTGTAAAATGTGCGGTTACAACACCTTTTGTACTGATTTATTGCAAATAAAAATATAACTATTACTACTACTACTAAATGCTTTTCCATTCTATAATTTTGTTTTCATGGTTCACTTGTTCATTAAACTTTCCGAACGAAATTTTCTTTTTTCCCGAACCAAGGAAACAAAAAACATTTTATTCACTTTGTCCATCTTGATCTTTACTCAAAGAAACTCTACATCTTAATGAGAATGACTTAAAATTTACAAGAAGGAACAACACGTGGTGAAACCATAGTTTGGGAAACTTGTTATGTATTTTCAAAAGCTCTTTGGAATTTTGTTTTCTAATAATGACATATTTGTGAAACAATTATTTGTACTTGGTGAAACAGAATACTCCCCTACTAATTTATTTTTGTGAACTACAAATCACAAAATTGTGCTTGTAATATGTAGTTGGTGAAATAAGCCCAAAGGTGTTACCCGTCACGCAATTGCACGCGATTTAAATTAATATAATAAATAATAATAAATACCTATAAACAAATAATTATGGTCGCTTTAAATTTGGAAACAAACATAAGAAACTAGACAATAAGAGCATACCATGCATATTTTGGTGTCTTAATTCTTGCGGGGTTCCAAGTGAGTTTTTTTTTTTAATTTGTTTGACTCTCTGCTAACATATGTACATAGCATAACATAACATACGAGAACGGTTGGCTATTTTGCCCGAATCTCGTTTTCCCGAATTTAAATATCTAGGGGCACAGTTACCCGTTTAATGGTTTCCCGCCAATTCGTACTTTTTTCTGTAAAAGCGACATCACAGTAATGATTTTCATTTCATATGGAATAAGTCACTAATTTTAATAAGAATCAACAAGAACTAAGTTTTCTTCTAGTTTTTTTAGAATAAAATGTATTGATTATTTCACAACTCTTAATTTTCGGCACCCTATTGTATGAGAATCACTAAGGAGAATACAAAAATCGTCGTTAAATTAAATGTACTCAGTTAATGAAGTCAAAGCATCAATTCAACAGATTCAGCTGCTAAAACTGGTAAAAATAGAATTTAACGATGCTAGCCCATCAAGCGATTTTGTTCAGATCACGGATTAATGCACCTCAGATGAAATTGCCGAGATGATTCACAATGTCAAACCAAAAGTGTTATTTGTTACATACATACATTATTAAGAAGCTCCCACCGACTAGACCGTAGCCACGTTCTTGGCAATTATTATTAACAACTGCATTAAAAACAGACATGGAAAACTGCAAAAAACTGTGGCGATTCCCAAAAAAGGCAACTTCAATCTCATCTACAACTTTGGGCCGATCACTCCTCAGCAACTTCGACCAGATACTGGAAGAAGTAACACTTAGAAAACTCTAGCGCTGCTGCGAAAGAAACATAATCACAGACATGTAATTCTGATTTCGTGAAAAATATGCGGCATCAAATTCTACAAATTCAAAACGACATCAGCCTGGCTTTATGATCATCGAGAAAGCATTTAACAGTGGATGGATTAAAGCTCTCATCCATAAACTCCAACTATTAGGCTTCCCATTTGCACTAACCAACATTTTTTCTTTTCTTTCTTCCAGAAACTTCTTTGTGCAGCTGGAGAACTACAAACCCACAGAGCATTGGAGCTGCAGCCGTTCAAGGGTCAAAACCTGGACCATTCCTCTACAGCATTATAACGTCAGAGTCAGATCAACCAGTTCCCATTGGATGCCAGAACCTTCTTTTTGCCGACGACTCGGTCACCTGCAGCTCATGTCTCCAGCCTTAACGCGGAAAATGATTGAAGCCCACATTTGAAAACTTCTATAAAAATTGGGGCTTCAATATCAATTCGACGAAATGTTAACTGGTCTGCTTCAGAAGACGCCACTGTAAACCTTTTTGTTAAATCTTCAGTAATATCAAATATTAAAATATTGGAGATAGAACCTTTCTGTAGATCAATTTTATTCTAGAGGCAGGCCCAACTATCATTTTCAAAATTATATCTATAGAATCAAAAAAACAGCCTGTATTAATCGTATTCCGAAAAAAAACAATAATTATGTATAAAAATACAAATTGTTCATTAGATTCTAATTTGTTTATCTTCACAAAACAGAACTTTTAAGAAATAGATAAGTATGTATGATAAGTGCCGTGTTATGTTATTGCATTCTTCTTCCTATCCTATAATTGCTCTAAAAAAAATTCAATTGATTTATAGTAAACAATAATCAACTATAATCGGAAACAAACTACATATATCAATCATAGATTAAAATCCATGAAATAATAAGATAAAAAGATATTTTCAAAAGGAACAAAACAAAATTAAGCGATAGTTTTAATATAGTACATATTTATTAAAAAAAAACGAAAATTATTATCTATTATTTCTCCCTAAGTATCTTAAGTAACTTGAAGTTCACTTAAATAATTTGATTAACGCATGCTTAAAATGCAAAGAAAAAATTATGAATATTTATTCTACAGTAGTTATCTCGTCATTCTTATACAACATGCACTTCAAACAAATTATATGAACATATTTAAAAACCAAATATTTAAAATTTGTTTATAAATATTTTACAATGAAAATCACTTTTTTCTAAAAACTTCAACTTTAAGAGGATAACAGCGATCCTCTGGAACTTCTTGTCCTACAGGAATTGACACATCACCCTGGGGACATGTGCTCAATGCAACCAATAAATTCATATCTGCAATAAACTCAATGTAATCTCCTTTCTGAGCAGGACTCGGTTTGCAAAAGTACTGCTGAGTGTCCTGAAAAAGAATAAGAAACCCACACCAATGAGACTAGTTAAATAAGAATATACTGGTAATTTTAATGCTACGTGTAAATAAATAAAATAATAAATCTATACACATAAATAAAAATTAAGTGTCTGTTTTCAATATCAAAATAACAGCTTTTTATAAGATGAATAGTTAAATATTTATTAACTGAAGTATTCTTTCGTTCTTAAAACCGCGGGTGTTACAGTTACATTTTTAACGGTAGGTTGCAATTGGCTATTTAATTGAAGAATCTGTTGTAAAAACAGCGGGAGTACAGTGAGAGATAGGAGACATTTCTTAGATGTTCAGTGATCTCCTATCATTTTCATCTCCGTGTTCTGGATTCTGTGTTTAAAATAGAGCTGCGGCTCAGATATGAGAATTATGCTCAATTTTTGGACAAGTATAGGAAAAACAATAATTTATAAGCCCAAACCTAAGTGCCCCCCAACAAATTTCTTAAGAAAAAAAAAATTGGTTGTCTGTAAAGTCGGTTTACGGACGATAATTTTACTTGATAACGTGATAAAAAAACATTGATAGCAGCAACACCAACATACAGCCCGTTAACTCACACCCACAAACCCTCCCGTTAAATCCACATACACACACCAATATCTACATCTACTTTCTACTTTAACACAACTCCGCCTACTTTATATTTCTTTTTCTCTTCATGTTCTTCTTGAATTTGAGAAGAATTATTTTGGGAATTTGCGCCTGTTCTTTTTCATGTTCGCCTGATGCTCAGAACACGTTTGCGATCGATTTTGGTTGAACAAAATGACCCACAAACCCCTTCGTTAAATTCAAACACACCACACCCCATTATTACATCTACTTTCTACTTTAACTTTTATTTATTTATTTATTTATTTCTTTTTCTTTTCTTGTACTTTTTGAATTTGAGTGGAATTATTTTGGGAATTTGCGCCTGGTGCTTGCGATCAATTTTGGTTGTAAGAACCACAGTATCGCAGTTAGGATGAGTGGCGAGTGTCTTATCAGCATGTGTCATGTTATTTCGTACGTGTAGCCTGTCATCGATTTATAAAACGTTATCACGTAAAAAAAAACTAAAGCCCATACCAGCCATCACTACTGGCAAGCGTCGCCCTCACGTGATTTCCTTGTTCCCTCTTCGCCGACGATTCAGTTCAGCCATTTCGATAAATCCCTTTGGCTAAAATTGTTCGTTATCGGATAAATTAGTTAATATTCTCTGAGTTATCCGGGGCTGATCAATGCAATTGTTATTAAGGCATGCATAACATTAATAACAATTGTTATTGAAAAGTTATAATGGGACTTAGTTGAATATAAATTATAGATAATTGTCTGATTTAGTTTTTTTTTTTTTTAGTTTTGTATTTTAGGTTGACTATGCAAACATTCGTGGGCTTGGGATAAATTTCTATACCGCGTACTTTTATACTGCATCGAACAAGCCATCTGTTTTGGAGATAAGTGAAACCCAAATAGGTGAAAATACCGACTCGGAATCCAACCTGCATGAGTACAACTTAGTGACATTCCCATTACTCTTTGATCACCACGGCCTAGTTGTTTACATTAGGAATGTCGGATATCAACTTCAACCACAATTCAATCTGTTCAAACTCAGATTTTAATTTCATGTGGTTCAAATTCACAATAAATAAGCGCATCATCCAAGCCCAAACTTAGACAGTGTATCAACTTCTAATGCATTTGATGCTCTGTCAGATTCCATTCAAAGAATTGTTGCTCATTAGCCTCACACTGAAATAGTTAATACGGGCGATTTCAATGTACACAATTCTGATTGGCTTCGATATTCTGCCCAGAGATCACCCGAAGGAAGGTATGTTGAGATTTTTGCTGAGGTGAATCAACTAACTCAGCTCGTGGATGAGCCGACCCGAATTCCTGACATTGCAGGTCAAACCCTAACACTTTAGACACCATTCGTGTTTTTTTTTGCCCCTAAGACACAAAAAAATCATTGTGCCAATTTTCAAATTTCTTGTAAGTTGAAAAAAACCCCTAGGAGAACCGTCCTTACCTTTAACTGGTCACAGGTAACTTGATAGTGACGTTGATTCCAGCGTGGTTATGGTAACAAAAATTATTCTTTTCGGAATGAGAAATTTCGTCCCTAAAGAGAACTCGTGGCTCGATTCGAGCTGTAAAGAGACTGTCACATTAAGAGAGATAAGTTTCCTTTGTTATAAAGCCAAAACCACCGAGGAAAACCGGATATAGATATAGAACGACCGAATGCTCTATTGCTCTAATTCGGAAGACCTAATTCTTACATGAACAAAAAATTCGGCACAAAATACTGCAATGTCCCAAAGGCAGTAAACATTTTTGGACATTTGTTAAAAATATTCGAAATTCTATATCGTCATCGATTCCTACGCTCGTCTTCAACGATACACCTGTTGTCAGCTCTAAAGAAAAAGCAAATCAGCTCGCAGCCCGATTTGCGACAAACTTAACGCTGCCAGTAGGTGCTATTGCTCCTCCTGTACTTGGGAGCGTAAATGGGACCAATCTTCTTTTGCACTCGTTCAGTCGCGAGAGTATTGAAAATATCTTAACATACACAAATCCGCTGGCCCAAATAGTATTATTCCTCTGGTCTCTTTACTAGTGGATGGAAAACAGCAATTGTACAGCCTATCCCTAAAAAAGGTGAATCTTCTTCTCCCTCAAAATATCGAGCAATAGCAGTAACGTCCCTTCTTTCTAAGGTCATGGAAACGCGGATTAATTTTCAGCTTAAGAAATATCTCGAAGAACGAAAGTTTTAATGACCGGGGGTACGGCTCCACAGATGATTTGATGGTATATCTCACCGAAAAGTGAAACCAATCTCTCCACCGTTTTGGGGAAAGCAAAATTATTGCACTCAATTAACAGCATTGTACAATAGGGAATAAGAAACCGCGTCGAACTTAGTGCTTCAAAAACTTATTGTTGTCTTTTGTCGTTAAAGCGAAACGAACCTCATATGCCACCATCCAAAAATGGTTTCTCACATCGAATAAACCGATTACCTCTCAGTTCTAGGAATGTGTATTACGGACCACCTTCTGTGGAACAACCACATATTTAACGTCGCAGAGGATGCTGCGAGGCATTTCGGTTTCATTCGAAGATGCAAGATATTTGTTCACCCCTTCTGATCTGGCTATAGTCTATAAAGTATATATATTCGGCCAAAACTTGAGTATAACTTACATATTTGGGCAGGTGTTCCCATAATCCACTTGAGGTTCTTGCACCGAATTCAAAAAATAGCTTTAAAAAAGATAGGCAATCGGACAATAACAGAAACATTTACATCTCTTGAGCACCGTCGTAACGTTTTTTGCCTTTCGCACACGAATGTGGAACGCCTTGTCGGCCTCTATTTTTCCCTCCGGTTTTGAAATGCAGAATTTTAAAATGAATGCGCAACGGTTCGTCTTCTTACATCCTTCCATGTTTACCTAACGCTCCCACTATGTTTTATCAACATTAAAATGGTAGTCATAATCCCGTTAGTGCGGGCTAATTATAAAAAAAATTTAAAAAAAGGCGTTATAGATAAAAGCCAGCTCACACAGGGAAAACAATTTCTCGAATCGCTGGAAGAATATTCCAATTTTCAGCGAATTTAAATATTGTTGATATAAAAATATATTTTTTTTTTGTTAATTTGTCCACATCAGCGCCACTTGTCGGGTCACAATTTTGCCAAAGGCTTTCTTTTTATTATTTTTATTTGAATATTTATTTGAACGCGAGATCCCGTCAAAATTGGTCTATAAAATAAGAATTTAAAAAAAACGACTCCAGCGCCACTTAGAGGGGAATTAAATTAAAAATCGCAAGAGCCGTTTCCGAGATTAGTTGGGACAAATGGACAACCATTTTTGTTTTCTTTTGGTTAAAAGTATCGTATGTATTACTTTCATATGCAACTTGTAAAAAGCTGTTATTTTGATATTACAAACAGACACTTAAATTTTAATTGTTTGTGCGTTTAGTAACTAAATATAAGGCGACCGATTCGTTAATCTGTCAGCCAACATAAAATTAGCCGTGAACATCGCCGCGGGCTATAAAAGTGTAAAGCAAAACCCGAGGCAGTCGATTTTCCGCCGTGTATCACAAGAACTCGGTCTTTCGCAGAGTCCAACTTGGTGAATTTCGCATCGTGACTTGGACTCACCTAGATCCAACTGACTCAGGAGCTCAAAGTTTATGACGATAAAAAACGCCGCCTTATGTCCGTTGACTGTGTTGGAGCGTTTGGAAGAAAACCACAATTTGGCTGGAAAATCGACGAAGCCCATTTTTTCCTAATCAAAATTGCCGTTTATGGGACCACATAAACTCACACGAAGTTCACCAGGTGACAATGCATCCACAAAAAGTTAGAGTTTGGTGAGGATTTCGGGGCGCAGGGCAGCGCCACGTGCTACTCAGCGGACGCCACTATTTGCATTTTTGTAATAAACTAATCTTTGTATCTCTTTCATAAAACAACAGGAACATTAATGTTTTGAATTTCAATAATATATACACAATTAAATTAAAAAAATTAACAATTAAACATCGCATTTTCAACAAAGTTTAATTGAAATATGTTAGATGTACGGATCCTGCCACTATCACTTAAATCCCAAGTTCAATAGTTCCAGATAGTCGCTTAAAGGAAAAGCACTTACCTTTGTAAATCCTGTACACATAAAAATATTCCAAACGTCATGAACATCTTCCTCAGACAGGCCCCTCTCTTTGACCGCCTTCGTTAAATAACTGTGACAACTGCCAAATCTGTCCTTCCCCGTTATCAATTTATAGGTGTAATCATCACACCTTGTTCCGATGACGTCATGAAGCGAACCACCGTCCTCATCAATTCCATACTTAGCAAGTGAATCGTGCACAAATGTTGCCATTGGACGTAGGTAAGGTAAACAACTCCACAAACGGTCATACACTTTCAAGTGAGTGCTGTGCAATTGCCTAGTTTTCCCGGAGTAAAATCTTTCTTTAATATTATCGGAGTTCCAGAAATTCATATCGCCAACTTGGGATCCCTCGCAAACGGTGATTCGGCATAAGTCACCAGCTTGCATTTTCCAAGTTCGAGCAGATCGCTTCGGAACAACAAGTGTATTAATGTTCTGCCCCAGCAATGCTTCATGTCGCTTATCATCATACTCTGATCTTGAAGCTATTGTAGATGGTGACTTTTCGTAGCATACAATAGGCGAGTATTTCTTAAAAATCCTAGGCTTAAAGTCTCGTCCGCACCAAGACATGGCCATATTACGCAATATGATTTAAAAACTTGCTGTCAATATTAAACACTGATTATGAAAATTGCTTTACTGAATAATAAATAATAAATAATAAATTTAAAAGCTGATCAAGTTTTTCTATTGCTTTGTGCCTCTAGAGAGAGCACTCCGAATAAAACTAATTACGAACTGTTTTGATGGAATTTATATTACGAAAGAGCTTTACTAAGTTCAATTTATAAAAAGCTTCAGATAAGCTGAGCTAAGAAAAGATACGTTTAAAAGCTGTTATGTTGACAAACCAGATACTAACAGGCCGACTCCACATGATATCTGTATTGCTAACCAGATCTCTGACATAAATATCAGACCATTTTCTTTTTTCTTCGCTGGTCAGTTCATGTCTTGATATTTCATTAAAGCAAGAGAGGCTAATGTGTTTGTATCTCTGACAAAAGTCAATAGATAGAAATTCTTCTTCTTATATTTGTTAATTTTATCATTTTAAAACATTTATTCCATCAAAAAAATATAGATGTTGTCTCATTTACTCTTGTCAATACACATAAACTAATAAAAATACTGTATTCAGGCCTTTTCACTACAAACTAATTTTTTAAAGCGCACAAAAAGAGGAACTACCCGCATGAGAGACAAAAAATAATGAGATGAACCCCAAAAAAAGAAAAAAAAAACACAAACGTCAAATTGTTATCAAGACATCGATGTCAAGATAGAACCGCGGAGAGAGATGTCTAACATCCCAACAGACTCCGAAACAACGCGACTCCATTGGATATTTCATCTCATGTTGAAGATCCTGAGAGAAATTATATCGTGTGGAGTCGGACTGTAACGAAAAAATAGACCGCCCCCGGGTGGGCTCGAACCACCAACCTTTCGGTTAACAGCCGAACGCGCTAGCCAATTGCGCCACGGAGGCCGTTGGGAAATGAAATTTTAGAGAATTTATTGAGTATTTTCAGATTTACACACCTTTTTCCATTTAATAATAGAAGCCGACTTTATAAAAAAAGGAAATTAAATATTTTGTATTAAAATTTTAAACACATCTTTTAATAAGGAAGGCATGTATTTTAAAACTTCAGCTAATATTCAAATTAGTCTAAGAGCCCGCAACAGATTTTTTGCGTGAGAGGAAACCAGCTGATATTGATTTTACAAACAGTCTTCCTCAAGGTGATAACGCCAGCCCGCAGAGGCAGCATTACCGAGTAATGGTGGGTTAAAAGTACCATTTTTTCTGAAAATTGTGATTTTAAATAGTTGTCAACTACTGTCGAATATATCAGAGATAGTAAATGCTATCGAAGAGTGGTTCACTGGATATGTATGCATATTGCATGGTTAAAAGTGATTTGCTACATGGCCCTTATTAGCCGATGATTATCTATAGATACCCTGTGTGGTTCAACGTTGCACCATATCTAATGGAAAAGATTCGGGTGTTTGAGAGACAGTGTCTTCTCACACAGCAGATATTTGCTTGTGAACCTTTTTAAATAAAACGCAAACCATTCGAGATATTTCAAAAAATTTATTTTTGGCTTGAAGTACAATCAAAACATTTATGAATGGAACTCGACTTTATTATATAAATGGCCACCGAAGGCATGTTTGCAGCGGTCGATTCGTTAGACCCAATATTGCATGACTCGGCCACACATTTCGGCCGAACCTACCGCTACTTCGCGTTCAATGTTGGCTATGAGCTCTTCCAACGTCGTCGGTTTGTTAGCACAGGCCAATGACTTAACGTAGCCCCAAAGAAAATAGTCTAGAGAAATCGCACGAACGAGGCGGCCAATCGATAACACGCTCATCAAACTTAGTCTTCAATAAATCGATTGTAAGATGTGCTGTGTGGCTTGTAGCACCATCCAGTAGAAACCACATGTCGTCCAAGTCCATATCCATCAGTTCGAGCCAAAAATAATAGGTAATCATGGCGCGATAAGGCTGGCCATTTATAGTAACGATCGTTAGCGTCGACGAAAAAATATGGGCCAATAACGCCGGCATGGAAACTGGACTAAACAGTTATTTTTACTTGCGATTATAGGGACCATAAGGCAAGTTTAGGATTCGTGAATATAAAAAAAATTGATATAACAATCAAACATGACATCACGATCATAGAGAAGCCTAAAATAGTCATTGACAAAAAATGTCCGTCTGTTTGTCTGTCTGTCTGTCCGGTAGTACCTATCAGATAATTAGAACCAAATTTACCGGAAAAGTCTATTAACGGTACATTTCAAAAAACGGTTTTTTTAATTTTCGACTTTCTCAGTAACGGCTTAAAGGATTTCAATAAAATTTTATATTTAAAAAGATTTAAATATCCAAATTAATTCTGCATACAAAAAAATTGAATAATTATTTTTTTTATTTTTAATAAATTTAATTTTTTTTTTGAAAATTCAATATTTTTAAAACTTATTAAAAAAATATTTAAAATTTTAAGATCAGGTGTAAATTAATAAATTCTAAAACACTGCATAACAAAATTACGAACAAAAATTTTTTTCAAAAAACTAACTACAATTTTCGAAATACTTTTTTCCCTAAATTCTTTGTTATTTAAGACGTGTGATGGCATACTTCATTTTTACTAAAAACAGTTAAGTATTCTGATTTTGATTATTATAAGTTCAAACTGTGTTTTATCCAACGTAAATGCTAATTGTTTCTATCAAATATGTAATTGGGCACTTAAGAGCAAGTACGTGCAACCCAGTCGTGCCCATTTTTTTGTGGATGAAGTTGTGATTCACGAAGCAAATGTGGATTTTCACGCGACCAATATTTATTATTATATAATATATTAAATTCTAAGTTGTCAAGTCTCTATTGGAAAACCCAATATTAATTTTGGTGGAGGCAGCACCCCTATTTATTCGGCTTATAACAAGCTACAAAACTTAATCCATCTAAATACTAGGTTAAGAGTACTTAAAGCTAAATGGGAAGGTTGGGACAGTTATTGAGTCGTAATTTTAGATTCGGTGTACATATATTTAAGTTAAAATATTCAGCGATCGACTTTACACTTCGCAGCATACGTGTAATAGGTTCGTTAGAGCCATAGGAGGTACGGTGGGAGGTAGAGAGAAAAGACTTAGATTTCTCGGATTGCGGGGTTAGTGTTGAAAATAATGGAATCTATATATATAAAAGAAAGTCGTGTTAGTTACTCCACTTATAACTCAAGAACGGCTGAACCGATTTAGCTGAAAATTGGCAAGGAGGTAGTTTAGAGCCAGGAGAAGGACATAGCATACCGTTCATCCCGTTCGACAGCATTCCCGTGTGACTTGACATGAAACGTCAGTCACTATAAAACGTGGTATAACAAAAAAGAAGACTTGGAATAACAAAACGCAAATGACAGCTATGTAATTGACGTATAATGACAGATATGTAATGACGTATGGATGACAATTTGATATTTGTAAGAAATCAATAATAAAACTATTTCTATTAAATAAATAATTAACAATTATAATGTAATGATAGTGCCGTTGCCCATTCGTAAAAAGTGATGTGAACTATAAAACTCGGTATGGTTGAAAATTTTAGTTTTTAGGTGAAGTGAAGTTTAATTAATAATGCCGCGACCAAGACGATCGAATCTTTCCCGACAAAGCCGTGATGTAAGAAGAATACGAAATACTGCAAATGAGAGGACTGAAGAAGAACAAGAAATTGCACGTGAACAGCGCCGCGATAGTATGGCTCGACTTCGTGCTTCTCAATCACGAGAGCAAAGTGAAGCAGCCCGTGAAACAGCTCGGTTGGCAATGCAGAATCGTCGTAACGATCCATTGAATAAGAAAAACAAATCAGATGAGAGGACCAAAAATAATGGCCTGACTTCGGGCTTCTCAAATAATAGAGCAAACGCCGAGACCGATTTTGTTGAAATATTCAGAAATTTTTAAATTGGCCCGATAGGTAGCGTTGGAGTGGGGATATTTACGAAAATTTAGTTTTCCCTCTTTGAAGTATGTAGTGCCCCGTGGCTTAGTGGTTAGTGTGTCGGACTGCTAAGCGAAAGAACCTGGGTTCAAATCCAGCTCATAGCCACCTTTTTTTCTGGGGTACTGCCTCTTGCGAGGAACTGACAAAACCTCAAAGAGTAAAATTTGTCTCAAAAAAGTGCATCTCATGTAGCCGTTCGGACTCGGCGGTAAACTGTAGGTCCCTTCCATTCATGCAGAGTAACAACACACACACAGGAATGGTTGAGAGTATAAGTCACTAGGCCTTGGCTCCTTAAGGAGCTGTCGCGCCAATAAATTTATTTATTTTTATTTTTAAGTATGAAAATGGTGCCTTTGGTTGTTTTAATGCATAGTTGGACCCGATAAGTGAAGCTGTTGTCGGGATCCAGAAAAGATGTTGTGTTTCAAGTAAGGCTAGGGACACTCATTATATTCTTGATTTTGCTGAGTTTTTAAGTAATCCTAACGTTAACTCAGCTGTTGAGTGATTCAGTGTAATTCGGCGGCAATCAATAGAACTATTTTTTTTTCAAGGCAATTTCGATTCATATTTTTAATATGAGTAAAAGGGCTTACTTGAGACATGGCCAACTACATATTATCCAGAATCTTTAGATACAAATAATATGTGCTTCTCGTCTAAAGTCCTTTGTGATCCTTTAAGATTTTGACCCGATAAGCGACGCTCGGGTGGAGTATTAACGAAAATATAGTTTTCCCTATAGGTATATATTTTCTTAGCATTTTTTTTTAATTTTAAAGGATTAAACGATTTTATAAAAAAAGTGCGTGCGTACAAAGTACACATGTCAGAAGTGAAACTTCTTTTTTTATTTTGTATTCATTTATAAATTTAAGTCATATAACTCTACACACCGTATGTAAACCAATGACAATGTAAATAAATAAAACAGATCTGCGTTTACTCACTCGCTTGCTCCCTACTCTCGCTTCATGGCTATGTGCTTCATGCTTCGTTCGCCCGTTCTCTCTCTCTCTCAATCGGTTCAAATGACGAATTGTAAATTAAAATGTCACGTGTTTTTTGTAAATACTAAAATTTCCTAACTTTCAAACGAATTAACATAAGAAATTGTATATGAACAAAAAGATAAAAAATTATATTACTTACTCTGAATAACTGCTTAGTATAGGACGATTTACAAATTAATCACAAATTATTTATATATAAATTTAAATCACTCTACACACTGTAAACTAATGATAATGCAAATAAATAAAACAGATCTGCGTTTACTCACTCGCTTCATACATGGCTATGTGCTACATGCTACGTTCGCCCTTTCTCACTCTCTCTCAATCGTTCTCAATCGCGCTCTACCTATTCTTAGACAAAAACGTTGCACATTTCCGTGTCATTAGTTCCGTTTCATGCGCGTAAAGAAGTTTCACTTCAAAAAATATGGGTGCATGCTAACATGACTTCTTTTGTGGTTGTTAGCTATAATTGGACCCAATATGTGGCGCTTTCATTGACATTCAGAAAACCTTTGGTAAACATGAGCAACGCCGGGTGGGTCAGCTAGTTATATATATAATGAAGGGCAGTCAACAGAACAAGAAAAAAGTCGGTGAATGAAAGGGATTTTGACAAACAATTCTTCGTTCTTCTAGAGTTTTCAGATTAATGAGTTGGAGACGGTCTTGAGAGGAAGGTAGAATAAAAGGATCTTGCCATGGAAGACCACAAATAGTGAAACGAAATGATTGTTAGCCTTCTGTATTATTTCGTCGATGTTTGTAAGGAAAATAAGCTCACGACCACATAAAAGACCGAGATCTCGGATCATTGATTGGACAGAAAATAATAACGGTGTGGCAATAATATGCGTTTACGTGAAAAAGTTATCGACTCACATTTTTCAAAGTTCAATTCCAAGTAATTTTTACGACTCCAAATTGGAAAGCTATCAAGATCTAATTGAATAAGGTTAGAATCATTTACTCAAGATATGGTTTTGAAAAACTTAGTATCATCAGCATATAATGAGATGTTGAAATGCTTTATAACCAATTCAATGTCATTAAACGTAAGGATGAATAGAATAGGGCCTAAGTGACTTCCTTGAGTGACAACGGAAGTGGCGAAAATGGGCTGGAAAGTGCATTGCTGAAACGCACACTGTAGGAACGATTTCTGAACTACGAAGATATCCATATCAAGGAGATCGGTTCAAAGCCAAGTGCTTTAAGTTTGAAGAGTATAAGACTATGTGAAATTTTGTCAAAGGGTTGCCACATCTTGAAATGCCTTGATAGCCCAAAATGTAGCCAAAAAAAAAACAATAAGAAATAAACACAACTTTTATAAAAAATTAAAGAATATTAAGTACATAATATTAAGAATTTATAAAGAAAATTATTGTCATCAGCATCACTATTACATCGGTACATGGCATATATTTAATTATAATATAAAAAAAAACAATTTTCAGCTCGCTGTCGTTGCTTTGCTATTTATTTACCTCAGAATCAAAACG
The DNA here is from genome assembly GCA_963971375.1 of Platycheirus rosarum. Classification (NCBI taxonomy): domain Eukaryota; kingdom Metazoa; phylum Arthropoda; class Insecta; order Diptera; family Syrphidae; genus Platycheirus; species Platycheirus rosarum. The sequence goes on from OZ020509.1 coordinate 42,359,137, forward strand.
TTAAATTGGTACCGGCTGATTTCAATAGAGAACAAAAAACACTAAACAATGTATCAAATGAAGTTTGGTGCGGTTGAAGTCAAATGTCAAAATAAATGATTGCATTCAACGAAGAAAAAATTAAGTACTGTTAATTTTTTCAAGTTTTTTTTTAAGGTATGCTTAGAGCAACCGATTTTTGAAATATAGTACATCAAGAATGAGATTGTTTTCAGAAATTTACAAAAAAAGAAAGTCCAATTTATAATAATAATAATAATTTTAGGAAAAGCATAATTTTCTCGAAAACGGGTCCAAAGATTTTGATGACATTTTTTGAGAAGTTTTTTGTTGGTATTGGCCATCATTTGATCAGAAACAAATTTACAGGAAAAGTCTATTAACGGTACCTTTCATATGGCGATATAGCGGTTTTTTTAATATTTGGCTTTCTCGGTAACGGCTCTTTGGATTTCTGTCAAATTTGATATTTGAGAAGGTTTAGTTAGCCAAATTAATTCTGCTTATCAAAATTTTGAATAACTTTGTTTCTACTTTAAATTATTTTAAATTTTATAATCATATGTATATTAATAAACTCAAAAATACTGAAATTTCAAAAAAAAAAAAATCAAAAAAACAAAAAATAAAAAAAACGGAATTTTATCAAAATCCGTCATATAATTTTCCAAATACTTTGTTTATAAATGTTTTATTATAAAAAAACGTGTGATGGCCAATAAATTTATTTATTTATAAGTTAACGTTGTTATAACAATCAAATGATTGCATAGATTTTGTGTTTTTCTTTAATTATAATGATTTTTAATTATTTTAATTTTTTTCTATACTGAATTCAATCTACATATGTATGTATGTACATATAAATTTATTTTACCAAAGCGTTTTTAAATGTTAGTTAAATGTCTCGAGTGCTACTGTCTTCACCTTCAAAAACATCCAACGGCAACGCTGTTTGCCTTGTTCTCTTTAAAACGAAACATACAATTTTTTCTCTTTGATGAAGATGCAATTAATGAAATTGAAAGTCAAAAATAATCTCTTATACATATGATAGTTCTAGCGCCCAGTGCCGTTCTCATAAGTCTGCCAGACAAAGTCAACCCCCAGCCCCAAGCAACTTATTTTGTATTAAGAAACGTCTTATATCTTTATCTACGCTATGAAAGACAAAAAAACTCAGAAAACGATTTAGACTTCACTTTATGCCCAGAACGCCACACCATAGGCAGACCAAATAAGAAGGCCCTGTTGAGCTTTAGTATCGTCGTGGGTTTTGAGTTGACTTGATCGTCGGTAGCGAAATTCGTTGGATAAACAAATACTTATTTTATTTGAACTTTTGGACTTGTTTGTTGTTTACATAGGCTAACAAAAAAGGATCAAGATTTGAATTTATTTTTAATCGCACTTAATTTTAAATCTAAAGGTACGTGACCAAACAGTGGAAATGCATTCGAACTCTTAATGTTTTATTTTTATGAACGGTTGGGAAACAAATATTGTGTTAATATCGACAAATTAACATATTGACGACTCTGTTTGTAAAATATAGTGTTTTAGATTACTAACTGCAAAATCGATAAATTAAATACAAAACTAATAGTCATATTAAAAATACACTCAACCAACGACAGTTTTGGTTTCAGCTTAATTTATTATTTTAAATTTTTTTCCACATATGCAACACCATGCTTGCGCACTTAATTATATAAAATGCAAAAGGTGATTTTCATGCTTTTGAACTTAAAATAGTGGATATGTTGAAAACGTGCTGGCGTGCTAGAGCATTTATTGCATTTGTTATGTTGCTGACATTCTAATATTATGTCAAAGGGTCTTAGAACTTTTGTGCAGTCTTCTTGAAGGGAGGTTTTTTTGAATAGAATTGAAATTGTTTCCGTGTTTGTTTACCAAAAGGCAACAGACGGAATGAATGAAAAGTCTGGCAATGTTATTGTTGTTATTATGTCGATAATACCGCTATTTGGCTTGCTATTGCCCTTATTGGATTTAGGAGACAATGTGGTCACACGCAGTGAGTTATGATTTAATATGCTACCAAAAATTAATTTATGATTTAATAGTACATTATTGTTACTGTATTGGCTACTGAAAGTGAGCCTATAGTATAAATATGGAATATATTATACTTGCTGACCCTTCCGGCGTTGCTCGTGTATGCACAAATTTCTGTATTATACGATCGTTGCATTTACCAGCGCATAGATTGATTTTAAAGAGTTCCGGTATAATATTTGAACTTAATTTATTACCACCTAGCAGTAGCTATTTATATGCTTACGTGTAGAAAAAATTATAAAGACTTTTAAGAAAAAGTTTTTGAAATCAAAGTCAAATTATTTTGCCTCCTCCTATTCTTACGATTATTATAGGAACTGTAATGCAAGTTATGCATTCGTGCAAAAAAAATTGAGATAACAATCAAACATGACAAAATTCTGTCTGTCTGTCTGTCTGTCTGTACGGATATATTTTGGACTGTAGCCTAAACGGTTAGGCCAATCGTCTTCAAACTTAGAACTCAATGTTATTTTGACATCCTACAGAGGAATTTTTTGAACTTTTTTTATAGTTCAAAAACTAACGGTACCTCCTCTACGATTTCGAAAAAAAATTCACACTTTTTTACATTTCTTAAAGAAATGACGTTTAAATTATTTCACCCAATACAACTTAACGTACCTTATTCAAAAAGTCAAAAGTCACAAAAATCGAATAAATGCTTTGATGTTCACTTTAATTTTCTTAAATTTTATTCTACAATGTTACCGCACATATGAGCAAGTACGTGTGATCCAGTCGTGCAATTTATTTCTGATAACAAAAGATCTCTGAACTGTCTGCACAAATATAAAAATTGAATAAAATATATTAAATAACGCTCTAGCAAAAGTTGCTTTACAGATATCTTTTGTGTTGTTTATATCTAACGCATAATAAGAAACTCCGTCAACACAACTTTCACCTGCCAATTTTGATTGACAATCGATCATAAATTCACCTTTAAGCGAATAAACTACAGCGACAGCGAATAAAATCGTCTTTGCTGTTTTGATTAAAAAGTGGTGTTGAGACTCATTGAATACATTAAAATGCGTCAAATTTAATATGGTTTGCATCATGGAGCTACCAAATAAAAAGTCGCACATAGTGGTTTTAATGTGCCTAATCACATTTAGTCCAGTCGACAGGTAGTTTTAGTTTGACAAAGGTCGCAACTTACTGTAACATTGCGATAATATTTAGGGCGGGTAAATTAAGTTCTGTTCTTTGTCATCCTAAACCCGTTTTTTACGAACCGGCCGACAGGACTATTTAATTTTATGTAAATCGATCTTTCACGGAAACAAGTAATATTTTCGTAGAAAAATAACAAGGTTTGGACTTGGAAAAGTATCAAAACCACAACACTTAACGGTTTTAAACAATAATGAATTAATAAATATTCGAAAATTGTAGCACCGATTTTGATAAAATCCTGTTTTTCACTTTCAGTTTTTTGAATAAAAAAAATTTAATTTTGACACGCAGTTCTTTAAAGTTTATACAGCCAATCATAAAATTAAAAAAAAAATAATAAATTAAAAAAATCAAAAAAAAAAATTAATTATATAAATATAGAAATAAAATTATTTAAAATATTGATATGCAACATTCATTGGTTTTCTAATTTTGTTCAAATCTATCATTTGATAGAAATTCAATCAGTCGTTAACGAAAAAGGCGAAACTTAAAACACCGTTGTATAAAAGGTACGTTTAATAGAGCTCTGAGGAAAAAAATTGATCACAATATAAATAAATAAATAAATTCATAAATACATTTTGCAACCATAACAACAAAACGTTTTATTTATTCAACTTAATAGAAAATATTATTTTCAGTGCTATTTTTGCGTAAGTTTATGGGAGCCTTAAGATACGATATGTTTTTTCCATTGGAAGATGACTTGTTTCCAAAAATTTATAAAAAAATTGCTTTTTGGTTTATCAAGAAATACAAAAAAAAAACAAACAAACAAGAAGTGCAGGTATAGCTTGTTCAGAGGTTTCAGGTTGAATTAGAATGGAACACAGGCTCTTTTTGTAACCTCAATCAACCGCTTTTATAAGAAAGTTTGTTGGCATATTACTTGCGCAATCATAGCCAGCAATAAATTTTACTTGCGCCGCGCCGGTATCGGTAGGTGAAAAATTATCATAGACGATATAGGCGCATATCTATGATAGTAACTATAAGATAATTTATATATTGCGTATATTTACCAAGTTTGGGAGGGAGTTTCACATCGATTAGGCCTGCGGATACCGCATTTACAAGCGGATACACGCTAATTTACTTGCGATTATAAGGACTATAAGGCAAGTTTAGGATTCGTGAATATAAAAAAATGAGATAACAATGAAACATAACATTACGGTTATAGAGAAGTCTAAAAAAGAAATCGAGAAAAATTGTCTGTCTGTCAGTATGATTAACGAGCTGCAGCCTAAACGGTTTAAGCGATTGTCTTCAAACTTGGTATGTGTATGATTATTTTGGCATTCTCCAGAGGGGAAATTAAAATTTTATTTTTAGGCCTAAAAATAACGGTACCTGCCATATGACCGTTTAGGAAAAGCATATTTTTCTCGAAAACGGCTCCAACGATTTTGGTGCTATTGGCTATTATTCGATTGGAAACAAATTAAAGGAAAAGTCTATTAACGGTACCTTTCATATATAACGTTTTTTTTAATTTTGGGTTTTCTCGTTAACGGCTCTTTCGATTTCTGTCATACTCAATATTTGAGAAGAACTACATATGTAGTTATATTAATTCTGCATATCAAATTTTTTAATAATTTTTTTTTTAAGAAAAATTAATTTTAACATTTTTTTTGTTGAAAAATCAATATTTTTAAAACTAATTAATTTTTTTTTTAAATTTTATAATCACGTGTATATTAACAAACTCTAAAAAAAATTGCATACCAAAATTTAAAAAAAAAATTATTTTTTCAAAAAACGAAAAATAAAAAACAGGATTTTATCAAAACCGGTCCTACAATTTTCGAAATATTTTTTTATAAATTCTTTGTTATGTAAAAAGTGCAATGGCGTACTTCATTTTTACTAAAAACCGTTAAGTATTGTGGTTTTGAGACTTTTTATAGGTTCAAACTGTGTTATTTTCAACGTAAATGTTACTTGTTTCTGTCAAAGATCTTGCTTTCCAATATAATCAGGCACATAAGAGCAAGTACGTGCGACTCAGTCGTGCCCATTTTTTAATATTATTAAGCCCCAATTATAATAGGGATGACCAAGCGTGGCCTACTGTCGAGATTAAACAAAAAGTTTTATCATGTTTCTAAAAAACATACAATAAAAATGGCTGCAATTTTTTTTCTGATGTGAAATACCATATAAAATAATGACAGCATTTGTCTACACACTCTATACTATAGTTGTGTTCCGTACATCCATATACTTCCTTTTGGGACTTAAATCCTGAATGTTCCTTGTTTTACTAAGAAAAGTCTATTTTCCACATAAGTTTCCAGAATATGATATATGTACGTATTTCTTTGTGAAAATTTATAATAATAATAATATAATAAATTGCACGACTTGATCGCACGTAATTGCTCATATGTCGAATAAAATTAAAAAAAATAATTAACATTAACGTAAAACAATAACACTATCTGAACTTATAAAAAGTGTCAAAACCACAATACTTAACGGTTTTTAGTAAAAATCGCTATCATAGCATATCTACAGTTATTTAAAGTTTGTTAATATACACGTGATTATAAAATTTAAAATATTTTTTTTGATTAGTTTTGAAAATATTGATTTAAAAAAAAAATTGAAAAAATAAATTTTAATTAGAAAAAAATAATTATTCAAAATTTTGATATGCAGAATTAATTTGGCTACCTAGATCTTCTCAAATATAAAATTTGACAGAAATTCAAAGAGCCATTGCCGAGAAAGCCAATAATTAAAAAAAAACCGTTATATGAAAGGTACCGTTAATAGACTTTTTCCGTAAAGTTGGTTCCAATTAAATAATAGCTAGTACCAAAAAAAAATTCTCAAAAATTGTCATCAAAATTGTTGGAGCCGTTTTCGAGAAAAATAAGCCTGACAGACTGACAGACTGATAGACGACAGGCCGACAGACATTTTTTATCAATCTCTTTTTTAGGCTTCTCTATGATCGTAATGTCACATTTGATTGCCAGTTTTTTTTTTACAAATGCATAACTTGCCTTATGTTTGTAAGGCACATTGCCTTTTTAGAATGCAACATGATATTGCATGATATAGTTTGAAACATTAGAAAGATAGGAAAGAGATTTTTTTTTTAATTTTTCGATTTTCGAAGTTAAAAGTTTTTATACGTCCGTTGAATATGAACCATCAAAGTGTTTGAAAATTTCATCGTGGTGTTCAGCAAACAGATCTGCTTTATTAGCCTCCCACAGGAAGTAATTTCAAAGTTTTTATTTATTTTTGTGAGTTTTAATTGTTCGCAAAAAGTTCCTACGTTAATCAGTTTTCAGCGGATAAATTAAGAGCTATTTTATTACTTTAAGAAATATGAACAAAAAATTTATTTTTTTTTCAAGAAAAATTTCTTTTCTTAAAAAACAATTTTTGAAAATTAAAAAAATCAAGCGCATAAATGACCTTCATTTAAAAACAAAGTAAAAACATCTCCTACCAGTTTTCAAAATATTGATTGAAATATTTATTTTTCAAAACAGAAAATTGTTAAAAATAGAAAAACAGTGCTACTCGAAAATAGTTCAACGCGAAATTACTTTGGCTAGCTAATCCTTTTCAATATATATAAATGTTAATTGTAATCGAATGAAATTGAAAAAAGTCATCTGTAGAATAACAAAATAATCTTACGTTCTAAATTTCAAAAGTTCAGAATAAATCCATACAAACAGACAGACGGACAGATAGGCAGGCAACAAAAACACAGTATTTTGCCACTAACTCAAATTTGTTTCCCTATAACGTTAATGTCATCTTTGAACGTTATGTCGATTTTTTGTACCTGCACGAATGCATAACTTGGCAGTAAAAATAAATTATTAATTTATCAGCAAAAGTCTCAATCGCAAAAAATCACATTTGCGCAGATTCACGCGACTTAAATTCGTTTGTGCTGAAACTACTATGTGCGTTTTCAAATTCACATATTGCAAATTGCAATTTAGTCTAATAAAGCAAAGCAATATACATAAATAGTATTATATTATGTACGTGCTGAACTTATTTTGTGAAACGTATGTGATGTGCATTCACAAACGTTTCAAATGATTTAAAATATTTGTGATTTTATTTTGAAGCAATAATGCACTCAGCTTGAATATTTACTTCACTGATATATACATATGCATAATGTATGTACATACATTATTATAACCCATTGCAAAATAATAGTATTAAAAACAAAAATAACCATTTAGAGTATACTGGCGAAAGCACAATATAATGACGCGTGCCAACTAATTTCATAAAAATTAATACAAAAACAACAAACGTCTCGATTAATCTATGGATTATGATGGTAAGGTTTGCGGCTGCAGCAGAGTTTTCCTTCATTTAACACAGACCAGACTTAGCTATTATACTTTATACTATTTAATATTGTTGTATATGTCTATATGTAGATAATTGAACTTCAACTGCAATAAAATTAAGAAAAAAATATTATTATTAAATTTATCTATTGTTATTAAAATTATTGTGAAACATTTAATTATTTTACATATTTAATTTCTCTATATTAAATCTTTTTTTAATTTTCTTTTTTTTAAGGTGCATACACTAAAAATAAATTTAAACAAGACTGCTTTATAAAGGATGTCAACTGTCCAAGAAAGAAGAAAGTCCTTTGCTAGAAGGGCAGAAAGTCTTTTGGAGAGGGTGAGAACATTGAACACAATATACGAGGTATCGGATGACCAATTTTAAGATATACATAATTTACTTATGTTTTAGTTTATTGGATTTCATTAAACTAAATAAGTTTTTTATTTTCAAAATCATCGCAATCTGTAATTTTTTGAGTGATCAAATCATTTCCTTTTACTTCGGCAGCAACTTCAGAATCATACTCACAATCTCAATAAGACATGATATTGGATGTTTGATATTTATTTATTATTTTAACTGAATTAAGTTTTAAAGTGTTGTGCAAAACCAAAAAAAAAATTATTTCAATCAAATTTCCACAAAGGTAACAAACATTTTTTGTTCTCTACATGAAAAACTTTTAAGTGAGTTTAAATACAAAAGAGACAAAGCTGGTCAATTTTAATTAAAATCAGATTTACGGAACTTTTGAACTAAAAATTCATTAATACAAAAAATCAGATCAAAATCATCAAGATCAAGATCTCACCGTGATGTGAAATCTTGTGAAAACAATCTCTCCACCGTTTTCGGGAAAGCAAAAATCATTGCACTTGATATTTCTAAGGCATTTGATAGAATTCGAACCGATCAATATAAGTTGTGTTGGACGGATTCAAGTCTGATACTCACAAAATAAACGCTGGTGTGCCCCAGGGCTCTCCGACTTTCTTCTTTATATTTATCAACGACTTATTACCTGAAACAACTAATTCTATCAATTGTTTCTCTGACGAAAGTACTCTCAGCTGTTCATATTCGTTTCCAGATTTACACCCATGTTCTTCGGATGTGAAACTGTAACGGCAGCGTATGATAAGTTCTTGACATCATTGTGCAATGGAGGATAAGAAATCGTGTGGAATTTAATGCTTCAAAAACTCAATTTTGTCTTCTATCGGTAAAGCTAAATATTCCCACACAGCCATTGCCAATGAGTGGCACTTGCATTGAAGAAATGTTCTTGGTATGAGTTGAGTTGAGAATTCAAAAAAGAGCTTTAAAAATGATAGGCGAGCGAACAATAACAGAAACATTTACATCTCTTGAGCACAGACGTAATGTTTCGTGCCTTTTATTATTTTATCGCTACTTCCATGGGCTTTCCTCCCTTGAAACAACCGTAATGCTCGCGCTGCAAGAAATACCCATCAGTATACCCTTGAGCCCAACTTCGAACTTACCGTCAAGTACAGGGATTCTTTCTTAAGCCGTACCACGCGAATGTAAAATGTCTTGCCAGACTTTGTTTTTCCCTCCCATTCTGACATGCAGAACTTTAAAACAAATGTGCATCCTTACCTCCTTTTGCATCCTTCCCTATTTTCCTAATTACGTCCGCGCTGTATTATTATTCAACATTATAAGTGTAAGTCAAAATCCCTTTAATGCGGGCTAGTTATAAAATAAAAAAAAAAAACAGAAAAAAGACAAAGAAATTTGAAAGAAAGGGGTTTTATTACTTCTTAGGCTGAAAAAGTGAACTATATATATCTACTAAAATATAAACACCGATAGACAAGTAAAATTTTCGAGAGTATCCTAATATTTGGAATGCTGTGTTGAATTTTTTATGAGAAAATAAAAAAAATCCTATTATTCAAACCTATTAGCCAACAACTTCGAAAACTCAAAATTATGACTAACAGAAATCAAATGAATTCTATTTAAAGCTCTGTCTCTATAGCATATGAAATTGTATGGTGATTAGAGCAGTTGTTGCAAATCGTTTTCACTCTAGTACCAAGGCGACTGCTATAACACAACCGTTTTGTCAGGCCAAAAGCTTTCCTTCGACGCGAAGCGACGAAATGTAGTATCTGACCTATAGCCAGATACTGAGGTACTTTGCCAAACTTTTACTCGCCAGTTGATGTCCAAGAAGCCCATGGATCACTAAATTGCGCCAGTTATTTCTCATACCCTTAGAACTCCTAATCAAAGGAGTTCCAATCAGTATACTTTGTTGTTTCCAAAAGTTGAATATAAGTCATCACAATATAGCTGAATCTGTTCGAAATCTCATAGCAAGAGAAGATTCGGGCAATTCAATTGTATTGTTGTAGAAGTAAAATTGCCACTCCTGATAAGTAATTTTCTACCAAGTATTTCAGAAAACATTCAACAGTGGTTTACTTATTCCTTATCTTTTTAGCTTCAGAGTTGAGATAAGAAACTTCTTACTGTACGGTTTCGGAAGTATTCTCCAAATCAAATATACAGGAACCCGTTGATTAATTTATTGCTTCTTATGCATGTAGAGACACTATCACTATCACCTCGCAATCTTTAATTTATTGTTTTCTCTGTAAGGTATCACCGTAATTAAAAATGCATATACTTAAGTAAACCAATTAAACATTCATTAAATAATGTTCTTTTATCCTTGAAGTGAATTTTTCCAACTACCTACTTTCTCTGTACTAAACTTGAATCAACAAATTTAGATATAAAATTTATTAACAAAAAGTATCTTAACACATATACGGAATATCCACTCAATAATAATAAAAAAAATGGTAATTCATGCGGCACACAATTGATACGCTCTCGATACTACGCCCATCAGCACTTGGCCTTCTTACCCTCGGTCTTATTAATCAATTGACATATAAATTGAGCAAACCTTAAGCAAAAGATGAACCAATTTATGTGGCAATGGCATCCATGCAAAGCAGGCTTCAATACACGTTCAATGTGCATATTCTTTTCAAACTATAAAGATACTATTACAGAAAATGTATCTCATAATATAGGAATACTCTTTTGCGACTAACAATGGCGTTTAAATGTCCCTAGTGAAGGCCAACAACAGTCTTGTTGATGTGATGAGTGAATAACTTCGAAAATGCAATCTATTTTTAAACAAAAACGTCTCACATATTTCGAATAATTAATAAAACGTTTTTTAATATTCTTGTTGTTTTATTTGTGAATGAGGATGATGATACATGCCTGCATTTGGATGTTCATCGTTGAAATTTTAATTTTGTTTTTGTTGACTTTCAGTATCCAAATAAACAGCGCAAATGGGATTGTCGCGTGAAAAAATTGTCTTTCTTATGTTAACAATAATTTGAGATACTTTTATAAAAAAAATATTTAATAGGTTAATGCGCATTAAAAACAACAGAATGAGTTTGTGTGAATGGCGTTTGAACTTGCACTTTACCGGTGTTGATAGATAGGGGCATTTAAACAAACAAATTTAAAAAGGGAACACAACTGGGTTGCACGTACTTGCTCTTAATGTGTCTATCACATTGTAAACTAATTTTTTTGACAAAATTTAGTAATAAAGAAGAATAAAACATTATACGATATTTAGAAAAAAAATTGAAACTGCACCTTTCCAAATAGTTTCTAGCAAAACTAGCAAATCGTAGGACTGGTTTTCATAAAATTGACAAGACGTCAAGTGTGGGACTTATGTCCCATACTTTTGAAAGTGCAATGCGCCCTACAAAGGTATTAAGGGTTACGCCTTTTTAACGGTGGGGTAGGCAACCCCTGCTTGGGGTCACTATAGAATTTGGAGTAAGTGCGAAGTTGGGTATATGCAAAATGACTTGTTGTTAAGGAATCTTTCGGATATAAAAAAAACTTTGCATAACCCAACTTCACACCTACTCCAAATCTTTATAATAGTGACCCCAATAATAATTTTGTTGCCTAATTTGTTGCAAATTTTCAACTATTCTGTTCAAAACCACTGTTCTGTTCAAGAAACAAAAAAAAATTATTATCCACCGAATTTATGAAAAATGTATTTCAAAAATTGTAAGACCGGTTTTGATAAAATCTAGTTTTTTTATTTGTATTTTTTTTTATTTTTTTGGCAATTTTGGTACGCAGTTTTTAAGAGTTTATTAATATACATTGTGATTATAAAATTCAAAATATTTTTTTAATTAGTTTTAAAAATATTGATTTTTCAAAAAAAAAAATTCAAAAATTTATTTAAATTAGAAAAAAAAGTTATTCAAAATTTTGATATGCAGAATTAATTTTGCTACTTAGATCTTCTCAAATATAAGATTTGACAGAAATCCAAAGAACCGAAATCGAGAAAGCTCAAAATTAAAAAAACCGTTACATAAAAGGTACCGTTAATAAACTTTTCCTGTATATTTGGTTCTAATTATAGCCAATACCAACAAAAATTTTTTTTTTTAATTCTTCAAAATCGTTGGAGCCATTTTTGAGAACGGTCATATGGCATGTACTGTTATTTTTAGGCCTAAAAATATAATTTCAATTTCTCCCTGAGGAATGGCAAAAGAATCACCACACACCGTTTAGGCTGCAGCTCGTTATACATACTGACAGACAGACAAACATTTTTTGTCGATCACTTTTTTAGACTTTCTATGATCGTAATGTCATGATTCATTGTTATCGCAATTTTTTTTATATTCACGAATCCTTAACTTGTCTTATAGTCCCTATAATCGCATGTAAAAAGGATAAAAAATAAATATTTTCAATAAAAAATACGGTGTGGCTGGAACATAAAAAGAAAAGTTTTCACCAAATTTCGTAAAAAAATTGTTTTTTGTATAAGAAAAATAAAAAACCAAAACTTGGTTATTTGAATTTTTCACATAAATTTTGAGGTTATGTGAAAAAATTGTTAAGATAAAAGTTTTAAATCTTTGTTACCCACAACTTTGCCATATAATTTTTTTTTCATGGAACTTTTAGTTTTGCCGGAAATCGAGATAAACCGTTTTTTACCCTTAACCCCCCCCCCCCACACTACCCGCCACAAGATCGCCCGTAATTTATTTTTCCTTTCATTTTTGTTGTATATTCTTCCTTTTCCAATGAGTTTCATTCTACTATAATTTTTTTTCACTTTTTACCATTTTCAAAAATCGTGCGATTTTAACCAACTATTCTGTTATTCGCTGATGATTTTCAAAACAAGCCTCACATTGCCTAGCAACTGTGGTTTTTTCAAAAAGTTATATTTGATGGTAAGGAATCCTAAGTAAAAGAGGTTTTGGTTTTGGACCTTATTTCTTGGGGCCTTATTTCACAGAGCCGACATTTAAGTGATAGCTTTAGTTCCTTATTAAATACTATCTCTTATCAAATTTGGGGTTTTCTTCACCTAACAACACCTTATGTCCCACCAAGGTGAGTTATTAGTCCCAAATTAATTTTTTGGACTTAAGTCCCACCAATGGTAAGTCCGAAATTGGGCTCAACGGAAAACTATGAGCATGCGAAACCAGACGGTTATCAAGGGTGAATTCTTAAGGGGAGGAACTAATTGGCTTCTTCAATTCAAATAAACATTTGTTTTGAAAAAAGCAATAAGAGAAAGATAGTCCCATATTAAATGAGTTTTAAAGCTCTATTCTAAATTCTATCCAGCAAGTGCAATAACGTTTGAAATATACCTGTCTAAAGATGTTACTCATACTCAATCTTAGGACGTATAAAGGCCTTATAATTTGTGACCCGATCAGAAGGATTTGGTGCTGGGCGCAGGAGCAATTAATTTGTGGACACTAAACTTTAAAAAGCTTTTATTGAAAAGTCCAGGAGGAACAGTAATATGGTCGATGAGAAACTATCAAATATGTTTTTGATATATTAAGACCAGTAATATTACTTCCTCCAAAACATTGTAAAGATCAGTTCCACTCTTCGGCCATTAAATCACCGATTGAACGATTGCTGCGAAACACGTATTGACCGTCATTAAGAAGCTTTTGATTTCGAGATGTTTCCTAAGCTGCTAGGCAACATTTAACTAGCACAAAATGAGCTGCGAGTACATTACCCTTCTTTGAAGAGCTTTTTGCTCGTTACCGATAAAGTTGATCGTAGGACCCGAATATGAAGAAGTTTTTACTTTTTTTTTTAATAAATGACAAGAAGTTTCTACTTTCTTGGTACATCGCAGAATTTTGTGCCTTAACTTCTGGTCATTTAAGTTTTTCTTAGATCTTTAGTTTAGAGTTGAATTTATTTTTAACTTGTCTATGGTTTTCCGGTTTTCCTCTCACGTAGTTTTGAGTTTGAAAACATCTTTTTAAAAAATTTCGAGATGATCACTTTTATATTCAGATGGGCAAAACTAGTGACTAATTAACAAGTTTTCTGCTTTGCAGTACATTACTAATTATTGTTTTAATTCTTTGATTAAACCTCAAAATTTTTTGTTGTTTTGCTGCATGTTTTGTTAAAAATATTTTGAAAACCGAATTAAATTGTTGTTATGAGTCACAAATTAACCATATCAGCCAAGTTAGTATGAATAAATTTGATAACAAATATTTTTGTTTTGCTGTTGTTGTTGTTTGTTGTTGAATGAAAAAAAAATTCAACACTATTACACCTATATACATAGCTATATTTAGCATTTTGATTTAACTTATCATTTTTACGAGGTTAGAGTTTGAATTAGGTAAGTGCTTTGATACTTTGCGATCTATTACTTGTTCATTTTTTTAAGAATTTTTCTTATTAAAAAAAATGTTTAATGTTTAAAACACTAAGCTTTAATAGCTTAACAATATTCATGTATATCAAAGATACAAAAATGAGCAAGTCTCTGGGCTCTTATGGGTCAAGACATTAGACAGAAACCAGTAATTAGAAAAATAATAACACGATATAAACTTATAAAAAGTGCCAAAATCACCATAACAAAATGGTTTCTGGTAAAGTTTAAAGTTGAAAAACCAATGTTGATAAAATTGTGTTTTTATTTTTAGTCTCTTGAAAAAAAAATTAAGATTGTGGTAAGCAGTTTCTTAGCGTTTATCAATAAACAGCTGGTAACAAAAATACAGAAAAAAAAATTATTGGTTTTAATACAATTAAGAGTAATAAAAATTCATCAAAAAAATATATATAAATTTAAATATAAATATTAATAAATAAAAAAATAAATTGTTTATTTTACATGAAAATGTTTTTGATGGGATATATGTATTTTTCTTTTTATGCTAAACCATATGACAATTCATGATTGTATCTTCTCCGGAATCGTCCGAAATCGTCTCCTGAATCCTTGTACACAAGGCCAACAATTCTCCGTAAGACTTTCAGATCAGAGTGCGTAAAGATCTGACCAATTGTTGATTGGCCTGGTATGAAACCACATTGATATTTGCCTATTATGGTTTTAGCGTTAGCCCCATACGCTAAAACCATAACTTATCCACCTACATATATATGTAATTACTGCAATTTGTGATATCTCCCTTCTTATGTATAGGACATATGATGCCTTTTCGCCAGTGTTCTGGCAGTTTTTCGTGTTCCCATACGTGTACCTGTACATACTATGATTTCATGAATTGCTTGGTGTAGTGTTAATTTAAAATTAAAATTAAAAAATACTATTAAAATTGATAAGCTCGGCGGGTATGCCGTCGGCTCCCGAGGCCTTGTTATTTTTTAACCGATTAATCACCTTTTTATCTTGTCCATTCCTGGTGGAATATTGAAATATTGGAGCCTTCTGTGAGCTGTCCGTTCAACAGTTTTTTTTTTTTAAATACACTTTCCATGGCTCCAAATGGCTAAGGATCGGATCGGATCAGATTTCCCCCTCCGTCCTTACAGAATGTAAATTTCGACACACTCATTTCGACCAGTCGCCTTCTATTTCTTTCTATTTCACAGACAATGTTTTTCTCCCAGGCTGCTTTTTTTCATCTGTGAAATAATTTCTCCATTCTTCTGAGATCTTTATATTCATCTTCGCGTGCCCGCGTTTTATGAGCCTGCTGTATTGCTCGATATGCAGCATTCTTACGTTCAGACGCTAGTTTGTATTCATCATCAAACCAGTCGCTATTATCACCAGTACTAATAACTTTGTTCTTAAGGCGTGACCATTTTTTTTCTACGCCCGGCACTCTGTCCCCAGGACTTACTCTTCCCTTATCGAGCTCTCCGAGGACGAGCCTTAGCGTGCGATTGTATATATTGCTTTTGTTTTCATCGCGTAGGGCAGCCATGTTAATTCGATCCTGAGTGGCGAATGCAATACTTCTTCACAGAGCAATCCGCCCTCGGAACATGATACCAACAATGTTGGCACCTCAAAAGTGTAATTATACTAAATTTGTCCATTTGACACAATGCGGTTTGGCAAAATGTCACGGCACCATATGAGATCCTAAGTACTGCCTGAATACTGGCTCCCTTCCTAATTTGGCGTTGAAATCGCCAAGGATGATTTTAACGTCATACATTGAGGGTCCTCTCTACAAGTTTGTAGTAGGAATCTTTTTGGTCTTCTTCGGACTCCTCAGTAGGTGCCTGAACGCTTATGAGGCTGATGTTATTAAATTTGTCTCGCACGCGAAGGGTGCGTAGCCTTTCGTTTATTTCAATAAAGCCGATGATGGTAGGCTTCCCTTTTTTGATGTGATAACTTCTTATAAATCGATGTCAGGCTATACATACAAAATGACATGACTCATGCTGATAAGACTCATGCTGATAATGCTGATAAGACTCATGCTGATAATGCTGATAGGAAAAGTGACGCACGCTGCGATACTGTGGTCCTTTCAACCAAAATCGATCGCAAGCATTAGGCAAACATGAGAAAGAACAGGCGCAAATTCCCAAAATAATTCTACTCAAATTCAAAAAGTACAAGAAGAGAGAGAGAAAAAGAAATACAAAATAGGCGGAGTTTTGTTATTATAGAAAGTAGATGTAATTATTGGGGTGTGTTTGCATGGATTTAACGAGAGAGTTTGTAGGTGTGAGTTAACGGGATGTATGTTGGTGTTGCTGCCATCAATGTTTTTTTATGACGTTATCACGTAAGATTATTGTTCGTAAACCGACTTTACAGACAACCAACTCTTTTTTTAATGGGATAAGAAATCCAATTTTTAGACTTTTTTTGTTTCTGTACCAAAACTAGCTTACATACAAAAATTCATCTTTTTGGGACATTCTGAAGTACCCTATAAGAATTTTGATGATCATCTGTGAGGAAATCTGGGCTTTTCAGATATCACTAAAATCTAAAGTATGAGATCTATGTAATTAAAACTCTATAGAGCAAAATTATAGTTATTTAACTCGATTCTAAAACAAATGTCTATATGTTTTATTAGCCCGCTAGTGACAACATCCTGAAAATTTTGTTTATCTGGTATAATAACGGTGACCATATTTCGCTGAGCGACTCCCGGGAGATAAATTTGAAAATTGAAAAAAAATTAACTTTTATTTGGTAGAAAATCAAAAAAAAATCTCAAATAAAAAAGAATATAAAATCATAACAAATAAAGTGCACGACTGGGTCGCACGAACTTGCTCTAATGTGCAACATAGTGGTCATGGGGCTTGAGCTTTTGAGAAAAAAAGGAGGTAAAAAATCATTTTAAATTTTGTTAATCAAAATCAAACGTTTTTTGGAAATAATGAAGTAAGCTATCCAAAATTTCCTGTACAGTTTTGAATTTTAAGGAAACATTTTTTCAAAATGTTTTTTTTCGAAAACATATTTCAAATTTTTTTTTGAGTATGCCAACACCTAGCATCTGGTAGTTATTATCAGAAAAAAAAATTAAAATTAAAAAAAAAAAACAAAATTAAAAAAAATCAAAAAAGATTCTTTCATTTTTTTAATTAGTTTAAGAGTTTTCTCGGAAAAAACTAAGTATGCAATAAAATTTGAACACTAAATGTCTATCGATGAAAAAAAGTATTAAAAATTATTCGATCAGCTTTTGTTAAAAGTCGTTTTTTTTGAAAAACTTTTCGAAAAAATATTTAAATTTTTTTTAGTATGCCATTATAAGGAAATCTGTAGGTTTCATCTGGGAAAATTATTTAAAAAAAAATCAATCAACCCGTTTTCAAAATATTCCGAAAACCATTTTTTTGAGAAATTTTTTTTAAAAATAAAAAAAAAATGTTTTTGAAAGTTTTGAAATGCAATATTGAATTATAAATGACTTCTTGTGTGCAAAATTTTATTGAAATCGGAATAACGGTTTACGATTAAACCAAATTTCAAAAAACCGGTTCTATGAGAGGTATACCGTTACAGAACAAATTTTGAAAAAATATTCTTACTGAAAGATGTATTGTATATGTTGTAAAAAAAATAGCACCCTGAAAATTTTATCAGAAATCGTTAGAGCCGTTTTCGAGAAAATCAAACTTTTTGTTAAAGATTGTATGGCAGGTACCGTTATTTGTAGACCTAGACCAAAACAAAAATGAAAAAACACTCCCCGAGATACTACCTAATAAATACTAAATACCAAGTTTGAAGCAAATCGGTCCATCCGTTCAGGCTGTAGAGGCGCGAACAGACACAGGGACGGAATTTCCGGACCTACTTTTTTCAACTTCTTTATTATCGTAATGTCATGTTTGATTGTTAGATTTTTTTTGCACGAATCCATAACTTGCATTATAGTACCTATAATATAAACAAAATAAATAAACAAAAACTTTAAATTTAATTTGGTTTTAAATTCAGACTTTCTTGATCAAGTCTATGAAAAATAGACATAAATCACACTTTATCAAAGAGATCATTGTTATTATTTTTTTGCTGATTTTTTTCTTATGCTTTTTTAAATTTCTTTTTTTTTTTAACATTTCTGAAACATTTAAAAAAACATTTCACAAATGTTTCTCGTTTTTTTAAAAGTTTCTGAAATGTTTATTTAGGTCTGGATGCTTCGCGAAACATTTCTAAAATGTTTATGAAACGTTTCTCTGTTTTCCGTGCCAAACGGAAAACTTTTTTTTATTTTTTCAAGCATCTTAGTCTAATTGACAGGTTTTTTGTTTATATTTGTTTGTAAGTTTGAACCTGGCGGACCCAAGCCGAACTCGACAACAAGTAAAAGATTCCAAAAATGCTCAAAAATTTCTTTCCATTTATCGGCCACAATTTGTTTTGTTTTTATTTTTATAATATGTAAGGTTAAGAATTATTTTTTAAGTAAAACAAATTTGTCTAACAAGTTGCAATCATTGTTATTTGCATCTCTCCGCATTTAGTTGACAAAAGATAACAAAGATTCTATTTCTTGCCATGTAGGAACGTTTCGGAGAACTACCCAACTAAAAACTTTAAATTTCTTGATACATCCCACTGATTTAAGTATTTGTAACAAGTTATGTAAAATTCATGAAATTTGCCTACCAGTCCTTTGACACACAAACATATTAAACGCATAATACAATTATTATAACTAAAATTAAAAAAATATGAAAATACGGGACAAACCTGGGACAAAAAATAAAATAAGGGACACGGGTTGGATGGTCACCGCAGGTATAATCCTAACCGAAGTTATGAGAGCTAAAAAAACGACGAAAAGCTGGATAAAAAAAATATATTTTCCATATCTTTATTTTCATTGATAAAAAACTTTTCTTTGATTTTAAAAGGTACTTTTTAAATAAATTTGATGCAGTTTTAATTGAATATATTGTAACTACTAATATATGCTATAAAGTGATATATTGGAAGCTCAGAGCTTCCATCGCAATAAATGGATAAGCATAAAAATACAAATCCTTACTTAAAATGAAAATGTTAAAAAAAACTATAAAACAAATTAGTTGTTTTTAATCCATTTGCCATCATATTATAGTCTTCTCGTAAGTTTATAGAAAGTCGATTTTTCTTCTAATTTTTTGTTTATGTTTTAGGATTCTTGCGCACAGTTGTATCATAATTTCGGTAAAAATTTATTTGTTTAAGAAACTAAGATTCCGAATAAACAGAACACTGTAAATTCACACCACGCAAAAACTCAGAACCAAAACAGTCAGCACAGACAGCTGTTTCATCTGTCATATTCATAACATTGATACTTCCCCATTTAATAGCTTTTTCAAAAGCTTCTCGTTCTCTCAAAATAGATACATGGCTTCCGAAAATACTAACCAACAAAATCTGTAGAAAGGCTTAAAGTGTGAAAAGCATCACTCCGAAAAAGCTTCAAGCATTGCATTAGAACTACCTTATACAAAATAACGATACAAGTCAATGGTGACACCGGTATCATAGCCTATAAATGACAAATTACCGGTTAGTTTAAGGGCAGTGTCAAGACCGTTAACAACATAACGTCTCTGTGGTTTGGTATCTCAAAGCCATAATAAAATAGTGAAATCGAAGTCTTCAATCTTATTCAAATTGCGTGATTGCATTTAATCTAATTAATTCCCTTATCCGAACGAACTTTTGGCCTTTGAGTTGCTTATTTCTGTTCTGAAGGATTCGATATCTATTCACACAATGTTATCTGCTGATAGACATCATATTCACCAGCATACTTCCAACGATAAAGTCAGTGTAAGTTATTCCGAGAAAAACACATAAACTAGAAACGTTTTATTGAAACAAAGTTTTATTGTGCATCCTTCCTTCCTTTGTTTTGAACTTAATGTCTTAACGTCAGTTAGTTAATGGGAATTTGCTTTGCTTTGCTACTGACATACAAGGACTACGGACTGACTAGCACTTAAGGCAAACTCCATCATCACATTTGTATTTCAAATGAGAATAACTGGTGCAGGATATGAAGTGCAATGTTCTTTGGGCGGTATGTGTCTGTGTGCGTTTGTGGTTTAATGTTTGCTGTTGTGCCACAAGATCCTGCTAATGGAAACGATAATGGATGGACATGGTTTTAATAATGATGTTGATGTCTTAACTGGTTGACCTAAATTGTGAGTGTAATTTGTTACTTTTTAGTGTAGAGCGGGTGATGCAATTGTTCGGAATGTCTGCTTTATCCGGAAGATAGTATCGATGACCTTGTCGGTTATTTTTGGAAAGAAAGTAATTTTTTTATATTAAAATGATGTTACGCGTACCTATATAACACATTTACTAGATTTAAATAACTACTAAAATAATTGGCTAGGAGCAAAGTCGTGAAAACGTTACAAATACACAAACAAAGAAAGATACATTCGAATTAATAATATTAGTTAGGATAAAAAAAGTACATTTAAATACATTTTAAAAAATTAAAAAATTCATTGAACAAATAATATTTATTTTCAAACTGGTTGTAAATATTAATAATATTATGTGGAGATATTTTCCTCAAATTTCTTTGGGAAATATTAGAACTTATGCAAGATGGTAGGTGCAAGGAATCAGCATTTTTTTTAATAATTAACAGTCTGTTTTGGTACATGTGGTTAAGCTCATATAAAATTTGCAAGTCTTAGTCTCGGAAAGAAATTTTCCGAGAACCGAGAACCTTTCTTGCTTCTATCATTTTAACCTATTCTTGTGGAAGTCATAAGGTGACCAGACCTGACAAGCATATTCGAAAATGTTTTATAATAGAAAGCTCAGAAAATTTCTTTGGTTCCTCTTTTATCGGAGCTGAATTTTTCTTATTCGGAAAATTATATTGATGTGCTCAAAAAATTAAAGCTTACGAAGATAAAACACGCTTAGAATGGTAAAATCTTTTGCATTAAAAAGCAAAACATTATTAAACTTTAAGTTGGACTTCAATACAGAAACTTTTCGTTTAAAATTTATAATTTCGCATTTTTCAATGCTAAGG
The DNA here is from genome assembly GCA_963971375.1 of Platycheirus rosarum. NCBI lineage: Eukaryota > Metazoa > Arthropoda > Insecta > Diptera > Syrphidae > Platycheirus > Platycheirus rosarum. The sequence goes on from OZ020509.1 coordinate 42,380,637, forward strand.
AACAACCAACCACAAAATGAATTCAGGTTCAGGTCACACTGCGATTCCTCACAATCATGAAATTATAAACATTATAAAACAGATAAGAACATGCAGCATCATTCGCATAAATTAAAGGTAAAATAATTGAACACTGATGGTAGGTGATCATCAAAAAGTAAATTGCACGACTGGATCACACGCACTTGCTCTTATGTGCGGTCACAGCTTCGCATAAAATTTTAAAAATATTAGGGGAAATTCAAAGTTTTTATTTCGATTTTCTGACACTTGATTGTTTGAAAAAAGTTTTCAGCGGAAAAATAAAAAAAAAATCGTTAAAAATGTTAAAAAGTGTGTTTTTTTTTCAAAATTGTAGGAACGGTTTTTTAAATAAAACAGTTTTTATTTAACAACTTTTTTTTTTAATTAAAAAAAAAAACAATTTAAGAATTCAAGCTTAATCACAGAAATTACTTACATTTGAAAATAAAATTAAAAAAAAAACCCCAACCCGTTTTCAAAATATCGATTTAAAAAAAGAAAAATTTTTTTTTAATTATTTAAAACACAAACAAAGTTATTCGAAAATATTTTTATGTCGAATTGTTTGGACTATCTACATCTTCCTGAATATCAAATTTGATTGTAATCGGTTAAATAGTTCTCGAGAAGTCGAAGAAAAAATCGTCCTCAGAAGAATGTTAAAAATGACCTTAAGTTCTAAATTTGAAGACGATTGGTTCAACCGTTAAGCCTGTAGTTCAATAGACATCCGTACAGACAGATAGACAAAATTTTTCCAGTACCTCAAATATGTTTCTCTATCATCGTAATGTGATGTTTGATTGTTATCTCAATTTTTTTTTATCTCCATGAATGCATAACTTGCATTATAGTACCTACCTATATAATCGCAAGTAAAACTGAATAATATAAAACATTAATAACTTTTATTGTGGTATTCCTGAGTTCATATTGAAAAACTTTGATTCACATCCATTAGAAACACCGAGTAGGACGTATTGGTCAATTAAGATCTGTAGCAAATTACAAACAAGGTTTTTTAATTTCAAAAGCAAAACCGTTAAAAAAATGCAATCAGTTGCTGATAAAAGTGTAATCAATGCAATATTCAATTAACTTCAAGAGAAGTTTTACATATAAAAATATGTACATAGCAGAGCGACGTTTGGTAAAGGCTATCTTGGTTGAGGGCAATGATGGATTTTACATGAAAATAAAAGGACTCACCAACGTTAACTTTAAAAATTCTTGGAAGTACTGAAATATTAGCAATAGGCTTATAATTCTACATTTCTTCTTCCACCTTGTCTTAAGGAAATGAATTATAAACAATTTTGTAGATATGGCAGGAAATACACAGACAGACTATAAATCAAATAAAACTGACAAAGCTTATATCAAGTGACAAGTATTTTTTTTTTAATATAGAATAAAATGTAGGCATATGAAACTTACATTCAAATTAGCTATACATTGCACAACACCTTCCTTCCGAAATCTGAATTTCGTCAGTCAAAAATAAATTAAAATTTAAGTGACCAAAGCTTTGTCCATAGTGGTCAAAATAATCACAGTTAAAAATTATTTCAGTTGTAGGCAGATTAAAAGAAATCTTAAAATATCTTTTAACTCTATGTATATTAGATTCGGACCTGATGTCCTTTTACCATTAATAAATTTCTAATACAAAATCCGATACTCAACTGGAACAAAACGCATCAATTTAAGTAACAGATACCAAACAGATAGCCAGATTCACAATTCCTGAGATTTTGGAGCGCTCAAGTAATTTCCTCAGTCACTTTTGATGGATAGAGCTGAAAAAATCGAAAAATGTAGGATTTTATATTTTTTTTCTTCAAATTGTTCGTTTTGACGGCGAATGTATGATAAAAATGTCAAAATCCAAAGAAAATGAAAATGTACACTAGTTTTTTAGCCTTAAATGCTAAAAAAACGAGTTTATTAATGCGAAAAAACAACATTTTTTTAAATTGTTCATTTTCTCATGTAGAATACGGAAAAATATGTGAAATATATCGGGTTATGAATAAATAAATTGCACGACTGGATCGCACGTACTTGCTCATAGGTGCGGTCATATTGTCGAATTAAATTTAAAAAAATAAGTAATATTAACGTAGAAAAATAACATTATCTGAACTTAAAAAGTGCTAGGACCACAATACTTAACGGTTTTTAGTAAAAATTGAGTACGCCATCACACGTCTTATATAATAACAAATGTATTTGAGAAAATTTTTTTCGATAATTGTAGGGCGGATTTTGATAAAATCCTATTTTAAGTTTTTTGATTTTTTTTTAATTTTAGTATGCTCTTTTTTAGATTTTAGAATTTTGAATATTATTGTTTTATAAGTTTTAAAAATATTGAATTTAAAAAAAAAAAAAAAAAAATTAATGTTAATTAGAAAAAATGGGAACGACTGGGTCGCACATACTTGCTCTTATGTGCCTATTTACATTCGAAAGCAAGATCTTTGACAGATACATGTAACATTTACATTGAAAATAACACAGTTTGAACCTATGCAAAGTGTCAAAACCACAATACTCATTTAGTAAAAATGAAGTGTTAAATAACAAAGTATTTATGAAAAAAGTATTTCGAAAATTGTAGCACCGTTTTTGATAAAATCCTGTTTTTTATTTTTATCTTTTTGAATTTTTTTTTTGAAATTTTGGTATGCAGTTTTTTAGAATTTATTAATATACATGTGATTATAAAATTAATTTTTTTTTTGATTAGTTTTAAAAATATTGATTTTATAAAAAAAAATTCAAAAATTAATTTTAATTAGAAAAAAGTTATTCAAAATGTTGATATGCAGAATTAATTTGGCAACCTAGATCTTCTCAAATATTAAATGTTATTAAAATCCATTGAGTCGTTAATGAGAGAGCTAAAAATTCAAAACCCGTTATATGAAAGGTACCGTTAATAGACTTTTCAAGTAAATTTGGTTCTAATCAAATGATAGCCAATATCAATATTTATCAAAATCGTTGGAGCTATTTTCGAGAAAAATAACCTTTTCCTAAACGGTCATATGGCAGGTACCGTGATTTTTAGGCCTAAAAATAAAATTTCAATTTCCCCTCTGGGGAATGCCAAAAAAAAAACACACACTAATTTTGAAGATAATCGCTTAAGCCGTTTAGGCTGAGCTCGTTATACATACTCACAGACAGACAGACAGACATTTTTTGTCGATCAATTTTTTACACTTCTCTACAATCGTTATGTCATGTTTGATTGTTATTTAATTTTTTTTATATTCACGAATCCTAAACTTGCCTTATAAATACATGAATTTCGGGCAACGAAAGGCAACGACAAAATGTAAATATGGAAATTCTTGAAATTCACTTAAGAGTTTGTTACAGTCTTTTTTATCTAAGTACATTTTAAACTACTTATATGTGAATCTTTGCATTCAAAAATATAATACCACTCTAATTTACGGTAGTAAACCTTTTTATGTGTGGAAGAAATCAGCGCTTCCTTAATTTTTTTACGAATGCTCCAATTTTCCAGTAAGGTAACAAATATATCAGTGCGTTTAAGGAGCGCCATATCGATAAAATTCCAATTCCAACTATATAGTTACCTCTTCCTTAAATATGGGCTGGTCTAATAATTCTACATAAAACTCTCATCGTTTAATTTAATTTTACTTTAAAATAGATGGTGCAAATGCACAGTAAAATTATTTTTTTCAAAATTAAAAGTTCTCAAAGAAAAAAATAAATAAACTAAAATGTGCAAGTTCATACAATTTTTATACACATGACCATAAGTAAATACCTGTTCACTTAAGTTAATGTTCTAGAAACGGCCAACTCTTGGAATCATTTTATGATGGATCATCATGTCGCTATTAATGCTTAGCTTCGATGATTCATGAATAAGAATTTATTGTGCTCAAAGGATGTCATCTTCAAAAGAGGATTCTAATACTGACAGTGGAACAAATTCCTGTTCATACCATACAGCGTGTAGGGCGAATAAAAATAGCAAAAAAAACTTTAAGTACTCCTTTAAGGACATACAGTCTTAAAGTATCTGCTATAAGTATCTCATACACAAAAACAAGCGGACGTGCGCTTGTTGTGAAGAAAAAAAGGCTAAGCAAAGTATAAACGACCTTCAACAAGTAGTGAAGACGCACCCGCCGCAAAAGAGGAAAAGTACTTAACGGTGTGTTCCATAATATGTGGGCGTGGGTCGTGCATACAAAAAAATATCTTAGGATTTGTGTAATCGAAAAAGTCGGCAGTCCTTGAAGTATGGCTCTTAACAGCGACGCATGGCCTTAAGGCAAGATTTAATACATAATCTCATTAGTCAAGCTATATTCTGTCTCCTCTTTTAATTAACAATATCTAATTGAATTTGTTTTTAGTTGTTCTTGGTAGGGCAAGTAAGTATGTATATTGGTATCGTGTGAAGATATGCTTTTGAGATCTTTATAAAAATTAACCTAGAAAAGAAACAATATACAGAGTGCTACTCTCATGTTTCAAGCTTTATTACAGTCTGGGAATATATACTTTTATATACATATATATATAGTTGTGTCTTGGCAAGATACTCTCGATCAACTTATGAGTCCAAGTGAGCTACCGGGACGAAAGACCAGTTTTTTTTGAAAAACTAAAGGCCATTAAAAGCTATTTTTAATCAATGATTCAACAAGTCCATTTTAAATGCTGGGTCTTCTAAATAGTTTTTTTAAATAATTTTCAACGCTGTGTATAATTTATACACTTAATGCCGATTTAACACAGTAGATCGTTAGTTAAATATGGAAGTATGTAAGAGAAGGTTCCGGTGCATATTCGCTTTAAGCGTTGGTTGTCTGTAAAGTCAGTTTACGGACGATAATTTTACGTCATAACGTAATAAGAAAACATTGATGGCAGCAACACCAACATACAGTCCGTTAACTCACACCAACAAACCCTCTCGTTAAATCCACACAAACACGCCCCAATATGTACATATACTTTCTACTTTAACAAAACTCCGCCTATTTTGCATTTCTTTTCCTCTTTTTTTTTTATTATTTTGGGAATTTGCTCCACAGTATCGCAGCGTGCGTCACTTTTCTTATCAGCATGAGTCATGTTTTTTCGTATGCGTAGCGGCTCATCGATTTATAAGACGTTATCACGTCAAAAAGAGCACAAATCATAGCCCAACATCCTTTCTACATTCGCGGAGTACGAGAAAAGAAAGAATAACTGTATTCATTTTGTATTCAAAGAAATCGGATGTTGATATAAAATTGAAATCACAGGTAACAACGATTTAATATTTCAGCAACAGTTCCTTAAGTAGAGTGTGACAAAGCATCAAATTCATTGGATGATGTCAATCTTAGACTCCTATAAATAAAACAAGTATAGATGACGCCATTATATTTACTGAAAATTTAAGCCACATGACATTAAGATCTGTGTTTGAGCACAGACCATATAGTGGTTGAAGTAAGTACGCAGCATCATTCCTTATATAAAATACGAGACCGTGAAATAAAAATAAAAATAGCACTAGGTTATGTATCCATTCAGGTTAAGCTCGGGGTGGTTGGTGTTTTTACCTACTTTGGATAAGTTTTTGACAAAAAGGTCTTTATATAAATAAAAATGCGCACGACTGGGTCGCACGTACTTGCTCTTATGTGCCTAATTACATTGGAAGGCAAGATCTTTGACAAAAACAAATAACATTTACGTTGAAAGTAACATAGTTTGAACTTATAAAAACTATCAAAACTACAATACTTAACGGTTTTTAGTTAAAATGAAGTACGCCACCAAACGTCTTAAATAACAAATAGTTTATAAAAAAAAGTATTTCGAAAATTGTAGAACAGATTTTGATAAAAATCTGTTTTTATTTTTAGTTTTTTGAAAATTTTTTTTTATTAATTTTGGTATGCAGTTTTTTAGATTTTATTAATATATGTACATACAATTATAAAATTTAAAATATTTTTTTTGATTAGTTTTAAATAAATAAATTAGTCAAAAATAAATTTTAATAAAAAAAAAAAGTTATTCAAAATTTTGATATGCAGAATTAATTTGGCTATCTAGATTTTCTCAAATAAAAAAATTGACAGAAATCTATAAAACCGTTGCCGATAAATCCAAAAATTAAAAAAAAACCGTTATATGAATGGTCCCGTTAGTGGACTTTTCCGTATATGTGGTTCTGATCAAATGAAAGCCAATACCAACAAAAAAATGTAACATAGTTCATCAAAATCGTTGGAGCCGTTTTCGAGAAAAATAAGCTTTACCTAAACGGTCTAATGGCAAGTAAGTACCGTTATTTTTAGCCCTAAAAATAAAATTTCAATTTTCCCTCTGAGGAATGCCAAGAGATACACACATACCAGGTGATGCGCTATCTTGCGATTTCTTCAACTTAATACTTGAAAAAATTATAAGAAACTCGCAAGTCAATTGTAGTGGGACAATTTTTTTCAAGTCTGTGCAATTGCTAGCATACGCTGACGACACAGCCATCATTGGCAGAACTCGGCGAGCTGTCACTGGAACGTTTGCTAGCATTGAAGCTGAAGCGGCTAAGATGGGACTAGCAGTCAATGAGGCCAAAACGAAGTACCTGCTGTCCACAAAAAGGGACACACAACACCGGCGGATTGGACAAAACATCACAATAGACAGGTACAACTTTGAGGTAGTTAGGGACTTTGTGTACCTCGGATCCGCTATACTCTTGCCAATCGCTGTTTCTATGGGCTAGGAAGGCAATTGAGTAGCAAAGCCCTATCTCGAAAGACAAAGGAGACCCTGTATCAGACTCTAATCATCCCAGTCCTGCTCTATGGCACCGAGGCATGGACTCTATCTAAAGCGGATGAAGATATCCTTAGTCGTTTCGAGCGAAAGATTCTTCGAAAGATTTTTGGCCCTATCTGCGTTAACGGGCTTTGGAGGAGAAGGTTCAACCAAGAACTATACGAGCTGTACAGCGACATTGACCTGGTCAAAAAAATACGTATATCACGCTTAAGATGGCTAGGTCATGTAGAGCGAATGGACAACAATGCTCCAGCTCGCAGGATCTTCGATTCCATCTCAGAGGGTAGACGCAGTCAAGGAAGACCTCGCCTTAGGTGGCGCGCTCAAGTGGAGGACGACCTCAACCAACCTGGAGTGCAAAACTGGAGGCAGCTAGCCAAAGACCGAGCTGGCTGGAGAGGCATGTTGGTTGAGGCCCAGGTTCGTCCTGAACTGTAGCGCCACCTAAGTAGTATACACCTACCAAATTTGAAGGCAATCGCTTAACCCGTTTAGGCTGCAGCTTGATATACAACCGCACAGACAGGCATACGGACATTTTTTGCCAATGACTTTTTTGGGCTTCTCTATGATCATAATGTCATGTTTGATTGTTATCTCCATTTATTTTTATATTCACGAATCCTAAGCTTGCCTCATAGTCCCTATAATCGCAAGTAAAAAAACACTTTTCGCAATAATTTCCTCAAAAATAAATATATAATTTGTATGCAAAGCTTACGTGTAAACCAAAATTGTTTTTATTTTCACCCCTTTTTAACCAGGGTCATCTTAATGTAAACCACAAAATCAATTTATAATAAAAGCCTCACCGTTTACAAAATTCACTCAGAAATATGTTTTTCCTCCCCACTGACCACTTTTTATTTTCATTACTCCAGAAAGGCTCATATGAATGACCCTTGAAAAAATTTATAATTACTTACAACATAATTAAAATATCTAGATTACTGAGAAAACTATTGTGCTTAAATCAGTCATAATTAAAACCTCCACATAGTCGTCGTTGTTTAAATTCTAATGAGCTTTCACAATACAAATACGTGCGACAGAGTCCTGCCCCATAAAATATTAGGATCACATTAAATATCCTTGGCATTGTTGGGACGAAAATTGTTTTAATTATACCAGCTGGTTTGCACAAAGCTTTTAAATAAAATCTGCTAAATAGTGGGTGTTTAATGTTTATGCAAATTATATTTGCGCGACCGTGAATATTATGTCTGTGTTCTGGTATTTTTTAATTAAGGAAAAACGTTTGAATATCAAGGACATAGAAACACTTCTACTTTATATCGAAACTATAAAAATGGCGCAAGACATTGTAACTATTTAAGCAATAAAATATTGCTTAACATTAGCAAAATAAATAAATGTTTAACTTATTTTCATTACAAAAACACAAGTTAAGACAAATACTGAAAACTCGATATATTTGAAAATGCGTCTTAGCATGGAATAGAGGATATTTATTCATTTATTTATTGAAATAATTTACAAAATTAATTTATAAATAATTTTTTTAAAAGCATTAGGGTAGCTAGACCATATGATGCCGTCTTTTAACTATATTTATAATTAAATATTTACTTTAGAATTTTAAGTTTTAGTTAAATACAAAAGGAATAAAATAAAAAATAGAGGATATAAAATTGAAATTTTGATGTTAAATGTCTTACTTGTTTTTCGGAGTGTTTAAAAAAAACACGTATACGCCCGAGTGACCCGCAAATAAATAGTTAAGTTGGTGGAGCAGTATTTACTTGTATGAAAATAAAACTTGTTTTTTTTTCATGTCCAACCGCATGTCAACACTTCTGAAATTCTATGTCTATCATATATTCTATAAAATGAAGTAATTTTTCTGCCATAATGTCTATAAATGTACACTAATGTAGTACATGTGTCAGAGATTAATTAATTGTTTTACTTTTATTCAAACGTTGTTATAACAGTGCCGGAAATCTTTCAATGCTTTTTTAATGCTGATTAATTATCATTTTTTTAAATGAGGACATACATTATATCTTCGCAGTCATTATTTTTAAGTCTACTCATCATCGAAGGACAAAATTGATAACAAGCTCTATCTATGCATTTGTCTCCAGTTACTCGTTAAAAAGACAAATGCTTATTAAGAGGTTATGAATTGAAGAAAGGTTTTGGATTGAATAAATAAAATAGTCTTTATATAAATAGGGAAACGCACTTTACTGAAAGAGAACATCGAGAGGCCGTATTAGTAAAACTGACGCCAGACCATCGGGGCAAAGGCTGGTGTTCTTCTTGAACTCCTCAATTTTATCAAAAACTAGCTGAGCCCGCGGCTTTGCTTGCGTTAGCCTCGGATCATGCATTGAAAAATTGTATTTATATAAATTGTAAATATACGTGACATACCTTTCATTTAATCTTCAATTTGAAGATAAAGGCTTCACTTAAGAAATAAAATAATAATAAAAGACAATATTGGTTGGATTGGATGATTTGGTGGTATCGCAGCTTTAAGAAGTGAAATAATAACTTACAGTCCCACCGGCGCCATCTGTTTTAGAACACAAATACGCAATAACACTATTTATGGCGTGGATGTAAAAAAAATAATTTGCACGACTCACGTACTTTCTCATATATGCGTTCACATTGTGAAATAAAATTTAAGAAAATTAAAGTTAACATCAAAGCATTTAATCGAGTTTTGTGAGTTTTGATTGTTTGAATAGAGTACGTTTAATTTTGTATTGAGTGAAATAATTTAAAAGCCATTTTATTTCTTTAAGAAATGTTAAAAAGTGTAAATTTTATTCAAAATCCGTTCCTACGATAACATTAACTTTTAAATAAACCGGTTTTCTTAACAACTTTTTTTTAAATAAAAAAAAAATAATTTAAGAATACAAACTTAAGCACAAAAATAACATACATTTAAAAACAAAATTAAAAAAAAACCCCTACCCGTTTTCAAAATATTGATTTTTCAAAAAAAATAAGCTTTTACATAACGGTAATATGACATGTACCGTTAATTTTTGAGCTAAAAAAATTGAAAAAAATTCCTCTGTAGAATTTCAAAATAACCTTAAGTTCTAAATTTGAAGACATTTTGCCCAACCGTTTAGGCTACAGTCCAAAATACATCCGTACAGACAGACAGACAGACGGACAGAATTTTGCTAGTAATTCAAATATGTTTCTCTATAATCGTAATGTCATGTTTGATTGTTATCTCAATTTTGTTTTTTGAACGAATGCATAACTTGCATTATAGTACCTATAATCGCAAGTAAAAACAAATAAGTACGTATGTTCTGTCATTTTGAGTGAAGTGGTAACAATTTTTTTTTCTAATTTATAAAGTTTTGGTTAGTATGTGCGAAAAATTGTGTCCTATATATTTGTGAAGTAAATATTCTATTAAATAAAAAGATTTATTCAAATTCATTTTGTCGTTGTCATTAGATCTTTGTATTTACACTGCTTATAGTACTCTCATGGATTTCATTTTGTCTCTGGCAATTTTCCTAGTTGATCCGTAAATAACTCGTATTAGTGAAGACGAGAACATTTTTTTTTTTTTTTTTATAATAAACGCGCGCACAAGGGATTATGTGTTTCTCTTTTAATGTAGAACACACTGCGCGGGCATTACGAAGATAGGGAAGACGAGAACATTTACCGATATTTTACCAGTATTTAGCACACTCTTATTATTTGTTCGTATTCTATATTCACACCAATTGGCGATTTCAGCGCCACTCATTGGGCCTAGATCCGCAATTAAAAATGATGCTTCATGATAGTACTATATGCAGTTTATATTCAAAGGTTAGAATAAACAATTAGCTCCTTAACCTTACCTACCCTAAAATAAGAAGTAAAATACAATATTTTTATAACCGCGCCATCTGCTTTAGAGTAGAAGAATGCACAACACAATGAATGGGTGGATATATACAAAAATAAAACAATTATACGTTTGTTCTGTCATTTTGCGCAATTTTTTTCTTTGGCCAATTTACAAAGTTTTAGTTAATTTATTTAAAAAAAAATGAATTCCATATGTTACTTGAGCAAATATCCTATTAATTAAAAAAAGATTTGTTAAAATTCGTTTTGTCGTTCTCGCGTGATGCGCAGTCAGGCGAAATTGCTTCAATTTTATTATGTACATAATACGCCCTAGAAAAACATGTTTTAATGTGAAATGGGAAAATAATGCCAGCGGAACCAAACACTCACAGAACGATCCCTGGACAAAACTATATTTACCCCGTAAATTTCATAAAAATCCGTTGGGCGGTACGTTACTCGACATACATACACACATTCATACATCTGATGTTCGCCTGGTGCTCAGAATACGTTTGCGATTGATTTTGGTTGAAAAAAAAACATAGTATCGCGGTTAGCGTAACGCGTTACTTTTCTGTCAGCTCCAACCCTTTCCCTTATTGTAAAATTACAGTGATACCCATTTAAGACTTTGACCACCGTAAAAAATACGTGTAAATACGTGCAGCTAAAATAAGTTTTTTTAGAATGAAAATTGTATTAATTTAATAGAAAATTGATGCAAATCGCTTATAAACATACATATCTTTTAATTTTATGGCAGTTCTCTTAATTAAAAGCTGCAACACATCCTAAAAAGAAGTTATTAAATACTTCAAATTGTTACATAAGAATATACAGAATACGATACCACCTGGTAGTGAAGCATAACATCGGTTTACCCATATGCAAAAGCACTATCTCCAGTAGTCAATACTATAATTAATTAGTCTACACAATTGACATAACAAATTCCTTATAACTTATTATTAACCACAAACAAATCGCGCTGATAATTTGATGAAATCTTTTTTTCCGACTTTCTTGACACTTATGGTTATACATGGATAATATACGATATATCTTTATGATTTATAGCCTATGTGTTATTCTGATATGTAAGCTATATTTTTGTGAAGTTTCATCAAAATCCATTCAGTAGTTTTTGCGTGAAAGAGCAACAAAGATACATACATACATACATACATACTCACAATACTTTCACGTTTATAATATTATAGTAGAATACATACATACTCACAAACTTTCACGTTTAAAATATTATTAGGATAGTGATGATTATCATATCCATCGTTATTAAAACAGAGACAGAAATAGCTGAGCTGAAGTAGCTTGGATCAAAAACTTTCAAATGATCCAAGTAAGATTGGCTAAAAAAGGTGAAAAAAAACTTTGAAATTGTTTTAGGGTCAAAGTAAGAGATATTGAAGAAACTCGAAGTTGTGAAAAGTAATAATTTATTTATTTTCCATTTGACTTTATGTAGATACTGATTTACAAATTCAATTATTTCTGAAAAACAGTTATACGCCAAAAGACAATAGAAATGATCAGACATCATTAAGAAGGAACTCCAATTTACTAGCTAACTTAGACCTTCAAGATCTCAGCAGTTGTTAAAGGCTTTTGTTCAAGGCTTATTTAAATTGTAAATAATCTCGAAATCTATTTTGAACTCTCTAAAAATCCCGGCCAGAGAAGCGGTAAAATCCCTACACGGAAACAAAGCGGGTATAAGCAATTTGTGGTACTAAATTGATTTTCAAGGTTATTCAATACTGACGTTCATCATAGTTAAATTAGCTGGTGAGACCTAGATAAAGAGGATGGTTTGTTTGTGTGCAGAACATCAAAGAACCAAGATACGGTGCTAAAATGAACGTAGTTTTCGTGTGGCATATTTAGTACGTTATTAGAAAATTATACATTCTATCGTGTTGTATGCGTTTTCAAATTCTTAAATGACTGAGAGAGCGTGAGTTATTACTTGGTAAGCCTTACCGATAGCAAAGCAGTAATAAAACTTTGCTTTTTTTAGAAAATCACTCTATTTTTTTAATTACAAGATTATTTGTCGTAGAAAAATCACAAGTTTATTGTTTCAAGATATTTTCAAAAAACTTTTGAAAGAAAAGCTTAAGTTGACGTAAATTCAGAACTTTTTTTTAACTACATATGTGTCTATAAAGTACATTACCTTTTTGAATGCAACTGGATGCTGCACAATAGTTAGTTAGAAAGATATGAAAGATTTTTTTCGCCGAAATAGATAAAGAATAAGGTTACTATTTTCCAACCCAACTTAACATTTTTGGATATAGGTTGGACTTTTATAAGTTACCAATAGGAGCAAAATTCCCATGTAGTAAGAATACTATAAAAAAAATGTGTGTGATGCAAGGCATAAAAACTAAAAGAATTATTTTTAAGCCATTAAGCATTAGACAGTACTGAAAGTATACTTTCAAACACTTAAAAATAAATAAATGTATTTGAGGGACAGCTCCTTAAGCACCCAAAGCCTAGTGACTTATACCCTCAATCATTCCTGTGTGTGTGTTGTTAATCTGCAAGAATGAAAGCGAACTACAGTTTACCGCCGAGTCCGAACGGCTACATGAGATGCACTTTTTCGACACAAATTTTTACTCTCAGATATTTTGTCAGTTCCTCGCAAGAGGCAGTACCCCGGAAAAGAAGATGGCTATGAGCTGGATTCGAACCTCTTCGCTTAGCAGTCCACCACACTTACCAGTTACCACTAAGCCACGGGGCAAACACTTAAACACCCATTATTCCTGTAAATCCAAAAGTTAGAAGAACTATATAAAGCACAAATTTCCTATTCGAATAATTGGTGTAAGCATTATTGCTGTGATTGCACAATACTACAAAAATTATTTCACAAATATGTACAAAGGTCGACCATTAAAGGAGGCATTCAGTTTGGCAGAGAACCTACTAGCCTTAATGACCAAATTGTCATCACAACTCTACTGCGAAATACATAATTCAGTTCAGGTAGACGATAGTTTTTCCAGAAATTTTAAGCTTTATCCGCGATGAGCTGAGTGAGGTAATGCAGCTTGCTGAATCAGCCCCTATCTATCATAAAACAAGCTAACTAGCTACAGAAACATTTTGCAACATTATATTTTTTGTCACTTGTATGGAATACACAACAAGGATACGTACGTCGTATATACATGGAACTAACAATCGGCTAATTATGCTAATTACAAATAAGCACTAGGTTAAAACTTCTTTGATCTAATTCCGAACTAATGCTGATGATCACCACAAAAACTCTTACCAAGAAACAGTTTAAAAGCCTTTTAAATCTGTTTCTTCCCTATATCCCTCTCACTTTGAATAATTTAAGTAAAAATATAACTAAATAAAAAAAAAATAAAGAAATCACATTTCTACCTTAAATTAATTAGAATGCTATTATTTCATAGGTGTTTATAAAGTTTTATTCTTTAAGGTGTTTTTAATTAAGAAGCTTAGTTCGGGTTTTAAATAATATGGCTTTCGAATGGCCTTCAGTGTTCAATTACAGAAAATACAAGAAAATCCGAGATGATTTTAAACTTTTGATTGAATACTTTGGGCAAAAAATTAATTGCCTTACTTTATGTGGCAAATCGCTCTTCAATGTGTTTGTTTTAGAAACGTGTCTGGATGTCTATACATATAAATAAAAAAATCGATTTTGTTTCAAGTATCTATATGGCAGAGGAATGAGTAATTTGAAATTTTTGGTTTTCGTGCTCGATAAAGTTTCTTAGATTTTAGAAGCAGGTAGGTACTTGTGCATCCTTCAGAGTGAAATAATTTTCAGGAAGAAAAGGATTCTGAAAGACTTAAAGTGAACAAATTTTGGGGTTCCCTTTTTATTTGCGATTATAGGTATTATAATGCAAGTTTAGGATTCGTGAATAAAACAAAAATTGAGATAACAATCAAACGTGACACAACCATCATAGATAAGTCTAAGAAAGTCATTGACAAAAAAATATCCGTCTGTCTGTCTGTCTGTCTGTCTGTCTATCCGTGTCTGTCTATCTGCCCGGGTGTATAACGAGCTGCAGCCTAAACGGGTTAAGCGATAGCCTTCAATTTTGGTATGAGTGTCAGAGTTACCGCGGGGACACATTTGAGTCAAAAGGGACTCATTTTTTTTGGCTCATTTTTTAAGTTATTATTTCATCATACCTATTCTTTTATTTTTTTAAAAATAATAGTTTTTAGTGATATTTGCAAAACATTTACCGAATATGTGATTTATATACCTACAATTAGTTGGTTTACTAATATTTATGAATTGAATGATTTTTTTATGTTTTTAAGGTATTTATTTTTGTTTTTGAAAAATAAAAAATGATTATCATAAATCTAAAAAAAATATCAAAAGGACTCATTTATTTTCAAAATGACTCATTTTCTTGGCCTCTGGGACTCATACAAAATTGAACCTGCGGTAACACTGATGAGTGTATTATTTCATACAACATTTTTTTTTAATTTTGACGTTCTCGGTTACGGCTCATTGGATTTCAATAAAATTTTATACCGAAAAGATCTAAGTAGTAAAATTAATTCTGCATACCAATATTTTAAATAATTTAATTTTTGTATTTATAATAATTTTTTTTTTTTTTTGAAAGTTCAATGTTTTCAGGTTCAGACCGTGATATTTTTCTATGTAAATGTTACTTGTTTTTGTTAAATGTCTTACCTTCCAATGTGATTAGGCACATAAGAGCAAGTACATGCGACCCAGTGGTGCTCATTTTTGTTGATAAGCATTTGTTCTCTTTGAGTGATTTTAATGCTAAAAAGTATACGCTTGGGAGGTGAAAACTCACTTTTCTGTGGTTTCCGATTGATTCCCTTCGTATTAAAACCTACACTCAAAATTTAGGATTTTTTTTGTATGACAGATGCTTTCGATGAAAAGCCTTTTAAATGTGGCATTTATGTGTGTGTGAATTTCTTTACTGAATTAAATGTATATAGAATATACTTACATATATGAGATGGGTCAGCCTATTGGAGTATAAACTTGAAAATTCTGAGAATAACATGCTTTGCATATTAATGAATATCAAAGAATTTTGTATCCAACTCGCACCACAGAAACTCCTTTGACTTGCTTTTGACAAGGTGTCGTTGGAAAACATGGAAATAGGGATCCTTAAATAAGGTTGATGTTTAATCTAGGTATTATGTCTGAGAGGAAAAAAAAATCTTTGGAGGAGAGGTATTGTACATGTGTGCTTTAGAACGTTTTGAAAAAGAATTAATTTTGAAAGGTTCTCGTTTCATTGGAGTGAGAATTTTTAAGGTGTGACAATATTTTGATAAACAAGACAAATGTAAATCCTTACATTATACGAGAAAATATTTTTACTTACTTACTTAGGGGGCGCTACAGTTCGGGACGAACCTGGGCCTCAATCAACATGTCTCTCCAGCCAGCTCGGTCTTTGGCTAGCTGCCTCCAGTTTCGCACCCCAAGTTGGTTGAGATCGTTCTCCACTTAGCGCTCCACCTAAGGCGAGGTCTTCCTTGACTGGGTCTACCCTCTTGGATGGAAGCGAAGATCCTGCGAGCCGGAGCATTGTTGTCCATTCGCTCTAAAATATTCTACTTTGTTAAAATATATCCTTTTCATCAGTTGGCACTTTAAAATTGAAATTTGGTTTAACCAATGAAGGCATTTTTTTATGATTCACCCGCACATAAGCGTTTGTTGAGACCCTTAAAATGATAGACATGCCTCAAGCGATGGAGAAATGAAGGAGGGAGAGAAAGGAATTGTCGATAAACATTAGTTATTAATCTATCTGAAAAAGGAAAACCATACTGGGTAAACCATTTCACATTCGTGTTGTGCTGCAAAATAATGAATGGTTCTTCCGAAGCGGTGCTCAAGGGTAAACTTATGAGTATTCCTAGAGAAATGTCTATCAAGGGTGAATTCTTTAAAGAAAGCAAAGTAAATTATTTTGTTTAAATCAAACTTAAACCGGTCAACACGACTCAGACTCATATTGACGGCCAGAAGAAAGTTTATAAGCCAATGTAAATATCTGTTAGATCACCACCGCTACGATTGCTGCGAATTGCGGGTTATTAAGGAACTTTCGATCTTCTAGCTATTTCTTAGATAAAAATTGGTCCGCATTTTCATGACCTAGGAAATAAGGGATGTAAATAAGTGGAATTTGTTGGAAAGAGGTCGAAGACTAAATTTAATAAGATTAGCTAAATAAGAACGTCTGAAAACTTCATTTGATTTATTTTGAAACAATGACTATTTCTAAGGTTTTATATGTTTAATCCTGTTAGACATATAAGCAAGCATCCCAATAAGAATAAGCTCAGTGATCATGGCAGCGTTAGCACCAATCTCACTATCGAGGAAACATAATGACCTATTTAAGATTCCAAAAAGCTATTCTCGTATTGCCGAACGGCCCTCGGATCATTTTTTTTAGCTAGATGAAACGAAAAATTGGCCGGTCTTACACAAAATTCCGAATGTAAGATTTACTTCGTGTTATAATTATCTAGGTGATAGGAAAGAAACAGAGCGGAAATGGGGACGTTTTGCCAGCGCCTGGTATTCGAGTGGAACTCAAGTACTGGTATTGGCCATTAGCAATCTGATGGAATTTATTCTGAAACTAAAATAAAGTTGTTTAGTTTTGTATTTAAAATGGGAGAGCTGTATTTTTTGGCAAATGGTACCATTTGGTGGTTTAACTCCTGAAATACCAACTCAAATTAAAACCCAACCACTGACTAACCCAGGAATTTCACGCGAATTGTTTTTTTTTTTTGATTTTTTTGATTTGATTTTGTTGAAGAGCTTTCAAAATGGTGCTTTCTTAAAGCTTTTAAAGACCAATGATCTATAATGTGCACTGCAGAAACCCTTTAGGTAATATTTGCATTCTCTCACAGTTAGGGATGAAACAGCATGTACTCGATATTTAATTTAATTTAATTTTCAATTTTTTATTAATTATTTTGATTAAAAAAAAAAAACATTTTGCGGAATATTTCCTAGAAATAAGAGTTTTTCTTTCTTAAGCGGTTTCTTGTTGTGATGAGGGCACAGAAGAAGCCACGACCCCCAAAAATACACATTACATTACATTTTAATCTACTCCGTAGATAAATCTACGTAGTAGACACACTTACGAGCACTGGCTACAGAGGCCATCGGCTCAGACAATTACAAGACAACACACAAGACGACATTGATACAGGCCAGAAGAGAAGACAGAAGGAGAACGGAAAACAGAAAACACATAACACATGTCAACAGCACGCAGTTGGTTTTCGGACGGTCCTCCATCTTTCTACTAACCACGCGCAACGATGCTTGATTTCGCTGATCTCACGGGAAGCGATACTTTATCAGAGCCAAGGCCGTTGACGAAAAGGCCCCAAAAATATTTATGCATGGTTATATGCAGAAGGGAAGATTTCAAATTAGATACAGGAGAAGACAAATACGTATGTCTTAGCATAGCTTTCTTTTTTTGGTTGATTACGAGCTCTTCTAACAGTATAGATTTGCCGTCTCGGATACCGAAATATGATTTTTTGTGAATCAAAAAACAAATCCAACCACATTTAGATTCACCTTTTACAATTTGAAGCAAAAGAAAAACACAGTCACGTTCCCTGTTCATTACATGTTCCTTCAGGCAGAAAAGTATCCAACAAATTTTAGAAAACACAAATGCGAACGCATTAATTGTTGCTTTAACGTTATTTTGTGATGAGAAAATATCTGGTTGTGGTGTGTACAAATAATAGATGGTGAGTTTTTTTATGGATGAAAAGTATGTGGTTTCAGGTTTGTAAGGTGAATACAAAACTCATGTTAATTGAGTAGGTTTGGAAAATGTTTTGACTTTTGAGTACAAATCTAATCATGGCTGCAATTAAAAAAGTTGAATTTTAGTTATACGGTACTTTCATTCTATCCAATTACCAATTTCCATTCGATCCAAGTACATCCATTCGATCCAAGTACTTCCATTCGATCCAGGTACTTTCATTCGATCCAGGTACTTTCATTCGATACCTACTTGGCATCGCAACTGAAAGTATCGATTCCAAAATGACTTGGTATCGAATCAAAAGTAAGTATCGAGTATGTACTTGAAGTTATACTTGCTTCGTTTCATCCCTACTTACAGTACAATGAGATTCCACTGCAGTCAGGGTGAGGGATGAACGTCCTTTCTTCACTGTACTGACAATTATGAATATTAAAATCTTAGAAAATCTATTATTACCCTTAAAAATCGTAATTTTTGTAATGTAATGTTGGATAACATGTAACAGACAAACGAAGCCAACGAAGCCGAATTAATTAGTTTCTGAACTGATTCTAAGCTGAAGCTGACAACTTAATTTTGTGTGGTTAACGAAGAGAAATATTATATCTTTAACAAAAATTAAGTGTTTAAAAAGTAATGCATGGCCTCCTCAGATATAACCTGGGGCCTGTTTCTCATTAACTACATTACTTACAACAACTACATCTTACATAAATGTTGTTGGGCTACATCAGATACATTTTTCTGTTTCACAAATTCCACTGGAAGTGTTGATTTTCTTTTAAACGACATATTAATCGTTTATTTGTTTGAAAAAGTAGTTAAATAATTTAAACTGGATAGAAAAAATGGAATTTGTTGTAAATATTTATGATTTGTAACAAATTTCTTGAGATTTGTGGTTAGATAATATTCATACATATGTACTTAAAAATTACAAGAAACAGAATGTAAATATACATATGTACATTCTTCCAGTATTTCCAGTCTTCTACATTGATGTGTTAAAAA
Organism: Platycheirus rosarum; assembly: GCA_963971375.1. Lineage (NCBI taxonomy): Eukaryota > Metazoa > Arthropoda > Insecta > Diptera > Syrphidae > Platycheirus > Platycheirus rosarum. The sequence goes on from OZ020509.1 coordinate 42,400,235, forward strand.
ATATTTACATTACTTTTGTGAAACAGGAATGATGTTACATCAATGTCAGTTTTATACAATGTAGCTGATGTATGTAATATATGTATGTCTTTGTTTGACAGTAAAAACAACATTGTTAGTCTGGAACATAACTTTGAAGTATTTCATATTATAAAAATTCATTTCTCACAATGATAAGTTCTTAAACATTTTTCAGTTCCAAGCCTCTAGCTCAATCAGCCCACGATTGAATATAAACCAAAACCCACATTCCTAATTTTCTAATGTTAAAACCAGCGAAACAGACTGTTTTAAGGCACTTCTTGTACCACACATTTGTTCAAACAAATTTTGTATTAATACATAAAGTCTGTTTTTAATCAAAGTATGCAATTAAATAAAGAAGTATGCCAGCTTCCAAATATTGACTTTAAAACAATACTTCGAGAAGCTTCGCATCTTGATCTGATGAAGTATTTATAGACATACACATATATATTTTCTCATTAGCTTTCTATTCATCATCATTAGACAGAACGTAAGGTTAAGCATCGATATTCACACTGTTTACAGAAAATATACTAATTACAATATATACTGACAGCTCAGGGCATAAACGTCAACAATCGTCCCTTTTTCTGTCTATATTCGTATATTTTTCAGATACTCGTAAAAAAGGCAGCAATTTAACGAGCAGAAAATGACGAATTACATACATACATATCTATGGATTGTTTGATGAGAAAACTGTTTGCTTTGTATCGAATACCGCCCAAGTGATATTCGTTTTAATAATATTATTATTTTATATATTTTGCGCACAGCAGTAATAAAGGACTTGTACGATATATAAACTGCATAACACAGAAATGAATCTTAAGTTTTCAATTAAATGCATTTGCCGTGCATTCAATTGAACTAAATTTCACTAAATTGGAATGAAAAAAAAATAAAATCATTAAAAGCATCTGCCATCAGTAAATATTTGCTCCATAGACCAAAACAGGTAATAACAGCTTTGCTCTGGTGGTATCTGGTTGCGAATCAATTACATTATTTTGGCGAAACTATGGGATGCTTGAATATTCTGTTTGATCTAAGAAATAAATTCAAATTCATGAGATACAGTGAACGTGCCCTCCATCACAATAATAGAGACAACATAATAGGTTATGGTAATAGATTTCATTTGATATCCTTCGAAACTTGCCAAAGGCTTGTATAAATAATGGATTCCTGATGATTCCTTATTTGTATCTTTTCAGAAAACAATTTTTGCATCTTAAAGTAAATTGTTTGTGTTTAAAGAACTATTTTATTTAACATTATAATTGGATTTCAAGAGAAGCTATCGGATAGGTTAAACGACTTGCATTCAATATCTGCAATTAAATAATTAAGATTTAAGAATGGTTGCTTGGTTCACTTGAATGAACCAATTGCCTTCAATTGGAATTGGAAACCAAATAAATTTGCACAAAGTTCTCTTTCTTTATAAGAATGCTTGCATAACTTCTGTTTACTTTGTGTCGTCTTTAGGTATTTTATTAGGAGTTAAATAAAGTTCAGATACATTGAGATCGAGGGTGTAATTGAAGAATATACGTAGGCCTTGGAATAATCACTGGACGATGATGCAGTAAATGTATTGTTAATATATTTATTATAGCTATTTAATTGACGTTCTGATGATAGGAAATATCAAGTAATTAAGGTCGACTTCAATGGATCTTACTTCAAATTATTGTCAGTTATTTTGTTATTTGTCAGGATGTCAATAATAACTATGGTTGTGGGAGGAATAAATAGGCTGTTGTTGATTTTAATAGTACAAGAAAGGTGAACATGTTAAATTCCATAACACAGAAGATGTTTTAGTTTTTTTTTATAAGAAAACTGTATAATATTTTAACTTAGCTTTTCGAAGTTTGGTGGTCGAAGCAACACAAAAAGACTTATATTTCCCAACAAATTATCGCAAAAGTTACTATGGCCTTTTTTTAATAAACTGTGTACACAATTTCATGATGTATATATGTATATATGTATATGGGAACAGCAATTTTTTCGGGTTAAATATACCCTATTGCAGTTTTTTGTACCCTCGTCAGTGTTGTTTATTTATTTTTGTCAAAAAAGACAACAAAGATTAAAACTATATAACAATTTAACATAAATATATGGTTAAATAAATAGTAAAATATTTAAATTTAATTTTAATTTTAATTTTAAATACATAGATACGTAAACGAAAAACTTTGAAGTTAAAATATAATAAAAAAAAGAAAACAAAAAGTCATGAAGAGTCCTCAGCCATCATTCTAGCAATTATTTTATTTTTAAAACAGTTTTTGCTTTTATTAAATATGTCATATTATTAGTTACAAGTTCTTGAACCCCTGTTAAAAATTTCATAAAAAGAATAATTAGTCTTTGAATTACTTTCCATTAAATACTTAGTATGTCTGAGAGTCCGAACATTTTGATTAACAGCAATTTTGGAACACAAAGAGACTGAATCAATGTTTTCATTTAGTAAGATCCAACGCTAATAGAGCCTCCTACAATTCTCTGCGATAAATAAGACTACACATATTAATGAGCTTAAGACGATGGGAATAACGAAGAAGCACAAAAGTATCAGAGTTCCATGCAAGTCCTCTCAATGCAAAAAATTGGAAATTGCTTCTGAACTGATTCAAGTTTCTTAACATCTACATCATAAAACGGCGACCAAATAACATTACAATACTTTAACAATGAACGTACCAGGGAGCAAGCAATCGAATTTGTGATGTAAGGATTATTATTTCTTTCGATCTTTTTTTAACAAAGACAAGAAGCATACACATACTTTTAGAGTATATTTTGTCAATATGTTGTTTAAAGGTAGGTTTTTGTTAATTATAACTCCTAAGTCTTTTATAATGTCATTTCTAATTTACTGTTGTACATCAATGGTGTAGTCAAAATATATTGCAATTTTTTTTCTTTAAAAGAGAAATAATATTGCATTTATCCACATTTAGCTTTATTCCGTTCTGTTTATTCAAGCAATAGAAGTGCTTCAAATCTATTGTTAACATTACAAAACAATTTCAGGTTATTAATAAATAGTAAGAAAAGGAATAGGCCAAGATAACTCCCTTGAGGTACCCCATATGTTACAAAAATATTACGGGAAATGACATCAGAAAATTTGACAAACTGCGTTCTTTCTGACAGATACGATTTTATCCACAATAATAAACTACCATTTCTGCCATATTTATCCAGTTTAAATACGAGTATGTTATGGTTGACTCTGTCAAAGGCTAAATTGCGTCTATTTGGTTACCTTTTTCCATTTCAAGAAGAATGTAAGAGATGTAATCGGTAAGATTTGTAGTAGTAGATCTATTTTTTATAGATGTTTATACCAAATCTCGTAATGATCGCTTAATTCTAAAATTAGGGCCATCAGCGGATATGTACGAGGACTCAAAGTTTTCTAAACTACATCTGAATTGTTCTTGAACTACACTTGAACTTTGGCACGCGACAGAAGACTGTAGTATGGAATTGTCGTTGGACTATAAAACCGAAGAAATTCAGTTAAGTTTCCTATTGCTGGATTACACGTACTTGCTCTTATGTGCGGTCACAGCTTCGAATAAAATTTGAAAAATATTAAAGGAACTTTAAAGTTTTTATTCGATTTTTCTGACTTTTGATTGTTTGAAAAAAGTACGTGAAATAGTTTTCAGCGGGCAAATTAAAACGCCATTTTATTTCCTTAGAAAATGTGATTTTTTTTTAAATTGTAGGAACGGTTTTTATATAACTACTTTTTTTATTAAAAAAGAATTATTCAAGAATGCAAACTTAAACACAAAAATTACTTACATTTAAAATCAATCATTTAAAAAAATCCAATCTACCCGTTTTCAAAATATTGATTTTTGAAAAAAAAATGTTTAAATTATTAAAAATAAGAACAAAAAGTTTTCGAAAATATTTTAAAATAAAATTACTTAGGTTACCAATATCTTCCTGAATATCAATTTTGAATGAAATCGGATGACCAGTTTTCGAGAAAGTCGAAGAAAAAAAAGCGGTTCTATGATGGGAGGTGCAGTTTTTAGCCCACTATCTTAAATTTTTTTTTCACCAAAACATATCCTACACCTACAATAAGTACACTGATTTTTTTTTCATAAAAATTCTTGGAGCCGTTTTCGAAAAAATAAGTTTTGACTTAACGGTTATATAACAGGTACCGTTAATAATTGAGCTAAAATTTACAAAAGCCCTCCAGTAGAATGTCAAAATAACCTTATGTTCCAAATTTGAAGACGATAGGATGTAGTTCAATATACATCCGTACAGACAGACAGACAGACAGAATTTAGACAGTAACTCAAATATGTTTCTCTATCCGTAATGTCAAGTCTGATTGTTAGAATTTTTTTTACGAATGCACACTTACCTTATAGTCCCTATAAATCGCAAGTAAAAAAATGGACACGACTGGGTCGCACTTGCTCTTATGTGCTTAATTACATTGGAAAGCAAGATCTTTGACAGAAACAAGTAACATTTGCGTTGAAAATAACAGAGTTTGAACTTATAAAGAGTATCAAAACCACAATACTTAATGGTTTTTAGTAAAAAAATATGAAAAATGTATTTCGAAAATTGTAGGGCCGGTTTTGATAAAATCCTGTTTTTTATTTTTAGTTTTTTGACAAAAAATATTTTATTGAAATTTTGGTATGTAGGTTTTTTAGAGTTTATTAATTTACATGTGATTATAAATCTTAAAATAATTTTTTTTATTAGTTTTAAAAGTATTGATTTTACACAAAAAAAATCAAAAATTATTTTTTTTTAGAAAAAAAGTTATTAAAAATGTTTGATATGCAGAATTAATTAAGCTACCGAAATCTTCTCAAATATAAAATTTGACAGAAATTCAAATAGCTGTTACCTTCTCTCCCAAAATTAAAAAAACCGTTATATGAAAGTTACCATTGATAGACTTTTCCCGTAAATTTGGTTCTAATCAAATCATAGCCAATACTAACAAAAAAAATCTCAAAAATGTTCATCAAAATCGTTAAAGTCGTTTTCGAGAAAAATAACCTTTTCCTAAACGGTGATGGCAGGTACCGTTATTTTTAAGCCTAAAAATAAAATTTCAATTTCGCCTCTGGGGAATGGAAAAATAATCCTTCATACCAAGTTTAAAGATAATCGCTTAAGCCGTTTAGGCCCCAGCTCGTTATACATACTGACAGACAGCCAGACATTTTTTTTCGATCACTTTTTTAGACTTATCTATGATCGTAATGTCATGTTTCATTGTTATCTAATTTTTTTATATTCACAAATCCTAAACTTGCCTTATAGTCCCTATAATTGCAAGTGAAAAGTGATTTTTGGTAAATAGTTGACATTTTGACGCGCTTTTCCTTTGCTAAGCGGCAAACAGGATGCATACGATTTTGATTGACTGTACAATACTGTATATAAGACTGAAAAGCTATTTAAACTACTATTTCCATTGAAATGTATCCCATCTACTTTGCAATTGGAAAACTTCATTTCATCTCAGTTTTATGAAAAAGCAATTTCGATACAAAACCTCCTGGGTAGTGTGTACTTAAGTGGAACATTATTGTTTTAATGCCGAATACCCTCGTTGGAACTTATATTACATACTCATACTCACCCATAAGAACAAATCCTTCTTTCTACTTTTCTCAGAAATCAAACGTACATATATATCTAGGTATCTGTTTGAACTAATGGCTCTTATCTGAACTGTATTGTATAGCTTTAATTTGATTTAATAAAGTGAAAATAAATATCAACTATGGTGTTCAAATTCTAGATAGTTAAGTCTAGGGCAAACATTTTGCACCTGAAATTGACAGAACAAAATTTCTCAGCATTTTTTTCCACAAACTCGTTTAAACACAATATCAATTACAACGGCTGTAAAAAAAACGCTTTGAAGTCCTTGAAGTTGAACAGTACAAAATTCATACCACACACACCCATATCAGCTTTAAGAACAAAATCATCAAAATAGGGTGTTTTGATCGAAAAATTGATTTTTAATGAGAAAATCTATGGTGTGTCATAAATACATTATCCTGCTCTTGATTAATAGGTTTTTAATGCTTACAAGCATGATAGACATTATTTATCCTGAATCTCATGTTTTTTTTAATATATATTTTGGCTTTTTTGTTCTGTGGCTTAAGATTTTCGTGACTATGGGTGGTTGTTATATTGCGCTGAAAATTGTTTTATTTTATTGAAACCAAAAAACAAAAATTAACATTTTTGGCACGACGCGACGTTTGAATCAGTGCTTATCCTTTATACAGCGTGTGCCATAAGTCAACGTCAAGCGGGCAACGGGGGAAAAGGGAGGTTATATCCGTACTGGGAAAAGTAAGAAAAAAAATCCCTCTCACTTGGTTTAGATTTTACGCCAATTTTTAGGAAAAATGATGTAAATCGATTTTCTAAGTCACATTTTTAGATACGGCTGTCACAAATTTTGAAATTTTGAGGTGTTTCCATCCATAATCCATAATAATCATGCTACTGATCACAATCAAAAACCTAAAAGTCAATATTGTTAGTTTCGTAGGAAAAAAAAGTTTCGCTAAGTTATGGTTCAAAAAAATTCTGTAAGATAACTTTGAAACTTAATATTTAAAAAAATAAATTGCATGACTGGATCGCACGTACTTGCTCTTATGTGCGGTCACATTGTAGAATGAAATTTAAGAAAATTAAAGTGAACATCAAAGCATTTATTCGATTTTTGTGACTTTGGATTGTTCGAATAAAGTACGTTAAATTGTATTGGGTGAAATAATTTAAACGCCATATTATTTTTTTAAGAAATGTAAAAAAGTGTGAACTTTTTTTTCAAAATTGTAGGAGCCATTTTTATATAAAACGGTTTTTTTTAACAACTTTTTTTAACTTAAGCACAAAAATAACGTATATTTAAAAACAAAATTTAAAAAAATTCTACCTACCCATTTTCAAAATATTGATTTTTCAAAACAAAAAAAATGTATTATTGAAAATACAAAAAAAGTTTTCGAAAAAAAATTAATGCAAAATTACTTAGGCTACCTACATCTTTTTGAATACCAATTTTTATTGTAATCGGATCACCAGTTTTCGAGAAAGTCGAAAAAAAAAACCTGTCCGATGGGAGGTACCGTTTCAAATCTTTTTTCACCAAAATAGTATAAATAAGTAGTACACTGATTTTTTTTATAAAAAATCTTGTAGCCATTTTCGAGAAAAATAAGCTTTAACATTACGGTTATATGAAAGGTACCGTTAATTTTTGAGCTAAAAAAAAAATTGAAAAAACTCCTCTGTCAAAATAACCTTAAGTTCAAAATTTTAGACGATTGATCCAACCGTTTAGGCTGCAGTCCAAAATATATTCCTACAGACAGACAGATAGACAGACAGACAGAAAGACAGACAGGCAGACGGTCAGAAATTTGCCAGTAACTCAAATATGTTTCTCTATCATCGTAATGTCATGTTTGATTGTTATCTCAAAATTTTTAGTCTGCACGAATGCATAACTTGCATAATAGTACCTATAATCGCAAGTAAAAATGGATACGACTGGGTCGCACGTACTTGCTCTTATGTGCCTAATCATATTGGAATGCAAGATCCTTGATCGAAACAAGTAACATCTACGTACATAAATAACACGTACTGAACTTATAAATAGTTGCAAAAACACAACCCTTAACAGTTTTTAGTAAAAATAGAGTTGCCATCACACTTTTTGTGTGATTATAAAATTTAAAATAATTCTTTTGATTAGTTTTAAAAATATTGATTTTTCAAAAAACAAAAAATTCAAAAAATTATTTTAATTAGAAAAAGAGTTATTCAAAATTTTGATATGCAGAATTAATTTGGCTACCTAGATCTTCTCAAATATAAAATTTGACAGAAATCCAATTAGCCCCGTTAATAGACTTTTACCTTAAATTTGGTTCTGATCAAATGATAGCCAAAACCAACAAAAAAATTCTCGAAAATTTTCATCAAAATCGTTGCAGCCTTTTTCGAGTAAAATAAGCTTTTCGTAAACGGCCATATTACAAGTACCGTTATTTTTAGGCCTTAAAATAAAATTTCAATTTCCCCTCTGGGTACTGCCAAAAGAATCACACACACCAAATTTGAAGATAATCCCTTAAGCCGTTTAGGCTGCAGCTCGTTATACATACTGACAGACAGACAGGCATACATTTTTTGCCACTAAGTTTTTTAGACTTCTCTATGGTCGTAATGTCATGTTTGATTGTTATCTCAATTTTTTATAGGTATTCACGAATCCTTGTAAAGTAAAGCAAGTCAAAATGTAGCGCACTATCCCGGCAAATTATTTAGAAAATTAGCATTGTATTTCTATTCTATAGTATTATCAAGATGGGTGTTTCACCTAGCGTCATCTAGTTTCGCTATCTCGCGATTTCTCAGTGTAGACTTTTAGTCGAGGAGATGAATTCAACACATATGCAACGTTAGAAAGAGATAGAACGGGAAAGATGTATATAAAGTGTTAGCAGTCAGAAGAAAACAAACCATCGACCCTATCGAACTACTGCAGCGCTATTACGGCAGTATCTCGCTTAACTAGATGCTGCCTGATGGTAGTACTATAGATTTCATATACAATTAAATTGGAACATTTTATCAAGATTTACAAATTGGTACAACACTTGATACTTCCATAAAAATATCCAGAAATCTTTTCTATCTTAAAAACGTTTAAATTTAGTAATAAAAAAAAACTTATATCAAACTCGACATTTTTGAAAAAAAGTGAAAAGACTTTATTTCGATTTTTTTTTAAACTATGAAAATATGCAGATAATTAATTTTCTGTCATTATTAGTTACTGCTATTAAGTTTGTATAGAACACTATTAATTAGATGATTCTATGATAAATAGTTTTTGAGAAAACGGGAAATTACCAAAACTAGTTTTTATATTTTGTTTGGTATTTGCGTGATTACATAGGTAATATCTGGCCATGGTAGGTATCTGGCCATGTTGTTTAACATCGCTATCCCCCTGCTTGGCACAACTAAAAGATTTCGGGTAAGTGCGAGGTTGGGTTATACAAAAATTTAAATTTAAAAACACTTTGCATGTGCTTAGGAGAATAAACAAATTTTTTTTTTGTTTAATTTTTTTAGTTAATTTCTGTTTAAAAACTATTGTTTAAAATAACTTGATATAACATTTAAAATGAAGTGTAAATCTCTACCTTAAAGAAAAAGTATTAGTCTTAATTGTAAGTTTTACCGTAGTTATTAAATAATTTTGTTTTTATCTTAAGTCATTTATAAGAAAATTGATCCACCCGTCTAAACGGGGGACCATAAATTTTGAAAAATTTGTGACAGCCGTATTATCTAAAAATGTGGCCTAGAGAATCGATTTGATTTTTTTTCTTTCTCACCAGTCTTTAAAAGCCAATTGGTCCGGAAAAAGCAAATAAGCGATATAGGCCACCCTCAGAGAACTAAGCTCTTATGTATAGTATTAAATCTAAGTTGGTGTGGCAGTATGTATGGGTATGTTTAAAAAGCTGGTTAAAATAATTCTGTCGCTTTACATTGGGTACCTGGACACATCGGCATACAAGGCAATGAAGAGGCCGAACTCCTTAAATATTTGCCAAAATTTTACTTCGGAGTTATAGCGAGATTTCTCACAAGCCAATCGCTAAGAAGACACCAACATATTCTTGGCCTCCAATGTTCACGAGGAGATAGCTTGCCACTTTCAAACTTTATATGATGCACATATGCATGAAAGAGATATACATTTGGGATTTCGCCCGTTGCTAGAGAACGAACCACTCTCCCCAAAAGCTATAGGCTGTATCACAAACGTACCAGGCTGACTCGACTAGTTGCCTAATGCAAGCAGACCTTAACTATGAGCATTTTCTAAACCCGCTTCTAAGGCAGCTAAAATCAAAGTTGCGTTCTAAATCGATATCTTTATTCAATTTCAACCGGGTGAGTAATCGGTACCGAAAGACTTCAAATTCAACTTGTAGTCATTTGAAGGATTAGAAATTCATTCCATAATCTGAATCTATAGTCGTCCTTCAATTGTAACGTCAACCCGTCCTTACAAAAGTATTTTGGATCTATCTTCTCAATACGGATCTAATTTCTTTTCAAAATTTCATTCTCTAATTTTAATTCATAGATTTACATATGGATAACATTACAAGGAGCTGCCAACCATGCTGTAGAATTCCGATTATTCGTTATTGGTACGGATATATTTATTATTCTTGAATGGTTATTCCCTCTTTCATCCATAAGCCGAAGGCGCAACTAAAAATCAGGCATTCTTGGTCTATGTCCCATGAATGAATTTAACTTTTCGAAGTCCTTGTTACCGTGGGAAGCTACGGGGAGGTACAGGGATTTTGTATGCATATCGGAATTTGCTTACAGTTTAAGTAGAAGAAAATACCGTTTTCATCGAATTTTTCTATATTTCCATAAGGATACGCTATAAGGTAGGACTTGCTTTAACGTTAGTATGCATGGTAATGAGTTCCTGCACCTATTATACTTCGTGTATTGAAAATATTTTCAATTCAGTATAAACTCATGGCAACTTTCTTTGAAAATGTTATGCTTGACATAATCAAGCTTGGACAGCGGAGAAGAAGAAGGATTTTTCTGAATTCTATAAAATTCAATCTTAAGGATAATACATATGTATGTTCACTTGAACCTCCGACCTATAGTAATAGTAAAGGTTAAAATTTGTATTACCTTACAATTTTTTTACATGGCAATAAACTTGTTCTATCATTGCTTCGGTTAGATGAAAATATTTTGTTAAGTATTCCCCCCTACACATGACTGTGAACGTGTGAACCTTAAATACACACACACATTCGAACAATCTTATTCGTTTTTAATGCTAAGGGATATCCTTTTAAAGGGGTGTTTAGCCACGTTTCAAAACGAAAAAGTGTAAATTTCAATGAGATGTTTTCTCAATTCCCAAGAACACATTAGATGATTGGTTTATGATGCAAAAAATTCTTGGGGTTTTTACTAGTTGCTTGTCAAATATGTCAATTTTCAACTATTGGTATTAAATCGATGAACAGGCAACCCTATTATCTAAATGTTTTTTACATAAACAATTTAAATATTAGATGAGCAAGAGTGGACTCATTTTCGTTTGAAAAAATATAAGAGGACTCAATAAAATTTGATTGAAATTAACTCACATTTTGCCGTAAAAAATTGTGAATTCGTTAAATACGTTTTCACAAACTAGACAAATTAGGAGTTCAATAAAATAAATTCTTTTAATAATCGGTTTACCCAAATCTTCATTTTCTAAGACTAAATTTGGAACCAATTGACGTAAAATACAAAAAATGGGGACGACTGAGTCGCACGTACTTGCTCTTATGGGCCTAATTACATTGGAAAGCAAGATCTTTGAAAGAAACAAGTAACATTTACGATGAAAATAACACAATTCGAACTTATAAGAAGTATCAAAACCCCAATACTTAAAGATTTTTAGTAAAAATGAAGTATCCCATCACACGTCTTAAATAACAAAGAATTTATGAAAAATGTATTTCGAAAATTGTACAACCGGTTTTGATAAAACCTTGTTTTTTATTTTTAGTTTTTTAAATTTTTTTTTTTAATTTTGGTATGCAGTTTTCTAGAATTTATTAATATACATGTGATTATAAAATTTAAAACAACTTTTTTTTTATTAGTTTTCAAAATATTAAAAAAAAATCAAAAATTAATTATAATTTGAAAAAAAAAAGTTATTCAAATTTTTGATATGCAGAATTAATTTGGCTACATAGGTCTTCTCAAATATAATATTAATATTGACAGAAATCCAAAGAGCCGTTACCGAAAACCCAAAGTTAAAAAAAACGTTATATGAAAGGTACCGGTAATAGACTTTTCCCGTAAATTTGGTTCTAATCAAATGATAGCTAATACCAACAAAAAAATCTCAAAAATTTTAATCAAAATCGTTTGGCCCGTTTTTGAGGAAAATAAGCTTATCCTAAACGGTCATACGGCAGCTACCGTTATTCTTAGGCCTAAAAATAAAATATCAATTTCCCCTCTGCTCAATGCCAAATTAGAAGATAATCGCTTAAGCCGTTTAGGCTGCAGCTCTTTATACATACTGACAGACAGACAGACAGACAGACATTTTTTGTCAATCACTTTTTTAGATTTCTCTATGATCGTAATGTCATGTTTGATTGTTATCTCAATTTTTTTAATATTCACGAATCAAAAAAATCTAAATATTTTTATTTTTTTGCCGGTGTCTCGATCGGTGTTATGTACGTGCACATTTGAAGTCAAATATCATTATGAATTGCGATGGAAACGTAGTTGAAAGAGCACTATTCCATGAGGTGGTAATAGCAATAGCAATAAGAGATTGTGAGTTTTGGCGGGGAAATGTGTAGGCCGCTTTAATCTAGAAAGAGAAACAAATCGATATAACAAATTAATTTGACATTACGATAACAGACAGACCTTGGTGAATAATAAAACGCAGCTAGTTTTATTATTCACCAAGGTCCATATAGACTTTAAAGCCGCCTACGATAGCATAGCCAGGGTAGAACTTTATAAGGCCATGAGAGAATTCGGCATCCCAAATAAATTGACACGACTATGTAGGCTGACCATGACCAACATCACAAGCCAAGTAAAAGTAGCCGGTTTGCTATCCAGACCAATCAATATCTTTAATGGACTCCGACAAGGGGATAGTCTGGCTTGCATCCTCTTCAACCTGGCTTTGGAGAAAGCAATCCGTGACTCTGCCACGTCAACAAGAGGGACTATCGTCACCAATCCAGCCAGATACTAGCTTACGCAGACGACATCGACATCATCGGCAGAAGCCAACAAGCTGTACAAGACTCCTTTACCCAGGTCGAGCAAGCGGCAAAATACCTGGGGCTGCACTTAAATGAAGGGAAGACTAAGTACATGGCGGCAACGTCTGCGAGAAATGTTGGTACAACCATCAGAGTAGCGGAGCACGAACTTGAAGTAGTGCAGTCCTTTAACTATCTTGGGTCAAAAGTAGCAGCCGATAACAATATGGCTGCTGAAATCCAACAAAACCTGCTATAGTCTGTCAAGGCTCTTTAAATCCAGAAACCTTACCATACAAACCAAACTGCTGCTGTACAAGACTACGGTCTTACCAGTACTCACATACGGATCCGAGACTTGGGTGCTTACAAAAAGGCACTCTGATCTCTTATCTGCGTTCGAGAAAAAAGTCTTACGGAGAATTGTTGGCCCCGTGTGTTAGGAAGGACGATTCCGGAGAAGATACAATCATGAATTGTATGAAATCTATCTCGAAGCAGATGTTGTTGAAAAAATAAAGCTCGGTAGACTCCTGTGGGCTGGACACCAAGCTCGCATGAGCGAAGAGGAACCAACTCGGAAAGTCTTTTGCGGTACTTTTTATGGTAGAAGACAACGTGGCAGACCTTGCTTACGTTGGAAGGATGGCGTAGACCAGGACGCCCGAAGCCTTGGGGTGCGCAATTGGATGGCGTCGGCCAGCAATCGGGATGTATGGAAAAATTTGTTGAAGGAGGCCCGGACCGGATCCCGGTTGTTGCGCCGATGATGATGATGATGAAAGTCCATAAGGATCTTTGTCGATAATAAAACGATCCACATCCAGATCCAGTTCAAGAATTTTTCATGCGTTCAAATACCATTATAATACTTGAAAAGTGCCATCTGTTTTCCAGACTTAGTACTAATTCTTGGATCTTGAAATAGATCCAGATAGAAAGCAGGATCCCAAATTGTTATTATTGTACGTGTTAAGACTTATTCTAAAAGATCCAGATCCGAAAATAATAAAACACAGCAAATATCTGCCTGTCTGCAGGTGCAGTGCATGGCTATGTTACCTAAATTTTAATTAAATTGGATTTTCCAAAAAAAAAAAAAAATGATATTGCAACATATTTGTTCCAATACTTTTAAAAATTGGTTCAAATTATAAGTCATTAATATGAAAGTTGAAAACCAAAAAAAAAAAAACATTCTACAGGAAGTACCTTAAAGGTTATATAGATTTATTTTATAAAACATATTGGAACCCCTGTCTGCTTTTATTTTTATGGTTATACATATGTCAAGTACCGTCCATATTAAAAAAATAAATACTACAAAAAAAGTTGACAAAAGTCCTCTGTAGATTTTAAAAGTAATCTTTTGTTGTAAATTTAAAGACGATTGGCTCAATCATCATCATCAAAGGCACAACAACCGGCATCCGGTGCGAGCCTCATTCAACAAGTTCTTTCATTCATCCCGATTGCAGGCCGACGCCTGCATTGGCATTCCCCAAAGGGGAAATTAAAATTTTATTTTTAGGCCTAAAAATAACGGTACCTCCCATATGACCGTTTAGGAAAAGCTTATTTTTCTCGAAAACGGCTCCAACGATTTTGATGAACATTTTTGAGAATTTTTTTGTTGGTATTAACTATCATTTGATTATAACCAAATTTACTGGAAAAGTTTATTAACGGTACGTTTCATATAACGGTTTTTTAAATTTTGGACTTTCTCGGCAACGGCTCTTTGGATATCTGTCAATTTTTATATTTGAGAAGATCTATGCAGACAAATTTATTCTGCATTTTAAAATTTTAAATAACTTTTTTTCTAAAAAAACTAATTTATGATTTTTTTTTTTTTTTTTGAAGAATCAATATTTTTAAAACTACTCAAAAAAAAATTATTTTAAATTTTATAATCACATGTATATTAATAAACTCTAAGAAACTGAAAGAATCTAATAGATTGTTTTTTATACATATAAGTGTAAGAGGCGAGGAGACTTGTATTCTTTTTGTCCTTAAATATTTTTGTAAGTTGATATATCAACATCTTTTTTCAATTTTTGGTGTTGACTTATGTATTTTTGTATTTTATTTGTTTATTTCGTCCAATAAAGGCCTGATGATGAGCATATACAAGCTCGAAACGTCGCACTTAAAATAATTACATCTGTGTTTTGACCTATAGCCCACTAATATTTTCTAAATTGATGAATATAAAGGTCACAAAAACTAACATTTATTAACAACTAACAAATAAAAAAACTATTCGATTACTACTGAATGCAAAAATTTCAATCGAGAAAACAAAAGTTCACACCTGCCCCTAAATAAACAAAACCACTGTGTTAACTTTTAATATTGTCTCTACACCCACTCGCCTTACAGTAGTTGGAATGTGTATTTTAATTTTAGTACCTACCTTCCAACCTTGATATAGGTTCCTACAATCCTTAATAAATTCCATTAATACCTACCCACACCATACGTTTATCGATCCATCAAACATAATTAAGCTATTTTAATTAATTTAAATTTCAAAAAGTATATTATTGTTATTGGGACCTATATGGTCCTATACCTAGCATTATTGCCCTACTGCTGATTCCCACGAATCTTTATGCCAGTTGTTCAATTTTTTCCATACCAAAATGAAAATTATACTGATAGTAGTAAACAACAAGTGGAAAGATAATACACTAAATACACATAGGACCTAGTACGTGCGACCCAGTCGGGCCTTTTATTTCTTGAAACGGCTCTAACTGTGTTTCGGTGTTTTGATAGATGGGGCCTAGTACGTTTTTATCAAAAAAAAATAAAAAAATAAAGAAATAAGTAAGTTTTTTTTGCATTTTTTCGCTTTTTCGACAAATTGTATATTTGAAAGATCTAAGTTTCCAAATAAAATCTGCATTCCAACATCTTGACAAATTTATTTTTTTTTTAATATTCAATATTTTTCATATTTCATAAATTCATTGTTTTTAAGACGTAAGTGCATAATTAATTTTAACTGGAAACCGCTACTTGTAGTTTTGGTATGTGTATAAGTTCAGACCATACAAAATGTTAGTCTGCTTGTTTTTGTCAAAGATCTAGGCTTAAAAGGAGCACCATATTTTCTTGTAAACATAATTTTTTTTAATTAATAAAATAAATATCTTGTAATATTCATATTTAAAAAATAATTTATGACAACTCTGTATCATCACTTCCAATCCAGACATCCACATTCTCCAACTCACAATAGAATTTTGACGTATCTAACGGGAATTACTCTGCACCAATTTATTACAAACGCAGCAAACTCTCTGGTCAATAAAAAAGAACATTCATAGCAATAAATTCTTTTGAAATGTTTTCTTAAACCATTACTTTTTGTACGCATTACATCGATTTTCATTGCGCAACTATACGACCGGCAAGAGGCAAACACTTTTATAGCTGCCCTAAATGAGTGGTGGTCGAATTTGCTGGCTTAAATAGGCTTATCTAAGCTAAAAAGTAATTTCGTCGATACCGTTTATTCCCATAATACTAAATGTATTCCCCCATTAGTAGTGCGTTTATTCCACCCCGTAAGTTATTAAAATTATTGGACTTATTTGAACCCGACGTAAGCTATATCTTCATTTTGGTCATTTCATGCTTTAAAATCCCAAACCATTGTTTTTTTTTGTTTATAAATATACAAAATCATTTTTGAATAAAATCTCATTTCAAAATATCCTTGCAGAAATATGTGGTTAACACAGATAAAAGTGGAGAGTTAACTGTCACAGTTCAGGCAAGTAATTGTCTTCAATGGGCTCAACGAACCATGCATTAATAATTTAAATGTCTGTTTTAATTTTTACAGGGTGACTTGACACAACAGGAAAAGAGAGCAGTTTTCATCACAGTTCATGATCTGGGATGTAATCGTAAGTTTAAACTTTAAAGATTGAATCCACACCACTCAAAAGTCGCAACAATTAGCTTCCTGTCTTAGCTTAAGCTTTTGAAATCTTTAATAATTAAATGACCTTCAGAAGTCTTAGCCCCCATTTTGACTACAAAAATGAAAATCCCTTCATTAATTCGGAATTGTTTTCCTTTTTTAGATAATTCCTTTCAGGAATTTGTCAACAGTCCCTGTATGACAGAAATCAAAGAAAGGTCATGTTTTATTCATATCGATGTTCCAGGGCACGCGGATGGAGCTGAAACATTACCAGAATCGTAAGTTATGATGATGATGACACTTCGATATGAATACATTTGCTTACAGACAGTTTTATTATGTTCGGGTAGTTTTCAGTTTCCATCTTTACAAACCTTGGGCGAGGACTTAGTTACGGTATTGGACTTCTTGCACGTCAAATATGTTATTGGCTTGGGTGAAGGAGCTGGAGCAAATGTCTTGGCTAGATTTGGATTAGCCCATCCGACACGAGTATTGGGTTTAATTTTAATCAATTGCACAGGAAGTGCCGCTTCAGTATTGCAGTCCTTCAAAACAAAGGTGAATTTTTAAATGCAAAAAGCAAATTCAATTTTTACCAAATTTTTTTTTTACTAAAGTTTATCACGTGGAAGAATGATGAAGTTGCCCAATCAGCTGAGAGCTTCCTGATGTACCATAAATTCGGACATGTAAGTTTGAGAAGTAGGATGATTTTTCTTTTGCGTTTCAATGGCTATTGATTCCTTAGGGAATGATGAATGAGTTTATTGCATGGTTATTTATTAGGGCTTGATGTGAAAAATGAGGATTGATTGTATGTCTTATCGAATTTGAACATTTATTGGTTTCTAGGGTGTGTGGTTGTCTCTTTTGTATTTTGTATAGAAAAACATAGTTTTATTGTGTCCGCATATGTAAAATGTATAAAACATTTTTTTTCTTAATATGTAAGCCTTTATTACGATTAATTATGATAAATTATGATCCTTTTACCACTTGTGCTAGAACCTTAAATTCCTCTTGTTAATTTAATTTTACCAACGTATTGAACAGATGCACAGTGGGCACAATTTTAGTTTTGGAAGCGAAAATCATCTTTTTTTTTTAAATAAAGGTGATTTTGTTGTTGTTAAAAAAATTGGCGCACAGGGTATTTAAGAATCTTGCGACTATTTTTATCAATTGATTTTGTCGATTTTAATTTGCAAAGTGTAGCAGTTCCAGTTCTAAAGTAAGTAAATTTTGGAAAAAAACAGAAATTGCACAGATAGATACGCATAGTGTGAAGTCCGTCGTTAAGTAATTACAACAAAATTTATTGCCTATCGAAGAATGGTATTTTGGCTTTTAATTGCTCGAAGCCTTTTTATAATTTTTGATCTTGTTGTTTGAAATCATACATACATAAGTCAAGGTTTAAAGTAAATCAATTGTTTTGCTTAAGATAAGAAAAGAAAATATAATGAGGAATCTCTTTCTCTCTATATATAAAATTGGATGTATGTATGTATGTATGTCCGGTGTACTCTTAAAAGGCCCAATGGATTATGAAATTTGCAATTTAAATAAAGTTTAGTCCAGAGATGGTTGCTGTGAAGGTTAGGCTGACCCACCTAGCGTTGCTCGGGTACAATATACATTTGCTCGACCCCTACAATAGCACAAGTTATCGGTTCAAACCGTAACTAAACACCTTATATAATAAAGTGCACGACTGGGTCGCACGAACTTGCTCTAAAGTGCGACAGTGTTCTTGGGGCTTGAGATTTTTAAAAAAAGGAGTTAACAAATCATTTGAAATTTTGTTAATCACTTAAAAATTACTATTTGAAAGGTTTTTTGGAAAAAACGAAGTAAGCCATTTAATTTCTTTTACAGTTTTGAATTTTAAGGAAACATTTTTTTCAAAATCGTTTGACCAGTTTTTTTCAAAAGACGGTTTTTTTTTAACTTTTCGAAAACATATAAAAATTTTTTTTGAGTATGCTAACATCTAACAGCTGGTTTTATTATCAGAATTTTTTTGTTTAATTTTTAACAAACCGTTTTTGAAAAAACCAAAAACTAAACAAAAATAACAACAAATTATTTCTTTTTTTTTTTAATTAGTTTAAGAGTTTTCTCGGAAAAACTAAGTATGCAATAAAATTTGAAAACTAAATGTCTATCGAGTAAAAAAAAATATTGAAAATCGTTCGACCATTTTTTTTAAACTCATCTTAATTCATAATTATGTTCAACATTTGTATTGGGAAGAATCAATACAAATGTTGAACATAGTGCATTATAATTAATTGCCAACACAAAAATAAGAGACTACATTGAGGAACGCCTGAAGCAGCGTTAATAGAATCAGAGATTAAATGCTTAAAAATAACTCTTTATTGGCGTTGTTATAGTTTCGATCTAAGCCAAAAGATTAAAAAGGATGAAAAGTCAAAGGCATTAAGTTTGAGATAAATAGTTAAAAATAGGAAAAAAAACAAACGATTTAAAAGGAGATTCAAGTTGTACGGCTAAAGACAGCATTTCTGCGATTTCGTGTACTATACAGTACGGCCGAAATAAAGTTCAAGGGCAAATTGGTTGGCATTACTGAAAGCGTGAGTATTGCGGGGAATTTTTGTAAGAGGAAGAATTCAGCTGGCAATTTCTTCAAAATATTGACCATAGAAGTAATGGAAGAAGGAGAGAGACTAGTAAAATTCCGTCGATGTTCGAGTGACGTAATTCACCTGATGACCCATACCCATCTCCTTTGAATATAATTCAAAAGACTCAATTAAGGACACTCGTCCAGAATGAGAATTCTGTTTTTAAACGGATAAACGTTTTGTAGTTACATAGTAGACGATTTAAATGGATTTATTAAATCCTTTTAAAAAGCTCAAACATCTTGCTTCATTTTTAGCGACATCGTATATATTATAATTCCAGTAAAGGTAGTTGTTGATGCACATACCGAGAATTTCGAGACGATCGGATTCCAGGATGCAAGTGCCACTCATGGTAAGTGGCAATTGGCAAAATGTCTATATACCGCCTTAGAGAAAGAAGACAACCTCTTACAGACAGTGTTAATGGAAAAAATAAAGTTTTGCAGTGAAAAAAGAATGAACCGCAGACAATGCTATCGAAAAGCTTGGGTTTTAGGTATTCGCATTAAAAAGAGAGTTTTTTCCTAATGGTCCGGTAAAAGGGAAAATTTTAAAATTCTTCCATTTTGTAGGGCAGACGAAGAGTAAAAGTCGTTATAAAATTGTTAGGGTCTCAGTAAGCGAGTAGAGGCATTCACATAGGGGGGGGGGGTTATAGTGAGGCTTACTGGCTAATTGCAGCTAGTTTTCGTGGATCTTGTAACTCAGGTTTATCCTGTTTTCCAGAGCTTCATTGTTTTTAAATGTTCTACAAAAATACAACAATGTTTGGTTTGACAATTTTGTTGAAGACGTTTAAAACAAGTTCGCTTTAAACTTTGATTTGATTTAAAGAGCATTCTTATTTTCCATTGAGTTGATTGTTGGTGTCAACTGTTATTGAGGATAAGCTATCCCACTCTTCCAAAATTCGACTGCTGCAGATTTTATTTAAAAATATTGCGGCCCGGAACAGTTTCATTAGTTTTTAGACCATGAACGAATCGTGTGTCATAGTATATGAGTATAGAAATTAAATTGGATAGGAAAAAGGAAGGGTGAATTAAAATGAGTTAATGCAACTCACTTCCATTCACCCTTCTCTTTTTATTAAAACATTTCAATGACTAAATAATGTAACCAGGCACCAATATACTTTGAAAAAGAGTTATATTTTAATTTTACATGTTTAATTATGGTCTCCAACGTTTGTTTACACATAATATTTGATTCACAATGTTACATTTTTATTGTTTCACGCTTCCGTTTTTGATGTGTAACTTCTCTTTGAATATTGACCAACAGTTTATAGAGGTATGCAATAAAACTATAATAAAATTGACATAAAATCCTCGATTTGTATTGATTTGTGTTTAAACATTTAATATAATTTCATACATATATATATATATATATTTAAGTAAACTTACATATATTGTTTATTGACTTTAATTAATTTCAATATTTTTTTGACAAACTACAGCAATTTGTTGGAGATAATCCAGACAAGGACAAAATTGTAGCAGAATACCAAAAAAGATTAAGAAGTTCCCTTAATAGCAAAAATATTGGACAATATGTCAAAGCATTTATGAAGTAACTGAAAGAATTGAAAAAAATGTTCACGTTCCTGGAAATTTGTAGACTTAAACAATTTACCAACAAAAATCTTTTAAAAAATGCACCGATTTTTGATAATTTTTAAAATTATTGTTTTGAAATAGAAAAATTAACTGTATTCTCAGTAATGTGAACTTTGGAAATTATATTTATTCATGCATTCAAAAATTATTAATAATATTTTATTATTAAAGTCGTAAGGATCTGTCCTTAAAAGATTGCAGAGTTGACATTATTCTCATAACCGGAATGCTAAGTCCTTATGCACAAATGGTGGAGAAACTTCATCGTGACGTTGAAAAGGAAAAGGTGACAATGTTGAAAATTGAACGGGCTGGAGATGTCCTCGCTGATGCGGTAAAAATAACAAACTTTAATATATTTTTTCTATTCATGCATACATTTTAAAATAAACCAACTTTTTTATAATTTTAGCCTGCCAAAGTAGCTCAATCAATATTGCTCTTTTGCAAAGGAGTTGGTCTACTTACATCTGTCATTATGCCTGGTGTGGATCGATCAAGGGCATTTTCCACTAGCTCTGGGGGATCCATTGAAGGCACAAATGGCAATCGTAAGCTATCACGTGGTATCTCAATGGAAGAATATGACAAACCAAACATTCGCCGCCTCAGTGTCACCGTCAATAATGATCTTCCACCGATAAGAAAGTAAAACGAAATTAAATATATGAACAAAAAATTTACATCAACGATTGTTGCCAAATTATTTCCAAATATTGAAAACTAGTACCAATATTATGTAGCGATCACAAACTGAAAAAAAAAAATTAATACCTCCGATTTATCAATGTACCTTCCATCTTAATAGTAGTTTATACAAATAAAATGTAGAGTCCCAAATTTTATTATAGTTTTGAAAATTTAAAGAACAGGCAAGAGTCGAACCCAATCTAAAACTAAAAACTATTTTTACAAAACAAATAATGAAGGCAAAATCTATATTCAAGACATATTTTTTAATTGTATTGTACAATAAAAAAATTATAATAAAAAAGTATATACTTATGTAAAAACACATATACATGTGATCAAAAGATAGAAATGCACAAACTGCATCCTGATAAAAGATATTATGTGCAAAACATACAACATAAATCATAAATATTTTTGTTTCTATTTTTCTTTCTTTTTTATTTAAATAAAGTTTATTTTATTAAATTACAATTATCTAATTACTAAATTATTATTTACTTATACACAAAATTATTTGAATACTACAAAAACAAAAATATTTTACTGAGAACCTAAATGTAGAATATTAAATACATATGTTAGCATGAATTAGTAGTAAGTTTATTAATATAAACATAAAAGTAAAAAAATACAATTTGCGTTGTCTTATTCCAAAAAAATTCTTTGAGCTGAGGGCCAATAAGGTAATTTCGAACTATACCTTTTAATCTTTTTCAACAAGTATTGTTCAATTGAATTTATTTGGTACTCGCTGACGCACCCAGCGTTTTCTCGGGTATATCTTATGTTCCCGATAACAGTGCCCCATATCGGGTCAAACAGTAACTAAAAACCACTAACGTAATCTTTACATATACCTGTACATGAAGTACTCCTTATAATATCATTCCATAAATAAGAATTAAAAAATGGGCACGACTGGGTCGCACATATTTGCTCTTATGTGCCTATTTACATTAGAAAGCAAAATCTTTGACAGAAATTAGTAACATTTACATTGAAAATAACACAGTTTGAACCTATAAAAATTATCAAAACCACAACACTTAACGGTTTTTAGCAAAAATGAAGTACGCCATCACAAGTGCTAAATAACAAAGAATTTATGAAAAAAGGATTTCGAAAATTGTAGGACTGGTTTTGATAAAATCCTGTTTTTTATTTTTAGTTTTTTGAAATTTTGGTATGCAGTTTTTTAGAATTTATTAATAAACATGTGATTATAAAAATTTAAATATATTTTTTTTGATTACTTTTAAAAATATTGATTTTTCAAAAAAAAAAAATCAAAAATTAATTTCAATTAGAAAAAAAGTTATTCAAAATGTTGATATGCAGAATTAATTTGGCAACCTAGAACTTCTCAAATATTAAATTTTATTGAAATCCATTGAGCCGTTAATGGGACAGCAAAAAATTAAAAAAACCGTTACATGAAAGGCACCGTTAATAGACTTTTCCCGTAAATTTGGTTCTAATCAAATGATAGCCAATATCAACAAAAAATTCTCAAAAAGGTTTATCAAAATCGTTGGAGCCATTTTCGAGAAAAATAAGCTTTTCCCAAACGGTCATATTTCAGGTACCGTTATTTTTAGGCCTAAAAATAAAATTTCAATTTCCACTCTGAGGAATGCCAAAAGAATAACATACACCAAATTTGAAGACAATCGCTTAACCCGCTAAGGCTGCAGCTTGTTATAAATACTGACACACGATCACTTTTTTAGACTAATAGATATAGCTCCCTAGCCTAGAACATCAAGTTCCATAAAAATTGGTCCAGCCTTTTACGAGATTAGCCAAAACAAACAGACAAACAGACACTTAATTTTTACTTGCGATTATAGGTACTTTAATGCAAGTAATGCATTCTTGCAGAAAAAAATTGAGATAACAATCAAACATGACATTACGATGATAGAGAAAAATATTTGAGTTACTAGCAAAATTCTGTTCGTCTGTCTGTCGGTTCGTCTGTCTGTACGGGTGTATTTTGGACTTATGTAAAAGCTTATTTTCTCTAAAACGGCTCCAAGAATTTTTATGAAAAAAAAACTCGGGCATTAGGTAGATAGGGAGGGGAAAGATAGGAGGTGTCGATTAACATTGGTTTTGAATGCTTGCAGATCAAAATGGCAAGGAAATGTATCGCCGGGTAAACTATTCCAAATTCTTGTTGTTCGGCTAAAAAAAGAATCCCTATATTTCACGGTACGTCCGAAATTGGGATCAAGGGTGAACTGATGGGCATTCCTTGAGAGACGAGTATTACGGGAGAAACTTTTAAGGGGAGGAATGCAGCTGGGTACTTCGAGTGAACGTTTTTAATAAAAGAAACGATAAAATAAAGAAAGACATGAAACATTGCGTCGGTTTCGAAAGGAGCAATCGGGCTATTGTTTCAGGGGCAGTTCTATTTCCTTTCAATCTTAATGCTCGATTTGTATTCTATCAAGCAGGTGAAGCTATGTTTGCGAAGCACCTGCCCAGAGGTGGGAGTTATACTCGAGTTTAGGGCGAATGAACGCCTAATAAATTATAGCCAGATTAAAAGTCGAAAAATACATCTTACATCGATACAGAAAACCTAAGCACTTAGCAGCATTTTTAGCGATCTCAAATATATAGTGATTCCAACGGAGGTCGTCGTTGACACACATATCGAGTACTGAGAGCTTTTCGGTTTCTTCGATGTAAGTGCCATTCATGGACAATGGCATTGGGGGTATGTTTAGCTTTAACGACAGGAGACAGCATTGAGTTTTCGAAGCATTTAACTCCACAAGATTTCTATTACCCCATTTGAGAATGCTGTGAAAATCGGAGTTTAATGAGCTTGTACGTCCGAAGGCGAAGGACGTGAATTATCGAACGAATATGAAAAGCTGAGGGTAGAGTCGTCAGCAAAACAGTTAAGTGGATTAGAAGTAACAGAAAGCAGATCAGTTATAAAAATGAGGAAAAGAGTCGGAGACAGAGCCCTGGGGCACACCAGCATTTATTTTGTGGAAATCAGGCTTGAATCCGTCCAATACAACTTGTATTAAACGGTCTAGAAGATAGCTTCTAATCCAACGAACAAGAGTATCATCGATCCCAAAAGCACGCATTTTCGATAAGAGAGCTTCATGCCAAACTCTATCAAATGCCTTGGAGATATCAAGAGATATGCCATCAGATCACCAGTGGAACGGTTGCTGCGGAAGCCATACTGACGGTCATGGAGTAGCTTTTGATCTTGGAGATATTCCTTTAGCTGACGGTTAATCAGCGTTTTCATGACCTTAGAAAGAAGGGATGTTAGTCCTATAGGTCGGTAGGAGGAGGGGGAGGATGGGTCACACTTCTTAGGGACAGGCTGGACAAATGTTGTTTTCCATCTTCTGGGAAAGATTCCAGAAGAGTAGGAGCGATGGAAAAGCTTGTGGCTTTGCCAGTGTGGAAGAACACCTATTCAGAAAAATCGGGGGTATACCATCCGAGCCAGCGGATTTGTATATATCGAGATCTTTGAGAACTCTTGCTACTGTACGAGTGCGGAAAAAAATGTTTCCCATGGGAAAATTTACATTCTCAAGTACAGTAGGGACAACGTTGCTATGATGTTTTCTTATGACGTTATCACGTAAAATTACAGATAACCAACTCTTTCTCTTCTTGTTCTTTTTGAATGTAAGTGGAATTATTTTGGGAATTTGCGCCTGTTCTCTTTTATGTTCGCCTGGTGCTTGCGATCGATTTTGGTTGAAAGAACTACAGTGTCGCGGTTAGCATGAGTCATGGGTCTTATCAGCATGATTCATGTTATTTCGTACGTGTAGCCTTTCAACGATTTATAAGACGTTATCACGTCAAAAATAAAGCTCGGTAGATTTCGTTTGAATCCGGTGGACTGTGCACCTATGGTTGAAGGCAACGTGGCAGACATTGCCTACATTGGGAGGATGACATAGACCAGGACGCTCGAAGCCTAAAGGGTGCGCAACTGGATGGCCTCGGCCTCGGCCATCCAATGTATAGAAGAACTTGTTGAACGAGTCCCAGACAGGATCCCTGTTGTTGCGCCGTACCGATAATTATGATGATAAAGACCTTGCAGCTTAAATACTTTATAAAATAACAGCTAAATAATAAAAAATCATCTTACACATTGAAGTTACGATCAAAAAATTTAGAAAAACAAATTTAGTATATTTAAGAAATTTGTAGCAATCATTTGCTTAGCAAAATTATAAAGTTTTCTAAATCTAATTGTTCTTTTAAATTTATTGTGATATCCATTTTTGCTATGGTAATGTGTTATTTAATTGTATTTTTGAACTTTTTACCAGATTTTAACGATTTTTGTAGTCTTTTTCAAATCGTGAAACAATTTCCCTGCATATTGGTCAAGCTGGTGTTCAAATAGGCAATGCTACCTGGGAACTGTATTGTTTAGAGCATGATATTTCTCCAGATGGATCCTTAAATCAATCACAAGATGATTCAGATGACTGCTATACTGCCTTTTTCACAGAAACACAACGTGGTAAGGTCGTTCCACGATCCATTTTTATTGATATGGAACCAACAGTGATAGGTTAGTCGAATATACAAGCATTAGTTACTTATACAATTTCAATATATTTTTTAGACGAAGTACGAAATGGTCAGTACAAGGACCTCTTTCATCCCGATCAGCTTATCAATGGAAAAGAAGATGCAGCCAATAATTTTGCTCGCGGATTCAATACAATTGGAAAGGAGATGATTGAGCCAGTTGCCGACAGAATACGAAAGATGGCTGAACAAGCAAATAGTTTGCAGGGATTCTTTTTGTTTCATTCATTTGGTGGTGGAACTGGATCTGGATTCTCAGCGTTGCTTATGGAAAGGTTAAGTGAAAACTTTTCCAAAAAATGCAAACTAGAGTTTGTGGTGTATCCAGCACCCACAATTGCCACAGCTGTAGTTGAACCATATAATTCCGTGCTTACAACTCATTGCACGCTCGATAGAACAGATTGCGCATTTATGGTTGACAACCAAGCAATATTTGAAATTTGCAAAACCAAGTAAGGCTTATATCATGATTTTTGAATATAGCAGTAGTTGAAAAATCTACTTTTTGCAGACTGAACATTCCAAGACCAAGCTACTCAAACCTTAACCGCCTTATTAGCCAAGTTGTCTCCAGCATAACTGCTTCTCTGCGATTCAACGGCGCTCTGAATGTTGACATGACTGAATTCCAAACGAATCTAGTGCCTTATCCAAGAATCCACTTTCCATTAGCCTCGTATGCACCAGTCTTGCCTGTTGAAAAGTCCAACCATGAAGGTCTGAGTGTGGCTGAACTTACGTCCGAACTTTTCGAACATGACAATCAAATGGTCATATGTGACCCGAATCGAGGGAAATACATGGCCTGCTGTGTCCTGTATCGAGGAGATGTGGTGCCTAAAGATGTTAATGCTGCCATAGCCACTGTGAAAAACAAAAATAATATACGATTCGTAGATTGGTGCCCAACAGGCTTTAAAGTCGGCATAAACTATAAGCCACCTTGTGTAGTTCCAGGTGGTGATTTGGCTTTAGTTACACGTGGGGCTTCTATGTTGGCATCGACAACTTCTATTGCTGAGGCTTTTGGTAAACTTGATCAGAAGTTTGATTTGATGTTTGCCAAAAATGCATTTGTTCACTGGTATATGAGTGAAGGAATGGAGGCGGATGAATTTGTTGAAGCTAGAGAAAACTTAGCTACCCTAGAAAGAGACTTTAAGGAAGTGGAAGGTGATAGTGATGATATGATATCATCTGATGATGTGTCCGGAGAAGAATTGTGATTTTAAGTATACAAAATAGTTTAACTTAATTAAAATAAGAAATTTTGTCCAAATAAATTATAAAGTGTGAAAAGTAACCTTCTTTTTTATTGATGAAATTTTGCTTATTGTAGAAAATAGACCGAGCCGGAATTTTTTGGTTTGGAGGTATAACCAAATTTTACGAACACCTATCACCTATGTATATAATAACATCTGGAAATAATATTATTTTTTTTAATTTTTTTAATAGTTTTTTTAAAAATTTCTTTATAGGTATTTATGATCTGATTGACGGCTTACCAAAATCGTCCTTGTAGTGACTTTGTATTTTTAATGTTTTTGAAAGAATAAATCGGGAAAATGCGCCATATCTTAAAAGCATTAGAACTAGCTAATAAAGGTTTCGCTAAACACCTCGAGGAAACTTTCAAATTAAATCCAAAGAGTTACCGACAAAAACAATTGTTAAAACTCAAGATGTGATAATGCTACTTTTAGGTTTGCTTAGTACGTAGCTTGAGTACGCCATCACACATCTCAAATATTATTGAATTTATGAAAAAAAGTATTTCAAAAATTGTAGGACGGATTTTGATAAAATCCTGTTTTATATTTTTAGTTTTAAGAAAAAAATTTCTTGAGATTTTGGTATGCAATTTTTAAGAATTTATTAATATACAGCTGATCATAAAATTAATTTTTTTTTATGAATAGTTTAAAAAATATTGAATTTACAAAAAAAAATCAAAAATTAATTTTAAATACAAAAATTATATTATTCAAAATATTGGTATACAGAATTAATTTGGCTACATAAATCTTTTCAAATATAAAATTTTATTGACACCCAATAAGCCGTTATCGAGAACGCTGAAAATTAAGAAAACCGTTACACGAAAGGTACCGTAAATAGTCTTTTAACGTAAATTTGGTTTTAATAAAATAATAGCTAATACCTAAAAAAAAATCTCAAAAAAATTTATCAAAATCCTTGTAGCCGTTTTCGAGAAAAATAAGCTCTTCCTTAACCGTTATAAGTCAGGTAACGTTATTTTTAGGAATTTTCGGAATTTTCTCAGTTTTTCGCTCTCAAACTAAGCACATGTTGTGAAACACATTACAAAACAAAGTTAAAGAGCATACAATTTCTTAAAAGTTGGTGGATGAACCAAAGTCTTAGGTCCAATATTAACGAATCAAATTCAGACAAAATTTATTAAAATGTGAAAAAATTACATTTATGTACTTTTTACTGGAAAGTATTCTGAAGTTAATGGAACTTTAATGATGGGTTTTTGGGGGTACATTAGGAATACTATCCTCCTTTGTTGACTCGAAGACCCTTAGCTAATTTAGGGGGCGGGGGGTCAAAAAACCCAATATTTCGGACTTTTTTCAGTTTTTCGCTTATATCTCTTAAACTAAGCACATTTTGTGGAACACATTGCATGACAAGTTTGGAGAGCATAATATTTTCATCATACTAGAACCTCAATAAAAGTGAATCAGAAAATTTTAAATTAGTAATAAAATAATAGTAAGTAGTTATGTACAGTAATTCTCTATTTATCTGTAATTGATTGAAGGCAGATTGTTTTAGACTGCGAAAATATTGTAGAAGTGGGGGCTGCCGGACCTTCTTCATCTTCGTCGCCGTCATATTCGGACATGTCCTCATGCACCTCAGGAAAAAAGGGGATTTTCGTCGTCAGTTTCAACTTCATTGGTATCAGGTTGAGGGAAGTTTTTGCATGCAGAGCAAAACAGATCAGCCTTTTTATAGCTGCAGCCTGCATAACAACCAGTCGTGCACATGCAGATTACCTTGAACAGCTGCTCTAGAGCAGCGTTTTTTACTTGCGATTATAAGGACTATAATGCAAGTTTAGGATTCGCGAATATTAAAAAAATTGAGATAACAATCAAACATGAAAGTCTAAAATAGTGATCCAGAAAAAATGTCTGCCTGTCTGTCTGTCTGTCTGTCAGTATGTATTACGAGCTGTAGCCTAAACGGCTTAAGCGATTATCTTCAAACTTGGTGTGTGTGATTATGTTGGCATTCCCCAGAGGGGAAATTGAAATTTTATTTTTAGCCCTAAGATTAACCGTACCTGTCAAAATCTTATTTTTCTCGAAAACGGCTCTAACCATTTTAATGAAATTTTTTGAGAATTTGTTGGTACGGGAAAAATCTATTAACGGAACCTTTCGTATAACGGTTTTTTTTTTATTTTTGGCTTTCTCGGTTACGGCTCTTTGGATTTCTCTCAAATTTTATATTTAAGAAGATCTTGGAGCCAAAATTAATTCTGCATATCAAAATTTTGAATATTTTTTTTCTACTTAAAATTAATTTTTGAAATTTTTTTTTGAAAAATCAATATTTTGAAAACTAATAAAAAAAATAATTTAAATTTTATAGTCACATGTATTTTAATAAATTCTAAAAAACTGCATACCAAAATTTTAAAAATTATCTTATTTCAAAAAAATAACAAACAGGATTTCATCAAAACCGGTCCTACAATTTTCGAAATCCATTTTTCATAAATGCCTTGTTATTTAAGACGTGTGATGAAATACTTCATTTTTACTAAAAACCGTTAAATATTGTGGTTTTTAATACTTTTTATAAGTTTAAACTGTGTTATTTTCAACGCAAATGTTACTTGTTTCTGTCAAAGATCTTGCTTTCCAATGTAATAATGCACATAAGAGCAAGTACGTGCGTGCCCATTTTTTTGTGGTGATCGGAACCACACCTGTAAACAAATTAAGTAATTAATACACTCGCATTCTATGTTGTTAATAGCAATAAGATATCATCTGGCCTTGTTTCGTAAGCTTCCATCGCCATGAAGAAGGCAAGTTCTAATGGGTTATTTGGCTTCCCATCCATAACTGAACTTGTAAGTTAGTCCTGAATGAGTAGGGTATTGGCGGCATCTATGGTTGGTGTGCAGTCTTTGTTGTTGCCTTTGAAACGGCTTTGGAAAAAAATCGGTATCTCAGGTCTTTAAGATTGTCAATTTCGATGGTCCCTCCATACCATCTCTCTCCAAAGTCAGAGATTTGAGTAGAAGTTACGTCGGGATCTTTTAAATTCACCAACATCTCTTAAATGCTAGTGTTCTGGCTGTACATTTTTATCACCTTCTTTTTGCCAATACGAAATGGTGCTGAAGTGTTGTCAAACCCATCTATCGCATGCATATAAAAAGTGCATGGTGGTTCGTACTTGAAGTTGAACGAGTCACTTCAATATATTACAGTTTGGCTGTGATCCTTTGCTCTCTTTTGAAAATAAACGTTCTTTTCGGAAAAACTCAATGCTTTGAGAAGCACCAGAAGTTCTATATCTTTCTCTGTTATGAGGACACAATCATAACTTCGGCGTCGTGCTGATCGAAGTTTTCTTGGAAAAGACAAACTTTGTTGAGGAGAAACTCAAAGAACGCCGATATTGTTCAGCGGCTTTGGTGCTTTGGTAGGTTATCCCAACAGTATAACCATCAAAAACCACAATTGAATTGCTTTCAAAGTGCCTTTGGACGTAATCCACTTAGTTTTGGCAGACTTTTTTTAAAATGCGGCTTCTCTAAACTTGGTCCAAACAAGTCTAGCAGGAAACGAAGTTTTGGTTCCAAAGTTTATTTCTTCAGATATAAGCGAATAACTGAAAAAAAGTCCGAAAATTTAGTTGTTTTTGACCCCCGCCCCCCAAATTTAGCACTTTAGGTCGATAAAGTAGGATAGTATTGTTAATGTACCCCCCAAACAACCCGTCATTATTGTTCCTCCAATAACTTCCGAAAACTTGTGTGAAGAAGTGAAAAACGGACAAAAGTCCGAAAATTGTGTGGTTTTTTCCCCCTTCCCAAGTTAGCACAGGGTCTGCGAGGTTGATAAACTAGGATAGTATACCTAGCGCACCCCCAAATAACCATTAACTTCGGAATATTTCCAGCTAGCGTCACTTTTTTCGACATATCGACTGGACTATAACTCTAATATGTTTCTCTCTCATTGTGATGTCATGGTTGATTATATCATTTTAACTTGCGATTATAGTTAGCATAAAGGTTATACTTATAAATCGAGATAACAAACAAAAAGAACATTGCGATGATACAGAAACATCTGTATTTGAGTTAGTTGAAAATTTTTGTCTGACTGTACGGATGCAGTTTACTTGCGATTTATAGGGACTATAAGGCAAGTTATGCATTCGTAAAAAAAAAATTCTAACAATCAAACATGACATTACGATGATAGAGAAGTCAAAAAAACTGGGTCCGGAAATTCCATCCGTCTGTCTGTCTGTCTGCCTGTCTGTCCGTATCGATTCCTACAGCCTAAACGGTTGGGCCGATTTGATTCAAACTTGGTATATAGTATGTTTAGAGTGCTCTACCCGAATGTTCTTGGAACTGGCATTCTAGCTCCAAAACTAACGGTACCTGCCATATAACTTTTAATGAACTTATTTTTCTCGAAAACGGCTCCTACGATTTTGATAAAACTTTCAGAATGATGTTTTCTATGCAAAATCTATCTTTTAGTTTTAATAAATTTTTCAGAAAAAGTTTTATAACGGTACCTCCCATATGACCGTTTTTTTTTTAAATCAGACTTTCTCGTTAACTACTTGACGGATTTTGATGAAATTTTCAAAATGTGTATGTTTTATGATTTAAATATTATTGCTTGTTACAATTTTCAAAACATTTTTTTTTAATTTTTAATAATTAAAAAAAAAAATATTTTGTTTTTTGAATTTTTTTTGTATTTGTATTTTGTATTTGTATTTGTATTTATTGACTTCACATCATAGTACATTAAGACATAATGTCTTTTTTGCT
Organism: Platycheirus rosarum; assembly: GCA_963971375.1. Lineage (NCBI taxonomy): Eukaryota > Metazoa > Arthropoda > Insecta > Diptera > Syrphidae > Platycheirus > Platycheirus rosarum. The sequence goes on from OZ020509.1 coordinate 42,432,793, forward strand.
CTACTTTTACATAGTGGTTAATGATTAAATTACAATTACATATAATAAGATTTACCAGTATATAATTATAAATAAAAAATAAAAGAAAAATGATAATAACTACATTGAAAAAGAGAAAAATATTAATAATGAAAGTAAGATTTAAAAAATTAACTAGCTATTAATGATTTTGACTTCTCAAATGAACCTTTAAAAGATTTTGAAGGGAATTGTATCTATTTGGTCTCCTCAGGTTGATTGGTAGGGTATTCCAGAGACCAACAGTGTGCACAAAGAACTGTCGTTTTGAGTTACGAAAATTAAATATGGGAGCGATTAAAACATTACTTCTTTGTGATGATGGAAACGAGAGTTTTTTAAAAAGATACTCAGGTGTCTTATGTTGGATCAACTTGAATAAGAAAATTAGGACTTGAAAATCAAGGAATTTGCTCAGAGGCAAGCCGTAAATATTGTTAGCATACCTTGACACATGATCAAACCGATTTAAACCGTAAATGAAACGAGCAATGTTGTTGAAAGCGACTTCTAGCTTTCGTTTGCTTCTACAATCTCGACAGCAGAAGATAAGGCTACCGTATAGTAAAATAGGAAGAACAAGAGTTTTTGCTTATATAAGCTTTGTGTTTATAGGCAGACAACTACAGGCGATATTTAGAGCCCTCAATGCAGCGTAGGTTTTTCCCAGAGCACAAGAAATATGATGTTCCCACGACAAAGTTTGATTAAACCAGATTCCTAAGTTTTTAACTTTCTCGACGTAATTTAGTGCAGAGCCATTTATTTCAATGTTTGGAAAATATGATGTTTCGTGCGCAGTATTATTGATAACGATAGTCTGACATTTATTTGAGTTTAGTTTCAAAAGATTCCGATCAGGCCATTCAACAACACGCAGCAGATCTTCATTTATTCGAGCAGTTGCATCTTCAACCATGCCAATCTGATAGCTCAGGTAAATTTGCACATCGTCCGCGTACATATGGATCTTACAAAATTTGAGGATCGAGGGAAGATCATTATTAAAGAGGGTGAAGAGGAGTGGGCCCAAAATTGATCCTTGTGGTTCACCAGCATGCGTTGAGAGGAAATCATTGTTCATTGTTAAACACAACAGCCTGAGTTCTACCAGTTAAGTGTTCCTTAATGAGGGAAAGAGCCGTGTTTTCAAAGAAAAAATTGTGCTTTAACTTTTCCAACAACAAACTGTGCGGAACTGAGTCAAAACGGATCTACAGATTTTTTTTTTAATTTTTCTCTTAAAGTTGACATACTCAAACAAATTTAAAATATGTTTTCGAAAAGTTTTTCAAAAAAAAAACATTTTTTTGGAAAAAAACTGGTCGAACGATTTTGAAATGAAAAATTCATAAAATAGAAAATAGCAAAAGAAATAAGATGGCTCACAACATTTTTTCCAAAAAACGTTATGTATAGTGTTTTTTTGATTTCATAAAAAAAATTCCCCAAAATTGTATTTCATATTGCTCGGCTAAGCCCTAGCCAGTAGTCAAATAAAAGAAGGTGACAACCTACATACATACTTACGTATTTTTAATGTTTCAATTTAAAAAAAAAAAGTTGTTTTTGGCTTACATTGCATTCTTGATGGCCATATTAGGCAATCTTCTTGATCTTAAACTGCTAATAGTTTTTAGTGGTAGAAAAGACCTTGTAATATTTTTTAACAGTTTGTGAAAGAAGCTTTTAAATTTTAAATACAAAAAAATACTTTTATCCTTACTTGTCACGATCATACTACTTTTTCATTAGTAGTTTCGACTTAAAACTCAACCAAAATATATACATATGTATGTTCACATGTATGTACATCTTTTTGTAAAAATAATTACATTTTTCAATAATTAAACAATTGAATCATAAAGGAAATGTTTCTCAATTTCGCACTTTTAAAGACTTCGATGCCCCGCATCTCTTCCCGATTCGTCCATAAAATGCCCGAGCATTTAAAAGATATCCCATCATCGAAGAATCCAGAATTTTCTGCAATGATACAATACTACTTTCATAATGCTGCCCAATTATTGGAAAAGGATATGATTAATTATTTAGGAAAGTATCCGCAGATGAAACCAGAAGAAAAAGAAAATAGAGTTGGAGTTATATTAGATATGATTGGCAATGCAAGTTGTTGCCTGGAAGTCAGTTTTCCCATAACAAGAACCGATGGAAAATATGAAATAATAACTGGTTATCGGGCGCATCATACCTTCCATAGGCTACCTTTAAAAGGGGGTATAATGGTTTTTGATATCATCCAAATGACCAAATAAAATTGTTTCCTCCTTAAGGTATCAGATACGCAATGGACGTTGATGTGGATGAGGTCAAAGCTTTATCCTATTTGATGACTTTCAAGACGGCCTGTGTTAATGTACCCTTTGGCGGAGCAAAAGGAGGTGTAAAAATCGATCCAAAAAACTATTCTGCTCGTGAGCTACAAAGAATTACCCGACGCTATACTACCGAGTTGCTCAAACGTCACATGATCGGTCCAGGTATAGACGTACCAGCTCCTGATTACGGAACATCATCTAGAGAAATGTCCTGGATAGCGGATCAATATCAAAAGACATTCGGCTACACGGACATTAATGCATTAGCTATAGTGACTGGCAAGCCGGTGCATAATGGGGGCATTCGTGGTCGAGAATCCGCCACAGGAAAAGGTATTTGGAAGGCAACCGATATGTTCCTCAACGATAAAGATTGGATGGAACTGATAGGCATAAAGACAGGATGGAATAATAAAACAGCAATCGTGCAGGGCTTTGGTAATGTAGGCAGTAATACAGCTAAATTTGTTCATGAAGCTGGTTGTAAGATTATTGGGATCCAGGAAATAGACTGTTCATTGTTCGACCAAAAAGGCATAGATATACCTGTAAGAGTTTAAAATGCGTTTCTTTGAAATTTCTTTAAAATTTGTTCTATTTTAAGGCTCTAATAGAATATAAGAATCTTAACAATACAATCAAAGGATTTCCCAAGGCAAAGGAAACTGAAAAAGATCTTTTATTTGAGAAATGCGATATTTTGTTTCCTTGTGCCATACAGAAGATCTTAACGTCGGATAATGCTGGTAAAGTTCAAGCTAAAATCATATCCGAAGGTGCAAATGGGCCAACAACACCGGCAGCTGATAAAATTTTAAAAGAAAAGAATATTCTTATTTTACCTGATCTGTTTTGCAATGCTGGTGGGGTCACAGGTATGTTTAATCTTTAAGAAAAGATTTGATCCACATCCTCCCAAAGGCTTGGAACTTTAGGCGATTGTTATAAAATCTCCACAAGACACAAAGTTCTTAGTTTTTTAAACAAAAAAACCTTACCACCGCCTGGGCGTCTATCTATGTTCGATCAATCTTTATCGAGATATCAAAGCATTTACTTCTAATATCGATTTGTACTTCTCGTTTTTCTTGTGTCAAATTACTAGAAACTACTGCAGAACTGTCTCCATACTAACCGGTAGGAACTATAACTTGGGGTAGAATCCTTTTTATACTCTGGGTAAAAATGAAAACTTTTTGAGTTTTGGTGAAGCAACTACGTGCTGCTCCTGGACCTGGCTTAAGACTGCCGTTTCCAATTTCGCACTCCAAGTAGTCGGTGGTCTCCCTCTACCTTGTCGCTCCATCGAATAGGAGGTTTCGTCTACATGGCCCAGTCACGTTAACAGCTGGATACGGATTTTTTTCGCTAAGCTTACACTCGGTCTCAATTGATTACGAACAGGCAGTTTTGTTCGCTATTTTGGGAAAAACCAATTGCACAATGAATGAAGGGTATATTATGTTTATATTGCAAAAAAATGGAATTAAGTTCATAAATGTAACTTTTTAAACGCTACAAGGACAAGTACTTGTTTTTTACTTGCAATTATAGGTACTATAATGCAAGTTATGCATTCGTGCAGATAAAAAAAAATTGAGATAACAATTAAACATGGCATAACGATAATAGAGAAACATATTTAAGTTACTGGAAAAATTCCGTCTGTCTGTTTGTCTGTCAGTCTGTCTGTACGGATGTATTTTGGACTGTAGCCTTAACAGTCGGGCAAATCGTCTTCAAATTTAGAGCTTAAAGGTTATTTTGACATTCAAAAGAGGAATTTTATAATTTTTTTTAGTTCACAAATTAACAGTACCTACCTGTCATATAACTGTTATGTAAAAGCTTATTTTGTATTTTTTTGTATTTTTTTTTTTTTTTTTGAAAAAAACATTTTTTGAAAACGGGTAGGTGAATTTTTTTTTAATTTTGTTTTTGAATATGTTATGCGCAAAATAAAATTGTCAATATTTTTGTTTTTTTTCTGAAATATATTATTTCACTTGCGCAAAGTTGGTAGCAAGAGAACTGCAACAGCAAATTTAGGACTTTGTCTAACGAGGCTGTTGACGTTGCTGGTGCTGGTCTAATCTAACTTGAGCAATTGAAAAACATGGGGTTCTAAAATAATGGCGGCCGCTGTTTTTGGTGCTGTTGCTGTTGCTGGTTCAACCTGTTTCACGCATAAGTTTATATTCTTAAATTATTTTTTTAATTTTTTTAAAAATAAAGTTCTTAAAAAAAACGTTTTATTTAAAAACCGTGCCTACGATTTTGAAAAAAAAAATTACACTTTTAACCTTTATATAAAGAAATAAAATAGCGTTTAAATTATTACACTCTATACAATTTAACGTACTTTATGCGAACAATCAAGTCACAAAAATCCAATAAATACTTTGATGTTAATTTAAATTTTCTTAAATTTTATTCTATAAAGTGACCCTACATATGAGCAAGTACGTGCGATCCAGGCGTGCAATTTATTTTATTTAGGATAGCATTTTGGTCTTGAATCCAGGCTTTTATTGTCCGTGTGGTATGTTTTGGTGTATCGCTGTACAGCACATGCAACTCAGTGATATATCTTCTTATCATTCATTATTTTCTGGGTAGCAATCACGGCCATAAATCATTCGTAGTACTTTTCTCTCAAATACCCCGAAAGAGCTTTTGTCCCAATTGGAAAGGGCCTATGCTTCTACAACATATAGCAGGACGGGGATGATGCGAGATTTTCGGTTAGCCAAGTCGAAATGTTCAAAAATTGAGCTGAAATGGAAAAAATTAGATAGGATAGATAGGATTGACTCCAAAGGAGTATAAATTTCAAATTCCTAGGTCTAGCGTTGGGCGCCATCTTGAAGTTTAGGTAAATTGATTTTTGTTATAATAGATTAGATTATTTTTTATTACTTTCGTTAAAATGTATGTACAATTGGTCTTAAACTAACTTATAACTAAAATAAACCATTTTGGCTCAGCAACAGGAGCCCGACGTATATCAGATGACTCTATACAATGCTATATTTTTACTTATATCCTATTTTTGTTTGCATAATCTTTTAATTGAAATTCTTTTTTATCTTATTACTGTCTGCTTTGGTTTTAAAAATTGGGGTTAAGATGCGGTATTGAACTGATTTTATGGGATCTGTTTTGTGTCTTCATACAACTTCTTGTTTGGGACATATTTCCTTGTAATGGGGTTTTGGTGTAGACCTGTACAGCTACGGAGTATCTTTTTTCAAAAACTTCGATCTTCTTCATATATCTTGGTGATATGGTGAACCAAATAGGACAAACGTACGTCAGAACGGGACGGATCAGCTGTTTATAGATGAAGAGCTTAGAAATTGTGCTTAGTCCGCTTCTTCTCCTAAGAAGCGGGTGGACCAGATGTAGGGAGAAGTTAACTCTCTTAAGCATAAATGAAGTGTGCTTGTTGAGTTTGAAGCGGTTAGTGAAATTCACTCCAAGGTATTTTGCTGTTGTCTTTTTCTTTATCACTGTGTTATCTGGTAGCTTGTTACTGATATTTCCACAGCGTGATGCGAAACCTCTTCGACCTCTTGTTGCTGTTTTTGGGGTTCTGAAGCAGTTTAAAAGCTCGCTCTTATCGCTATTTATCTTTAGTCCCCATTTAAGGTAATTCCCACAAGTTTCTTATGTGATCTTCAACTCTCCTGCCTGCGATTTCTGGTGAAATGGATGTTGCATATGTTAAGAAGTCATCGGCACATAGTTTCGTTTTCGTCCCTGGGATGTTTGGTAGGCTGGTCAGCTATGTAAATGTTGAAAAGTATGGGGCCCAACTTCGAATCTTGTGGAACTCCAGCGCTGATCGTCTTTCTTCGTGAATACTCTTTGTTTACCTGTACATAAAGAATCTATGGGTTAGAAAATGTTTGATTGATCTTACCAAGACTTGGCAGTTTGAATATATGTAAATCCTTTTATCCAAACTGTGTCAAAGGCCTTTTCGATGTCCAGCAAACAGGCAACTGTCGTCTCTTTCTTATTGAGTGGCGAAGTGTCGTGCTCAGAAACAATACTGCAAAGGTATGATTTCCCTTTCCCTGAAGAAATGATGACGAATTCTCTGGATAAATACCTCCAGTATTTTGCTGATATAGCATAGAAGCGACGCTCGACGCTGATCCTGTTGGTTTTCTACGGAACTGGCACCACTTTTGACGTTTTCCATGTTTCGGCGAAGTAGCTGTTATTCAGCCAGTTGTTGAAGATAAATTGATTTTTGTTTAATAACTCACTTATTTGCAACATTTGACGAAAAATGCACACAACAAGAGTTGTTCAAAATTTAATTTTCTACAACTTTGGTTTCAATAATTTTTTGGCTACGATTGATTTTTTACGAGTTAATCCGAAAAAAGGATTATAGTTACTACCACATATTTGCCCAGTGAGATATTACACTAAAAAGAGCTGAAATGAAAATAAAATTAGATAGCGTTTTTTTTAATCTTTAAAAATTTAATTTATTTTACAAGGCCAAACAAACAACGTCTGTCAGGGGTTTGGCGGCCTGTAAGACGTCTGTCACATACTTTTTCGCACTCAGGGAAGCAAGAGCTTTTGGATGCGACTAATTTTAAGTGGTTTCCCAAAAGTAAAAAAACGTAAAAAAACCGCGTTTTCGGCGGCGTCGGTCGGGGGTTTGCACCTGGGAGAAGTCTGTCACAAACATTTTTGCACAGGGTATCGAGGGCGTTGGGATGCGATGCATTTGAAATGGTTTCCTTCACTAGGTCTATTTTCAGAAAAATGGTACTCTTAACCCACCATTACACGGTAATGCTGCCTCTGCGGGCTGGCAGATGGCGTTATCACCTTGAGGAGGAGGGAGGACTGTTTGTAACATCAATATCATTTGGTTTCCTCTCACGCACAAAATCTGTTGCGGGCTCTTAGACTACTATAATCCATTCCTACTAGGCTTTAGAGCGTCTCCTTAGTTCTTTTCGATAAGGCTTTATTAATGCCTTAATTTCTTAATATGCCCAAAGAAACAGTTTGAGCTCCAAATTTTTAGCTCTTTCTGTAACTGCCTTTAATTTCTTTATTAATTTTTTTCAAATTTTCTTCCTTGTAAAACTAGCTTCATATTTTGAATATTTGAAGAACATAAATCATGTTTCGTTTGGAAAGCTAAGTAGCAAACGTGACCAACGGATGATTGACGAACTACTCAACTCAATAACTGAATCCATGGAAAAAGGTGGAAAGTGCATAGTGAGTACTGGATGTTTCTAAAAAGCCGATTAAAAATTAATTCATAAAAAATCCTTTAAATTTTATATTATTATGAGAAAACGTACTTATATATGTATTTGTTATAGAAAATAAAACCCAATGAGGGCTTACAAGAAGTACGAGACTGTAATACAGAAGCGGAAATTGTTGACTATGCCTTGCAATTCGTTATGGAGACATCAGCGATTGGGATAATGGAAACTGCAAACAAGTATGAACTTTGTAACGACTTGCGAACAGCTGCTTATATTTGGGCAATATGGAAAATCTTTACGGTAATAGAAAGTTCTGGACTGTCTATGTAATATATTTGCAGAATATTTTGTTTTTAATAAAACCATGAAGAATTTCGTTTAAAAAATCTCATTTCTGTTTATAAGTTCTATATCAGTTTCATATATATAAGTATATACATTTATTATGTAGGTGGATAACGGTTAATCTAAGCAAAATCTATCTGTCAAAACTGTCTGTCATTTTTACTTGTGATTATATATAGGTACTATAAGGCAAGTTAAGGATTCGTGAATATAAACAAAATTCAGATAATAATCAAGCATGACATTACGATCATAGAGAAGTCTAAAAAAGTTAGTGACAAAAAATTTATGTCTGTGTGTCTGTCTGTATGTATAACAAGCTGAAGTCTAACTGGCTGAACACAGTGGTGAAGCTGAAGCTGAAGTATGAAGCCCAAAAATGAAGGACGTCAGAATTGAAGCTAAGTGATGAAGCTGACTCAAACATAATGATGAAATACGGAATGTAAATTTTGCTGTCAAGAATATTAAACATATATATATATATATATTAAATGCTATAGTAATATTACTCTACACTTGCGTCTTCTTTTCAATATTTGTATAGTTGCGATTGGTTAAATTCCATGAAATATCTCATTTTTAACCAGTTCTTAAAATAATTCCGTGTTTCCCTCACATATTTTGTTTTCGTTTGATTAAACTAGTTCAAGTTTCTTGAGATTTCGGAGTTATCAAGGAATTTTCTCAGTCTCAGTCTTTTTAAGGTATTAGCTACTATCCCATAAAAACCAAATTTACCGGAAAAGTCTACGTCGTACGTTTCAAAAATGATTTTTTTTATTAATTTTCGACTTTCTCGGTAATGGCTGATTGGATTTCTGTCAAATTTCATTTTTGAAAAGAAAAAAAAACATAATTTTATTAAAATCTGTCTTACAATTTTCGAAATACTTTTTTCATTAATTCTTTACATGTTATGGTGTACTTCATTTTTATTAAAAACCGTTAAGTGTTGTGGTTTTGGCACTTTTTATAGGTCCAGAACGTGTGATTTTTGTAAGTTGATGTTACTTGTTTCTATCAAAGATCTTGCCTTTCAATGTGATTAGGCACTTAAGAGCAAGTACGTGCAGAACAGTCGTACCCATTTCATGTCAGCACCTTTCAAAATCACTGACCCATCAATTGCCTCTTCAAATTAGGCCGTGTGTCAATTGCGTTTAAATGATATTTTTAAAACACTATTCGCCTTTATTTCCCACATAAATAGTACATTTTTCCCAGAGAACAAAATTTATCTTCATTAAATGTATTACTTTTTTTATACGAATAACAGCTTAAAGAAATACCAAGCTTAAAATTAACTCACATAAGTTCAATTTTTACTTGTTTTTAAATGAATTTTCACTAATAATTTTATTTTTTTTAACAACAATCCCAAATTTCGGTAAAATAATTCCCAGCACAGGTAATTTATTTACTAGTCTATGAACACTAGATTGACGAAGAATGACACGAACAACAAGTTCATATTTATCGTCTTCTCTTTTACACCAACAGAAGTAATGGAAGACGTAAAAAATTTGGTGACAGGCTAAAATTTAGCCTGCTCTGGAGGAGGTTAAATAATGTCCCAATTTAACCTGTCAAATTTTATCCATGGGATCAAATTTAGCCAGCATTTTAACGCAATTGACACACGGCCTTAGCAGACTAGACTATTTTCCCTTTGGACTTGTTTACATGATTCTTTCTTACGGTTGTTTCTTCATTTTTTTTTTGACTAAGTGATAAGGGATGTTGAAAAGAAGGGGAAATGGAATAACGAATGGAAGAATGAAAATTTTAATATTTATTAAGGTTGGGTCGAGCTTTGGCATTTCTCGTTTGATAAAGAAAATGTTATACACAGAGTAATCAGTATTCAGTATACCTACCAAGCAAATTTAGATAGGTAAGGGGGGCATGCTGCCCCTTGCAACCCCCAACTAGGGGTCACTATAGGATTTGGAGTAGGTGCAAGGTTGTGTATATACTGTTTTTTTTTTTTATTCAGTATAGAGGTACCTGACAAATTTTTTGGCAGGGTATGGGAAAGCATGCTACAGTCCCCCTGCTTATGGAATTACTATTGGATTGGGAGTATGTGCGAGCACGAGGATCATCCAGTGCTACTAAAATGGCATCATTGAAACAAATAGAAATGTCAAAATAAGTCACATTTTCTAGTGAAAATCCAAAATTTGAAAATTAAAAAAAAATAGAAAATAAAGTTTCCTCCCGAAAATTTGTTTTTCTAACATCTTAAATAAAGTCATATTAAATAATACAAAATAAAAAAAAAAATTGCTTAATGCGCATAATTTAAACCTGAGCCTAAAAGAGGAATACATTTTATTTACGATTTCAACGTCTCGATTTGCAACTCTCCTTTCCAACTACGTAGTTCCAAAAAGACAAAAAAATGTATTTAATTTTTTATTTTGTGTCAATTGTTAATCAAATTACATTTCCATTGTGAATTTGCCCTTATGTGTTTCAAAAGTTCACATCCAGATAGATTGTCAAAAGATTTTTTGACATTTCAATTATACGTCAGTTTTCGAAAAGATGGCTACACCACCACCGCCGACGAAACCTCCGCGAGGAGTAAAATACGGAAAAGATGAGGTAATTCTGCAAATTATTCAAAAAATAAGGATTTCAAATCTTTAATAAACACAAGCCTTTAAGTAACAATCAATATAAACTCTTTAACCAATTGCATGTGCCTTTAATTCATCCATAAACTTTTCGAATAAAAACAAAACTTTGACTATTGACAAGTGAAAATATTTGTGCTTCATCCAACAACTACTCTTTCACATAAAAGAGGCGTTCTTATCTTTCCCTTGTAAAAAAAAAACAACAAATCTAATCAATTAAATCATTTTCTTTCACATAGGCTGGTTGTGGTTTCCTTGTTAATGTCATCAAATCGCTTGGCTTCAGCGAAACCAATGAAGAACGACAAAAAGAAAAACAACGCATCGAAAAGGAGTTCAAAAAGTCTGATCAACGTCTCAATGAACTCGTATCGAAACATGACAAAAATCTGACTAGAGTGTTGCCTCTGTTTAGTCAGGTATCGACAGAAATAACTGCCAGTCGGGAGAAAATTCATTCTGTCAAGGAGAATTTAATTGCATGTAAGCAGCTCTTGCAATGTCGCCGGGATGAGCTTAAGAAGCTCTGGACTGATGCTGTGCAGCATAAGTTTGTGCTAGAAATGTTGGACCAAATGTAAGTATATACATCGAAGAAAAATCTTACTAATTTCACATAAATTCTTGCTAATGTAAATTAGAATTTTTTTTTAAAAGCTACAATTTAAATCATTACAAATTTCTTAGAAAAATGATTGTCAGTTTGTCTAATAGACCCAACGATAGCTCAAATAACTCACTAAGGTTTCTAGTTCAAAAAATTCCGTGGATATGCGAGTCTCACTAAGGTTTTCATTACACTATCTCGGAACTGACAGCAAAACATTATGTTCGTTAGATCACAAAAAGTTAGTATTCCACATACTTGATAAGATTTTAGGTGTAAGGATATCAAAACTATCCTAATCGCTATACAACCCGAAACAATTTAAAGCGTGAATGCCCAGCGCTTAACTCATTATCAACTTGGCCGTACATCATTCATTTTCTTAGGTCATACATTATTACTCTACGCATATCACGTCTATATGTTCTACATAATTCTTCTCTAGATGCTCACATAATGAAAGAAGTTGAATTGGTTGAGTGACTACTATTGTGGGTTGAAACGAGCGATTATTATTTTGGGTTGAAGTCCAGTGATGCAGACCTATTACCTCGTTGACCAAGTACCTTAGGCGTTCTGCAAGGACAGCAAAAGTGTCTTTCTAACAAAGGTAAAGTTGCATTCGTTTGATGTTTTAGCGAGATCGAGATCACCGCCTGCACCCTTTAAAATCCCAGCTCAAACCATCAGCAGAAGCGGTTTTTTAAATTTAAGTTTATTTACATCCTTTCTATTGGTAAGGTTGGCGGAAGTGTAGATCTACTTTGTCCAGGTTCAACGTCTCATTCCTAGTCTCTAATTCTCACCAAGCAGTCGCCATCTTACTTACTTTACTTTTCGTTACATAGGGTGGTGCTTCTAGGTCTGGTTTTTTATGCCCATCCAGCTGGCTCGATATCTAGCTTGCCGTCTCCAGTTCTGCACACCAAGCAGTCGGAGGTCTATTTCTATCTGTTCGCTCCATCGGAGATGAGGCTTACCCTTGCTTCTGACTCCCTCAGGTACGGCGTCGAAGACCTTGCGCGCTGGAGCGTCAATATTTATCCGCTCTACATGACCGAGCATCTTATCTTAGCCCCTGGATAAGCGTTCGCCACATAAGACCATTTAACTCTTCCCTCTGAAATAAATTAGTCTCTATATTGTACTTTCTAAAATACTTGCAAACCTATAAATATTTTTATTTCTTTATCTCAGAACCGAACTTCGTAAAGTGCCTCACAAAGCCACTGCATATTCCGCAAAACGACAATACCTCCATGCTGCAAAGGCTCTTTGCGACGCTTCAAATGCTTGTGACGGCCCATTAAAAGATGTGGAAGGCTTGTCCGATTTTCGCAATGACTTGCAAACTCGCAAAAATCACCTCTATCAAAAACTGCATGAAGAAATCGTCCAGCAACTATATAAACATTCTTCTAAAGAAGTCCTTACAAATTTCCAAAGACAAAATTCGGCCCGAAATAGTGCATCAAATTTTACCAGAAATTTTGCTCGTCGCTCTACTGACCGAATGGAAGCCAATGCTCGTGTTCGAAAGGCTCTTGTCGACATGGCTCAGGGCTTTGACTTCGAGAAGTCGGAAACAATAGATGATACCGACTTAATCGATGACGATCTAAGTGTGACCTATTTTATTTCAATAACAGTCGAGTGCTTTGGAATGCTGGAACGTGTTCCTGATTCTATTGAGAAAATACGTGTTCAAATCCAGTCCCATCTGCTGGACGTTGTGCGAAATACAACAAATCAAATGATAGCCTTGAATCTAGTGCCCACCGATCGAAATCCACTGTTGGTTCTGTTGGAAGTGCTGTTTAAGCAGTTAAAGATGATTGCCAGGACGCATGCATTGCTTCTGAAAAACTATCTTAGTGTCATACAAAAATACTCGGTGTCGGCTAGTCCATATGATTTGAGTGATTTTTGGGCGCAGGCCCAGTCTGTGGTAAGTTTATTGGTTTAGCAAAACTTTTAATAACATCTTTTGACATTTCATCAATTTCAGTTACAATTACTGCTTACGGACTATTTGGACATTCAAAATGAATCAGCAGACGAAGCTTCGCAGGCAAATTTCAACGAACCGACGGTTAATGTAAATTCATATTTTGTAAGGAGAAAAGTTCAAAGGTAAGTTCAGGTTTTTTTTTTATTTTGTTTGGGCCTCCTTCAACAAGTTCTTCCATACCTCTCATTGCTGGCCGACGCCATCCAGTTTCGCACCCAAGGATTCGAGCGTCCTCGTCCTGGTCTACGCCATCTTTTCAATGTAAGCAAAATCTGCCACGTTGCCTTCTACCATTAAAAGATCTGCAAAAGGCTTTCTGAGCTGGTTCCTCTTCTCCCATGGGAGCATAGTACCCAGGACACCGGAATCTACTGAATTTTATTTTTTCCACAATATCTGCTTCGGGCGAGATTTCATACAGTTCATGATTGTATATTCTTCAGAATCGTCCTCCCTCGCACTGTAAGCAGTAAGTACTGACAAGAAAATATTTCTTTCATGTGTACGTCTATTGTATACAGATTGGAGTGAATACTGATTTTTCAGAATTTGCTTTACATGGGTATAACTAGGTACCATTACTCTTTTCCCATCATGGTCTCGTGGTCTATGTAAGGAATGATATTGCCTGCCAGAGCCTTCTCCAATGCGGAAAATGTTCCAACACTGGCTGTTCCTTGTGGCTCAAATTCAATGTCTGCAAGCATGTCATTCATTATTGTTTTATTTACAGGAGTCCAAATCCCGACTATTATTCGACTTGTAACGAGTTTGATGCGTTGTATGATTCCATCTCGAAAATTGTTTTCCTTTGTCCTCGCAACGGAAATCTTTATTGCAGGTGATTTCATTGTACACAATTTCAGGAAGGTATGTCGAGCTATTTGCCGGGTTACATCAGCTTAGCCAACTAATAGATGTGCTGACGCGAAAGCCGGATGTTCCTGGGCAAGCTGCCCATACGTTTGACTTGTTTCTTACTTCTCACCCTGTAACTTCTCAATTTGGCCCTTTGGACCATTGTGTCATATCAGCGAATTTCTCGTCCTCCATTAATTCAGTTAACGAAAAACTTCCCACCAAGACCGTTTGGCAATACGAAAAAGCCAACTGGGACGGCCTGAATATATTTTTCCGTAACTTTAACTGGTCACTATGCTTCTTCAAAAGTGACATTGATGCCAGTGCTGAAATGATCACAAATGTGATTCTTCTAGGGATGCGTGCTTTTATTCCTTACAGAGAAAAAGCATCAAGCCGAAAGAAAAGTGCTGGTTTAATTCTGATTGTAAAGAAACTACCAGGTTTTGCCTACAGAGGCAAAACACAAAGAAACAAGGATCTCATGCAACTCCGTTATTCAAAGAACCAAATTTTTGCTTGACCAAAAATAACGACAAAAAACTCTGCAATGGCACAAAGCCAAAACCAAAACGCCTGCGAATTTCTGCTGAAGTATACCTGGAGAACCCTACAGGAAAAACTTAAAGCAAAATACTGAACTGGAAAAGTTGTGGTCGCAGTTGAGATCACAATTTTCGATTAAGGAAGTAGAAGAAAATTAACTTATCGGATTCGTTTTGGTTTTGGATTTTATATGATTCCGTCGTAAATTTGTATGATATTGCCTTCTAGATTTTTTACCCGCCATTAACTCGCTCTTGTCAGGAAACAGCCTTTTTCACTTTTCTAAGGCGGCTTACCAACATTCGCTCGATGATCTCTATAGTCTGCACCAACATTTGTACGAATTCTCAAAATCTCATATAAAAATAAATTGTGTATCAAATAAATACTTAAATCATTTTTTCTTTTTCTGATCTTCTTAAAACTTTATGTGGACCAGAAATGCTTTTGGTTACTACCGAGGGTCAGTACGTAAACTTAGTTAGTTGTAGTAAAATTGCAGCACTATTCCCTAATTTAGACGTTGAACTTATTCCTATTAGACTCTTAATCGTAGATTTTTTCTTATAATACAGTAAAGCATAAATAACATTTTTTTTCTTCAACAGCAACAAACGTACTCTTTTTAAATTCGATAAATCATCGCACATTGCACAAAACCATCAACAATCCGGTTCGTTTAAAGGACACCGACGAAATCCATCCAATACATCAAACGATGAGACTTTAGGAACCTTTGGCGGAGCAGAGAAACGTGAAAAAATTCTCATCTGCGAGCCAGACCAAACTGTCATCACCAAAGTTTATCTCCCACTAATGGGATACATTCAGGAAATCGAAGTGTTCATGAAATGTAAATCAGGGTAAATAATAAGAAAATACCATAATTCAAAATAATGCAACATTTTTGTTTTTTTATTATTTTCATAGCGAACCTTGCAGTCTGCATGATTTTATTGACAATTACATTAAAGAAACATTCCTAGCAAAAGGTCACTTTAAAAATCTACACTTAACCATAGAATCGCTTTCGAAGAATCAAGATGCTTGGCGTGCAATTGTCATGCCCGAAGAAGTCAAATCACTTAATATCCCCCGTCCCCTGCTGCAGTCCACTGTGATGGTGGAAAGGAGAATAGCAGAAACTAAAAACCTTATTCAAGATTTGCCATGCTTTTCTGAGGATCTTTTGAAAATGGTGTGTTCATTGTTGAAGACATATCGAGAGACCTGTCAGGCTGCCTACCGAAGCATTGTGCAACCTGATTCTGAAGACAAAAGAATCTACAGTGTCGCCTGGTTAAAAGATGAAGATATAAGTCGATTTTTAAAGTAAAAATGGAAATTTCTATGTTATCTTTGGCAAACAATGAATAAATTTTTTTCTTCACAGAACCCTTCCGAATTGGACTGATTTAAAGACTTCAAGTCAACGTGCGAAACACGGTAAGAAACTTCATCGGGGACAATTTGAGCCATCGGAAGAGGAAAGTCCTATACAAGTACAACAACGTAATGTTCGTGAGGCTGAAATGCTAACCAGCAATTTAGGAGAAGGTGGAATAACCCAACAGGAAATTCTATCCGACATTGGAGTTCTCAAGGAGTTGGCAATAATGCAAGAGAGTATGGAATGGTTTTCATTTCGGGTGTCTGAGTTTGCAAACGAATTGCGACGTCCTATTATGAATGGCTTAAACTCTGCTGAATGTTCATCTGTAACTGTTAAGGACGGCACAATTAAAGTTCTGACTAATTTAGCGCTGGAGTTCGATGAGCTGGCCAACACGTGCCTCTTGGTTCTTCATTTGGAGGTAAAGCTATATTTTTCTGATGTAATATACATGTCTTCAAAGATGAATTCTATTGGCATTTTTAGGTAAGGGTGCAATGCTTCCATTATTTGCGTTCAAAACCGACTGTTAAGCCAGATTATGCTACCTCAAAAGATGATGTTCTCGAACCGGATAGACAAGTTCAGAAACTAACTAGAATTCTTACAGAAATGGATGAGGCGTTTAGTTCGACGTTACATCCTAGAAAAACGAGGGTAAGCAGTGACGTATGCAAGCGTTTGTAAATATTATTTCATTCTTCAAATATTTAATTTTCTTTTAGTACATCTTTGAGGGACTCGCGCATTTGGCTGCAAAAATCCTAATTCAAGCTTCCAACTACTTAGAAAGCATCGATCAAATTATTATCCAACAAATGTGCAGAAACTCGTTGGCATTACAGCAAACCTTAAGCAATATAACCGCCTCCAGAGAAGTGGCCCTGGATCAGGCTAAAAGCTTTTATGACCTTCTCTGCATGGAGCCAGATGTAAGTAAAAAAAAATGTTTATTATATTTGTTACAATATAATTTTCCATTTTTTTTAACAGGAAATATTAACCAGTATCATTGAAAGAGGAGCGCAATTCAGTGAAATGCAATATCTGAACGCCCTTCAGTTGTCTTGCAAGGCGCGTGGCATAACAGACTCAAATACACTCGCTGGTTTCCAGCAAAAACTCTCTGATATTTTAGGTGCTAAACCGCCAACTGGTGTAGTAGTATAATTTTTTTTTAAAGTTTTGTTTTTTAAGTTTTGTTACAAATAAATTTAAGATGAATTATTATTACTATACAAAAATGTATAAAGTTATTTTGGGCAAAATATATAAATTATAAGATTCGAGCAAAGGTCATCGCATAACGCTAAATATAATTCCACGCTGTGTCTACTACAAAAAAATGTATTGTTAACGATATTCGTATGTTAAAAAAATAAAACACAAAAATAAAATTTGTGTGCATGTGTGTTTTGGCTTAGTTAAACTATAAGCTGTTATTTATATAACAAATAAAACAAATATTTATGTATATTTATAAAAAAATATATAAACGCAGTTGCAAAGTTTATTAATAAAATTAAAACGCTATTATGTAATACATGCAAGTCTTCTTATATATAAAAGATTTGAAAACATAACCTCTTGTTTTTATTAATTGAATCGCTTTCAATCGTCCTTTCGGAACCGAAATTTCCGAAACTGGTTTGAGATCGTTGTTCGACGCGTTGCTAGCCTAGGGCCTTGTAGTCTTAGTCTCGAAAAAAGCTGATTACCGATGTGAGTTGGCAACTAGTTTGCTTTTAACCATAACCTGTGTAATAAAATGGGACGACGCACACGATGCTGCTACTGGTTAAAAACTCGTTGGCTATTCCCAAAAAAGTCTGTAACCAGCCGTTTGTTGATTTTCATGTCGGGTTGCCTAGTGATTTCAGTTTCTAGCAAAACAAAACAACCTGTTGCTGGTGCGGGAGGTGGAAAATCATATATTTTACATAATTTTTGCCTTCCCGGCTATTCAAATAAAAATGAAATGAAGAAGGCAAGGCGTAGGTAAAAATCGAGAATCTCGTAAAATTGATGGGTGTTTTTTTTATTTTGATTTCAATGTGGATGTTAATAGTTCCAATCTACTGTGTTATATATTTCCACTGCTAGTGCAGAGAAGTTTGTTGGTTTATAAGATAGTTGGCTTAATAGCGTCTTCTTGAGATAATAGTACAACATCAACATCATCGCACGAGACTTCCAAAGACCAGTTACGGACTCAGCAGTGACTTGACTCCGCAAACGAGAAAATTCATTTCCAATCTCTAGTAACGTCGTGTGCGTTGCTCCATTTGATTACATAGGTAATCAGCGGTGATTTAGGTCCCCTCTACTTCTGCAACCTTAAAACAAACACAGGAATGCTTGAGAGTTTTGGTCATAATTCAATAGGCGTTGGCTTCTTACCTTAAGGGGAGCCTTCGAGAAAGATAAATTTATATACATATTTAT
This sequence comes from Platycheirus rosarum, assembly GCA_963971375.1. Taxonomy (NCBI): domain Eukaryota; kingdom Metazoa; phylum Arthropoda; class Insecta; order Diptera; family Syrphidae; genus Platycheirus; species Platycheirus rosarum. The sequence goes on from OZ020509.1 coordinate 42,451,261, forward strand.
TTAAAAGGGCAAAGTAATTTATTGATTAAATTCATTTACCATGTATTTATTATTTCCATTATTTTTTTTAATCTCAGTTTAGCGTTCGCTAAACTCCGGCTCCAAATATTTTAAATACAAAGGCTTTTTTAGTATTTAGTATTTATTTAGGATTAAGCAACCGTGTATAACAAAAGCAATCAAATGGACGACCATTCTACGGCATCTTCGCGCATTTTCTTATTTATTTACTATACTACCCAGATAGAACAAGAAAGTCAAATATACATATAATACATGTATATATGTATACAATATGTATACGTCTATGATAAACCTGAATTAGACGTATACTGAATAAATATTGTAGATCTATTTTATTAATAACAGTGAAAGAATTTTATGAATGTATAATTTACGTACATTATTCAATAAACATTTGACATCGAATTATATAGACTTATTATATGTATACAAAACATGTACTAAACGATAAAGATGAATCCAACTGCCTTATGTATATTGAACGTGTTTTTTCTACATATCTCGGTGGAATATTGTACACCTCATATATACATATAATATTTGTTAATTATCTTATGACAACGATTCTTATATCTGAAGTTATTCAATGAACGTATAATAGTTATCGTATATTTATATTAAACATCAAAGATTACACGCACTAGATGAAAGTGATACCGAATTCCATAACGGCATTTTCAATGTTCTATCTATAATATGTCAAATATATGTATATTAATACGATGTCGCCGTTGACGTCTGTAGGATGAATTTAGTAGGTTTAACTAAGAGCTAGTATCCGTATAATATATATACATTCTACGTTTATGTATTTATATATTATACGGATATTAGCCGGACATTTAGCTATTCAGTAAACGTCTTACAGACGTATATGGCGAAGTCGTTTTTCTGTCTAAACTACGTCAATTTTCTATCTGGGTATGCTTTTAAACTTTTACGATTTTTTTTTAATTTTTTAATTAATAAGTAAAACTTCCAATAATACAAACAAAAGAAATAAATCTGGAAAAAGTTAGTGGTTTCATTTGGTGCTTTTTTAGTACACACCTACTTATTAATACATTTTAACCAGAACAATATTATTTAATTCGACAAATAACAATTTTTTTAGGCATATGATTTGCCACAATTACCACAAAATAACTTTCTATCATTTTATGATTTTTTTATGAAAAAGAATTAAATTGATTAAACAAATCTGTAACAAACCGGGCTGTGAAGTATATTTTCTGAAAAAATAGGGTTTCAGTTTTAGAGAAAAAAATATTTTGCCTATTGAGACAGGCAACCTTATAATTTGAAATTAATTACATATTATTTGTTTATACATATTTTTAGTAATTTTTGTTATTAGAATATTAGTTTAAACGTGGAACGCGCTTCGCAGATTTTATTACTTTTTTGTTTGCGCCCAATGAATATCGACAGTACTGTAACATTGCTAACATAATTGACATTCCATCTGGCTCTTCAAGAATTTGGTTTTTCTTTAGTGTTTTTGACAAAAACTAATAACTAAAATATAAAATCATCAATATTTTTATAAGCGGCACTTACTCGCTTCTGAACAACGTATATTAAAACATTTCTCATAACCGAATAATATGAAATAAATTAATCTTTAATTGTTTTATTAATGTTCATATTTTTAAGAAATTGTTACAAAAATTGTTTCAGCCTGGAACGCGATTTGAAAATTGTACTTCTATTCCGTTTGTGTCCAATAAACATCGGCAGTACTGTAACACTGCTGTCAAATTGACATTCCATTTTGTTCGTCAAGAAAAACCAAAGCGTCTTTGATAAAAAATAATAAATAAAACATAAAATCATCAATATTGTTATAAGCGACACTCATACGACACTTATTTTAAAATATGATAAACAATAAACTTTAAATCAATTACTCCACACACAACTAGAAATCTCAAAAAGCTCCAATATCCATTTCTACTCCGCAACATTGCGAAGACTTACAAATTTCACGCGCTTATCCTCGCCAACTTCATTGTTTGTTTCATTGGGTAGTAAAGATTCATCAAACTGGCGACCATAAAGAGAAAACGCGGCCGTCCACGTCGTGTAGAACTCACTGACGATTTTGATATAAATCTAATTCAAGAATTTGAGAAGCGTCCCGCTCTTTATGATCGAAATGCACCGAATTTCAAGGACAAATCGTATCACGATGAAATGTGGATGGAACTATCACAGTGTTTAGGATATGATGGTAAGTTTTTTTTTTTTGAACGCCTGTCCTAAGTAGACGAATATTTAACTCTAAAATGTTCGTCATTTAGTAAGCATTGTTAAAGACCGAATGGTTCAAATCCGAAACAAGTACCATCTGGAGAAGAAGAGGTTGGAGAACCTGAAATTTGATAATCCAAATGTAGTTCCAGAGGAATCCAAGTGGCCCTTGTATGAACAGCTGGCGTTTTTGTCAGATCACATTCCAGTGAGGCGTTCATTTCGTACAATGCGCTGCAAACGAAAGTACAGCGAGAGTGAGTTTGTGGTGAAAAGCGAACCAGAATCTGACTTAACGTATGAGTACCACTTGTTGAATGTGTATATTTATTAAAAAAATTGTATATTTTCAGGGATATTGATCGAGGGAGGGATTACGAATACAAGTATGTGAAATAAGTATATTTTGTTATTGATAGTTACTCCTCTACTACGGTTTTGAAGAACCTTTTACTTTATTTTCGTTAACACCGATTCTTTAAAACTTGTTGGGCACATGCCGCCAGTACCTTTTACGGTCTGAAGTAAGGTGTTTCAGCTTAGAATAACCTTGTCTTCTGGGAATCAGTTTCTGCAGAGAATTTCACAACCATGTTCGTCGGCATGTGGAAAAACGTTTGTTAACTTCACAAAATCCTAAAAATATCTCACTCATTGTTAAACGAGAAAAAGATTAGGACAGCAACTTTAACAGCAAGGAAAACTTCGATATCGAAATTCGTGTCAAACATATAGCAACTTGAACACTGAACAGCACTTTTGACACTTTGAGTGTTGATAACCCTGAAAAACGTTGCAGTTAAGTTGGTAACATTTGCACAGCCACATCGAATTTAGGACTTATGTAGGTCTTACGTAGAAGTCGATATCGATGTTGCTGTGCTGATATGATTTAATTCATTCATAAAATGTGAAATCTGGTTGTCAAAGTTGCTGTGATAATCTGTTTCTCGCATTAGACAATTGTTATCTATCTTACTTAAAAAAACACCCATTTTCGACATAATTAGATTTTTAATAATTTAATTTTTATTTCGTTGCAAGACCTGGCCGGAAAGAGCCGCCAACTTTTCGTCGCAATAATGGCAATCCTGCGTCGAAAAAATACCGCTTCTTGCCTTACTCGTCAGCCCGATACAATGCACAACCTCCTCCCAGGATAGCTCGCCTACCCCGACAAATTTACGCATCGTCACATGCAAAAGCCGTTTACCAAAGAAGGACACCACAACCCATTCAGTCTCCGTCACCAGAAAATGATAAATACCAAGCATTTGGCCAATTTCTAACTTCAGCGCTTATTGAATTACCAGAAACAGAAGCTTTGCTGTTGGTGGATCAATTTACCACAGAAATAGTACAAGCTTATATGACGAATAATGTCGAAAATGAAAATCAAGCCGATAACGATGGTGATCTTCTAGAAGCTGTGCCTGATTGCAACGGCCATGGAAGTGAACTGATTACAGAATAACAAAATAAAAGATGTAATTTCATGTAAATTAGTGCTTAAGTTACTTTAATTTGTCTTGTTTTTTTTTTAATTATTTTGTCAAATCAAATCGGTTCTGTTCTGTAAACATGTGTAAAATGCTCGTCTCAATGTTTGTTTTGAGGTCTATAATTATAAAATTATCAAACTTCTGTTAGTATTTGAAAAATAAAACGAACTTTCAGATTGCAAGATCTGAATAAAGAAATTATACTTATTCAAAATTAATAACACAAACATTTTGTGTGTTTTTTTATGTTGGACCGTTTGTTTTAATTACACTCTAGTGCAAGAATGGATAGGTGTTGTGCATTGATTAAATGGAAAGACTTCGAATGAGAATGATGACTTCCAACGGAGGTCGTCGTTGACACACATACCGAGTACTGAAAGCTTTTCGGTTTCTTCGATGCAAGTGCCATTCATGGACAATGGCATTGGGGGTATGTTTAGCCTTAACGACAGAAGACAGCATTGAGTTTTCGAAGCATTACACTCCACACGATTCCTATTAACCCATTTGACAATGCTGTATAAATCGGAGTTTAATGAGCTTGACATACGGTACCGTTGCAATTGTACGTCCGAAGGCGAAGGACGTGAATTATCGAACGAATATGAAAAGGGTACAGTCGTCAGCAAAACAGTTAAGTGGATTAGAAGTAACAGACAGAAGATCATTTATAAAAATGAGGAAAATAGTCGGAGACAGAACGGAGCCCTGGGGCACACCAGCATTTATTTTGTGGGAATTAGGCTTGAATTCGTCCAATACAACTTGTATTGAACGGTCCAGAAGATAGCTTCTAATCCAACGAACAAGAGTGTCATCGATCCCAAAAGCACGCATTTTCGATAAGAGAGCTTCATGCCAAACTCTATCGAATGCCTTGGAGATATCAAGAGCAATAATCTTACTTTCGAGATATTCCTTACGCTGACGGTTAATCAGCGTTTCCATGACCTTAGAAAGGAGGGATGCTAGTTCTATAGGTCGGTAGGAGGAAGGGGAGGATGGGTTACCTTTCTTAGGGACAACCTGGACAAATGCTGTTTTCCATCAAAAAAATCTGTCTCATGGAAAAATTTACATTCTCAAGTAGAGGAGGGGCAACGTTGCTGTGAGGCAGTGTGGAGCTGGCAGCGAAATTGGCGGCGAGCAAGTTTGCCTTCTCTGAAGAGTAAACAATTCGTTTGTTATTGTCGATGAGCTTTGGAACCGAAGATGTTGAGGAGTTTTTAATTTTTTTTATAAATGACCAACAATTTGTACTGCCTTTGGAACATTGCAGTTTTTTTGCCGTTATTTTTGGTGAAGCAAAAATTTGGTTCTTTCAATAACGGAGTTACATGAGTTCCTTGTTTGTTTGTGTTTTGTCTCTGTAGGGTTGGCTTTGTAAGATTGGAAACTTACTTCTTTGAGGCTGATAGCTTCCTTACACTTAGTGATAAACCATGACTTTTCTTTTGGCTTGATGCTCTTTACTCTGTAAGGAATAAAAGCACACATCCCTAGAAGAATCACTTTTGTGATCATTTCAGCACTGGCATCAATGTCACTATCGAGGAAGCATAGTGACCAGTTAAAGTTTGGCAAAAAAAAAAAATATTCAGGCCGTCCCAGTTGGCTTGCCCAGTATACGCGTTGGCACATCGATCAGTTGGGTAAGGTGATGTAACCCGGCAATGAGCTCAACATACCTTCCTTCGCGCAATGTATGGCTTTGAGATTATGAATTCAACCAGAGGGTGGTATTGAATCTAGTTTGTCTTTTTTTTCTAAAGAATAATTTGCGATAAATATGTACTAATAAAAACACGTTTACATAATATGAATCTGTTGTTGCTTAACCTTCATCTTTATTTTTTTCTTCTTCTATTTACACACCTTGCTATAGCTAAACTTTTGCGGAAAATTTTCCATTTTTCATTCTGTCGAAGAATCGGAAAGAAAACATAACTGAGCATGCGAGGGCGACTGGTTTTAACGCGTGGTAATATTTTTGTTGATGGAGAAGATCGAGCCTTTGAAATATTTTTAATGGTGATATTTTGAGAATCGACCTTAGGTATTATTTGAAGTACTTTATTTAGTTGTCTTGATTGGAAATTTGGAGTTAATGGATGTGTTTTTGCTGAAGAAAAATCGGTTTCGGTGTACGCATGGCATCTAGCTTCGTTTGGCAAAAGTGGTGATGATGAAGTTAATGTCTCATTTGGAGTTTCTGTGTACTGTGTGTAATACTGTTCACTTGGGGCTTCAAAAATATCTGTGTCGGTGTGCGGCGATGTTGAGAAGGCTGAATCATTTGAAGACTTGACATTAGGTATTTCGAAGTTTTCAATATCACAATACGTTGAAAAGTGTTCGTCTACATCGACAACGATTTGGCTTGGTGACGTTGTTTGCGGATCATTTCTCTTTATGTCTTGTAGCCGTCTTTGGGTCAAAAACAACTGTATCTTTTCACGAGCAATTAGGCTTTGCTCCAAAGACAGTTGCCGCAATTGCGTGGCAACATACGATCCGAATACGTCGTATTCATCTAACTGTTTTTGTTGAATATCCTCGTTCAGCGCTTTCAGTTCAGATAATATGTTTTTAACTTCGCTTAGTCGATTTTGTTTTGATGATGGCTGGTACATTTTGGCTTCTTTTGGATGGACAAATGAGATCTCGTTTGCTGCTGAGTCGTCGAAAGTTGATTGTGTTTCATTCTGAAAAAAAAGTGTGATTTTTTCTTTAATTACATGTGCCTTCGACAGATAATGAATGGGAAAAAAATTGAAGAAGGTTTTCGACTAAGGTGGAATTTTCCAAATTGTTATGGGGCAATTGATGGGAAACAAATTTTGATGCAAGCTCCACCAAATAGTGGTAGCAGTTTTTTCAACTACAACAAAAAACTATAGCATAATTCTTCTTGCACTTGTTGACTGACTATTGCTTCGCTTACATTGATGTTGGAGCTCATGGATCTGCATCTGATTCGGCAGTTTTCAACAGCCCTTTAGTCGCAAAGTTATAAAATAACTTCTTACCAGGAGATGGATTTATAGTGGGAGATGATGCATTCCCATTGAAAACTTATTTGCTGTAGGCATATGCACGCCCTAACTTGACGAATGGACAAAAAGTGTTCAATTACAGGCTTGCACGGGCAAGACGCATTTTAGAAAATGTATTTGGAGTCTTAGTTAGCAGGTTCAGAATATTTCGAACACCTATTTCAATTACTGTCGAGTCAACTGAAAGAATTGTTCTTGCTGCATTTACTTTACATAATTGGTTGCGTCGAACGAGCCCAAATTGTTACACACCATCTATTTTCCTGGACAGAGAAGATGTTAACCAAGGAGTATTGTAATAAGAGGAGCGTGGAATGAACAAAATATATATATTGCTCCATTCAAAATCGGAATACATCGGTATTCGCAAAAGGCAATCAATTTGCGCGACGAATATCAAGAATCTTTTCTCAATGGAGAACAAGTGGCGTGGCAAGATAAAATGGTCGGCAAGAGTTAACTAAACATAAACATCAATGGATAGTTAAATTTCTAATGTACATGAACTACTTATTGAATAACAAACATCACTTACCAAATTGTTATGAGTCGGTCGTTTGTTCTTCACGTACTTCATAAAAGCATCCATTTTCTTGAACCATGCTATTTTTGGTTTATAGATACTATCTGAGCTCGCTTCAGATCTAAGAGAATCCTGTATTTTTTTTATTTCAATCAAATATGTTGATCTCAAACTTTTAATTTTTTTTTTCACTTCACATGGTGATAAATTTACCATATTTGCCATACGTAGGACTATTTGGTCTATTGCATTATCGCGACATTGCTTATCACGATATTTTTTGCAATTGATGTTCCAAAGACATTCATAATCACGATAAATATCGATAAACTGCGAATTTAAATCGGTCGAAAATTTCACAGCCATTATTGCTATTTTAAAACGAGGAAACACACTTAAATTCACAGTAATTTGTTTCGAGTTCGTTTGACAGCTAGATCTATTGTCTTGGATTCATTTGTTCACATGAATACAAAACAGTGCGAGACAGTTGATATTGTCCTCAGAGATAGCTCAGCGTCAGCCAGCAGACTGTGATTTTCTTTGTCTTGTCTCATTGTCTTGGCCTCTGCTCTCTGAACTGCATTGTCCCATGTGAACGCGGATTAAAGTATTGGTGAAGGACTGTCACTTTTCCTTTGTCATTTGCATTTAGTGATGCAACACCGTTCATAAAAACATCGATGTTCGAACATGATGATGTTATCGATATTTTCACGATTTTTTAAAAAATGTATATGAATTGATTTTTGATAATTAATAAAGGGTTACGTATTTTCCTGAGTTAAAATACGAATAGCAATACAAAAACAATAACTATCCAGCCATTTTTAATTCTGATATTTGTAATTGCATTCGTAAAACAACAAATGCGATTATAGGTAACGAAAAAAAAATAGAAAAGCGTTTTTTTGCCATTATCAAATAAGATTTGAGGTTATGTTGAAAGATAACCTGAAGTAAAATTGTAAGTTTTTGAAGTGAAACTTCTTTACTCGCATTAGGGTAAATTTCTTTCGGATGAAACGGAAGTAGTGACACGAAAATGTGCCACGTTTTTGTCTAAGAATAGGTAGAGAGCGATTGAGACCGATTGAGACCGATTGAGAGAGAGTGAGAACGGGCGAACGTAGCATGAAGCACATAGCCATGGAGCGAGAGTAGGGAGCAAGCGAGTGAGTAAACGCAGATCTGTTTTATTTATTTGCATTATCATTAGTATACAGTGTGTAGAGTGAGTTAAATTTATAAATAAATAATTTGTGATTAATTTGTAAATCGTCCTATACTAAGCAGTTATTCAGAGTAAGTAATATAATTGTTATCTTTTTGTTCATATACAATTTCTTATGTTAATTCGTTTGAAGGTTAGGAAATTTTAGTATTTACAAAAAACACGTGACTTTTTAATTAACAATTCGTCATTTGAACCGATTGATAGAGAGTGAGAAAGGGCGAACGTAGCATGAAGCACATAGCCATGGAGCGAGAGTAGGGAGCAGCAAGCGAGTGAGTAAACGCAGATCTGTTTTATTTATTGACATTGTCATTAGTTTGCATACGGTGTGTAGAGTTATATGACTTAAATTTTTAAACAAATAAAAAATAAAAAAGAAGTTTCACTTCTGACATGTGTACTTTGTACGCACGCACTTTTTTTTTAATTATCTACAACTTTTCTGTAGACCATTTTTCGATCAGAATTCAAACTTCGCCGGAAATCAGAAAAAAATTCAACCCTTAAAGTAGGCTGTACATGCATCTTTATCTTCATCTACATAGAGATCTGCAAAAAAAGACACACAATACACATATCATACTTGAGCGATAGAGAGGGGAGTCCAAAGTGCAGATCATCTTCATGTATGAAGATTATAGGAAGTATGAATCTGAAGATTGCAGATTATAGTGAAGATGAACATGTTCATCCTTATTATAGCGTTTCATCTGCAACATTGTTTAATTTATTCGGGTGACTTTGTTTGTTAGTCTTTTCAATCAATGTTACATCGTATTAAAAAAAAATTAAAAACATAAATTATCATTTTTCTTTGTTAAGTTTTTATTTTGATCCGTGCATTTTATTTATATATTTGTTTTAAATTTAATTCAAAATATTTTTTGATTAATTTGCCTTTAAAATAACTATATTTTCCATGTGCGCTGAAAAATTTGTCAGAATCGTAAGCGAGCTTTAAAAATTGCACAATAAACTAATTGTATGCGTCATATTTATTTTTTTGAGTATACATAAATTAGTTGCGCGAAAAATGGACATTTTACAAATTTATTGCATCAGAATGTGGATTTACATATCTCTTCGCTTTCTAGTTAATGGCACAGAATATTTTTTTTCTTATTTTATTTATTTTATACATTGATAATAATATTGGTATCTTTTGGTTTTTGTCTATGTTAAATGTACTTCGATTAGGTATTGAATTGGAGCACTTGAATGTGCCCAAGAACATGTCAAAAACTTATAGTACATTTATGGAAGTGTGTACCCTTTCTATCTTATATATTAGTGATTTATATTGGTCCTGTTCTACTTTTCTTCAAATTTGCAAATGCTGGTGCATGAAGAGCCTCCTAAAACCATACACTCAAAAACCTCGCCATTCGAATCGACTTGCATTTATTTTTCTCCTTTTCTAACCCCTTCCAACGGCGATTCCGACTTTTGCCATCCTGTAGCTATTTTTTTTCAAAGAAAAAAATTACCTTAGAATAGCTTAAAAATCCACTATCAATTTTGTTTCAATTATATTTCCTTTCTTTCTTAAAAATTATGTTTATTTTGTTATTATATTCCGTAAATAAACAATCGCAATTTCATAAATTTAATAAAGAAATGACATTTCATAATTTTTATTTTTAAACTGTATCCAGCGCGTGCTTCTGGATTCTTTTAGTAAAGAATTGATTTTCTCTTCTTTTCAGACTAAAAACTGTCATCAATTACCCAAAACAAAACTGGTGTTGCATAAAATTTCACTAACAAAAATTGAATTTGAGATCACGTTTTCCTTTTCTGAGATAGGTTCTTTTGACTTACATGGCACTATTATATATGGACTGCTAGTTGACTACCTCAAGTTGGTTCCATTTTAGTCTCAGTTATTTTGGGTGACACTAGCCCTCCTGAGTACACTAGCGGAAAGAAATTAAACCTCAAATTTGACATTTCATCCAAAAATCTCACGTTGGCATGTTAAAATTTCCATTTTTCTCCCGTGTTATTTAGAATATTCCACAATTAATCCACCAAGTAATGAATACGAAAAAACACTCATGGATTTATTGAAATTATTTTTTGTATAGCTTGGTAAATTGGAAGTTCGTAAAATCTTTAGAACCTAAACTTTGTTGCGATTTTGGACTGTCATACTGAAATCTTAACAAAAAGCTTTAAGGTGTGTCCACTGTCCACACCAAAGAAACATTTTTTTTAAAAATTTCAGAAACATTAAAAAAAACCTTTCAGAAATGGTTTTTCCTTTCTGAAATGTTTTTTTAAATGTGTCTGAAATGTTTATTTAAATCTGGACGCTTCGCGAAACATTACTGAAATGTCTATCTTTTTCCCCTTTCGAACGGAAATATTTCTTTACTTTTATGCATTTTAGCCTAGTTCACAGGTTTCGTTGTTTTTATTTATTTGTGTTTTGTTTATGATGACGACGCTATTATTGCTTCTTTTTTACATCATGAAGTAAGGAAGTGGATACATAAAATGGGAAACAAATAAACATTTAAGAAATGTTTCAGAAATTTCTAAAATAATTCTGAAATGATATTTAAACAAAGGGGAAATGTTATAATTTCTTTTTATATACTTCAAATACTTTATTATAATAATTCAAACTTATAATAGACTTAACAAACTAATATTAATTTAAGGTCAGTATCTATTGGCAGCCAAAGTCGAAGTGCCGTGTCGTCCATTAATCAGGAAATATCGTGATACCATTCACAGCATAGACGATTGAGCTCCTCATAGTTGGTAGCACTTGACTTTTATAGGGTGCTTCAGGAAACATTTCAGATTTTCCTTGAAACAAACATTTCTTTTTGGTAATAAAACACCTTTATATAGTCGTCACAAGCCTCTGGCCATTTTGTCAGGATTTTTATTAACTTTGTCTTTTATCATTAACGAACAAATAGTTAGAAGAAATAAATAAAAAGGAACGTTGGTCTTAAAAGACTCATTGCCTTTTAGAACGCAACTCGAATTTGGACGTATGTAAATAGTTTGAAGAATAAGAATGATAGACCAAATGTCAAAACAACTTATCTACTGTCTTAGTAGTGTTTTATTTGATCATAATTCATTAGTTTCTTTTAATAAAATCTACTATATATGAAGAGATTTGAACATAACCTAAAACCCCTTTTTTCTACGAGAATTTAAAAAAACCCTTTTTTCCTTTTTTTGGCGAAATTTTTTTGTTGTATGAAGCTGACATTAGACTAGCAGTCCATATAAAATACGTCCATGCTTTTATCTATTAAATATCGTTCACCAAGAACGATCTATCGATGAGTTTCAAATTCGATGTTTATGAACGATACATCGATTTTTAAAATATCGATGTATCGCTTCCATCCCTATATTTGATTTGGTTGACGTCTGAAGGGCGTTTTTTTATTAACTATCGATGACTATCGTTGTTGTGTCAAACATTTCAGTTAAAGTGTCATTACCTGCGTTTTGGAACGATTTATTGTTAGAAATTGTTAATCAGTCAAACAAATATTTAAAAAAAAAATCAACGAACTTCTCCAAATAAAATACAGATTTTGCCATCGGAAATAATTCAATTTGCAATATCGTTGCATAAGATCATGTTTTTAATAAATCCATTTAAATTGTATATATTTTTTTTTTGATTTTAATTCTAAAAGAACTTGGATTTTGACAGATCAACAATCCCAATTCATGTCATGGACATTGAACTTGTGTACATGATTCCTTTTTTTGGTGGTTTCTTCATTATTTCTTTTTGACAATTGGGTAAGGGGTGTAGAAAAGTAGGGGGAATGAAGTAACGAATGGAAGAATGAAAATTTTAAGATTTTTTGTGGTTGAGCTTTGGCGTTTCTCGTTTGAGAAAGAAAATGCTATGCACGGACTAAAAATAAGAACTTTTAAAATTGAAAACAATTCCCAATCATGTTTTTTAATAACTTTTGTTTAGAATTTCGCAAATTTCTTTAGAATAAAACAGCACAGTTTGTAGGAAAGTATTGAATATATACTAGGTAATCCAAATCAGTGTACCTACCAACGTACGTGCCTGTCCAAAAGAAGAATGAAGAAACAACCGAAAAAAGGAATCAAGTACACAAGGTCATTGAATAAGAAGTACAGGAAGACGTGTTGTATATATATACAGTGTACTTGAGTGAATCTAATCATTTATACATGCAGTAGTAATATCCAACCCCATGGACGTATTATATACGCCAAAATTGAGAATGCGATGCTAGCTCTCCTGACCCCACTTCAGAAAAAAAATAACTACTTAAAATGTTGACATAGAAGCTCGCGACATCTGTTTTTGAAAATTCAAAAAGTCGCATTTACCGGTCAAACATAACTGACACTTTTGAATTCCATCCAGTGTGCGGCATCTTTGGTATTTTGCCTCTTGTTTTTTTAGATCGTGGACAACTTAAACTTAAACTAATTAATTGTGGGATATTCTAAATAACACGGGGGGAGGGGGAGGAAATTTTAACATTCCAACGTGGGAAAACCTGCTGCCAAAGTCTGGGATTACTGGAAGAAATGTCAAAATTGAGGTTTAATTTTTTTTCCCGGGTGTACTCAGAGGGCTAGTGTCGCCCAAATTAACTGAAACTAACAACCAACTTGAAGTAGGCATTTAGCAGTCCATATATAATACGTCCATATCCAATCCTATCTGTCATTTTGGCCAGGCGGTAAAGTAAAAAAAAAGTTATTCGAATTTGGATAATTTTGTTTTGCGAACCTATTAAACTTTATAACTTTTGTAAAATTAGGTGCATCAATGAGAATATTCTAGTATCTTAACAGAAAAACTGTAAAAACAGAGTTTTTGAGAGGAAGGAAGACGTTACGTTTGGTTCGTGTACAAGGTAAGGTAACGTGACTCAAACACAAACCTGAAGTAGAAACTGGTTGAGCTTTTGCTCAACAACAACAGAAATTTGAAAAATGTCACTTAAAACGAACACAAAGCGTGTAAAATATAACGTGACGAACCCAAAGTTGAAACGTGATTGTGTTTAAAGCGCGGATCACACAATGCAGAGCCCAAGACAATGGGACAACACAATCATTCTTCCATGTGAACAATTGTTTCCAGGACAAGACAATTGTCATTATATTGTCATCCGAGCTAGCCTGCCGAACTATCTCTGAGGACAATATCGACATCATCCAACCCCGTTGAAGAAAGCTCGGACAAGACAGTTGATTATTGTCCCATTGTCTTGTCTGCGTGTGACCGCTACTTTAGCCATAAGATTCACTCTCTATCTGTCAAACGACAGAGTTGAATTCAGGGACGCATTCGTTCTCATTGTTTTTTGGTAAGGCGCTTCAATACGTTACGTTGAGCGCATTAAGTATGAAGTCATGTTTGTAAGAATTTTTTTGAACAATTTTTACATTTGTGACATATTTATCAAACATTTTGTTGAAGTATTTTTGTCAACAAGTTAGTACCAATCAACTTATCTGTATTTTATCTAGGTCCAGTGGTGTTTTTGTGCAGCTCATGTGTGAAGCGAGTGAGCACAAATGACTTCGGGAAAATATTCAGATTTTTGAAAGCTGTGTGGAGAAGAGACAAATGGTTGGAAATACTTCAATTGAGTCAAGACTTCCACCGCGATGCCGTATTTGCCTGACGATTTTGTATTATCTCAATGAGTTAATCAGTTTAAAATTAACAAAAGTATTTTTTTTTTATTTTGTGGTTTTATCAAGAAGAAATGACCCCACTTGTAGCAAATACAAAATAGAAAAAGGACGTTGCAAAAATTGCTGTACAAATGTATGTTTTAAATATATTATGTTTCAGGGGAATGCTGTTAATAAAAGTGATACAATTAGATGAGAAAGAAAATACTGTGATAAATTATTTAAATAAAACAAACATAATATCTATAAAATTAAAAAATAAAGTTAAATTGTTTCTCTTGTTTATATTTTTCAGATTTTTGGAACAGATTATTTTGATTAATAAATATATTTTATAAAAATAAATACATTTTTTGGCGCGACAACACCTTAAGGATCGAAGGCCTAGTGACTTCTCTGGCTGAAACAGCCTTGCCCTTACCACTACCCGTATCACTATCGCTGAAACAATAAAGCCAAACTATATAACGTTTTGCTTACACAATTTGCACAAGAACTGGTGTAACATATGGGGTTGGATTTTTTTGACTTGTATATAAAGTTTTTACTTTGTGGCAGTAAATGCTGGGGTTGTTTTGCCTTCTGGCCTTAACCTAAAACCTACTTGAAAACTGAAGAGCAAAATATGAACTACGAGACTGCGACTGACAAGTTTTTTTTCTTAAGGCCGTTCATATAAAATTAGTGGTTCTTCAAACACTGAGTGCAAGTCAAGTGAAGCGTCCTTAATGCACGTGGGGAATGATTGTTTAAGTTTATTCAATATTTGGTTTTCCTTTTATTTTAATCTATAGTGAATATTGTTAGTGATTGATGAGTTTCAAAAAGGTACAAAAAGGTACAAAAGGTAAATAATTTAAAGAATGTAAGCAAAACTAATAATGAGAAATATAAGCCAAAACTAAAATTTGGATTAAAAAGAACCTACAAATTACTGCTTGTAAATTAAATCTCTGCAAAATCTTATCATCATTCATATTTTTTTTTATTAATATTATAAGAATTGGCGGCTTTGTTCCGATTTAAACATCATTTACATTTAAAAAATAGTATCGTTAAACTGATTTCTTAAATAATTGATTTCATCAGAAGAATGGTTTGAAGTCTGTAGGTTTTTAAAACTCAATATTTATTTTATTTGTAAAATTTAAAATGTAAATAAAAAAAGAGTTGGTTGTCTGTAAAGTCGATTTACGGACTATAATTTTACGTGATTACGTCATAAGAAAGCAACAAAAACATACAGCCCGTTAACTCACACCCACAAACACACACACACCAATATCTATATCTACTTTCTACTTTAACAAAACTCCGCCTATTTTGTATTTCTTGTTCTCTTGTTCTTTTGAATTTGAGTGGAATGATTTTGGGATCTTCCGCTTGTTCTTTTTCATGTTCGCCTGGTGCTCAGAATACGTTTGCGTTCGTTTTTATTTGAAAAAAATGAAAAAATAACCTACAAACCCTCTGGTTAAATCCATACACACACACCCCATTATTACATCTACTTTGTACTTTAACAAAACTCCGCCTATTTTGTATTTCTTTTTCTCTTCTTGTACTTTTTGAATTTGAGTGGAATTATTTTCGGAATTTGTGCCTGTTCTTTTTAATCTTCGCCTGGTGCTTGCGATCGATTTTGGTTGAAGGAAGAGTCTTATCAGCATGAGTCATGTCATTTCGTAGGTGTAGCCTGTCATCGATTTATAAGACGTTATCACGTCAAAAACCTGCATAAATAGGTTTTGTTAATTTCAGATAACTCTAAGCAAATGTTGTGAGCTAGAGCTACATATATCTGCATTTTTGTTCAGCTCATAAACAAGTAAGAAAGACTGTAGTGGGACCCATTGCTCAAGTATTCGAGATTATATTTACCAGTCAACTTCAACTTTATTGAGACAAATAATAATGGTTTTCTTATTGGTCGACTTAAAGATATGTCTGACTTAAATTGTTCTTTAAACAAAAGATTTTATACTTTATAATCACAGAATTCAAAAACATAAATTTATAATTACACTTGCTCCCGGCATACAATCGCAGATTTGCTCTTTTGGGCATTTTAAACTAATGTCTAGAACTTAAAGTCAAGCCATTTACATAGTTGAAAACATGTTCAGAATTTCATGAACCTCAACAGAAAAATATTTCTGGATCACTCTAGTGCCTCGTTCTTGTTTTCTTTCAGGACTATGTGCAAAAACCAAAAAATAGTCTGTTCACCGAAAATTGTCATTACAGGGAAGATAGGACGTTTGCCTTTCAGTCTGGTTGCATTGGCTTGCATATTTCTGTTTCAAGAAGGGTTTCCTACTTATTATAAATCGTCGCAAATGGGAGTGGAGTCTGCGTGGGGTTACCACTGGCTGATAACAATGCAATACATTACTATTAATTTAAAAAAAAATATGCGTTCACTTTTTATTAAACAAAAACTTGACACTTTAAAAAACAATTTAAAGCAATTTCTGTTCACTGTATTTAATAATACTGTGATATTTTGGCCTGGTTTTCGACAAATAAAACTCAATCAAAATTCCAAATTAATGCAACAAATCCCTTTATTTTATTAAACACAACGTCTTTCAGTTTAAATAACACCAATTTAACTTATTCCACTTATTCACAATTCATATACGTTTTTATCATTCAACACTTTTTATTTAATCTCAATTCATTAACGCTTCCAGTTGTTAACAATTCCACTTTCGAGAATAAACTGAACTTTCAATGCAATCTACTCTTGTATTTATACAAGTTTACAAGCTTCTGGAAGCTTCTGTCTGGTTCAGGCACAATCTAAGCTTTCGGTACTAATTCGAGTCTCGAATTAGTGTGTGTCGCTCACTTTGCTCTGGTGCATCTTAGCGCTTGCCTTGACTTTGGGTCCTCTACCAGCTTTGCACGTGGTGCACTTTCGACACCATCTCTCGACATCTTTTCTTACAGTTAACCAATAAAAACGTACCCGTACCTTTTTCCGTGTCTTGTTGATTCCTAAGTGCCCGCCGGATTCTTCATCGTGCATTTCCCTTAAAATCTCCTGCACTTTCGACCGTGGCACCACAAGCTGCATCTTAAAGGATCTTCTATTCGGCATTTCCCATTTTCTCCACAAAACACCATCTTTTACATGGAGAGAGTCCCACTGCGCCCAGTATGCCTTTAAGGTAGGACTTCTGTCGGAGATGTCTCTTGCATTCGGCTTATCCATAGATTCCTTCCATACAAGAATCGGCTCGATGTCAGGATCTTCCTTTTGTGCATTACGAAGTTCTTTCGCAGTCCAACCCTTTACAGGTTCAGCCCTTAGTCTCTGAACAGAAATACTTTCGTCCTTCTTACCGTTCAAACACCTAGGATGCGCTCTTTCTGAAGATGGCCGGAGAATTTTATCACTGCTTATGATCGTCCGAAGATTTACAGTATTCTCGTTTCCGTACACCATTGGAATCTCGACGATTGAATACCTTAACACCTGCATTCGAAAGTCTAGGACTACTTCATGTGCCTTCATAAAATCCACACCTAGTATGCAGTCGTCGCATATGTCAGCTACCAAGAATACATGTGCGAAGGTCAGCCCTGCCAGTTCTATCTTCAGAAGTACCTCTCCGTATACTTTTGCTACTTCTCCCGTAGCTGCCTTCAGACTGTTCCAGCTGGTGTTGTGTAGCCAGGACGTCTGGACAAGGCCTCTTCTAATTATGGAGGCCGTGGCACCCGTATCGATAGTGGCCACACATTTTCTGTTGGCGATGACGGTCTCCACCGTCAAACTCTGGTTGCAGCGTTTCGTTTGCGCAACTTGGATAATGGTCCTGGGGGCGTTCATTTCATCAACCGACTTCTGCTCTGCAAAGTTGGTTCTTACGCGCTTTTGACACTGATGTATCCCCAAATCATGCCCGGTAGGGTAAGCGATATCCCTGTCAGTAGGCCTTTTTCTCTCGCTATGTGGGCAGCTTACCTGTGAAGATCTGCATGGTCGCTGTGGGTGTCCTAGGTTGTTGCAATTCCAGCATCTCATTTGACCTCGAGCAGTGTTCAGGTTTTGTCTTTTAATGTCGACACGTTGACATGAGCACTCTAGCGTAGCCATTTCCCTGACGCGATGGCTACCTTGCGAAGCTTGGTCTGCTGCTTCCATTGTCAGGGCAAATGCTAAAGCCTCAGCGAGCGTTTTCTTACCTGCCATTCTCACAGCCATTTGTAGTTTTCCATCTGCAATGGCATTAGTGAACGCATCGGTTGCCAGTTAGTTTATGATTTCCCTGCTGGTATTGGGATAAGACAAATTTGCCAAGCGCTCGATGTCAGCTTTCAATTGTTGTAGCGTTTCACCTCTTGTCTGGACCCTTCGGCGCAACTGGACTCGGTAAACTTGCTGCATGTGGTCGTCGCCAAACCTCATCTCGATTGCCTTGACCATAGCATCATAATCATGATGTTTGTCTTCAGGAATGGTCTGCAGCAATTCGGCAGCTGTTCCTCTGAGCGCAAGCGTAAGATCAATTGATTTGTCTTCGTTGTCCCAGTTGTTCGTCAAGGCGGCAGCTTCAAACTGCCTCTTATAAATTGGCCATGATGTTTGACCATCGAAGACAGGGGGCTGCATTTCCTTTCTTCGTGGACCGTCGCTCGAATATTCCCGAACCTTCTGCTTTTTCAAAGAATCAACCTCCTTAGCCAGGTGTTCGTACTGTTGTTCTACACTTTCTACTTGCTTTCCGGACTTTTCTTCTAAGCTTTCTATTTTGGCTTCAAATTTCTGATCTACTATTTGAAGTCTTTCGCTTAGTTGATTCTGGAGAGTTTCTAATGAATTCTTTTGTTCGTCGAATTTACTTTCGAGAACGTTCCTTTGGTCTTCGAGTTATTGCTGGAGAATTTCCAACGAATTCTTCTGCTCATTCTTTTGTTCTTCGAGAACGTTCTGTTGTTTTTCGAGAACGTTCTTTTGTTCTTCGAATTTCGACAGAAGCAACTTCATGAAAGCAGGCATTTCATCAAACAACATGGTATCGGGGTCTCCACCATCCTGAGTGATAGCATTCTGAAGTCGGAGCAATAGTTCCTTTTTCAGCCCCGAAATCTGAAGATTTCTTTTTTCTAATTCTTTTTTCAACTCAGCTGATGTCAATTGTTCTAATTTGCGACCCATTTTATGTAACTCAAACACTATTTTCGCAACACAGTCAGTTTTATTTTAATGTCTCTTCTAGAAAGATCTTTTTCCAACACTATTTTTAACAAAAATACTCGCTATTCACAGTTTTATAGCACAATCAGTTCAATAGTTTCTGGAAAAATCCACTTTCACAATTAAATGAGTCACCGAAATTGTTTTAGAAAATGTCACTATGGAATTTTCTAGCACTTTACTGAGTTTTATCCCCAATTTCTGACACCAATGTGATATTTTGGCCTGGGTTTCGACAAATAAAACTCAATCAAAATTCCAAATTAATGCAACAAATCCCTTTATTTTATTAAACACAACGTCTTTCAGTTTAAATAACACCAATTTAACTTATTCCACTTATTCACAATTCATATACGTTTTTATCATTCAACACTTTTTATTTAATCTCAATTCAATCACTTTTTATTAACGCTTCCAGTTGTTAACAATTCCACTTTCGAAAATAAACTGAACTTTCAATGCAATCTACTCTTGTATTTATATAAGTTTACAAGCTTCTGGAAGCTTCTGTCTGGTTCAGGCACAATCTAAGCTTTCGGTACTAATTCGAGTCTCGAATTAGTACTTCAAGTTCGATTTAGTACTCAGTTAAAACATGTTGCAAATATGTAGCATACTTTTAGGCGCTTGGTCGTTGTACACAATGAATGTTGGTTGTTGTACACAATAAATGGTGGTTGTTGTACACAATGAATCCAACAGATGTCGTTAGTTTACAAAATGTATCATCCAAATATCTAAACTTGTTGCCACATCACAATACTATTCATATTTATTTTTAATAATAAATAAATAACGAAATAAACATATATTTAAATACCACATCATACTTATTAAAACACAATATCACGTCAAAATACTTTTCCGAATTGATATGATCACGTAATGCACTTGCAAACTTCGAGAAAATAACTTCATTACCAAAAGCTAACAAAATTTAAGTGCATTTTAACGATTTTCCAACTATTAGTAAATACTATTAATACACAAATACGACAACACCTACCCTCTCACACTATTAAATTTGTTCTCAAAAGCTCAAAAACCGAAAGCCCAAAAAGCCCAATATGATAAAAACCAATGAAAAATATATAGTAGTGTTTTTATTTGGCAAAGGTTGGATTAGAAACTTTCTTCCGAATGGTCCTATACAATATAACTGCTAGTATGCTGAAGAGCTCATTTTGTCCGCGACCCTCTTTTTCATATATATAAATGATCTCGTTTCGGCATTTTCTAATAAATTGCTGGCGATAGTTCACTTAGCTTCCATATTGGTTCCTTCATTAAAATCTGATTTAAACAGCATTATACAATAGGAAAAACAAGCCGTGTGGAGTTGAATGCTTCGAATTCGAAAACTCAATGCTGTCTTTTGTCGTTAAAGCGTAACCCACCGTGCCACTGTCTATGAGTTGAAATTAAATCACAGAAACAAAACAGCTTGCGATTCTTGGTATGTGCATTACTAAGCATCTCTTATGGAACGATCACTTATTAGTTATTGGACGTAACCAAATATGCCACCAGAATTTTAGGCTTCCTCCAAAGATGTTTACAAATTTTCTCTCCTTCCTATCTGAATATATTATGTATAAAACTTATATCACTACCCCTTGAGTGTTTTTTTTTTAAATAACTGCATTTTCAGATTTGAAGAAAAGTAGAACAGGATCAATATAAATCAATAATATATAAGAATCTACACACTAAAGGCTTCCCATGGACACATTCGAGTGCCTCAATTCAATATACATACCGAAGTAAATTTAACATAGACAAAACCCAAAATACACCAATTACTATCAAAATGTAATATAACCAAAACAAGAAAAACAAATATTCTGCGCAATTTGCTAGAAAATTAAGATATAGTAAATCTTCATTCTAATGAAATAATTTGCGCTTTGTCCCTTTTTCGGACACATCCAATTAGTTTATTGTGCCCTCTTCAAAGCAAGCTATTCTGACAAAATGTAAGCGCGCATGGAAAAATTTTAGATGCACAGTTATTTCAACATCCAAACTAATCAAAAAATATTTAGAATAAAATTTAAAACAAATAAGTATATAAAATGCACGGATCACAATAAAAACTTAACAAACGAAAATGATAATTTGTGTTGTTTAAATATTTTTTTAAAATAGATTGTTCAACATATATTGAAAAATACTAACAAACAAAGTCACCCGAACAAACAAAACAATGTTGCAGATAAAATGCTATAATGACTATAATTTGCAATCTTCAGACTCATATTTCATATTTTTTTATTATAATCTTCATTCTGCATTTTAGTCTCCCCTTTCTATCGCACAAGTATAATTTTTATATTTTGGGTCCTCTTGTTTTGAAGATGTCGATTCAAATACAGATGAAGATACATGTAAAGCAAAAACAACCTAAATTTAAAAACTAGAATAAGAAAAAAAATTACCTATCCTACTTATCCCTATTCAAAATATCGATTTAAAAAAAAAAATAAGAAAAAATGATTAAAAATACAAAAACCGTTATAAGAAAATGATTTAATGTGAAATTAATTTGGCTACCTACATCTTCCTTAATTTTAATTTTGATTGTAATCGGTGAATTAGTTCCCGAGAAAGTCGAAGAAACAAAAAAACAGTGCGTTTTTAGTCCATTATCTTAAAATTTGATTACCTAAACATAATCCACGTCTACAAAGGCATACTGATTTTTTTCATATAAGTTCTTGTAGCCGAAAAATAAGCTTTTGCTTAAAGGTGACTGTAGTAGTCAATATTTGAGCTAACAAAAAAATGAAAAAATTCCACTTTGTTATGTACTAAATTTGAAGACACAATAATAGGAGTTTATAAATACAAAATAAATGTTTATTTTTGATTTAATTTGATTGGTTTTTCTTTTTTAATATGCAGAATACACTGATCCAGAAAATCTATCCTATCCTATCCTATCCCAAATCCGAAAGCAATCGTGTTTTAAATCGACGCAAGGTTGAAAACGATTTTTCAGTTAAAATACTTAAAAGCATACGTATTCCAGGATACATTTCAATGTTTGAGATAACAATCAAACATGACATTACGATGATAGAGAAACATATTTGAGTTACTGCCAAAATTCTGTCCGTCTGTCTGTGTGTCTGTCTGTCTGTATGGATGTATTTTGGACTGCAGCCTAAACGGTTGGGCCAATCGTCTTCAAACTTTGAATTTAAGGTTATTTTGACATTCTATTTTTTCAATTTTTTTAGCTCAAAAATTAACGGTACCTGTCATATAACCGTAATATAAAATCTTATTTTTCTCGAAAACGGCTCCAAGAATTTTTATAAAAAAATTTGTGTACTACTGTAGGAATGCATTATATTTTGGTAAAAAAATAAATTGCACGACTGGATCGCACGTACTTGCTCATATGTGTGGTCACATTGTAGATTAAAATTTAAGAAAATTAAAATGAACATCAAAGCATTTATTCGATTTTTGTGACTTTTGATTGTTCGAATAAAGTACGTTAAATTGTATTGGGTGAAATAATTTAAACGCCATTTTGTTTCTTTAGGAAATGTAAAAAAGTATGAATTTTTTTTTAAATCGTAGGAGCATTTTTTATATAAAACGGTTTTTTTTTTTAACAATTTTTTTTTTTTAAATTAAAAAAAATAATTCAAGAATACAAACTTAAGCACAAAAATTTAATTTAAACAAAACTCACTTACCCGTTTTCAAAATATTGATTTTTCAAAAAAAAAAAAAAAAATTTTAAATATTAAAAATACAAAAAAAAAGTTTTCAAAAAAAAATTAATGCAAAATTACTTAGGCTACCTACATCTTCTTGAATATCAATTTTGATTGTAATCGGATCACCTGTTTTCGAGAAAGTCGAAGAAAAAAAACCGGCCCTCTGGGAGGTACCGTTCTTAGCCCACCATATTAATTTTTTTTTTCACCAAAATATAATGCATACCTACAGTAGTACATTTCATTTTCTTTAATTTTATTCTACAATGTGACCCCACATACGAGCAAGTAAGAGCGATCCAGTCGTGCAATTTATTTATAATTAGCGCCCACAAAAGATTATTTGTTTCCCTTTTAATGTAGAGCACACTGCGTGGGCATTCGAAAGATAGGGAGGGGAAGGACGGGATGTGTCGATTATTATTGGTTTTGAATGCTTGCAGATCAAAATGGCAAGGGAAAATTTGGCCGGTTAAACTATTCCAAATTCGTGTTGTTCGACTAAAAAAAGAATCCCTATATTTCACGGTACGTCTGATTGGGCTCAAGGGTGAACTGATGAGCATTCTTTGCGAGACGGGTACTGCGGGAGAAATTTTTCAGGGGAGGAATGCAACTGGCTACTGCGAGTAAGCATTTGTTGTAAAAGAAATGATAAAGTAAAGAAAGACATGACCTCCCCCCTGTATACGCAAGGAAATGGCGATTTCTTGGGATTGTGGTCGTCCGACGTCAAACTTCCTCATCGTATTACCTCTTCTTGACGTTGTTCTAGATATCAGCAGCCATGCCTTGGCTACAATGAGGTTTTGTTCCAAATCAATGTTAGCCTTTCGGAATGTTTCGAAAATCGGACATTTATGATATTGAAGCAGTGCCTTGCGTCGAATTTTGACATTTGATTAGGGAGATATCTCCATGTTCCCTTTTAAATTAAGGCAATTAGCCTGAATCTGTTGTTAGAACGCAATGATACTCGGTCTCCATAGTTAAAGTCACCTGGGACACTTTTGATGTCATAGCTGGCACTACTTCTCAAAGTTTTGTCCAACATCTTGGAGAATTATATAGAATTAAAGCAAATTATGTAAGTTCACATGAATTTATTAAAAATAGATTTTTTTCTTAATATTAAACATACTAATCTGACATTGTACCATTGAGGAAGTCACCGCAACAAACAGGGAACAAATAAAATTAGAAATAACATAAATACTCCCAAAAGGTATCTTTATGTTGTCTAACTATAGACTTGGCAAAGAAACAATTTCACCTTTACATTCAGAATGCAATCGTGCGGCAGATTGTCCCATTCCCATTCTATATTTAGGAGTGCCGGGGAATCATGATCCTTCTTCTGGTGAGGATTAATATGTGTTTTTTTTTTGGCCTGCAAATTAAAATACACCAGAGTCTAATAATTATATATATTTTTTGTTTTTGTTTTTGATCGCATAATATATTGGCTGCGAGTCTAGCAGGTCCATTAAGAATTTCCTTTCTCTTAACGAATTAACCGAAAACAATTGATCTATTGAAACACCTGCTGTGCCTGCGGGTAAATATTGGTTCCAATTATAAATTAAATGAATATATGTAAGTATCAAATTCCACGGCAAAAGAGTGGATTTCATATGATCAGTGTAAAGGGTAATGTCACGTAAAATATTGTTCTCTTAGGATTAGTGTAACAGATGGAAACTGGTCCCTGATGTCTTACAACTCAATTCGCTGTTGAATTAACAAACATTAATTAAACTTGGTTGGTATAAAGAGAAATATTTGATATTTAAAGTAAAGGGTGTTTTTTTTAGACGTGTGGTTTTTAAGAAGAAATAAAACGCATATAATTTAATGTTATGGCCAAGAATTTAACCTTGTTATAAAGATAAGGGTTTGCCATTATGTTCTAAAAATAATTTTGGGCAAATGGCAACCGCGGCTGGCTTGAATAAATTCCAGCCGAGAGGCCCAATTTTTTACCACTTTTTGCAGCAATTGGGGCCGTATTTCAGCAATAACGCGTCGAATATTCTCTTCCAAAGCGTCAATCGTCTCGGGCTTATCTGCGTAGACAAGTGACTTCATATAACCTTACAAAAAAAAGTCCAGCGGTGTTAAATCGCACGATCTTGGAGACCACGCCATAGGCCCACGAGGCGAGATAATGCGCTCACCAAAGATTCCTTCAATAAATTGATTGTTTCGTTGGCTGTATGGCATGTAGCGCCGTCTTGTTGGAACCAATGGTCGTCCACATCAACATCCTCGAATTCAGGCACGAAAGTCTTCAATCATGGCTCTATAGCGTTCACCATTGACGGTAACATTATGGCTGGCTTCATTTTTGAAGAAATATGGACCAATGATTCCCTTTGCACATAGAGCACACTAAATGCAATGGCGCGTCTCAACAATGGCTTGTGAATTATGATCACTTCAAATACGATAATTTTGCTTATTAACGTACCCATTCAACCAAAAGTGAGCTTCATAGCTAAACAAAATTTTTTTTGTGAAAATCGGGATGGATGGCCATCTCGTTTTGGGCCCATTCACCGACCCGCTTGATGGACGTTCGGCTTCAATTCTTGCACGAGTTGGATTTTGTAAGCCTGCGAACCATCCTTCCGCTAAATCTTCCATAAAGTGGATGGGCACAGCTCCGTTTGTTGCGTGCGATGGCGGATGGATTCATTCGGGTCTTCTTCGATACTCTGTTCCATAGCAGCAATAGCGTCTTCGGTGCGCACTGTACATCTCTTAGGATGCGCATTATCCACTAGAGTAAACGTGGTGCAAAACCGATCCATGGTTGCTCGAATTACAGACTATGCTGTGGAATTATGTCGACCGAATATTGGACGGTGCGCGAGTTAAAGGTCGTGGTTGCGGATTTGCGTTAAAAAATATAACTTTAGTGATTGAAAGACAAAATGATAATGAATGTACAATATGTTTGGCCTTAACATTGAACCTACTTAATAATTTTTATTTGCTTAGGTGATTTTAAGAATCGCCGGAAATTTAGCAGACGCTGATTAGACTTAATTTCCAGAAATGCTTATTGTCAACTTTGCATTACAGTTTATTGCAGTTCATTGTTCTACATTATGTTTATTGAACTTGAGTGTGTAGCTGATGTTGATATTGCTGATGTTGATACCGCTGATGTTGGGAGTTGGCGGAAATGGGGTTCGTAACCATTATTTTGATAATAAATTTGCACGATTTGCAAACGTTGTTCAGGAATAAGTCTATTCATTATGAAATGAAACCAAACTGTGCATAAATCAAAACGACGAACTCCGAAAAAAGTATTGCGAGATTGTAAACCACACATCTAGAAAAACACCCTTCAGAAATAGTGGATCTTTTTGTTTAAGCACATAAGGATTGCTAACATTTTACTGATAGATTAACTAAGACTCATACTATTGGAACACGGCTAATTTCAAATTATACGTACCCACTTATGCACATAATATATAATGCCCAAAGGTTGGACAGACTGTGGAAGACATTCGTTTTATTGTTATGTTAGGTTAGACGGGGTGATGATAAGCTAGCGGAGTCATCACACTCGGATCCAAAGGATCCATTACGGTCCCCAGGAGTAGGAGGAACAGGTGCGAGAGGGAGAATTAATTATGGGCTGTTTTCCTGGCCTGAGATAGGCTGGGCATTCTCGTGAATTCTTTTTTTCTTATTTTCCAGTGGTTCAAGTACCCATAGGGAATAGTTTGGCTTGGTTCCATAGAAAAATCATTTTTGGCCAGTTCATCAGCCCTTTCATTTCCGTGAATGTCGCAGTGTCCTGGGACCGGTCGGAGGGTAACCAGGTATGTTTCACTGATTTGCCGCAGATTTTTGCAACATCGGGCAATCAGCTTGGACTTGGAGACGATTGAGAATATGGCTTCAATTGCCGCCTGGCTGTTTATAAAAATATCAATATTTTTCTTTTCCAGGTTAAAAGCTAAAAGGTGCTTTGCGGCTTCGTCTACTGCGAGCGCTTCTGCCTAAAAAACACTACTAAAGTTTGGCAAATTTATAAATCTGTTTCAGAATCGTCTTTATAGACCGAGATATGATTTTTATTTATGAACCCATTTTCCTTCCAGCATTCTAATGTAGGAAAGTCTGTTAGTGCCATCGTGTTATCGGAATTATTCCACCAGGCCCTTCAGATTTATATGCTGAGAAAGAGTATGGCCCAAGCAACTCATTTTTCCGAAATCGAAAACTCAATCTCTGAAATCGGACAAATATTAAAAAAGGTCAATTTGGTTTGATACGGTTCAAAGGAGGAACTTAAGCTAGTTGAAACTTGAAAGCTGAAAAGCTAATAGCATCTGCCATATAACTGTTGAGTAAAAGCTGTTTTCCTTCAATATTTTCGATTGTCCTTATATGTATATGTAACTTATTTTATTTTATAACATATCTCATGTTTACAACTTACATAAATATCAAACGGGAAGTTTACATAACTATCCAAATATCACTTGACAAGGATCTTATTAATAATACAAATTAAATTCTTCCCTCAATCAGGAAGTTCTATAAATTCATAAAACAGCCATTTCTGGACCGTATTTATGACCAAACTCTACAAAATCGTTCTTCCTTAAAGCTTAAATGCTTTATTTTTCCCAACACACTCATTGTAAGTATAAATGTTTAAGTCAAACACTTCCCATTGCCGATTCCTTTTTATGGCTTAATGATTGTAGTCATATAAATAATTGATGGCATCAAATATTTTTTCTTTCAAAGGACATACGATAATGAAAACAAGGAATAAAAAAGGTTGCTTCCAGGAATGATGCTCAGAAATAATATTTATTAAAAAACAATTCAACTAAAGAGAAATATGATGCTTAAAGCTTAAGAAATCTGAAGATCTTTAAGATGGTATAGCTAATAAATCACAAGTTTTATCACCCCGATTTTTAAATTTATTTCTTAATCTATCATTTTGAAACCCAAAAAAAGGAACAGTAGGTATTTCTTTTAAGCATAACTTCTTTTAGTTGTAATCGACGAATAAAGCAGTTGACCGAGAATGTTAATTATTTAATTAATTAATTAGTAGGACTGGCATTGCCATTCCATTTTTCATAAGAAGCTGTTGCGTTAAATCTGAAAAGCTACATACAAAATTTAGATGCAGTTTTTTTTTAAACTTGTTGCTGTAGCTTAAACTTTGATATTTTAATGCAACTTTCTTTCGGTGATTTAAACAATTAATGTTAAGTCACTGTCTGGATACTACATCAAAAATGCATTTCTCATAAGTGCATATTTTGATCCAGAACTATTGGATGCAGTTTCCAAGTCTAAATTTAAAATTCATTTGAACAGTTCCTGAGAAACACAAGTTTACTCTTACGCTTTTATTGCAGATACTGTTATTCATTATTAACCTTGTAGGAAATTGTCTAGGAACATTGAAACCAAAATTTATCTCGATTAAATTTCAAATTTAGAATTTAAAGAACACAATACATACATAACAAATACAGGGTGTATGTTTTTAAATATAGTTCTTTGATAAAGTAATAAACACTACAGAGTTGTCATATGATGAAATCAACAATCGTGCGGATTTCTCAGTCACAATGTTGTTTTTTTTGTACTAAGTACATTTTTCAAGGAAATAACAAAAAATTGTTATTAACTATTCGGGTTTGCTCAAAGCAACTGCCAACAGCAGGGCTGGGTCGTATTTTGCAGCTTGATTTTGTGGACAGTTGGATTCCCACTCACAAAAAATGGGAACCGTGGATCAGGGATAGGAATGCTGAGTCCAGAAAGTGCAAAATAAGTAGTAGATAATAAAAAATAAATTGCACTGGATCGCACGTACTTGCTCTTATGTCCTGTCACAGCTTGGAATAAAATTTACAAAATTTTAAAGGAACTTCAGATTATATTCTATTTTTCTGACTTTTGATTGCTTGAAAAAGTACGTAAAATTGTTTTCAGCGGAAAAATTTAAACGCCATTTTATTTCTTTAAAAAATGTGAAAAAGTGTGAAAAAAGTGTTTTTAAATAAAACGGTTTTTTTAACAACTTTTTTTAAAAAATTGAAAAAAATAATTCAAGAATACAAACTTAAGCACAAAAATAACATACATTTAAAAACAAAATTTAAAAACAAATTAAATTACCCGTTTTCAAAATATTGATTTTTCAAAAAAAAAAAAAAAAATTAAAAAAATATTAAAAATCCAAAAAAAAAGTTTTCGAAAAATAATTTATGCAAATTTACTCAGGCTTTCTACATCTTCTTGAATATCAATTTTGATTGTAATCGGATCAAGTCGAAGAAAAAAAAACCGGTCCTATGGGAGGTACCGCTTTTGGCCCACCATATTAATTTTTTTTCACCAAAATATAATGCATACCTACAGTAGTACACTGATTTTTTTTATAAAAATTCTTGGAGCCGTTTTCGAGAAAAATAAGCTTTTACATAACGGTTATATGACAGTTACCGTTATTTTTTGAGCTAAAAAAAAAATTGAAAAAAGTCCTCTGTAGAATGTCAAAAGAATCTTAAGTTCAAAAATTGAAAACGATTGGCCTAACCGTTTAGGCTGCAGTCCAGAATACATCCGTACAGACAGACAGACAGCCAGACAGACAGACAGACAGACAGACAGACGGACAGAATTTTGCCAGTAACTCAAATATGTTTCTCTGTCATCGTAATGTCATGTTTGATTGTTATCTCAAAATTTTTAATCTGAACGAATGCATAACTTGTATTATAGTCCCTATAATCGCAAGTAAAAAATTATAGCAGAAAACTTATAAACATTTTCATTTTATTTAATACTAGCTGACCCAATCGGTGTTGCTCGAGTATTTAATACATTTTCATGCTACTGGATCCCAACAACAGCGCTACCTATCGCATCCATAAGTACATATATCTAAAAAAAACCAAGCCTAATATGTTAATACACACAAAAATTTTATTTAAACAGTCAAAGCTTATAAACTTAATATTGTTGGTTTGAAAATTATTTTCGTGGATATACATATCTCCACTCCAGCGCCAGCTATTGGGTGAAAATTTTGCCAAATCGTTCCAAAAGTAAGAATTTTCAAACCCTAGCGTCACCTTTAGGGTATGTTACCGTTATGTATGTTATTTCATACAATGTTATCTGCTAAATCGGTCTGGCCATTTCTTAAATTAGCCGAAGAAAACAACCAGAGAAGCAGGCACACCTTTAAAAATCTTTTTTATGTTAAAAGTAAAAGTACAGTATACTTTCAAACGCATTTAGTAAATGCCTCTTGCGAGGAACTGAGAAAACCTCCAAGAGTAAAATTTGTCTCGAAAAAGTGCATCTCATGTAGCCGTTCGGACTCGGCGGTAAACTGTAGGTCCCTTCCATTCTTGCAGATAAACATACACACAGAGAGTATAAGTCACTAGGCCTTAGCTCCTTAGGGAGATGACGCGCCAATAAATGTATGTATGTATAGTTAAAAATATTATATCGTTTGATTTTGAGTCAAATAAGAATTTTCGATTAAAAAACGACCCTAGGGGTAATGAAAATAGCCTTTGTTGTTGATAACAATTACAACATCAACTATCTGTCTGTGAAATAGCCGCCAAAATTGGTGCAATCGTTTCGGAGATAAGACGGAACAAACAGACAGAAAGATAGACCCACTAGGTGGGCTGGGGTTGTTTTTTCGAAAATTATTGTTTGTGGACCGATTTGTCTCACAATCACGCCTTATAACATTTATTTAAAGTTCTTGGACCGATTTGACTCAAAAGCATACCGTATAACATTTTGCCTTTCGCAAAGTTTTGACCCCATAGCTGTTGCTGAAGTGGAATTATTAACGATCATGTATGTGTATAATGTGTATATAGTTTCCATATCAAACGAGCAAATCGCTAGTTAACAACGAATGTAATAAGTTTTTTGATGAGTGTATTCAGATCGAGCAATTGACTTTTTAGATATGCCAAAATGAAACAATATTAAACATTTTAAATTAATTTTTTATCGTTATATAAAAACAATTTAAACGAAGTAGAAATAAGTTACTATTTGGCAGATGCATACACATAAATAAATGAAGAAGATCTACTACATATGAAGTAGATTGGCAGCATTGCGGTAGATACCCGGAGCTCAGCAAGGATCCGCGTTCAAAAGCAAATTTAGGCGTCCTCTACCTTTTCATATACAAGATACAACCATTATACAGGTTGGGCCAAAAGAAGTCATCCATCCGATATTGTTTGGCTCTCTTTTTTTCGAAATGAAAAACTTCGATTCTGTTTTTTGATTATGTTTAGAGTTGTATTGGTCAAGTCGAGAAGATGATATCGGCCAAATGGGCGCCGTCACAATTGTTTGGCAAACGGGCTCGTTTTATGGCATTTTTCATCATTTCAGCGAGAACTACGAGCGACAGATTCTCCCACTTGTGTCGAATGTTGTGCTTGAGGGCTTCCAGAGTCTCGGGCTTGTTTACGTAAACACGGGAGTTCAAAAAACCCAACAAAAAAGTCTGAAACGGTTAAATCGGGCGATTTTGCGGACCAGTGCAAATCGCCAAAACGAGAGATGAAGCGACCCGGAAACACCGCCTTCAAAATATCAGTTCATGTATCGCTCCATGGCTTGTTTACTTGTATTCTGCATCTGTCCGCAATGTCAAAACAGATTTGACATTGGCGGCCATTTGCAAAAATGAGAGCATCTTCCAATAGGGTGATTTCTTTTTGCCCACCTTGTATAATAAAATAACATAATTTTAGAACTAACTAACATTAACAAGTTTTCTTTTCAACCGCTCTAAATTTCATTGCGATTTAACCTCTACAGATTACAACTTTAGAACCAACAACCACGCTTTATATAGGATTTTTTTTTTTACTAGAATGCAAGTCTGACTTACTAGTATTTTCTAATTCTTGCTCTGACATTATGGCACTGATCGCTGATTACTTAATGAATGTGGAATTTAAAACAATTTAGTTATGGGAAAAACAAATAAAACTCGTGGATGTTAAACTGTATACCTTAATTGATAAATTTATTTTCTCCTTAAATTAAGTTGATTTCTTTAGTATAACTAACTTCTGGTACTGAATTATAGTAAATTGAGTTGGTGGTTTGACGACTAATTTACAACTGAACTCCATGGTAAACAAACATTAGGGCTGATACTGCTTTTTCATTCAATCCAACCAGTCCTACATGACTTGGAGTGCGAAACGCATTAAAAATTAGCTTTGTCCATCATAATACAACAGTTTGAGTTTTTCGTTAAAAAAGTACTCGATTGTTACATTTTCGCATATTTCTCATTATCATTCGCTTACATATATATATGAGTTGCGAACAGTGTTCGACAGTTTTTTGTTTATTTTCTTATTTTAAATTTTGTTTTATTAACTTTTGTATTTTATTTTGTTTCAATTTGTTTTTGAAATTGAAAAATACAAATAAAAAAATCTTAAACGAAAGATTGCTTGGCCTCACTTTTTTCTAAACCAAATTTTATTGAAATCGGTTAAGCTGTTGCGAAGAAAACGGACAGATTACCATATTCTACGTTTTATTGGAATTGGAAGTTTTTTTGTTTGATTTTTCGCAGACTCACTAAAAAACACACCTTGGGGTTCAGTTAGGTAGGATAGGATAAGGAAAAATGAAACACTTGTTCGATGCAACAAACTTCTACCTAACATCCTAAACCAAACAACATCGCAAATACAAAACGGGTGAATAGATACTTTTATTAGAATACCACTACAGCATGCCAAGGATTGCGGAACGCGGAAGTTGTGATTCCGATTCCGATGCTACACGCTCACGCACCAAAGTCGCTTCGTTGATTTCGACTTTACGCTTCGTCCTCGTCATCTTTGTTTAGGCGTTTACAAACCAAACAAACAATTCACTCCGCATTTCATCCTTTGTTGTCGCCCCCGCAAACTGGAATGAAAAACTGGAAGTTGCTAATGGTATTGGCAGTGTAGTGGTTTGGTTGATGGTAAATTGGTATGCTTCGCGTCGAACTTCTCTCACTCTCTTTGCTTTCACTCACCAAACATAAAGTTGCCGGCATGCACTCGAAACTCGAAGATTCATTCGTAAAGTAATCGCTGTCGTGGCCAGTTCGGGTGGCGGAATTTTTGCCGTGAGGACTAAAATAGATTCATCTCTGTGTATCTGTATCTCACTCCTAGAAGAAAAAAAGCCAGACGGTCGGCTAATTTACAAAACAAATTAATTTTTTGAAAGAAAAAACACAGTTTTAC
Source organism: Platycheirus rosarum (assembly GCA_963971375.1). Classification (NCBI taxonomy): domain Eukaryota; kingdom Metazoa; phylum Arthropoda; class Insecta; order Diptera; family Syrphidae; genus Platycheirus; species Platycheirus rosarum. The sequence continues at coordinate 42,484,803 of OZ020509.1, forward strand.
AACTGCCCACCCAATCAACATAATATCTTTATTGTTAAAATAAAAAAAAAAAAACATTATAGTTAAAAATAATATAAACAAAAAACATCTATACAGTTTATTGTACTATTAAATAATGCCGGTAAAATAAAACGCAAAAGGAAGCTTTCATTCTAACCATTATTGTAGTGAATGAGTAAGCTTGTGTAGGTAGTTGTTGTTATCGATTTTTTGTGTGCCGGAGTTAGAGTAGAGTCTGTTCTATGACGACGAGTCCTTGCAAAACATAGTCGGTGCTCCGACAGTGATAACGACCACCATTTATACGGGGTGGCAGTGTACCAGTCGATTTGAACGAAGCTAGAAACTCAAATAAAAACCATATTTTCAAAAAAAGGTGGTAGTTTATTGTGTCTGTATGGGTTATTCGTGTTATCCTTCGCTATGGATCCAATAGTCAACATTGTAGAAATTTCTTCAATCTAAAGAAAGGGCGGCGAAGCGGCAGAAAAAGTACTCTGTCTGCGACGACTGTCTTCCTTTCCCCCTACGGTATCCCCACCTGTGATAGAGTAACAGGACTTTATCCTACGTATCTTAAGAGGGTGGGTGGCTTCTGATTCTGATGTGTAACTGACTTTTATTTGTTCGCTATGCAACTTTAGAAAAGGATTTTTCAAATGCATACTGTAATTGTAACTACCGCAGATGCCATGTGTGTTACTAACTAATTCAGTGCGGTCGAAAACCAAAATAAACGTCATAGCAAGAGACTTCACATTGGCGGCGGTGTAATAAATTTAAAGGAAATTCGATATAATTCACATCAACCGCTGCTGTAGGGTGCGTGTAGTGAGGGTTGATTCCATTTTAATTTGTTGTGTCTGCAGTTCCTAGTATCTGTTGGTGCTGCGTAGTGAAGTGTTAATTTGCCATTCCTGCAAAAAATAAAAAATTCTGCGGTTGCTGTACTCGCAGAAGTTAATGTTGATAGTTGATTGAATATAAATATTATTGTGGATTTATTTTGATAGTGATGAAGTGCGAATATCCTTGGCATTCGTATGCATGTACATAAGTATACATAAATATCTACTTTACATCAGTTGAAACGATAATCACAATTCCGTTTGAATTATTTAAGTGTCAAATCAAATAAATATAATAAATTAAATTGGCGTGAACAACTATAACAATCATTTCATGGTCGATTCTATTATAATGGATAAAATGCAGTAATTAAGAACATCATTGTCTATGTTTAGTCGGTAAGTGGACAATTTTGTTTGTTTTTTAATTCTTTAATGAATACAAAATGCATTTTGCATGTATATGTACATATGTATATATGTATGTATTGTATACATATACGGCAAATGTTTGGATTGTACCTCAAATAAGGTTTGATTCAATCGCATTATATCTGATTAAATGGATAATTAGTTTATGGCAATCGATAACCATCATGTATCAAGGACAAAAGGTATTTCAGTTCGTAATGCATAGGTATGTAGAAAGGTTGGTAATTAATTTGATTAAGTTTTTTTCTCTTCCGAGCATGAATTAACTACAATTGTACCTATGTACGCTGTAACCTTCTAGGTACATATAAGTATGTAAGTACGTATACAAGTTAGTTTTGATTTTAAAAGCAACAGATAAATGGTTGGTTAAATGCATACATTTTTAATCGAAATGCAAAATAGAAAGCATAGATATTAAATGTAAAAAAGGCTCCTTTAAAATGTTACGTTATTAGATGTCTTAAATAACACTCATTTTGAAAATCGGAGTGGTGTTCATAATAAATAGTTTTTATTTTTAGTGATAAACTTTAAAGCTAAGTCTTAAAAAAGTTTTTTTTAATAAATTTATTATAAACAGAAAAAAATGTGTTCTAGAAATTGGCACGCAACGTTGATGAGCCTACCTAAATTCCTGGACAAGTTAATTCAATCACACTCTAGACTAGACTTTTTCCTTACGTCTGAGTTCTGACCCTAATAAACATCTTGAGCTTGTGCATTTGTGTTTTATCGGCTCTGGGTACATCTTAATCTGACTATTTCTGCAAATTTTCTATACCAACAAAGTCCATCAGTTCGGTAATATTGAAACGGCAACAGCAACTGAAACGGCCTCAATTATTTCTTCAAGTCCCTTTACTAGTCACTATGATTTCTCGATGGTAACTTATTCTTCTAGGAATAACCTTTGAAACCCCAAAGTTTGATTCGAATTGTAAGGATGTTGTAAAGGTTATAAGAAGTAAGTTTCCGCTATTATAAGGGAAACTGTACAAAAATAACCTTATTAGAAACCACGTCATGCTTATAATCTCAAATCTTAATTAGATGAACCAAATATTCAAAAAAAAATATTCCAATGTCCCAAAATGTTTGAAGATGGAGCACAAAATTTGTTCCAAAGAAACTGACCTTTTCTCTCCTTCCTCCTATCGACTAATTGCACCTAAGTCCCCTATTTGCAAAGCCATAGAAACGTTGATCCATCTTCAGCTTAAGAAATGTCTAGATCCAAAAGCCTTTATCCCATAAAATTGGGACAAAATACACAATAATATGGACTCGGTTTAAGCCAGGACTTTGAAATTGGCGTTAATATCCCAGTCGTTCAATCAATTTTTTAAATGCTTTTTCATTTTTTTTAAGCCTTATTTAGTTTTATTTCCTCACCAGGTTTAAAGAAGTTAGAATTCTGATTTGGAACTCGGTTTGAGATAGTATTCAGACAAGTTAATCCTAAAAATGGACGGTCAGATACGTTCAATGATCTCAGTATATTAAATTCTTACAGGTAATGGGCTAATTGCATAATTGGAAAAGGATCTCAGCCATGGACATTATATGCCATGTCCAGTCGATAGATCGGAAAAAACCGGCTTAGGATGACAAATGTCGGAACTTACTGAAACTTTATCATAATGTTAAAGGATGGAAAATTAACATTTTCTCAAGTTTTCGACCTCGTGGGCCCTGTGCAAAATTTTCGACCTTTTTTAGTTTTCCATTAATAACTTTTTTCTTACGTCCTACGTTAAGTACGTTAAGAACGTTCAAATATATTTTGTAGAGAATACATTTATGGTATATACATAGGTCTAGTAGCTAGACTCAATACTCAATACAAAAATTTAAAACACACTCAGCTTAAACCTCTATATAAAGAGATATAGGCATTTGAAAGCTTGAGTTATAAAAAGCATTTTCGGATTTGCGACATTTCAATCCGCTCCTGGAGACGCAGTTATTTTTTTGGAATATTTTTGATATATGGATCAAGTAGATACACTCAATATCTACCCGATCCATATACCAAAAATCTCTTGAAAAGATAACTGGGCCTCCAGGAGCGGATTTAAAAAGCACGAGTCAGAAAAAAAAATTTTCACTCAATTTCACTATATTTAGAGGTCCCAGCTGAGTATGTTTTGCATTGTCAGGTAGGTATTGAGTCCACGTTTTTTGCACCAGGTACACGAGTTTAAAAACTTGAGAAAATTTAAATTTAACATCCCTTAACATTATCCCAAGGTTTCATTCTGTTCCGACCTTAGTCGACCTAAAACTACCTGTCGACTGGACTATATTATGTAGTGTATGTATAAGAAAAATTCCTTTCAATATGACAATTATCAAGAACACCTTTTAAGATATGACAAGGACATATTTGTCAAAGTCTTATAATGACAAAATTGTCACTACAAATTGTTCATTGTATTCAAATAACAATTCTGTTAACTCTCAATATTTTATGGAATGAATAAAAATTGTCAGACAAATCCGACAACATTTTGTGGCCTTGTCAATGCTCATGAAAGAAGGTCCTTGTCAAGCTAGACAAGAACGCCTTACTTTTAAATGTCCTTCTTTTCAAGTTGAAATATCAATAATTTCAAGATTTGTTAAGTAGTCGGAAACTTTGAGGGATTATGACACTCCGAACTAGACTTTCTAATAAATCCACGCCTTACCTGATATACCACCTGGAACACCCCTTAATATATAGTTCCTTAAAACCAAACTAACTATCAATCAATTTTCCATTATAACTATGTAACATGTCATTAATATCAAACACACCACGAACATGCGAAGAGGAATGACACAGAAACAATGCAGATAATAGATTCAGATATCCACGGCACGAAGTATGTAGCTATAGTATCCAGCAATAGGTCAGGAACTCTCAGGCGATTTCGAAATCATGTCAAGTAGAGAACCAAATTCGTTTAATGTACTAAGTTTGACGTACGATGGTATTGTACTATTTATTCTAGCCATAACTTAGTTTTCATAAAATGGGAATTGCTCAAATAAGCTATGACTATCCATCTTGTATTTAATGTTATAACCGTCATAGATACAACAGTAAATAATTATATGTATGTGTATACATATGTATATGAAACTCTCTTAAAGTGTGTCCACACCAAAGAAATATATGTTTTTAAACATTTCAGAAACAAATAAAAAATATTTCAGAAATGTTTCTTTTTTCTAAAATGTTTTTTTAAATGTTTCTGAAATGTTTATTTAGGTCTGGACGCTTCGCGAAACATTTCTGAAATGTTTATGAAATGTTTCTCTGTTTCCCCTTCCGGACGGAAACTTTTTTTCAATTTTCCAGCAATTTAGTCTAGTTAACAGGTTTTTTGTTTTAATTTGTTTGTATTTTGTTCATAATGACAAAACGCGATCCTATGATTGCGAAGCGTCTAGACCTAAATAAACATTTCAGAAACATTTAAAAAACATTTTAGAAAAAAGTAACATTTCTGAAATATTTTTTTATTTGTTTCTGAAATGTTTAAAAAAATAAAAAAAAAACATTTTAGAAATGTTTCTGAAATTTCTAAAACATTTCTTAAATGTTTACTTGTTTTCCATTATATGTATTCAGTTTTGTACTTCAAGATGGATTTTAAAAAAGGAGCAATCATAGCTTCCTATAAGGTACCTGTACCAAATAAGGCCCACCTAATATGTTTTCCCTAATAACTCTCTTATTGTATTATATATGAAGGAAAACTAAAAATTAGTTCAATTATACAAAATAAAACGGGAACTTAAGTTCAAAAAAAGCTGCTCAATATTTTTTTTCCATGATTTAAAAAAACCTTCCGTTGGGCCTTATTAGGAACCTGTGCTCCAAATAAGGCCCATAAGTTTTTTTCTCAAACAATGTTAAATTTCTTCCTGAAAAAAGTAAAAATTAAATAAAACAGAAATTTTTTATGATACATTTTTAATGATATATTTCAAGGAGAGTATTAAAATGTCTCCTTGACAAAAAAGAACTTAAAAAAAACTTAAAACTAAAAATTAACGTAAATAGAAATTCATTTTGAAAAATAAGCCTTTAAAGTAAAAATAAATCAGTTCATTTTGTAATTAAATAAAAAAAAACGTAGCAATTGAAGAGTTTAAAGACATCCACCTGGACATTCAAAAGCCTCGTCTTCTTCAGTCAACCCGACGCATAGTTCATGATACCAAGCGCCGCAAGCCTGACATTGGCTCGTGTATTCCATTCTATCAATTTTACAGGCGTGACTATACCACGCTCATGTCCCTTCCTTTCGTTTAGGTTCTCTTTTCGATGTTGATGTTTTGGGTTGAGAAGCTGTATCCAGTTCCTTTTGTTTCTCTTCGAAAAGATGTTTTGTAACTTCTTGGCCTTTGAAGTGCAAGGCTTTTTTTCGATTTGTTATTCGAATGACCTTAGTTTTAGGTGTGGGAAGCAGTTTTTAAAATGGAGATTTTTAATTTGATTGTTTACACAACTCTTCCTCTAATTGATATCCACTGCTTGAAGCATTGTAGCTAGTCCTGTAATTTTTGGCGCAGAATTGAAACCCGATGTTTGAGCTACCAATGTTTAGAGTGGAGCATTGTCAGAGTCATCATCTGAATTGTAGATCTCCGGTATAATGTTAGGCTGCTGCGTTTGTGGACCAGATGTGCTTGGAACACTGTTTTCTAATTTTGTCGGGAGCGATTGCTATCTGTGGAATCGCTTCTGGATCAAAAGGATACAATCCTGACGCTCTAAATCCTGAAGTAATGTTGTCATATATCACTCATTTTGACAAAACACTTGACAATACAACATTGAAGCTTGTTTTATTAAGTTTCCTTTCTGGAAACTTCGAAGTAAACTTCAATATTTCTTGATCCCAGTGATGCTCGAAAGATCGGTACACGACTTTATCCAGAGGTTGGAGCTCATGTGTGGTGTTTGATGGAAGACAATAGAGCGTTATTTCATGTTTTTCTGCTTCGTCCACAAAACTGTAATCCAAATGACACGTAGCTCCGTCGAAAACTAAGAGGCAAGGTCTGGCAGCTTTTAACTTGCTCAAATGAGTATAAAATCCACAAAAGTTGAGTGGTTCATATAGTCTTTTAGGGTCATCTTCACTACGGACCCGAGTGGGAGATTATCCAAAAACTCCGTTTTTTCCCTTATGCCTTTGAAGATGACCATGGGTGGAATTGCAGTTCCTATGGCGTTAACGCAGGTGACACTTTCCGCATGTTCGTTTGATATTTGGTGGACTCTTTATGACCCTTTAAGAGCCAAGACATTTTTTGGTAATGCAAATTTATTCTACAGCCTTTTTCATCCAATAAGGCCCACTCAAGATTTTCATGGGCCTTATTAGGAACACGGTAGACTTTTGTTTATAAAATTAAAAACTAAAATCTACCTGGTAAACAAAAGTTTTTTTTGTGAAAAATGTATTTTTACATTATATATTTCACTAAAAAAAAAAAAATATTTTTTATAAGAACACGCGCGCGCACAGCTTCGCGAACTTTAATTAACTGCCAGTCTCAACACGATCTAGAGAACCGCTTATTTTTGTTGTGTGTGCAGTGAAATGCGAAGGGTTACACATGCAAAAAAAAAAGTCCCGTTTATTGTTGATTTTGTTGTTTTCTGTCTCCTGGGCCTTATTAGGAGCTGGGCCTTATTTGGTTCAGGTACCTTAGACTAAAATGCTTGAAAAATAAAGAAAGATTTCCGATTGGAAGGGGAAACAGAGAGACATTTCATAAACATTTCAGAAATGTTTAGCAAAGCGTCCAGATTTAAATAAACATTTCAGAAACATTTAAAAAAACATTTCAGAGAGAAAGAAACATTTCTGAAATGTTTTTTAAATGTTTCTGAAATGTTTAAAATAAATGTTTCTTTGGTGTAGACATATCATTAAAACAAACATTTCATTTTAAAATAAATAATATATGTACATACATATGTATGTACACGCAACTAATCTCATCCTCGATCTCAGCTTTGTTTTGATTAATGGGAACAGCTTTGTTTGATGGTTCCATTCTTTCGGGACTCCAAGCTTTTCCTGAATACACTTTGTATATAAATACAAAAACTTTTTCCAGCAATTTTCACAGAAATATTTGCAAACTCTTCCTCAACCTAAATGCCATGATTTCAAAAGTTTCAAATAAATTACCAGAAATTGATTTATTGAACAATAAAATCTTTAACTGCTGCTCAAAAGTTTAATCGATAAATGTATGTATGTAGTTTGCTACGGCGGCATGGCATGGTGTTTACAACCTAAAAAAAATGTAAAACAAGAAAAAACCCATTGAAATAAAAACTTTTTAAATTACATTTGCCAAAGTATCCTTTTTTGTGTCCGTTTTGGTACAAAATAACTACGTTCTACCGAGACGGATGCGGATATAGAGAGAACAAACTTCAGTCAGTTCTGCAAATTAAACGTCCTTTTCAATTAATGTTACTTCGTTTAATTACATTCTCGACTCCTTTTGTCATTTGCGCTTCGTTTTGTTGTTGTTTTTTTATTTTTGTTTTGTTTCGTTATTATTCAGATAAATTTGTTTAGTTATTTAAAAAAAATTGATTTAAGGTTTTAAGTGACATAAAAAGACATCCTTTTGAGGTTGATATGGCTTTTGTGAGTTTTGTTTTAATTGTTGATTAATTAGACTTAATTCAAATTGATTATATCAAATTATTCTTGTTTGTTTTTTATGTAATGATACATAAATTAATACTCTAGTCATCGGAGTAAAGGTTTAGCATCCTTATCCATAAAAGTAACATTTTCATAGGTCTTGTTAATTTGGTTTGCTTTGAAATGTAACTACTAATATGTTTCCAAAAAAAATCTGCACTTTTTTCCTTGAGGCAGATAGCGCTAAAAGACGTGCTAATTCGAGCTTTTTCAGGAACTTGCTTTATTAATTCATTCACGCAAAACAATGCCAAAACTTCACGTATTTGCTCAAAATTCACGTGGAATATATCCTCAAGGGAAAATTTGTTGTGTCCACTTTTTTCGTTCTTAAGGTAAATAGCCAGATAGCAGTATCCAAAATCAAGCCTTAAAAATTCTTACAACATATGTACATAACTGCGAAACACAACAGTAGCAAACATTCCCAGTTTCAAATTAAAAAAAATATTTTCGATTTGTAGATAACTTTGATTTCTTTGAGATCTCCGCATGGATCTTCAAAAAAGCCGTCGGAATACGCCATTAAATGCTCCAATGCACCGATATTTCTGAAGTTGACTTAGACTTATAAAGCACGGCGAATTTGTTTTTCGTTTTAATCGTTCTATTTTATCGATCTCATTAGACCGATTTAAAGGATCGTTAAAACATTCAAACATAAATAAATTCGTTATTTTTTATTTAACAACTAAAATATTCACTATAGAAATAATTTATGTGGCACAAAGACGTTTGTCGGGTCAGCTAGTTTATCTATAAATCTCTTGAGTTATTCATTCTGATTCTCATACTTAGGATGTGCATCTGTATCGAGTTGACAGGTAGCTATCGCAATCACCAAATTCAAACTTTGTGGTGGCCTTTAGTAGATCTGGAGTTGGTAATTTTCCGCTGAAAAGTCTGTAGATGAGAATCATTAGCTATTTGAATCCGAATTATGAAGTCTCCCATCTTTTTTAAGAGCTCTGAGAGTACATATCCCATCTTTTCAGAGTTTTTCACCGCAACAACTAATTTCTACCTCTGAAGATTTTTAAAAAAGTGTCCAAAAAGATGTCCCAAATGTAAAAAAGCCCAATTGTTAAGATCTTAAGAAAAAATGCTACCCGCTGTTCTTTTTTTGACAGCTTCAAAAAGATTGCCAGGTTGTAGAGCTTAGATGAAGTTTTGGTATTTAAAACATATTTTGCAGCTCTTTTAAATCTTTGTTAAAAATATCCTGCAAAATCGTTCAACATTACTAAGATAGATTTGGAAACAGCAACACAGGTCTCGAATGACCCAAATAAAATATATATATATTGCCTTAAGATTCCTACAACTAGAGTTATTGATCCATCATAACTGCTGCATTGTTTGATGCGAATCCAAAAAAGTAGACAAGGGAATCTCCTTTTTTCTGAAGCCGACAAGAATGTAGTGGAAATCCCTGGAACATTTTTATTTTCAGGCTCCACTAAACCAAAAAAGCTATCCAAATTCTTACGGGCATAAGTCTAGTAAAAACTCTTCATATTCGTTTAGTGATTCACGTCATTCGCCTTCGGACGTGCAATCGCAACGGTACCGTATGATAAGCTCATCAAACACCGATTTACAGAGCATTGGTAAATAGAGTAGTAGGAATCTTATGGAGTTTAATGCTTAGAAAACTCAATGCTGCCTTTTGTCGTTAAAGTTTAACATACCCTCCATGCCATTGTCCATGAATGGCATTTGCATTGCATAAATCGAAGAGCTTTCAGCACTCGGTATGTGTGTATGGAATGACCATATATTGGAGACTTCCAAAAATGCTGCTAAGTGCTTAGGCTTTCTGTATCGATGGAAGAAGTTTTTTCCCCTTCTGATCTGGCTACAATTTACAAAGCGTTTATACGCCCAAAACTCGAGTATAACTCATACCTCTGTGCAGGTTTCTCTCAAACATCGCTACACCTGCTCGATAGAATTGAAAACAGAGCGTTAAGATTGATAGGAAATAGAATTGTCTCGGAAACAATTGCTCCTCTCGAACATCCAAGCAATTTGTCATGTCTTTCCTTATTTTATAGTTTTTTTTTTTGTAAAAAAAAATGTTCATTCGAAGTAGCCAGTTGCATTCCTCCCCTTAAAAGTTTCTTCCGCAATAACCGTCTCGCAAGGAATGCGCATCAGTTCACCCTTGAGCCCAATTTTGGACGTACCGTCAAGTATAGAGTTTTTTTTCAGCAGAACAACATGAATTTGGAATAGTTAAAAGTTCCAACACCGCTTTTGGATATGTGTTTGTGTGTGTCTTGACCATATCTACTCATCACATACTCAACTGGACTGTTGCACCTTACCTGTTTACCGTGTACCCGACAAAAAGTTCAAAAAGAAACTTCCTAACGGCTAGCTATAAGTAATTAATGAGAAATAAATACGTTCTTAAAGCTGACGATGTAAATAAACATTTCTATAATATAACTATATACATACATATACATATGTATATGCTTGGTATAGACGTTTAGTATAAACAGATATACTAGTTTATTGTATACCTGGGAACATTATTTTCCCATTTCCAATGGGGATTATTTCATAGAGCCCTTTTGCTTCCCTTTAATTTGTTTACTGTTTTATGGCAACAATTTCACCCCCTACAGAGTGGACTATGCAAAACCCTCTCGAATTTGTATGGAATCTTATTCTTGTTTGGTGGTATGGTATAAACCTTTCTGTTCATTCCCCGACCGAAAGTATATTTTATGAAGCGTGGTAGTAATAAAAAAAAAAAACGAAAACCCAAGTGAAACTCCCTTGAATTGGTGAAATAATGACCAACATTTCTTCACTAATAAAAGAGACTTAAGTTTTGCTAAGGGTTATGGCCGGATTGGTATTATACTACGTGGGGCCTAATGTAACGCTTATAAGATTACTCCTTCTATCTTAATGGCATCTTTATGTTTTTCGTTTTATTTTTTTTTGTTTAATTATAGAAAAACATAGTATCACAAATAAGTATGCAATCGTTGTGACATTTGTTAAAACTTTAAGTGCTGAAAATAAAAAAAAAACAACCTTTCTTTTCAAGTTCCCATTCTTATGATAATGTTGTTTAGATTTTTGGTATTTTTTTTTTGTTTAATGAAAATAAGCCAACAAAAAAAATTGTTATAACATTTTAGGAATTTTTCGAATGCCTACCCAAATATACTCATTACATTGAAATATCCTTTTTATATTAAAAAACGAAAGCCGATTAATCACGCATGGGTGTGTATTTCAGCAAAATTACATTTCATCTTTTTGAGACCGTTAGAGGAAAGCATAATGAAATGTATCGTTTTTTGATTTGTTTTGGGGAGGTTTGTTTAGGAGTTTTCGAGTGCGTTTAAGTTCTGGTGAGGTTTTAAAAAAAAACCATAGAATTATGTTTGTATTGATTAAGACGAAATGAGTAGGAGCTTAAAACTTTTTGTTAGAAAAAAGGATATGCGCCTAGATAAATGTAAAAAGTTTATTCGTTTATCTGTCGTAAAAATGGCAACTTATTTGATTCAAAACTGATATATGTGCCTATGTCTGTATCAATCCGATTTAATAAATTTAGTCTTAACATTGTAGCACACTTTTGTGGAAGCACATACAATAGTACAGCGAAGCACAAATAGCAATTTTGGCGCAGTTCCTTTGAACTTCTAAAAGTTAAAGGAATTTAATGGTTATAGCATTGAAAGAACACAATTTTTTTTAATAATTTCAACGTGCGAAAGGGGATTTTTTATACCCTTAAAATTTCTGAAACCGTACAAGCATATAAATAAATATAAGGAACGTTGGAGGGGGGATTAGTTTTGAAGTTCTTCATATCAAAATGGGAGGAATAACAGAACCAGACAAATCGTTCCACATTCGTGTGGTGTGACTTAAAAAGGTAAAGTAAGGGCTTGGCATAGTTGTTAGTTTGCAGAAGTGCTACGACGGATGGTCTAGGTTTGATCCCCGCCTGTGATTGATTTGATAGATTTTAGACCGATTAGTCTATTTTCAATACAAAAATTAATATTGATCACAGTTAATTTCTTATGATAGTAAATGTATAATAAATATAAAATAAATAGTAAAGTTTCGAGCAAAAAGAAAAAGGATGAAAAAAAGAGGTGGTATCAACTTAACCTAAGCTTTTTTGACAGCCACCTTAATCTATAGCCATTTACTTCACTGCAAGTTGAACTCAACTAGAGGATTTTTATTCTCAACTTGTGATTTTGTTTTTCCTCGCTCAAAGATTACAGTTTCAAATTTTGATTTTCAACTCTCTCGATTTTCTCAACTTCCGAAAAAAGTTGAAGTTGAAAGAGCTAAGTTATAAGTTTTTTTGTGTTTTTTGTTTTTAATTTGCATTGCGTTTTGTTGCTTCTTCTGTCAAAAAAATTCTCGGTCTCGAGAAAACTATTATTGAGAAAATCATACATCATCGATTTCCGGAAGCGAAGATGAAGAAGAGAGATTTTTGGTGGTTGAAAGAATAAAGTGGCGGCGTTCAATGCGTCGCAAAAAGTCAGTCAACACCCCTCTGATTACTCAATTGGCCCTAAAAGTTAGTTGGCATCTAGTCAAAAACATTTCAAGACTAACTTTCAACTGGATTCACTAAAAGTTAGTTGACTAAAAGTCACTGTACGCATTGAACGTCCAACGGGTCGGGCTCGAAAATGTTAAAAAATGCTCGAAAAAAGTAAAATTAAATTTGAAAATAATATAAGCAGGATAAGATTGAAATACTAATGCATTTTACTTAATCTTATCGACGGATCTGAACCAGACAGTAAACGGCTTTGTATTCAAATGAATTTTTTTATATTACCTAATAAAGTCTGTTCTAATATTAAGCGTTTTGGTTAAATTTGATTTTTCGTCAAATTATAATTTATTTTTATTAAGATAGTGAATACCTTTTATCGAAGTGATATATCTCTATAAGTGTATATTTCTATTTTTTTGTATTTGTATATCTTTCTGTATTTCTATATTTTGATATCATTTTTTCAAATAATATTTAACTGTAAGGCACAATGCCTTTTAGAATGCAACCAGATGTTGGACGACACTAGTCACGGACGGTTCTAGCTTGTACTACGAGTTAGAATAATTGTTTCCCAAACTGAGAGCCGAACTTAGGATCTTGAGCTTAACAAAAACATCTTATCTACAGCACCACTGCCGCCCACATCTCTATATATCTTAATCTCTATGTCTCCATATCTCTGTATCCTTATATATCCCTATATCTCTATATTTCTATATCTCTATATATCTTTATAGTATAGTGAATCCAGTAACTTTTCTGTCTTCAAAACTCGTCGAAGAATATCAAACGAACCTCCAACAATGAGTATATCACATTTCAGCCACTCCCACAGAAACCGTACATTTTTTCTGGATACAAAGTAGCCGATGTTTCAATCCAGCACATTATCCAGCTACATACCAAACTTCATCCAAATCCATCCAACCGTTGAGGCGTTATTAGGGAACAAACATCCAAGCATTCACAATTATAATATAAGTAGGATAACATGGCGGCTGTATTGCAACATATTTGAAACAAACCGGTCTTCTTCTTCTATGAAATATATTACTTTTGGCAACTAATTCATTGTTTCTGTCATGATTTCTTTTTCAACCGAAACTTTAGTTTTTAATCAAATTAATTAATCGAGCAAAATAAATTTAAATCTAAAGTTGAAATTTACGTATCTGTCAAAAATATCCCAGGGAAATTTTGAAAAACGCAAGTAGGTGAACTTTTAAATTTTAAACCACGAGATTTAAAATAGTGAAGAAAAACAAATTTCAGCTTGTCACTCAACTCTCAAGTTGGTTTCAACCCTAGAGCAGGTCAACTTTAAAGCTTACGGCTAAGTTGAGCAATAGTGAAGAAAATCGCACATATTTCGCTTTATTTTAGTTTGATTTTGCTCAAACAACGCTACTTGCGAGGTGCGGACACAAAACATTTTTTTTCCAAAGGCCCTCGATGTTCTTGAAGCGTGGAACCAAATGTCCTCAAAATCCCAATCACATGTGCTGACAAAAGGACTTTCTTTGAGTGTTAATCATCTATGCTTTTTTCCTTGATGAAATTCACTAGCTTGCCAAAATTTTTATAACACTAGTAATGTCTTTATTATCCGTGCTTCAAAATTATCAACGCCGTTTGCGCGCATATTTTCTCGGAAAGCTTCAAAAGAAAACATAATTTTTATTATCACTGCTATTGTCACTTCGTGAACAAGCATTTCTGGCTCGTTAACTTCCTTTTCCATTAAACGCACCATTTCATTATTTGACAACAATCTTCTTGAGGAAGTAGTACTCATTTTGTTTCCTGCCATCCAATTTGCATGGGACATTTGTTTGCCACACAATAAAGAAGAACTCGACACTCTTGTTCGCAGTTCCCAGACAAGATTTCCTATGAAAATATCACTTGTCATTTCAATCATTTAAAATTTTTTTTATAGAAATATGTACATAGATAATAATGATTAAAATTAAATCAGCTTTTTTATTTAGGAGTTTGCAATAAAATATGTTAACAATCTCATAGTAACATGGAAGAATTTTTGCCTTATGGTAAAATATAACTGAGATGACACACATTTGGCGTTTTTCTTTATTCACTCATAAAAGGGATCTGAACAGAGTCTGAGCATTCTGAGCATACTCTGATAATTCTCTGAACCGAGCGTAAAAAAAGTGTCAAAATCACAACACTTGACGGTTTTTAGTAGTATGGAGTACGCCATCACACGTCTTGTATTAACGAATTTATGAAAAAAAGTATTTCGAAAACTGTAGGACGTATTTTGATAAAATCCTGTTTTTTATTTTAAGTTTTTTGAAAAATATTTTTTTTTTTTGAAATTTTGGTGTGCAGTTTTTTAGAGTTTACTAACATAGGTGATTATAAAATTTAAAATATTTGTTGATACATTTTAAAAATATTGATTTTGCAAAACAAAAAAAAATCAAAAATTAATTTTAATTACAAAAACAAAGTTAATCAAAATTTTTATATGCAGAATTTATTTGGCTACGTAGATCTTCTCAAATAAAAAAATTGATAGAAATCCGTTACCGAGAAAGCCAACACTTAAAAAAACCGTTATATGAAAGGAACCGTTATTGACTTTTCTCGTACATTTGGTTCTGATCAAATGGTAGCCAATACCAAAAAAAAATTCTCAACAATTTTCATCAAAATCGTTGGAGCCCTTTTCGAGAAAAATAAGCTTTTCCTAAACGGTCATATGGCAGGTACCGTCATTTTTAGGCCCAACAATAAAATTCGAATTTCACGTCTGGGAAATGACAAAAGAATCACACACACCAAATTTAAAAAAAAATCGCTCGAGCCGTTTACTCTGCAAATCGTTATACATACTGACAGACGGACAGATATATTTTGCCACTAACTTTCTTAGACTCTTCTATGATCATAATGTCATGTTTCATTGTTATATCAATTTTTGGTATATTCACGAATCCTAAACTTACCTTATATTCCCTATAATCGCAAGTAAAAAGATGTATTTGCATCATTGAGCATTTATTTGAATCATATCTGCATATTTATCTTTGGATGTATTAACAATTATTTTGAACAGAGGTTAGGATAGACATAAAAACGGTAAGCAGATATAGATACCTTTTTCCATCGACAATCTATAGATTCTAAAAGAAATTGAAAAAAAAAACAATTTAAAACAGTAACAATTAATTAATAGTAGGTTCTTGTTAAACACACTGTATACACACGCAAGTTCTCGCACGTTGAACGTTCGGGAATAACTTAACATGTTGTATATTTTTTTTGTTTTTGTTTTTATAATACAACTCTACCACTGGCGTTGCTCGCGTATAATAGACATTTTCTGGATCTGAGCAACAGCGCCAACTATCGGATCCAAATCAGAAATATTTTTTTAAATTTTTTTTCTGTTTGAATATGTTACAAACCAAATCAAATCTTTTCTTTAAAAATAACCCGAAAACCCGTTGGATTGCTGATTGAGGAAAAGCCATGTGGACTGTTGACTGTTTTTACTTGCGATTATAGCTACTATAATGCAAGTTATGGATTCGTGCAAAAAACAAAAAAGTGGGTCCGGAAATTACGTCTGTCTGTCTGTCTGTCTGTTCGCATCTCTAAAGCCTAAACTGATGAGCCGATTTGTTTCAAACTTGGTATTTAGTATTTGTTTGGTAGTATCTCGGGGGTGTTTTTCAGTTTTGCTCTAGGTCAAAAAATTACGGTACCTGCCATACAATTTTTAACAAAAAGTTTGATTTTCTCGAAAACGGCTCTAACGATTTTCTTACAACAATACATCTTTCAGTTAGAATGAATTTTTCGAAATTTGTTCTATAACGGTACCTCTCATCGAACCGTTTTTTTTTCAAATGCGTTTTTATCGTAAACCATTCTCCGATTTCAATAAAATTTTGCACACAGGAAGTTATTTATAATCCAATAATATTGCATTTTAAAATTTTCCAAAAAAAAAAAAAATGTTTTCGATTTTTTTAAATTTTCTTAAAAAGAAATTGTTTTTCGAAATATTTTGAAAACGGGTTGATTAATTTTTTTTTAAATAATTTTCCCAGATGAAAACTACAGATTTTCTTACAATGACATACTAAAATAAAATTTTAAATATTTTTTCGAAAAGTTAAAAAAAAAAACACTTTATAAAAAAACTGGTCGAACGATTTTCAATAATTTTTATTCCTTGTCCTTGATAGATATTTAGTTTTCAAATATTATTGCATACTTAGTTTTTCTGAGAAAACTCTTAAACTAATTAAAAAATGAAAGAATTTTCGATTTTTTTTTATTGTAATATATATATGCACAACAGATACCTTTTTTCATCCAAATCCTATTTTAAATAAAAAAAGAGTTGCTTGTCTGTAGAATCGGATTACGGACGATAATTTTACGTGATAACGTCATAAGAAAACATTGATGCAACAACACTAACATACAGCCCGTTAACTCACACCCACAAACCCTCTCGTTAAATCCACATACACACACCCCAATATCTACATCTACTTTCTACCTTAACAAAACTCCGCCTATTTTGTATTTCTTTTTCTCTTCTTGTTCTTTTTTGAATTTGAGTGGAATTATTTTGGGAATTTTAGCCTGTTCCTTTTCATGTTCGCATGGTGCTTGCGATCAATTTTGGTTAAAAGAATACCAGTATCGCGGTTAGCATCAGTCATGAGTCTCATCAGCATGAGTCATGTTATTTCGTACCTGTCATCGATTTATAAGACGTTATCACGTCAAAAATAATAATTTAAATAGAGCTGACTACCTTGCGAAACACATTGTATTTTGACATTATCACACAATGAACATTCTCTGCGATAAGGTTAATACAAAACGTTGTTATGGTTGTTAAATTAGTACATTCCTAACTGACGTACAAATATTCACAACACAAAAAAGAATAATGAATTTCAATCACTTATCCTTCCTTTATTTCTAAGGATGTTTTGCCCTTTTTTCTGCGGCGTAAAAAAACACAAACAAAATTCTTTCTCATATTAAATTTCTCCTTTGCATACATTAAACCATAGGAGTAGAAGGTACAAGTATATGTACCACCTTATACATAATATTGTATTCTACCGCACATTTTTCAAAGTTAAGTCCTTGTCATTCGTTTTACGAGTTTAATTTGAAGTCATCAGTCGGTGACTTCTGTGGTTAATGTATTCTCACGTAACCGTGCAAAAAAAATTAATTTTCCGCTTAGCTCAGCTGTAATTTGAGTGAAATAAGTAAGTAAGTAATGCTCTCCTCCATATAACTTTTGTGGTTATGAATTCTTCAAAAAAAAAAAAAACTCATCCTTGGAACTGTCTATCTTCCTTTTAGGGACGGCAAACAAGGAAGAGTATGCGCTTTCAATTTTCCGAATTGTGGACAAAATTCAAATTGAATTATTATGGAAATTATTTTGGGGGAATGGAGGAAGTGGCGTCCCACTTGATTTTTTTTTTTTTGAATAATTTACAAAAGTACGAAAATGGGGAAAATATCAAAATCAAAGTGCAAGGAGGCACTGAGTGGTTTTCGTATTCTATGCTAAATCTTTATTTTTTTTTTTTGCATACAGAAGTTAACTAGAGAGATACATTCTGAACTAGGTACTTAGGTAAATCGATGGGAACTGAAAATGGAATTAATTTCAATAACAACAAAAACTTGTAGCATTTAAAATGTGAAGTGCATTAACTACTGAAGAATGTACTCAAAACTCATCTGGATTTACATATTGACTTTAAAAATACTGACTTCAGCATACTTCCAAATTAATTAACATATGATTTTCAAATTTTTGCTACAGCTTATTGTAGGGTGGTAAATTGACTAAAACTGTATAATTTCGAGAAGAGTAAAAATGGCACATGTTTTAATTCAAGGATATTTTTGAGCATAAAAGGGAGCAAAGTTTTTCTGAAATTAATTTTTGTTTGAATAAAATATAAATAAGGAACAGACACATTTTCTTAAGCTGGCCAGAAAATTGAACTTATACTGGCGATGGATAAGACGACTGAGGCGATGGACCAGTTCTGGGACCGGTAAAAAACATTAGCATTTATACGAGCCCTAGAAGTATTGTCTCAAAAAATAAATTTTACTTGCGTAGATAGTGTAGTTAATATTTTTTTGGCTTATTGGTGGAAGATTTTCTTGAAATATCTATGATCTTTTTGTTCTTCAACAATTGTTTTAAAACTATAAGATTTTTGTCGATTATGAGTTTTAGTAAGCTAAAATTAATGTTCACTATTTAGTGCAAGTGTTAGTAAGAAGTTGTCGAACAAATCTCAGTAAAGAACAAACACTTGCAATAATTTGGCAAAACACCAATACCAGCCACTTGTTTTATACTTCTCACCATGATAAATATAGTATACCATAATAATGTAATTTCTCCATTTAGGACCTTCGAATTTTATGTAATATTCATTAAGCTAAGCAGAAATATTCCGTAAGGACCGTTTGGCAATACGAAAAAGCCAAATGGGACGGCCCGAATTTCGTTTTTTCAAATCATTAACTTATCGATTCTCGATTTTGATTTTCATGTCAATTCTGTAATTTTCCAAAAAAAAAAAATTCTGATCAGCCCTCTCTTGCCCAGTCTCCCAAATGTGTATCTTATTGCTATCTCAAAGTGAATTCTCTCAGGTGCAAAAGCTCTTTAATAACCGCAATACACAAAAAGAGCCCTAAAATCGCTGTTAAAAAATAAAATATTATAATTTGGAAAGCAGTCTACGAAATATTAAGTTTTCGTTGTAGGTCTCTCATTTCTCTTAGACAACATGGCCTTCTTAAATGCAGGTCTACCACCACTTCAACCCTGTTGAATTTGTATCCCACGCCCTAGACAGTAGATGTTATGTTTACTGCCTTGAGACAGGCATTTGATAAAATTTCGGATAAACTTATACTTTTCAAACTATCCTCCTTCGGCATTGAACCTACATATTATTAAATGGATTTTTTCTTATCTAAAACGAAAACTAAAATATTTGTGTCAGGTCTAGCCTCTCCAATCGATTTTAAGCTCCTTCCGGGGTTCCCCAAGGCAGCCACTTAGGTCTTCTCCTTTTTATCCTTTATCTTACTATTAACGACAAATGGTGAATGCTGCTGCTAGCTGATAATACAAAAGTTTTTCAAGACAATTTCTTCGACAGTTGACTCTTCTCTCATTCAATTCGATAGCGTTAGTTTCTCAGTTAGTGCCTCAAAAACTGCCTAGAGCAAAATATTACCAAATGCTACATATCGCTATACCTTCTCCAAAATCAAACCATATCTAAGGTGAATTCGATTTATGACCTTGGCATATTATGTTACCAAGAGCTCAGCTTCTTGGCAGATATTCAAATAACCAACTCGATACTTGGCTATTCGTAGTTCCTACGGTTTGAAATCGCGATAACTCGAGAACAGTGGCTAGTAGAAAAAAAAGTATTACAATGTTTTTTGTAGGAAATTGTACGATCTACAAACTTTCTCCTATAATTTTTCCAGTAGCTGCAACCGTTTCAGAGATATACGCGAAAAAAACTAAAATGCATGACCTTTACCTCGGATAAAATTAACGCACAAGCGGAATGGAAGGGGACTTTTGACATAGTATTTGTAATAACGTATTGAAGTTGAGTGTTGATGAGATTGACGGCTTTTTAACCTTGCAATATTTTAGCCGTGATTCTCTTTTGGTTCTCCTTCTAAACTAGAATCGCTTTTAATGCTGTGATTTCACAACAACAACAACCCTTAAATTCAGAACAAACAGCCGACCCCAACCTACAAATGAGAAATACAGATAAAACAGATTGACACAAAATCAGGATAGCACAAAGTAGAAGAAGTGATAAAAGATAAACTAGTTCGGTTATCAGCCCGAGCGATATTTTGTATCCCGCCACCAAATTCGTTTCACACCATTTTATCAGAAAATCTGAGGGGAAAATCGCAAGGTTTATAAGCCGTCTTTGATGTGTTGTTGATTACTCTTCTCAAATTGAAGAATAAAAGAGTTCTTTCATGTGTAATAATTTTTAATTTTGTATGAAAACTTTTAAGTATTATTTTGTTCTCTTGATTCGGTTCATTATACTCAAACAGAGAGAAAGGCCATCTTTAAAAAATTAAATGAGAGTCAAATTCTGAGCTCCATGGAAGTGGTTCAAGATAAAGCTTTTGCGAGGTTGTGCAGACAAACAATTCACAATTTTGTCGAACAGTCCGAAGCCAATATTTTAATTAAAGTGACAATGAAAATTACAATTGAAGTGACAAATTATATGCACATCTGGGCCCTATTTCACCAAAACACTGTTTACTTGCAACTTTCACTTTTACTTTGTAAATTTCGTTTCATCAAACGCCAATTTCAAAAGAAATAATTTTTTTGAAAAATAAAAAAAAAATATCTTTTTTTTTCAAATTTTGTTTCACCAACCAGAAATCTGCAAAGTGAAAAGTACTTTTCTGAAAAGTGCAAGGTTTTTGTAGTTTGGAAAGAGTTCTTTCATTTCGTTTCACCAAACAAAAAAACTTTGCACTTTGCAATTGAAATTCTGCAAAGCTGTTCAATAATATGCAAAGAAAAAATTTCATTTGAGGTTGATTATTTGTCGTGTTAATTGCGTTAATATGAAATAATAAAATAAAATGAATATTCTCGAACGACTTTTTGAAGACACAATTTTGAAATTTTTTGCCCTGTTTGTTGCTTCTTATCTCGGGAACCGATTTGGACGGGACTTTCATTGACAGATAACTGACATTGTAGGGAGTAAGTTAGGCTATTTTTAATGCCCACTTGGTGGCACTGGTGTGTTTTTTTTTTCGAAAATTCTTATTTATTAGCTCATTTTGACGGGCCTTTCAGATAGCTGATATTATAAGGAGTAATTAAAGCTATTTTAGTTACACCTAAGCGGAGCTGGAGTGTCGTTTTTTTTTAATTCTTATTTATTCACCAATTTTGATGGCAATTGCACAGGCAAATAGCAGATGCTGTAAGAAGTACTTTCGGCTATTTTAATAAACCTCACTAGGGGCGTTTTTTCGAAAATTCTTATTTATGAACACAAAATCACACCATATAATATTTATAATTGTATTCAAATAAATATAAAAAACAATAAGACCGTATATATTTTCTATATATTAACTATATATGTATGCATATGTAATATATTATATAGTTAACTTTTTTATCAACACTGATCAATTTTGTTTGTGTATTAACACGATAAAGTTGATGGTGTAGTGCCCCGTGGCTTAGTGGTTAGTGTGTCGGACTGCTAAGCGAATAAGCCTGGGTTCAAATCCAGCTCATAGCCACCTTTTTTTTCTGGGGTACTGCCTCTTGCGAGGAACTGACAAACCTCTAAGAGTAAAATTTGTCTCGAAAAAGTGCATCTCATCTAGCCGTTCGGACTCGGCGGTAAATTGTAGGCCCCTTCCATTCTTGCAGATTAACAACACACACACAGGAATGGTTGAGAGTATAAGTCACTAGGCCTTGGCTCCTTAAGGAGCTGTCGCGCCAATAAATTTATATTTTATAAGTTGATGGTGTTTAGTTACGGTTGGACCCGATATGTGGCGCTGTTATCGGGATCCACAAAGTGTGTGGTATACCCGAGAAAATCCGGGTGAGTCAGCTAGTTAAGAATATATTTTGAAATTGTAAATAATTTTCAAAGAGTGAAAAGTTTTCGGTTGACAAAAACTAATATAGAATTTGTTTTATCGTACATTGGATATAAGTTTGCAATTCAGTAGGGAGAGGAACATGTGTTTAAGTCGCTTGGAACAATGTAATAATTGATGAATTTCCTTCAAACACCATTTGCTGGCAAGAGAATTTTAGGTACTTCACCTACCCGATTTTTTCTCAAGGAGGTTTTTTACGTGTAGTTGGGTGTATTGACGGAACAATGATAAATGTCGATGCACCCAGAGAAAATGAAGAGAACTTTTCAAATGGTATTAAATGCATTGGTAGATTGATGCCCAGATTGTTACTCTACGATAATAACGTAAGTTGGCCAGGAAGTGTACACCAAATTGGCACCAATGCAGGTTATTGACCAAAATATCAAAAGATATCTAAAAAAATTTGTTCGCAGATTTTGAAAATTCAAAGCATAAATACTTTACATTTTCGTAATTTCTCAAGACTCACTAATAATTAAAAGGCAAAATACATGCCTATAAGTCTACTTTTCTTTTGAAATAAATCTAATTTTATCTAATTTTATTGAAAAGAGTGTTAAGCTTGAAAATAGCGATAAGTTCCAGAGATGGCTTCATAGTCAAACGTTTGTCTAGTATTTTAATTTTGTCATTACGACGAAAAGTAGTTGAAAACATTTAAATTGTTTAATCTTGCAACTTTTCCAAATCCGAATGAAAATGAAAAGTTATGTTTTTTTATTCGTGAAACGCCTACACATTTCACTTTGCAAAAAAACATGAAAAATTGCAAAGTGCAAAGTCGTTGGTGAAATAGGGCCGAGTGCTTGAGAGAGTAATTCCTTAAGAGCCAACGATGATAAATGATTTTTTCGAATTATAAGAAAAATAATAGAAGTTATTGCTACCTATATAAAGTCACCAAGTTAAAACATCCCTTCTTTGGAAATGTTGCTTTTACTTCTAGTTAGAAAATATAATACTTAGCTCCATCTTGTAAGATTTATTGTAATGGTCCAACATTGATTTTGATGGTCATATCAATGTTTTTCCTTGACTCCAATTAAATTTTATGTTGTAAAACTATATACACACAAAATGTGGAATTCCTTCAAAATCGATTATCGTTACCAAAACAACAACCCATCCAATCATAATGACCCTAATGTCAATTCTAATTTATTTCCGGAAACGAGCCGACATTCCTTAAACAGAGATTGGAAAAAGATGCCCTTCGAATAAACATAATATTCCTTAAAGAAAAATATCTTGTAAAATATAATACAAAAATTGCTTCATTCCCCCTTGTGTCGTTTCGTCATTTCCGTTACACATCAATTTTATAACACCCCCTCAAAAAAAGAAGACATCCAGACGAGCATCAAACAAGCGGGTAATGGGAAATAATTTATAAGAAATTTCTTATAAAATGTAATGTAGCTTCGTCCTGTGTCGGTGGTCGTTGACCTTAAGGCAAGTTCCACTCACACCAATATTATGATCTCAATCTGTCAAAAAAAGAAAGCACTCTGCCACGTAGATACCTATGTATATTGACAAGATGGGGCCACGCGATGAAAAAATTCAAATTCACCAGCAACCATCTTCCCCTTGGAAAACACCTTGATAACTTATTCTCATTCCCTCATCGAGGACCAACGAGTTCGACAGGAGGTATAAAGCCACACGATGCGGGCACCACCGGGCGTGGCTGGCAGTGTTAATTAACATATAAATGAACAATTTCTTTTAATGAATTTATGCTGTGCAAAAATTATGCGGTTCAAATGAGCCAGGTAAATGCTAATTATAAACATCTTACAATGTCCTGCACAAAAAGCAAGGCAGGAACAAATGATAGCGCAGGAAAAAAAAGGAACTATTGCTGCGGCGAAAAGCAAGCTTTGCAGAACCTCCAGTTAACAAAAGAAGGGCGCTTCGTGTTTATTTAACCCCCTCGTTGTTTTGTTGCATCCCACCCTCTCCGCCTTCTTGTAGGCACACACAGACAATCAGCGTTTGTTGCATTTATAGAATTGTTTTGCTGCAGTTGAAGCCCAGACTCAGACTCCTTTTTTAGTCAGTCGCTCACTCGGCATTTGAAAAACCCTTGTACGCGACATAACGAGAACATTGAGTGTGTTTTGTAAGCCGCTTTTGAGTGAATCGCTTAATCCACTTGCACCGCATTATGTTGAGGGCTGACACTTAATTGTCCTCAAATAGAGAGCGAAAGAAGGAGAACAAAAAAATAATAGTGAAAAAATGGAAATGGAAAACCTTCACATAACGGTAAGGATTAAGGAGTAGAATCCGAAAGAAAACAAAAATGGAACTGTATATGTACTAGTGTTATAAGTAATTATGCCTTCCGGTTCTTTTGTTACATATATGTACATACGTAATCCTTCTCATTATGATCATCGTCGTGATGGCTGCTCTTGGACTGACATTGTCAACAGAGTGTGCGGAAAGTAAGGACTTGTCTAGGAATTGAAGTTTTTTTAAATACGTATTTTTGTGTTCTACCTAATAGGTGCATTTTAAAAAAAATATAGAGGCAAATATGTAGACATTTTTAACAAACTGTTATCGTTTTGTTAAAATTTGCTAAATATAATGACAGAAAGCTTTATAAAAAAAAAAATTGTACAAAAGGGAAGAAAATTTACGAAATAAAGTGAAAAATCTTAAAAACGTGTCAAAATCAGCAAAAGTTGGACATCCCAATTACCGAGTTTATCGGATACATACTTGGTGTATCCATACATTCCAATTGATGGCCGATGCCACTCCTAGGATAAGGTCGTAGTGGTGTAAGCCCTCATTCCAGCGTAAGTAAGTTCTGCCAGGTTGCCTTTTATCATAAAACGTACTGCAATTATTTTCTAAGCTGGTTTCTCTTCACTCATACAAGCTCGTTTCCCAGCCCAGCGGAGTGACTCTAGCTTTATTTTTTCGACAACATCTGCTTCGAGGTAGATTTATTACAATTCATGATTGTACCTTCCGGAATCGTCCTCCTTCGCACACGGACCAACACTTCACCGTGATTCTTTCTTCTCAAACGCGGTCAAGAGTTCAGTGTCTTTTAGTACGGATCTTACGTAAACAAAAAAAAATAGGATCTTAAGTGCAACCTGTTTGACACGACTTTTGATGTTAAAGTTTTCGATATTGTGAAAGAGACTGCTGATGTTGCTGTGTCAACCTGTTTCTTCCATAACATTTTTCCCTGTTGAACTTTGACATCTCCAATTCTTGGGCAACAAATTTGAGCATGCATTATAAAGGGTTTCCTAATAAGAGGTTTCATTTTGAATAGCCCGCTATTTAGGCAGGTGTCACTTTTGAAACTGTCATCTTTTGACATTTGACAAGTAAAAACTACACCATTACTAAAAATGCATTCAAATTCTTAAAATTCACTAAAAAAGAGTTGGTTATCTAAAAAGTCGGTTTAAAGACGATAATTTTACGTGATAACGTCAAAAGAAAACATTGGTGGCAGCATCACCAATATACAACCCGGTAACTCACACCCACAAACCCTCTCGTTAAATCCACACACACACACACACCCCAATATCTATATTTACTTTCAACTTTAACAAAACTCCGCCTATTTTGTACTTCTTTTTCTCTTCTTGCTCTTTTTGAATTTGATTGGAATTATTTTGGGAATTTGCACCTGTTTTTTTTCATGTTCGCGATCGATTTTGGTTGAAAGAACCAAAGTATCGCAGTTAGCATCAGTCATGAGTCTTATCAACAGGAGTCTTATCAGCATGAACCTTATCAGCATGTGTCATGTTATTACGTACGTGTAGCCTGTCATCGATTTATAAGACGTTATCACGTCAAAAATGGTAAACATTTTGGAGTCACAGTTCAGCACTTTTGAGTGTCGTCGGCGGGCAATAGTGAAACTGGTGAACAAATTTGACCTGTTGGGAAACCCTGTGCGTCGCCCAAGAACTAAGAATATTGCTACTGTAGTCTGTAGTGTTGAGGAAAACCCAGGTTTATCGAATCCTCGTCGATCTTTCGAATTAGGCATTCCACAAACCACATTACACCTTATTTTGCATAAAAGCTTAGGTCTTGAGGCTATAAAAGTTCAGTTAACACAAAAACTCTGAGTCTTTGAAATGCATCAAACTGATGCGGATTTTCATCGAAAAATCTAAAGAGTTAAAGTAAAAAACAGTCCTACAATTTTCGAAATACTTTTTCATAAATTCGTTATTATACAAAACGTGTGATGAAGTACTCCATTTTTACTAAACGCCGATAAGTGTTGTGGTTTTGACTAAATTGCACGAACTTGCTCATATGTGCGGTAACATCGTCAAATTAAATATAAAAAATAAGTAACATTAACGTAGATAAATAACACTATCTGAACTTAAAAAAAATGTCCAAACCACAACATTTGACGGTTTTTGGTAAAAATGGAGTACACCGTCGTATAATTACGAATTTATGAAAAAAAGTATTTCGAAAATTATAGGACGGATTTTGATAAAATCCTGTTTATTATTTTTAGTTTATTGAAATTTTTTTTTTCAAATTTTTATATGCAGTTTTTTAGAGTTTCCCTCTTTGTTTGCTTAACTTCATTCAATTTTTCTACTTAAAAGATTTTTTAGGTGGAGCCATTTTCATTGTGACCCACTGTAAATATTCATAACCGACTTCCACAATAGCGTTTTATTTTTTTTTAATTCTTGGGGTCATTTTGCGGGAAAACATCTTCTACTTCACGGTTTTAAGGCAGGTACCGGTAATATATGAGGTTAACAAAATTAAAATAATAATTCAAACTTCAAATTATTGTACACAGACGAACAGATAGAATAAATTCTGCCACTAACTCTATTTTATTTTTCTATAGCCCTAACGCCATGTTTAATTGTTGTCTCATTATTTTAAATTTCCACGAATCTATAACTTGCCTAAAAGTATCCACCTGTAATCGCACTAAAAGCCAAAGGCAACTTGATGTGTCATACCAAAAATCTATTCATTGAAAGAAATAAATTTCCGTCATCTACACAAACATATTGCGTCATTGTGCCGACCGGAATTTGTCAGCCCAAAAAAGATTAAAACTAACTTTTTAGTGCACAAAACCAAATGTCACAGGATATAATATAAAGCTCGTTTTGCGACAAAATAAATTGCCTGGAGTGTGATATTTGAGATATTTACCGCAGGAGCTAGAGGACACAATTGGATATATGACAATTTATTGCCACCCTCCCTCACATCAATTGCCAACAAGGGCCAAAGAAAAAAATTAACACTCGGTTCATATACAAAATCAACGATTTTTCGGCTGCTGGTTAAACATTCAGTTGTGGTAGGATTAAGTGAAGTAAAATATGCACGTACAACATATTATTTTATAGTCCTTGTTGTTTTTTTTTTGTTAAAGGAAACGCTTACGACAACGAACATTTTCGTGTAAATATTTGAAATTGAGTTTTAAAAATTGTTTATTCCCATTGCAAGCCGGCGGATATCGTTTTTAACAAAAAAAAGCTGCGAAAATTAATTGATGGATTTTTTGCCATCATATACTTCCGATCCTTCAACCGGATACCCACAATTATGGAGAGGAACAATATATTTATTTGGCCCAATCGGAATCAATCAAATTGTGTGTGCTTTTGGGGTTAAAATTAATATTTGGGTTTAAGGTTTAAGCAGTTAAATGCTAGATTAAATTGCTTTTATAGTTTGTTTCTTATTTATTTTTACTTTACTATAGCAAAAATAAAAAACGTTTGCTTGATAATAAAAATGTCATTAAGAGCGCTGATTTTCATGAATAAACCATTGCAAACTACTATTCAAGTTTCTTAACGGCGCAAACTGTTATGGAATCTTTAATAGAAGAAGAAGAATAAACAGGCTCTTCCAAAAAAGCGAACCTTTTTCTCCCTTCTCCGACTGCCCAACTGCACTTCCTCTTCCTTATTTTCAAGGTCATGGACATTTTGATCAAACTTCATCTCAAGAAATACGTGACAGATCGAAAAACTTCCAAATACCCGCAATTCGGTTTTTGCATAACACTGGTTATCTGGTGGCATATCTCATCGAAGACAAGAGTAAAACATTGTTTTAGAGAAAGTAAAACTAAATTATAGTAAATAAAATGTATTGACGAAACAGCTCTTTAAGATGCCAAGGCCTATTCTCAACCATTCCTGTGTATGTTTTGTGATTCTGCAGGAACGGAGGGGACCTATAATTTACCGCCGAGTTCGAAAGGCTATATAATGCACTTTTCGAGACAAATTTTACTCTTGGATGATTGGCAATCATCCACCGAAAAAAGCGGCTCTAATAGGAAAACGAACCCCAAACCTTTGGCATAGCAGACGAATAATATAACCACTAAACCTCGAGGTTTCGTTTTATAATCACATAATATAGACTGGTAAAATAGTTGGCCATTTTTGAGCACGTGCATTTCAAACGCCACTGATTGATGAAATAGAGCGTTAAAAGTGATTGGAAAGAGACTTTCATGGAATCATCTCAAACATCGACAGAATATCTCATGTCTCCCCTTATTCTTTCGTTTTCTTACTTACTATAAGGCAAGTTATGGATTCTTGCAAAAAAAAATCAAACATGACATTACGATTATAGAGAAGTCGAAAAAGTGGGTCTGTCTGTCTGTCTTTCTAAATGGATGGGCCGATTTTCTTGGTATTTAGTATTTATTTGGTAGTATCTCTGAGAATGTTTTCCATTTTTGCTCTAGGTTGAAAAATAACGGTTCCTGCCATACAATTTTTAACAGATTTTCTCAAAAATGGCTATAACGATTTTGATAGAACTTTCAGGATGCTATTTTTTTACAACAATACTTCTTTTAGTTCCAATGAATTTTTCGAAATTTGTTTTATACCGGTACCTCTCATAGAACCGTTTTTTACAAATGCGGTTTTATCGTAAACCATTATCCCGATTTCAATAAAATTTTGCACACATAAAGTCATTTATAATTCAATTAATATTGCATTTAAAAAACTTCAAAAACTTTTTTTTTCGATTTTTTTAAAATTTCCTAAAAAAATGGTTTTCGAAATATTTTGAGAATGGGTTGATTGAATTTTTTTAAATAATTTTCCCAGATGAAAACTACAGATTTTCTAATAATAACGTACTAAAAAAAAATGTAATATTTTTTTTCAAAATGTTTAAAAAAAGTACACTTTTTAAGAAAACTGGTCGAATGATTTTCAATATTTTTTTTCCTCGATAGACATTTAGTTTTTAAATTTTATTGAGTACTTAGTTTTTCAAAAAAAAATTGTAAACTAATTAAAAAAATTAAAGAATTTTCGATTTTTTTTATTTTTATATGTATATATATATGTACATACATATGCAACCACTAAGCAATTATCTAGCATAAGAAGAAGTTCGTGCAACCCAGTCGTGCATTTTATTTAAACACGCACATATGAGCAAGTACGTGCGATCCAGTCTTGCAATTATTTTTTTTTATAAATTATGATTTGAAGTAATTCTTCTCGTTAAAGAACTCCTCCGTAAGACCCGTCTTACTAAGAATGCTCATCAGTTCACCCTTCCCGGAAGAACCATCAACAATATAAACTTCGGCCGTGCAACACGAAAATGGAATAATCTAGCAAATAGCACCTTCCTCGCTCCCTCTCTCATAAGCTCAAACAAAACAACTGATAAACACCAGAATATCAATATCAATGTGAATCCTTTTCCTAAACATTCATAAATTAATTTTTCAAAAAAGTCTGATTTCTTAACAGTATCTCAAAAATAAATGTTTGGTTTTCAGACCTTATTCCCATATGCTATTTTTTCAATACACTATTTTCTAAACAGACAAACACTTGGTTTCTTAATGGAGTCCTTCCTTATTTATTGAAATAGCTCTTTAAGTGGTTTCAAAGGTTTTTTTTTCCAATAGGTAACCAAATAAAAGATGGTTGTTTGCCTTCATATCGTTTAAATAAAGTCCCTGCTCTCACATAATGTAGCCATTTTGAAAAGAAAAATACATTTCCATATTTGCGATTGTAAAACTGCCCTTACCCGCACTTTTCAATATCTTAAAAACAATAAATTATGAGAGAAAAGAATTTCAAAAGGAAAACAATATTATTGCTGAGATGGCATTTAAAATAAACCCTTCTTTTAAAAAAGTTTTCACAAGCTTTCAAACACAATATAGTAGAAACAAAAGTTTTTTTTATCTTAAAAGAACACTCACGTTCACGTTACGTTCACATACAGAATACAAAATATACGCATTATTCTATACCTTGAGGGCAATTTAGAGAGAATCAAATAAATTTTCTTGAGTTGATTTATAACGCCAAAGTTATTGTCCTGTATATCCTGATTTTAAGGGTAAACATATTGGAATTTCCGAAACAAGTTATTCAACAAAAAAGAAATTATAGCTGAATGACTAGGAGCTTTGAAGGTGTTTTGGAGTTGTGTTACTATTTACTGTAGTTACTACGTCTAAAGCATAGATTTCTTCGAAAATTGATGTTTTGCCGATCAAAACGAAAGGAAAAAGAAAATTCCAATTTTCCGTTAAATGTTCGCTTATTGTAAAATTCACAACAAGCCGTTCAGTTTTTCAAAATTGTTTTAATGTCCACTTGAGTTTTTGATTGCGTTTTGTTGGCAAACGATAAAAATATTCAGTCAAACTGCTGGTTTATTTGTTTAAAAATTAAATAACAAATACAAAAATTAATCTTTTATTCCAAAAGGAAACAAAGTTATATCTTCGTACACACAAGGACCTAAGAGAAATAGAATCATTCCAAAATCTAAATCTAAAACAACATTGCCCTGGATAATTATGTAGGTATTCTTACGACCCTAAACTTACTCCAAAATATCACTATTAAAAGTTACTGTACAATAATAGTATAAGGCAAGTTATATTTTTTTTGTGCAGATTACAAATGGTAATAATTTATTAATAGAAAAATAAAAACATTATTTTCCTTTGAAAATGTGAATAAATTTGAGTTTTTTGAGTCGTAATGAAGGTTTTTTACTCGTTGTACTATAATGCAAGTTATGCATTCGTGCAGATTAAAAAAATGGACAAGACTGGGTCGCAGGTACTTGCTCTTATGTGCCTAATTACATTGGAAGATCTTTGACAGAAACAAGTAACATTTGCGTTGAAAATAACACAGTTTGAACTTATAAACAGTATTAAAAACCACAATACTTAACGGTTTTAAGTAAAAATGAAGTACGCACACGTCTTAAATAACAAAGAATTTATGAAAAATGTATTACGAAAATTGTAGGACTGGTTTTGATAAAATCCTGTTTTTTATGTTTAGTCTTTCGATTTTTTGTTTTAAGTTTTGGTATGCAGTTTTTTAGAATTTATTAATATACATGTGATGTTAAAATTTAAAATAATTTTTTTGATTAGTTTTCAAAATATTGATTTAAAAAAAAAATCATTTTAATTAGAAAAAAAAAGTTATTGAAAATTTTGATATGCAGAATTAATTTGGCTACCTAGGTCTTCTCAGATATAAAATTTGACAGAAAGTTTCATTGTTATCTCAATTTTTTTTTATATTCACGAATCTTAAACTTGCCTTATAGTCCCTATAATCGGAAGTACAAAGAGACTATTTGTTTCCCTTTTAATGTAGAACACACTGCGCTGGCATTGGAAGATAGGGAGGGAAGAGATATGAGTTTTCGATTAACATTGGTTTTGAATGTTTGCAGATCAAAATGACAAGGGAAAATCTCGCCTGGTAAACTATTCCAAATTCGTGTTGTTTGGCTAAAAAAAGAATCCCCTTATTTAAAGGTACGTCCGAAATTGGGCTAAAAGGTGAAAGGATGAGCATTCCTTGCGAGGCGAGTATTACGGGAGAAACTTTTAAGGGGAGGAATGCAGCTGGCTACTTTGAGTGAACATTTTTAATAAAAGAAAACGATAAAATAAGGAAAGACATGAAATATTGCGTCGGTGTTCGAGAGCGGCAGTTCTATTTCCTATCAATCTTAACGCTCGATTTTGTATTCAAGCAGGTGAAGCGATGTTTGCGAAGCACCTGCCCAGAGGTGGGAGTATAAATTTTAAAGCCTATAGACGCTTTATAAATTGTAGCTAGATCAGAAGGAGAAAAATACTTCTTACACCGATACAGAAAACCTAAGCACTTAGCAGCATTCTTAGCGATCTCGTTGACACACATACCTAAGTATGTACTAAGTAGTAAGTAAAGTACTAAGAGCTTTTTGGTTTCTTCGATGTAAGTGCCATTTATGGACAATGGCATTGGGGGTATGTTTAGCTTTAACGACAGAAAAAAACGTTCCTATGATTGAAAAAAATTCACACTTTTTCACATTTTTTAAAGAAATAAAATGGCATTCAATTTTTTCCGCTGAAAACTATCTTTACTTTTTGGAACAATAAAAAATCTGAAAAATCTAATAAAAACTTTGAAGTTCCCTTAATATTTTGCAACTTTTTTTTGACGCTGTGACCGCACATAGGAGCAAGTACGTGCGATCCAGTGGTGCAATTTATTTTTTTTTGTATAAAGTGGTTAAGTAGTTAGTGTGTCGGACTGCTATGCTAAGAGTCGGAATTCGATTCCCAGTCAAAGCCTCCTCTTTCTTTCCTAGGCCCTGCGTCTTCCCAGGTGATGGCAAAATCTCCAAAGTAAAATTGTAAAATTTGTATCAAAAATTTGTAGCAGTAGATTGTATGTCCTCTACGCTCCTGTAGAGGACATTACAACACACATAGGAATGGTTGAGAGTTTAAGTCAATAGGTCTTGGCCCCTTAAGAAGCTATCGCACCAATAAATTTATTTATTTACAGGCCTCTATCATCAGCGACTACGTCTGCATTAATAGATGATTTATTTTTATTATTTAAATCAAAATTTCTTAAAGAAAATATTATGATTCCCCTCGCAGGAACATTGATTTTTTTGGGAGCAAAAGTTATTATGGAAAAGTCTTAAAAAGTATTAATAATTCAAAAAAAAACTTTGTTCAAAATAACTCTACAGGTTTTACTTTACATATTACAGACTGTTCGACTTCTTCGGTAATGCATTTCTATTCAATATTTGAAAAGATTTAAATTGCTGAATGGATGCCTCATACTTATTTCTATTTATAATAATTTTTTAAAAACCTTTTTTAAAATGTTCATTAGTTTTGAAACAAATCACTTATTTTCTTATTTATAAGAAATGAGATTTTATAAAACAACAGTTTTTAAAAAAACTTTTTTAAACTTTTCCTTATTTAAAAAAAAAATTACTTAATTTAAACAAAAAAAAAATATTGATACAAAATACATTTTCAACAGTTTTTGGAATTACTATTTTTTACAAATTTGTTGTTATTAACGACATGACGTTTAATTATTTACTTTGTTTTACTAGAAAGTGTTTGGTATGGTATGGATTTCAATAAAATTTAATTTATATTTGAAAAGATCTAAGTATCCAAATTAGTTACATACAAACATTTTGAATAATTATTATTTTTTCTATTTTTAATTAATTTTTGATTTTTTTTTTGAAAATTCAATATTTTTAAAACTTATTAAAAAAAACTATTTAAAATTTTAAAATCAAATTTAATTTAATAAATTCTAAGAAACTGCATAGCAAAATTACAAACAAAAAATTGTTTTCAAAAAATTTTAAAATAAAAAACAGGATTTTATCAAAACCGAAATACTTTTTTCTAAAATTCTTTGTTATTTAAGACGTGTGATGGCATACTTCATTTTTTGTGGTTTTGAACTTTTTTATAAGTTCAAACTGTGTTATTTTCAACGTAAATGTTGATTGTTTCTGTCAAAGATCCTGCTTGGCAATGTAATTAGGCACATAAGAGCAAGTACGTGTGACCCAGCATTTTTTATTTAAACCGGGTTTTTTATTTGGGAAAAAAATCAATTTTTTTTTCTTTTAAGCGTATGAACTACTTATTTCAATATTTATAGTTTGCAAGTTAGACAGATGCATCTTACTTAATTCAGGTTTTTATTGCATTATTGGCAGTTTGCTGGTGTTCACCTTTAATAATTAGTTTTACGTCTACTCTATGATGTCATTTCCTTAAAAAAAACGTTATTTTAATAAATAAATTATTATTATTATACCTTAATAATACATCAACGCCATCCGTGACGAACAAATAAAACCACAACTTGTTCTCTTTCGATGAAATTAATTCTCTTCTTAGTGAAGTATTATGTAAACTTAGCTCTTGTCATACAAAAGCAGACCAGTTCAATGTAATAACCAGTTTGGCCTATTAAATATGTGTATAACAACCATGCTGATTAACTCCTTAAAAATTATTACTTGGAATGCTCAAAGTATTCAACATAAATCAATTGAACTTTTTAATTTTATGAATAGAGAAAATATTGATTTAGCCCTTATCACGGAGACTTGGTTAGATTGCAACAAAACTCTCTCTCACTCTGATTTTGCATGCGTTAGGTTTGATAGAACATACTCTTCGGGAGGTGGAGTTGCCGTCATTATAAGAAAAACAATTAATTTTAAAGTTCTAACATCTTTTCGTTTAAAGATCATAGAAGCTCTTGGTATTGAAGTAATTTTATCTGACAATTCTAAATTTAGTATTCTTTCCATCTATTTCCCTGGAGGAAATAGTAGCGCTGAGAAAAAGGCTAAACTTAAGTGTGATTTGCTACAACTCTTAAGACATAGAAACAACATACTTCTAGGAGGTGGTTTTAATTGTAGACACCAATTATAGGGTTGTCTCAGAGCAAATAGCTGGGGAAATATTCTTCACGATATCCTCGCTTCAAATAGTCATTTTACTCTGTTACACACCCCTGATCCTACATACATTCCTAAGTCATCTTCGAAAAATCCTTCCACCCTTGACCTGTTTCTTACAAATAACGACAATTTCTCTCTAACCCAGTAACTTTAAATAATCTGGGATCTGATCATCTCCCTGTTTGTATAAAACTAGATTGTGCAGTGTGAGGAGTGCCTGATAGAAGCTGTTACAATTATAAAGCTGCAAATTGGAATAGATTCAAATCTTTTTTGACCGAAAGCTTAAATTACCACGAAATAACAATTGAAAACGTTAACCAAATTGACACCTACGTGGAACACTTCACCGAAACGATACAAAGAGCAACCGAATTATCCGTGCCTAAGAGAAATATTTCAACTATTCGCAAACTCATTCTTCCAAATCACATTCTTTATTTAATTCGCCTACGTAATTTTGAAAGGCGTAAATGGATACGCTACCGACATGATTCCTTCCTCTCAAACTTCAAAATCTTAAACAAAACCATTCAATACGAAATTTCCAAATTTAAGAACAAACAGTGGGACTCTCATTTATCGAGTTTTGATAAAGCTAGTAAACCGTTCTGGAAAATAACAAAAGTCATAAACAAAAAAGGAAGGAATATTCCTCCTTTAAAAGTACAAAATAATGTTTTCATTACTCAAGAAGAAAAAGCTAATGTCATAGCTACAACTTTTTTCAATAATCACTCTATCTCAGCACATCTTAGTGATAATAATACTGAAATTAAAGTCCAAAATGTCCTCTCTGAGCTATCATGTAGATCATCCATAGTTAATGAAAATTATTATACTAACCACAAAAAAGTAAAAGAACTTATACTAGAAACTAGTAACAAAAAGTCTCCAGGATTAGACAATATCAACAACATTCTTATGAAATCTCTTCCGAAAAGTGGTGTAAAATTTCTCACCATACTTTTAAACTCATGTCTCAAATTTAACAACTTTCCAAAAAAATTGGAAAATTGCTAAGGTAATACCAATTGCAAAGCCAGGCAAGTCTTTAGACAATCCACTTAACTATAGACCTATCAGCCTACTTAGCTGCATAAGCAAAATTTTAGAAAAAATAATGAAATCAAAAATTCAAGTTCTCGTCGATGATTTAAGAATCTATCCTAATTATCAGTTTGGCTTTCGACCCCACCACTCCACTTGCCATCAATTAGTAAGAATAAAAAACTACATATCTCAAAAATTTGCAGGTAAACAATCTACTGGAATGGTCTTGCTAGACATCGAAAAAGCTTTTGATACGGTCTGGCATAATGCTCTCATCTTTAAACTTTTCCAATTCAACTTTCCTTGCAATATAATTAAATTTATTAAAAGCTTTCTTGAAGACAGAAAATTCGCAGTCTACTTAGGAAACGTAAAATCCTTTTTATATGACGTACCCTTTGGTGTCCCTCAAGGATCGGTTTTGGGCCCAATTTTATTTAACATTTACTTATCGGACTTTCCTGCTCTCGATCCAAATGTAGGTATCGCTATGTATGCGGACGATACCGCTATTTTTGCCTCTGGCATGTTTCAAGGGTTTTGCAAATCGCACTTATACTTATTGAGAAATTTTTCCACAAATGGAAGATACAAATAAACGCTACAAAAACCCAAGCAATGTGGTTTTCACGTCGCAGAAAATCTTGTTACCTACCATATGCCAAACTTCGTCTATGCTGTGCAGAAATCGAATGGTCAGATAATTGCAAATACCTCGGTGTTATTTTGGATAATAAGTTAACTTTTCAACCTCACGTTTCAAATACAGTGAATAAAATCAATTTGACAGTAAGAACTTTATATCCATTTATTAATAGAAAGTCAAACCTTATCATGCAAAATAAACTAATATTATTTAAAACCATTTTTCAAGCTATTCTTTTATATGGGGCACCAGTTTGGTTTAACTGCGCTCACACTCATATCAAAAAACTTCAAGTTTGCCAAAATAAAATACTTAAAATGATGCTTGGATTACCATGGTATTACTCAACAAATAGGCTCCATGATAAGGCGAATGCTAATACTGTTATGTTCCTTATAAGTAAATTTCGAGAAAGATTTTATTTTAATTGCATTTATTCTGAAAACGAACTTGTTCGTCTACTTACTTTCAAATTAATATAATATTATTATACTATTGTAACTCACTGCTTAAATTGTAGATTATGGGAACACAGCAATACTAGATTTAAGTATCATATAAGGGTTTTTTCCAGTAGCATTTTCCCTTAATATAGTAACTGATTTCATATTATCTGCCTTTCATTATATAAACCAAGAATTGAAGTTGTAAAGAAAAGAACAAAATATTTCTATATCACTTACCTACAATAAAATGTAAATCAATTACTTGTATATTACGCTACAAAAAAAAAAAAAAAAAAAAAAAACACATTTTGCAGAACTTAAATACTGTAGACCACAATGGATTTCATTCAATCCGAATTCTCATCACGTAAAAGATATCATTTTCTGTGAATACCTAAAAGTATGGGGCAGTGGTGTTGGAATAAACTGCCATATCTCGAGGCAAACTCATGGCATTACTGACCTAGCTATGAATTTGATTAAGGACAAAGCTTAGATTCCATCATAACAATCTTCACTCCTTATACCTTAGCTATTATTTACATATTTCCTGAGAAAGTCCTTTTTAAATTAAGATTGAATGCGTTAAGTGGGTTGGTGAACTCTATTCATAAACCCCAAAGGCAGTGTCAACTAACCCAGGATCAAAGCTATTCTGCAATATTAATAAAAATTCCTTAGCATTTCCCAAGCTCTGCATTCATTCGGAAATTCTTTACGTTTGTTCTGGACAACTTCCACCACACCTTTACATCAAGTCTTGCATATTAATGAAGATAACCATACTTTATTAGTTTATTTTTTACTTTTTAAAATAAATTGAAAGTTATTTACTTAGACTTGGTAAATAAATTATTAACAAGTAATTTTATAAATGTATTCAAATATCATCGGACGACTGGATCATAAATAATTTTTTAAAGTGCTGCTTCGATAAGACATGGTTGTAGCAGAATATGTTATAAGGACACTGTCGTAGGTTATGTGTTTGTGTTTTTTCTATATATTTAGAATTAAAACAATGCTATGCAACAAAATTTGACAAATTATTTATTCTTTTAATTCATGAATTTAGTACACAAAAGTATAAATAAATAAATTGCACGACTGGATCGCACGTAGTTGCTCATCTCTGTGCGGTCACATCGTCGAATAA
Source organism: Platycheirus rosarum (assembly GCA_963971375.1). Classification (NCBI taxonomy): domain Eukaryota; kingdom Metazoa; phylum Arthropoda; class Insecta; order Diptera; family Syrphidae; genus Platycheirus; species Platycheirus rosarum. Next base: position 42,523,272 of record OZ020509.1, read on the forward strand.
AATTTATAAAATAAGTAACATTAACGTAGAAAAATAAAACTATCTGAACTTGAAAAAGTGCCAAAACCACAACACTTAACGGTTTTTAGTAAAAATGGAGTACGCAATCACACGTCTTCTATAATAACGAATTTATGAAAAGAGTAGTAGTGTAGAACGGATTTTGATAAAATCCTGTTTTTTATTTTAATTTTTCAAAAAAAAAATGTTTTTGGAAATTTTGGTATGCAGTTTTTTTACAGTTTATAAATATACATGTGATTAAAAAAATTTAAATAAATTTTTGTCATTAGTTTTAAAAATATTATTTTTCAAAAAAAAAAATTAAAAAAAATTATTTTAATTAGAAAAAAAAGTTATTAAGAAATTCGATATGCAGAATGACCTAGATCATTATTACTTAAAAATATAAAATTTGACGAGACATCCAAAAATTAAAAAAAAACCGTTATATGAAAGGTACCGTTTACCCGAAAATTTCGTTTTGTACAAATGATAGCCAATACCTACAAAAACATCATGATCATAATCGTTGGAGCCGTTTTCGAGAAAATAAAGCTTTTCCTAAACGGTCATATGGCAAGTACCATAAGAATCAAACACACCAACTTTGAAGATCGTTTAAGCCGTTTAGGCTGCAGCTCGAAAATTGTATTACCCATTTTAATAAAATTAAGTTTTTATTTTGAGTTTGTTGAAAAAAAATCGTCTTCATATTTAGAACTTAAGGTTATTTTGACATTTTACAGAAAAGTTTTTTTCAATTTTTTTAGCTCAAAAATTAACGGTACCTGTCATATAACCGTTATGTACAAGCTTATTTTTCTCGAAAAGGGCTCCACGATTTTTTTATGAAAAAAAAAATTAGTTTACTACTGCAGGTTAGCATTATACTTTGATGAAAATAATAATATAGTGGGCTAAAAACGGTACCTCCCATAGGACGGTTTTTTTTTCTTCGACTTTTTAGAAAACTGCTGATCCGATTACTATCAAAATTGATATTCAAGAAGATGTAGGTAGCCTAAGTAATTCCGCATTGTTTTTTTTCGAGTTTTTTGTATTGTTAATAATATTTTTAATATTTTTTTTTTTTGAAAAATCAATATTTTAAAAACGGGTAGATATTTTTTTATTTTTGTGCTTAAGTTTGTATTCTTGAATTATTTTTTTTTAATTTTTCAAAAAAAAAGTTATTAAAAAAACAGTTTTATTTAAAAACGGTTTCTACGATTTTGAAAAAAAAATCACACTTTTTTACATTTCCTAAAGTAATAAAATGGGGTTTAAACTATTTCACCTAATACAATTTAATGTACTTTGTTCGAACAATCAAAAGTCACAAAAATCGAATTAATGCTTTGATGTTCACTTTAATTTTCTAAAATTTTATTCTACAATGTACCCGCGATTCAGTCTTGCAATTTATTTTTTGATAAAATGGTAGCCAATCCCTACCAAAATAATATTAAAAATGTTCATAAAAGTCGTTAGAACCGTTTACTGTTACTGTTAGCCTTACAAATTAAATTTCAAAAAAGTCTTTGAGGAATGATTGATTTTTTTATATTCACGAATACTAAACTTGCCCATTAAGTACCTGCATTATATGTATATCGAGAGTAAAAAACGAGTATAATTACTAGAAATTGCAGTTTTATAATTTTTTTCAAAAATCACTTGATCCAATGATTAAAATTTTGAAACAGTTAAATCCATCGAACAAATTTTCATTCATTCATTCATTATTTAATTTAAATTTAAAACACGTTAAGCTGAACAAAATTAGAGAAAACCTGTGTTTTCTTACATTTTTGATCGAGTTAATAGAAAAAATCCAAATAAAAAAAATATACACTTTTTTCTGATTACATTCTTCATTAAAGCCTTTTATAACAACTGTTGAGTTTTTTTTGAACTGTTAAAGTTATTTAATTTGCATTTTTTTCATAAATGCATACTTATTTATTTTTTTGTGTGTCTGCTTATAATTTTTTCTCGAAATATTGAACCTCATGTCTACTAATCCATTATCCTACGACTCGGTATAGAAACTCGTATCTAATTTATACGACATCTCCATTAGCCTTTTTTTCTTTTTAAAATAAAATGACTCCAATGCTGTTTATCTTTATCCCTCTGGCTCCTTCTAATGGCTATGATATTTCCCGATGATTGATTATTTCAATCCGAGGCTCAGCACATACCAAAAGTATATCCCAATTCCAAACACAGACACCCCATATCGCCATCGCCAGCATAACACATATCCTGTATTTCCGCAAAAAGGATTTCGTCTTTCTATTTAGTTACTGGCAAGAGTGTTTATCTAGATATCGAACCAAATTTAATTTTCTATGCGCATAGTCAATCCCACTTTCCTTTAAAATGTGCATCGTCCATAATAATAGAAAAGAAATTTAGGGTGTTTCTATGGCAACATTAACTCGATAGGACATTGAACGAAAACTATGTATAAGAAGGAAACCTTTCCGTGTCCATTTGCTGGCACACCATCGATCTATCTGTACTCGTTCGCAAGACCTCGTTCTACCATATGCCCGAAGCCTTTATTGCAGGATTCGTCGACGCTGGTGATTGTGAACTGAGTTGAAGGCGGATGAGAGGGCTTTTGTTCTTATGCTTCGGAGAAAGTAGTTGGTAAATGGGGGGAGAGTCGCACTCAAAAATTAATGGAACGGAAAGTGTGTAGATTAATCACAATAAGATCAACATCCTTTTTCAAACTTGTCCTGTTCGCCTGCTTTTCCATCTGTTTTTTTTATAGTACATCCACTTGTCCTGAATTTTGTGTTTTTGATTTTTTTTCTTTTTGTCGTCTTAAGATTCTTTTAGTTGTTGCATGGAATTACATCGCTTAAGCTCCAACTACCCTCAGCAAACCCAGGTACCCAAAGCCGCCCACAATCCATGTGCATTGTTACGCCATAATGAGTATAAAATAGCATTAAACACAAAAAATGTGTTCTGTTAGATTTCTCTTTCGCTTAAAGTGAGCTGACACAGTAAGACTTATATGCACTGTATAGTGCATCCTGCATAGTATGCTCACGCCCTTAAATATCGGGTTTGTGTTACGCTCTCTGCTATAGACGATAAGGAAGAAAACTGTGGGCTCCTTTTACCGGTGAATGATTGCATCAGAAGGGCATTGGCCCGAAGAAATGAAAAAACCAAAAGAAAATGGAAGTATGAAGCAATGAATGGCATTGCAGGAAAAATCATCAGTCAGGAAGAACATCCAAACTTGGCCATAAAATAGTTCAAATGCAGAAGTTTGTCATTAGTTAAAAATACGTTTCTAAGTGGGTGAATTGCACTCATTTGTTTGCAAATTGTATTTTCCGTTTTAGTTTGACGATGATTTATTGAGAAAAGGGATTACTGGTTAGATTTAGTTGGATTTTTGGGAATGTTTTTTTTTTAGATAGAACAATTGTTACCAAGATAGGAACTTTCAAAGATTTTTGCTGAAAAATTATCTTATTTTCGGAATGGACTTGTGCCTTGCTAACAAATTCTCCTTGTAAGTTTAAATTGTTCAATTATTCAGTCGAATAAATCGGCATTTGCATGAATTTTTATCTCAATATGTCTGTTTTTGGGAGAGCACTGCTGAAATTCGATAAAATCGTAACGAATAGAAACCGAAATATTGTATTTTTTTATGTCGTTTCGATTTAAGTCCAACAAAGTTCATCTAGAAATGGCGGAACAAAATAAATCAGTCCTTGAATAATTTCAACTTTTTTAAAAAATAAAAATAGTGAACTCAAATTAAAGTAAGGAAATTAAACATGCAGAGAGTCCTTTACCAAGAAAACCTCCAGATAATGTTTGCATCAGAGAGAGCTTATTTTAAACCAATTTTTATTATTTCTTCGAAAGATTCCATACACACGTTTCTGTCTGGTAATTACCATGGATCAATGTAAGCCTATGGCTTAGTCTTTGTTTGGAACAATCACAAATATGTATGGTCTATACCGGTTTAAAGTAGTGCCTTGTGGCTTAGTGGTTAGTGTGTCGGATTGCTAAGCGAATGAGCGTGGGTTCGAATCCCGCTCATAGCCACCTTCTTTTCCGGGGTACTGCCTATTGCGAGGAACTGACAAAACCTCCAAGAGTAAAATTTGTCTCGAAAAAGTGCATCTCATGTAGCCGTTCGGACTCGGCGGTAACTGTAGTTCCCTTCCATTCTTGGAGATTAACGACACACACACAGGATTGGTTAAGAGTATAAGTCACTAGGCCTTTTTTTATAATTAACGTGCGCACAAGGGACTTTTTGTTTCCCTTTTAATGTAGAACACACTGCGCGGGCATTAGAAAGATAGGGAGGGGAAAGATAGGAGGTGTCGATTAACATTGGTTTTGAAGGCTTGCAAATAAAAATGGCAAGGGAAAATACCGCCGGGTAAAGCGTATAAACGCTTTATAAATTGTAGCCAGATGGGTAAAAATACTTCTTACACCGATACAGAAAACCTAAGGACTTAGCAGGATTTTTAGCGATCTCAAATATATGGTCGTTCCAAAAGAGGTCGTCGTTGATACACATACCGAGTACTGAGAGCTTTTCGGTTTCTTCGATGTAAGTGTCATTCATTGACAATGGCATTAGGGGTATGTTTAGCTTTAACGAAAGAAGACAGCATTGAGTTTTCGAAGCATTAAACTCCACACGATCCCTATTACCTCATATGACAATGCTGTATAAATCGGGGTTTAATGAGCTTAACATACGTAACCGTTGCAATTGTACGTCCCAAGGCGAAGGACGTGAAGTAGCGAACAAATATGAAAAGCTGAGTGTAGAAGTAATAGACAGAAGATCATTTAAAAAAATGAAGAAAAGAGTCAGAGACAGAACGGAGCCCTGGGGCACACCAGCATTTATTTTGTGGGAATTAGAATTGAATCCGTCCAATACAACTTGTATTTAACGGTCCAGAAGATAGCTTCTTTTCTCGATAAGAGAGGTTCGTGCCAAACTCTATCAGATCACCAGTGGAACGGTTGCTGCGGAAGCCATAATGACGGTCATGGAGAAGCTTACGATTTTCGAAATATTCCTTAAGCTGACGGTTAATCATCGTTTCCATGACTTTATAGAAAGAAGGGATGTTAGTGCTATGGATCGGTAGGAGGAGGGGCAGGATGGATCACCTTTCTTAGGGACAGGCTAGACAAATGCTGTTTTCCGTCTTCTAGGAAAGATTCCAGAAGAGTAGGAGCGATGGAAAAGCTTACGCAGTGGCTTTGCCAGTGTGGAAGAACACCTCTTCAGACGAACCGGGGGTATACCATCCGGCCCAGCGGATTTGTGTATATCGAGATCTTTGAGATTGTTTGCTACTGTACGAGTGCGGAAAAAATCTGTCCCATGGAGCAATCTCAATCTCAAATACAGGAGGGCAACATTGCTGTGATGTAGCGTGGGCTGCGAGCATGTTTGCCTTCTCTATAGAGTAGACTATAGCTTTTTCATTAGCGATAAGCCGGTATACGCGTTGGCACACGATCAATTGGGTAAGGTGATATAACCCGGCAAAGAGCTCGACATACCTTCCATCGGGTGTTGTCTGACCAGAATAGCGGAGCCAATTGGAATTGTGTACATTGAAATCACCGGCAATAACGGGTATAACTCTTTAAAAATGCAAGCCAGGCAGGGATTTTTTTCGGAATTTGGACATTTTCAGATGGCCATTTAATATCGCCAGGGTCATTCGAAAACTCCTTTCGTTTGAAAAGTTTCCACGAAGTAAGATTTATTAGTAGAAGTACACTGCAAAGTTGTGTCATGACCCCTCTTCTATGGGTACAGTAATAAAAGAACTTCTATAATTAACCTAGTAGCTTACCTGAGCGATTAAAAGTGAATGAAATCTACTTCGAAGCAGATGTTGTGGAAAAAATAGACTCCGCTCCGGTTAACTCGTATGAGCGAAGAAAGTCTCTTGCTGTTCTTTTTATGATGAAAAACAACTTGGCAGACATTTCTTACGTTGGCGCTGATTGTAACTCAGGCTGTTTTACGCTTTAATAGCCTTGAATGGAATGTAATTCGCGCTTTTTTTCTGCAAACAGGCCTTCTCGATTTTCAGGAGTGCTGGATTACTGCCATTTTTCCGTGATTTTCTTTGGTCGAGTAGATGTTCTTTAATTTCTTAATAAGACATTTTTCTCTGCACAATTTAATTTTTTGCTGTTTGCAGTGTTTTTCAGACCACGTCTTTTGTCTTCGTCTTATTCGAATGCAGTTTGCAATGAAGCTTCATTAGGCGTGTTTCGATTTAAAGTCACCGCCTTTTACCGAAAATAAAAAACTTGATTTCGAGAGCTTCAAAAAGATTTATGAAATCTGTTTCTCTATTTTGCATCAAGGAGGTTTGATTGAAGACGTCTGTATTTTATATTGACTGTACAAACTTGGTGGTTGGGTGCTGTATGAATAGGGTAGGCACTGAAAGGCATCAAACTGGTGATGCACAGTCGCTGCAACTATATCGTACACATCAATTGTGCTTATTTTACCTCCTCGCGGTAACCACCGGGTACTGGTCTGTCCACCCGGACATTCCTGCTAAACTTATAAGCGCGAGTGTTGAACACAGAAAAAATAGCAACACTATAATGCTCTGCTTTAATGACTGTTCTGATCGATTCGCAGAAGTCTTGCACGAGCCCCTCAGAAAGAGGACGTACGGCGGATGAGCCCAACCAATTGGACCAACGGTGGCGTCAACAGTCAACGAAGCAGAAGCCCTAATGAGCTACTTCGACGTATTTGGAGATAAGGTCATTAGGACAATTCAATGCAAGTCAGGGCATTGAAATAGAGATGGTGGCGGATGAACCCTTAATGGGCCAACGGCAGCGCTCATATCCCCGAAGTGGGTTACTGACTCCGGATTCTCCGGTTCCTTTTGTCCAAGGAATCCAACAAGGGACCTGGCCCTCCAGGTTGGGGGTTGTGCGTGGGGTTAACAACCCTGCCACGGAAAAAAGAAAAAGTTGCGAAGCGACCAATAGCCTCGGAAAAGGACGGATTTACTGTTGACGACCCGGAAAAACGAATCAAGGACAACGACCTTCGGATCTGCACGTGGAATGTTAGAACTCTTAACAGACCACGTGCATCCAAACAACTAGCGGAGGCCCTAGACTGCTACAGAGCAGGAATTACTGCCATCCAGGAAGTGCGATGGAATGGGCCGGGCAAAAGGAGGATGAAAAACTGTGACGTGTACTACGGTGATTGCGCAAGAAGACCACAGCGTTTATTTGGGTGCGGATTCGTCATAAGCGGTAGACTTAGGCAAGAAGTCTTGGGCTTTCGACACGTAAGTGAGCGACTTGTGACAATCCGTATCAAGGCTAAATTCGCCAACATTAGCCTAATATGCGCTCATGCCCCCACAGAGGACAAAGATGACGCCACCAAGGATGACTTCTATGAGCTCCTCGAAAAAACCTATGAGCAATGCCCTAAATACGACGTTAAGATCGTACTAGGCGATTTTAATGCCAAAATAGGTAAAGAGGAAATCTTTGGTAGGACTGTCGGAGAACATAGCCTACACGACACAACGTCTGAAAACGGACTTAGGCTAATTGACTTCGCAGCGGCACATAACGTCACCATTGCAAGCACACGGTTTCCTCATCTCGATATACACAAAGGGACTTGGCGACACCCAGATCAAAGAACCGTCAATCAGATTGATCACGTTGCGATCGATGCAAGACACGCCTCCAGTATCTTGGATGTTCGCACCTTCCGAGCAGCTAACATCGACTCGGATCACTACCTTGTTGCAGCAAAGGTAAGAATGCGAATAACCCGAACTCCACAACAACGGAGTAATACTGTGAGGAAGTATGACGTCGGAAAGCTGCAATCGCAAGAAACCGCCAGAACCTATGCCGATCGAATATCCCGTAACCTCTCAAGAAATCCAGTACCGCCAGCATCAAGTGCCGAAGATCAGTGGCAACACTGCCAACAAGCCATCAGAGATGCCGCAACTGATGTGCTAGGTTTCACCAGACCACCACCACGAAACCTCTGGTTTGATGACGAATGCAGGCAGGCCCATGCAGTCAAACAAGAGGCATATAAAGCGACGCTGCAAAGAAAGACGAGAGCTGCTCGCGAGCTTTACGAGCAGAAAAGACGGGAAGAACACCGGCTTCTCCAAAAGAAAAAAAGAGAGCATGAGAAGCGCGCGATCGAAGATATTGAGAGATGCTACTCCAGGAACAACGTGCGGAAGTTTTACCAACAGGTAAAAAGAACATGCCAAGGAAAAAAATCCCGCACAGAAGCCTGTAGAGATAGGAATGGAAACCTCGTAGTTGAGTCACAGTCGGTGCTGAGTACATGGAAGGACCATTTCTGCAGACTGTTAAACGGCGATGAAGGCCAAAATCCCGCTGTCAGGCAGAATGAACCATTCAACATGGATGATGACAGACAAAACTTCCGTCCACCTGACCAAAATGAAGTAAGGATAGCAATATCTAAACTCAAAAACAACAAAGCTGCTGGACCCGACGGATTACCCGCCGAACTTTTCAAAGCGGCCGGAGATGACCTGGTGGAGTGCATACACCAACTCATCTCTAAAGTTTGGTCAGAAGAAAGTATGCCTGATGAATGGAACCTCAGCATCGTTTGCCCGATTCACAAGAAAGGAGACCCTCTAAACTGCGCCAACTATAGAGGAATAAGTCTCCTGAATATCGCCTACAAGATCCTCTCTGCCGTACTATGTGAACGCCTGAAACCTTTCGTCAGCAACCTGATTGGCCCCTATCAGTGTGGTTTCAGACCAGGAAAGTCCACAATCGATCAAATGTTCACGCTACGGCAGATCCTGGAAACCACCCAAGAATTCCAAATCGATACCCACCACCTCTTTATCGATTTTAAGGCCGCGTACGATAGCATTTATAGAGACGAGCTATACAGAGCCATGTCAGGTTTTGGCATTCCCACAAAACTCGTCCGACTGTGCAGGATGACGATGGAGAACTCTCGCTGCTCCGTCAAGGTTGGTTCTGACCTCACAGAAGCTTTTGACGTCAAAAAAGGATTCCGACAAGGTGATGCGCTATCGTGCGATTTCTTCAACTTAATACTTGAAAAAATTATAAGAAACTCGCAAGTCAATTGTAGTGGGACAATTTTTTTCAAGTCTGTGCAATTGCTAGCATACGCTGACGACATAGACATCATTGGCAGAACTCGGCGAGCTGTCACTGGAACGTTTGCTAGCATTGAAGCTGAAGCGGCTAAGATGGGACTAGCAGTCAATGAGGCCAAAACGAAGTACCTGCTGTCCACAAAAAGGGACACACAACACCGGCGGATTGGACAAAACATCACAATAGACAGGTAAAACTTTGAGGTAGTTAGGGACTTTGTGTACCTCGGATCCGCTATAACATCTGACAACAACATCTCGTCAGAAATAAAGCGAAGAATTACTCTTGCCAATCGCTGTTTCTATGGGCTAGGAAGGCAATTGAGTAGCAAAGCCCTCTCTCGAAAGACAAAGGAGACTCTTTATAAGACCCTAATCATCCCAGTCCTGCTCTATGGCGCCGAGGCATGGACTCTATCTAAAGCGGATGAAGATATCCTTAGTCGTTTCGAGCGTAAGATTCTTCGGAAGATTTTTGGCCCTATCTGCGTTAACGGGCTTTGGAGGAGAAGGTTCAACCAAGAACTATACAAGCTGTACAGCGACATTGACCTGGTCAAAAAAAATACGCATATCACGTTTAAGATGGCTAGGTCATGTAGAGCGAATGGACAACAATGCTCCGGCTCGCAGGATCTTCGATTCCATCCCAGAGGGTAGACGCAGTCAAGGAAGACCTCGCCTTAGGTGGCGCGCTCAAGTGGAGGACGACCTCAACCAACTTGGAGTGCAAGACTGGAGGCAGCTAGCCAAAGACCGAGTTGGCTAGAGAGGCATGTTGGTTGAGGCCCAGGTTCGTCCCGAACTGTAGCGCCACCTAAGTAAGTAAGTAAGTACAAACTTGGAGTTTGTCAAGCTCGAATTCAGAATTTTTAGCTGAGTATGTGTTGCATTCTCAGATAGGTACTGATTCCAGCTACTAGATCCATGTATCAGAAATTTCTTGAAAAAATAACTGCGTTTCCAGGAGCGGATTGAAGGGTCGCTGTCAGAAAATATATATATATATAGAAAAATATATATATTATATATATATATCACCTTATTTAGAGGTCCTAAGTGAGTCAGAGGTTTTACACTGTCAGATAGGTATTAAGACCAGCTACTTACACCATGCACCAAAAATCTCCCGACAAAAATAACTGAGCCTGCATGAGCGGACCACATTTTTTCACTCAAGCCTTCACATCGTTATTTCTCATAACGTAGAATTTTTAGCTGAGCTGAGTGGTTCTAACACTGTCAGATAGGTTTTGAATCCAACAAGTGCTCCATACACCAATTTCAATTTTAATGAGAAAAAAAAAATAAAAAATTAATTAATTTTTGGAAATTTAATAGTCTAAAAAAAATATTTAATTTTGTTTGCCGAAAGCGCATATAGTTTATGACTTTTAAAGCAAAAAGTGAAAGAAAATTTTGCAGTTCGCGTGCTGCACAGCGAGCACAAGTTTTGTCGAAGTTGCAAATTTGAATTAACACTAGATACCCTAACATCTATACAACATTCCAAAAATTCAGAATTACATCAAGTTTTGCGATTTTAATGTCGATTTCTACTGGGCTACTTGGCCAATGGTTTGCATTAATTTTTTTCCAGTTTTGTCGTTCTGGAAACCAACACGCATCTCATACTCAATTTAGTGCCTTGACATGTTTCCACAAAATAGACGGCTTTTTATAATCGTACCAAAGCCAATTTCACGACTCATCGCACAATCAATCAAACTGCATTTTCAAAGTACATATATACATCATTGCTTACTGATAGATTGTCAGCTGTGAACGTCAAAATACTAAAAGACCTACGTAATTAGATTTTATCCAATAGCTTTTACTATTTTTGTAATTTTTCATCGTAGTCTGTACCTATACACAACTATTTTATTTTATTGCTTTTTTAAATCTCTTCTATCAAAACCATCATTCCATCCACCTATAATGAAAACTTTAGTTTAAAACTTTTCGCTTATTTACGTTTTAAGATAGACATTTTCTCCTGAAATCCTTGACTTGCTCCCTATAAAGGACGGACATAGAATGTTTGTGACATTTCAATGGAAACAAACAAAGTATTTTCGATAGCCACTTCAAAAATTCCAGTTTTGTCCATCGACATTTATAATCTTGGTCCTGCGTGTGTCTGTGCAACTACTTGAGGAAAACCTTTAAATTAATAAAAAAGGATCGTTTTGAAGTGTATCTGCTTGCTGATGTACGTAGGTACTAAAATATATCTATCTTTGCTCTTATCCAATTTAAACTCTTAAAGGACTTAAATCGTCTTGTATTTTTACTTTTATCTCGTCCTTATTCATGCATTATGAAACGTGGTTTATCCTAAAGATTGCCATCCACCTGCGCACCCATCACGTCCTTGGAATCTCATCATATGCTTCGATATACTAATCCAATTGAGTGATTTTCTCTTCTTACTTATATAGATGTTGGAATGATGTGGTTATTCCGTAAATAGAGTATCCAGACGTGTATGGCACACTCGCAAGCACTTTGGGTTCAAAGTGAAATTTGATACTTTCATCTCTTGGAACCCAGATTATAACAAAGATTTCAATATCGAAACTTCATACCTGCCTATGGTTATTTTTTGGATTCGATGTGAAATGGGATGTCTAAACTCATGCAACAACCTACGCCATAACTCCTGAAGAACGATCGATTCACCAGCACCACCATCGCCATCGTAATGATGGTGTTGATGAGCAACTGCAATTTTCTTTCGAAAATATTCGCGAAATTTGATGCCTGCCCACGAGATCCTGTCCCTTGTCTACCTCTTGGTTTTGGCGTAACTACATTTAGCTTCAGAAGGAGCAACGTTCTCCTAACCGATATGTCTGCAAGCTATCCTCTTTGGAGAAGAGCTATGTAGCACGTAGTACAGTCCCGAGATTGCGATGATGAAGTGGCGGAACACATGTCGTTTTCCAAAGCAAGTTTCTGCTGTTTTTTGTGCGTTTCAATCGCATTTAAGAGGCAACGAGGTCCCAATATTCTTTGCTTTGTTTCTGATTTAACAGCAGGTGCAAAAGGTAACGAATATTTACCTGATTTACCTTGGGCCAGCACCTGTCGTTTGTTTTGTGATTTGCGTTCTGTGTTCAGTTCCCATTTTTGTTTGTTCGGGTACTGTATACGTTTTTGGATGCCTCAAGTCGGACACAGGTATGTAGTTTTGAATGTTGATTGCTATAGCAGAGGAACCTGCACTTAAATAAGTTATCTGCTTGTTTTGTTTGTCCTTGTTTCTGGATTCGGAATCGAATCTTGAGCAATAATAATGGACATGACCATGGAAGGGTACACATAAACTATCTTGTTGCAATGGAAAGTTGTAGGAGTTGGCTGTGTGGTAAAGTATCAAAAGGTTCATGAGTTGCATGTTGATTATTTGAATAAGTTGGTCTTATTCATCCATTAAGCCTGTTTTGTGAAGAATGGATATTTTATGTGCAAAATGAAAGGGAAACATGTATGGGAGGTATTACATGTTTTTAACAATGTATTTATGCCGGGCAAAACATGACGCAGATAGCTTTTTAATGGATTTTTATTATCATTTAATCAGCGGAAAAAGTAAAATATGTTCATCCTCTTTAATTTCCCTGACAGTTTAATCTAAATTGTATGCAGGGATTCATACACAAATGTATGGCTTGTAAGGTCGTATGCTCGCCCTGTTTTTTTTATTTAATGCAAATATAATTTAATGAATTGCTTTTCGATAGCCAAAAGGGGTTTTTGCTTATATTATTTATTTCGCATTAATATTTGTCGTGGATAGAAAATGTCAAATTGACTGTAGAAAACATCGTAAGCCTTTATTCAAATGTCGCCAACTTTTTAGATCAACGAATAAAAAATTGCGTGACACGTTTTCGTATGTTCGATAATTGGGGGTCATTCTACGAAATCATCAGAAACAGCTACGATATTTTCAGGTGAACGGCTGCTCCGACGCCGCCCAGACCTGACAGTTGGTGCCAGACGACCGGGAAATCCTATATTTTAATTCACGCTGCTCCAACACCACTGATGAATTATTGCAAAAAAATTGACACAATTATTTATCGTTCTCAATGAGCAGATATAGCAATTTACTTTGACGTAAATTAAACATAAAAACGACGTCACCACATACGTCTGTCATACGTATACTGAAGGGCGTATAATATATATATATGTACATAAACGTAGAATATATATTTACATATATTAAACGGATACTAGCCACATCGTATTAACGTATATTTGACATATTATAGATAGAACATTGACGAATATTAAACATAAAAACGACGTCGCCATATATGTTTGTAAGACGTATAGGTACATACATAGGTGAAAAATAAAAAAAAAATTTTTTTTTTAATTTTTTTATTTTACATTTTCTTGTTATTTCTGCATTCTACAATTTGATTTGTGAATTATTATTTTTGTTCATTATTTATTATTTATATAAACGGGTCCGTTGTAACTATTAAGCCGCTCGGCCAATTTCGTTGTGGAATTCGTTGCAATAAATCGGTATCTTATACATGGAATCTTTGATGTTTAATATATGTATATTATACGTTCATTGAATAACTTCAGATCTAAGAATCGAAGTCGTAAGATAAATAACAAATATTATATATATATGAGATGTACAATAAATATTCCACAGATATATGTAGAAAAAAACGCACACTATACGTATATAAATACGTCATGTTGACAGCAATGTAGTTGTATTCATCTTCATCGTTTAGGGCAGGTTTCGTATACATACAATAAATGTATATAATTTGATGTCAAATACTTTGTAATACATGGAATCTTTGATGTTTAATATACGTATATTATACATTTATTGAATAACTTCAGATCTGAGAATCGAAATCGTAAGATAGTTAACAAATAGTTTTTTTTTTTTATTTTTTGATAAATTTTTGATTTTACCAAATTAAGACAACATAAAATATATATTACAGTAAAATGATTCATATTCATCAAGCGAATGTAAAACATTTGAAATTTTAAGCAGAAATGTCTAACAAAACGACAACATAATAAAAGTTCATATATTTTCGTTAAGGTAACAATCAGTGAGCACTATCTATCGAATGAAAATCTGCTCGATGACTGAAGTGAATGCCAATAAATGGTAATAGAGTGCTCGATGACGTGAGCGGTAATGCCAAACACATACAATTCAATCACTTATTTCTCGATGACTGATGCGGTAATTCGGCCCCAGATAGTGTTATTTTTCTACGTTAATGTTATGTGATGTGACCCCACATATGAACAAGTACGTACGATCCAGTCGTTATTGGATCTATCACCACTTTTAAATATTGGCGCCAACAAAGAATTTCGCCAGCTATTAGGGAAAATACCACAAGCAAGCGATTGGTTAAAAAGTTCAAGCAGTTGCTTTGCTATATAACCGGCGGTTCTCTTTAAAAATAATGGTTTAATCCCATCGGGACCACTGCTTTTGTGAATATGATATTTTATCATAGTTTTTGAATTCATAGTTGAAGATCAAAAATAATTCATAATCTTGAAATTTACCGGAGGCTTTCCATTTGCAATGAGCTTTGTTCTTACTGTTTTTTCAATTAGCTAAAATTTTATCATACCAAAGCGGAGCATTGTTTGAAGTGATTACTTTTCTTGGAATAAAGTTTTGAAATATTGAATACAAAGTTGATGAAAGTTTCCGAACTTTATCGTCTACCGTTGGTGAATCAGTAAACCAGTCGATGTTATCCAACACTAAGTTAATTTGCTCATAATTACCATTTTTAAAAACAAAGACTAATTTTCTCTCATTTGTCTTTGGTCGTGCTTTGTCCCGATAAAAATAAATTTTAGCCAAGATAGATGAAGTTTCCTCTAAAACAAAATTAGCCCACCAACTTAAAATTTTTTTCACCAAAATATAAACCATACGTACAAAAGTACATTTATTTTTTTTTCATAAAAACTCTTTGAAACGTTTTCGAGAAAAAAAGAGCTTTTACTTAACGGTTATGTGACAGGTACCGTTAATATTTGAGTTAAAAAAAAAATTGAAAAAAGTCCTTTCTAAAATGTCAACATAACCTTATATACTAAATTTGAAGTAATTATAAAAAAAAATAATTGCACTATTATTGGTGATGTGTCGGTGAAATTGATAAAATATTGTTAAAAAGCAAACCTGCCATTAACGCGTTTATTTATTTATTTGACTCTTTCGAAAACAGATACCTACACAAATTATAAACATTTGATTTGGTTTATGTAAATTACTTATGTTTCAAAAGTTTCTCAATAATTTGGAATACGATTATTTTCATTTATTTTTTTTTTACAATATTTTGAAAGGGACTAGTATTAAAAAAAAGTCTTTCAAACCGTTTTTCTAAAGCGTGTTTTTTATGACGTGTGGTTTTTAAGTAGAAATAAAACGCATGTAATTTAATGTCAAGGCCAAGAATTTAGCTTTATCATAAAGATAAGGGTTTGCCATTATGTTTTAAAAATTATTTCGGGCAAGTGGCCGCCGCAGTTGGCTCGAATAAATTCCATCCGAGAGGCCCAATTTTGTGAAAATCGGGATCGGTGGCCATCTCTCGTTTTGAGCTCATTCACCGAATGATGGCGATGGTCGTTCGGCTTCAATTCTTGCACCCGTTGGATTTTGTAGGCCCGCAAGCCAAGATCCTTTCGCAGAATCTTCCATAAAGTGGATGGGCACAGCTCCAATTGTTGCGCGCGATGGCGGATGGACTCAATCGGGTCTTCTTCGATACTCTGCTCCACCGAACGGAACCATTATTTTGGTAATTAACTTGCACGATTTGCAAACGTTGTTCAAGAAAAAGTCTATTAATTATGAAATGGCAAACCAAACTGAGCATAAATTAAGTGACAGCTGTCAAAAAGACCAACTCCGAAAAAAGTATTCCAAGATTGAAAACCACACGTCCAAAGAAAACACCAATATTCAATATTCAACGCTAAAAGTTATTTAATTATCTCTCCTTGCTATAACTTTTTAAGCTAACTTATAACATGTGCTTAATAGGTATTGCTTGAATAAACTGTAAGGTATTTTCTTCTTGTTTATCTAATTTCGTTTCAACGAATTTAAATTCAAAAAGAAAATCGATCATACCTCTTGACCACCTAATTGAAAAAAAATCCTCTTTACGCTTTACCCACAATAACAACAAACCACAGAAATCTAAACAGAAGAAACCAATCTCAAACTACCAATTAATATACTGAAATCATAAACCAGAACGACTTCAGTCATCCCATTTCATTCGAATGCATATACTTCCATTGACTATCCTTTTTTGGGACCTGGATATACTCTTGCCCGATATCCTACCAATCAAATCAACTTAAATGGCTAAAATGTCAAAAGCACACAAAATACTAAAACATTTCTTCTATTTTTGTTCCTCTATTTATTTTTCCCATTCCTGAATTCTGACGTTATAAAACCCTATGAAACTCTCCATCCAATCTCTCCACACTCAATTTCGTGCCATTACCGTTAGCGGTGCTGAGTTCGATGGAAAAAGCGAGCAACAAAAGCAAATAAAAAATCAAAAAAAAAAAAAAACGCTAAAGCTCATGATTGCGGTTGATTTTTGATTGCCTGCCAAAACATATACCCTGAACTTGGCATTTGATTATCGGGGAGGAACATAAATGTGGAGCCCTTTTTCTCCTTCCGTTCGGTTTCGGTTTGGTTAAGTTGAAAACGACCAAAGGGGCGCAGTGGAGTGTGTTCGAACGATCGATAAAATGCAATTTAAGGAGTTTTACTGCGAAGGAACGTAGCTTGCCTCCTTACAATAGTGGCAAGGCGACCGACCCCTCTGCGAGGATATCCATAGGGAAGTTCTTCAACCTCTTCCTCGTTCTCGCATCAGTTCACCCATCGTCCTGTTAAATAAACGACACCAGCTCGAGCGATGAAATATGTTTTCTGCTGTACTCAAAGGAAGTAGGAAGGTATCTAACATCAATATAGGTGACTCATGCCTTCTTAGCGCCCATATCGTCAACGTCCTTGTCCTCCTCATCGTTGCCGTCGGGATACTTCAGAGTCGCAGAGTGGTATATTAATATTACTTTAGATATAAAATCAATGTTAGATATTAGATAAAAATGTTAGTATGCTTTCTAAGGGACAATATATACATACCTTTTTTGGGTACATCAACACGGCACTGAGTTGGAGCTTGAAGCCCAGCAGGCTTCTATATGTCTCTCTGGCTGTCTTCCTTGTCGTTGACTCTAGACGAGATTGGATTGTTGTGTTTGCAGGGAAACCACGGACGTGTTTTGCTTTGGTTTAATAAAGGTTTTAAAATTTCATTTGACACTTAGGTACACAGAACAGAAGCGTGGGCTAATTAATGAAATAATTGAGTTTAAGTGCTGATTGTGTTGTGGAAGGAAAGGCACTCAGACTGCGAGTCAAAGTATATGAAGGCATAATATAATATTTATGGCTTTTTGCAACAAACAGAGTTTTCTTGCAGAGAATAAAAACAAAAGACGTGAAAAATTTGCATCATAGCTATAAGAGAGACGTACTATTTTGAAGGAGTTTCTTTTTAGTAGATTTTATTTTAAATAATAATGGACTGGAGGCGTTAGGGTCAGTATTTAGAAGACATCTTTAAAACAGTTTTTGTTTTCCAAAAATTTTACCATAAAATATTTAGTAATGACAAAATGTGTTTTTAGGTTTAGGCAAATAAAATTTTTACTTAAAATTCTATTTACATGTCATCAGCAAATATGAGAATATCATTTTACTGCATGATGCATGATGTTATATCCCTTACAGACAAAATTAATAGTAAAAGGCTTCCTTGAGGTTCACCAGGTAAGTCACGAAACACGAAAAGTTCTAAAAGATAATTTATAAATTTAACCTAGTAGGATCTATTGTAAAGGTACCATTTGATTCAATTCAAAAACCCGAAAACTTTTAACATCAACAAAATTAATTCGTGACTTCTGACTTTGTTGATGCTTTTGAGAAGTGTAAATGCAGTCAACTTCATAACTTTTTTTTAATGATTTGGACATTTGTAGGAGAACGTAAGAAGATTTGTAACAGTTGCTTCGCGAATTCGTTTTGTTGTTCACAAATGTAATACTTATTAGATATTTAATTTTTTGAAATGCAAGATAATTGAAAAATGGGCCTATAGTTTGTAATTTCCGCATTAATGGAATATAGTAAAAAAAGATTTATTTCATGCGCCCTGAGAAATGTTCCAAATAAGATAATATAAGCTCCCAAAATATAATATATCTAATAGTGTGCTATTGTAACGGATGACTAAAAACAGAAAAAAAGTTGCAATATAATAATTTGCTCCTCCTTAAATGATGGCACCTTAAAAAAATTGCGCCCTGGACTACAACACTATGACTCGTGCATATTACACGAATTCGAGCCTGATCCTCAGTGAATGATGGTTGCTAGATACACCCAATATCTAAATTAGTCGACTGACGTTAAGATAAATTAATAACCATTATTTATTTGAAGGATGTCAAAAATATTCGTGGCGTTCATTTATATTTAGTCTTTTTTAAGACACGCAATAATGGGAATTTATGGAAAATTTGTTTTTCAAAATAAAATAAAAATAGTATATTCAATACTTGTTTTCATTTTATCCTAAATTAGATTTTGAAATATTGGTTTGAACAAAGGTTAATCGAATGAAGGCTAAGAAATTGGCAGTTGGAAATGTTTACATAAACTTAATAGGAAGGATTTTTGTACTTGGACATGCAAAAACTTTTGGTAAAACTGATACTAAAACGATGTCACGATGTTTTGGTTGAGTTAGTACGATGTTAATATACACTGAGTTACAAAAAAAGTCGCGCACCTTAAAATTTTGCAATAGCTATTTTGAAGTGATAAAAAGAAAACTTTTTTTTTTAACACAGTTATGTTTATTAACATAAAATAAAAGTAATTCATCTAAAAACAAAAAATGCAAGAATTTAGAAATAAAACAAATTAAAGAAAATGTACAAAACTTTATAAATTAAAATTGAACACTTTTATTTTTATTTTTTTTCAACAAGTTCTCGTTCTTTAAATATTGAGTATTACCTCCCCGAACATCTAGTAAAGCCTTAATTCGCCTTAGATAAGGTTTGCTACGATGGTGTCGTCCAAATTGTGCCATTCCTCGATCAGAGCAGATCTTAGCCCTCTGAGTGTCTCTTCTTAGGTCGCCTCCTTATCATTTATCCCAGCGTGTCCCAGACGTGTTCGATGGGATTTATGTCCGGGCTCATCGCAGGCCAAGCCATCATCTCGATTTCCTCTTCTTGCACGTAGTCGGTAACGCACCTTGCAACGTGTGGTCTAGCATTGTCATCCATCAGCAAAAAGTTATTGCCAATTAATGGTACAAATGGAACCACGTATTCCTTCAGAATGTTGTTCAGGTAATAACTTGAGTTCATGGATCCTTCCACGATGCATAGCTGGGTTTCCCCGCGCATGGAAATTCCTGCCCACACCATGACTGAACCTCCCCAGAAATTTTCCCGCTGAGCAACTGTTGCTAAAGAGAATCTTTCACATGTTCGTCTCCACACTTTGCTTCGTTCATCTAGTGAGCGCAGACAAAACCTTGACTCATCAGTGAAAAGAACTCTACTCCAGTCGGCCTCGGTCCAATCTTGTTGAAGGCGAGCAAATTCCATCCGACGTTGCTTGTGCTGCACCGTGAGTCTCGGCACGCGAGCGGGTCTTCTTGCTCTCAGGCCACTCTCTACTAATCGCCGCCTCACCGTTTGTGCATATACAGCTGTCCCCCTCACTGATCGATGTCTGTGAGACAGCTCAACCGCGGTTTGGTGACGATCTCGAAGGCTTTGAAGCACCACAACAACAAAAGCTATGACTGCACCACCTTTTTTTCTACAGACAAGTATCGTTGCAAATGGTGGTGCTTTTCTAGATATTATGTACATATATTACTGGCGTTGCAATGGCTATGTGAGAATCTTGGTTTCACCTACATATAGCACAATAAGAATAAACAAAAAATTGTCAAAAAAGAAAATAAATTGCACGAATGGATCCCACGTACTTTCTCTTACTTGCGGTCACAGCGTCAAGTAAAATTTGATAAGTATTTATAAGAAGAATTTCAAAGTTTTATGACTTTTGATTGTTTGAAAAAATTACGTTAAGGAATTTTCAGCGGAAAAATTTAAACACTATTTTATTTCTATAACAAATGTGAAATAGTGTGATTTTTTTTTCAAAATCGTAGGGTTTTTCAATAAAAAGGTTTTTATTTAACAACTTTTGTTAAAAAATAAAAAAAAAATTAAAAAATAAATGAGCACAAAATTAACCTACATTAAAAAAAAAAAATTTTTAAAAAAATTCACCAACCCGTTTTCAAAATATCTATTTTTCCAAAAAAAAAAATTATTAAAATTACAAAAAAAAGTTTCCGAAAATATTTGAAATTCATATTACATAGGCTACCTACATCTTCCTGAATATCAATTTTCGTTGTAATCGGTTAACCAGTTCACGAGAAAGTCGAATAAAAAAACGGTCCGGAGGTACCGTTTTTAGCCCACCATCTTAATTTTTTCACCAAAACATAATGCTTACCACCAATAGCACACTGATTATTTTTCATAAAAAAATTTGGAGCCGTTTTCGAAAAAATAAGCTTTTACATAACCATTATATGACAAGTAACGTTTATACAAATTTGAGCTAAACAAATTGAAAAAAAGAAAAATCTGAAGGATGTCAAAATAACCTTATGTTCCAAATTTGAAGACGATTGTCCTTACTGTTCAGGCTTACGTTCGTACAGAGAGACAGACAGACGGAATTTTTCCAGTAACTCAAATATGTTGCTCTGTCATCGTTTGATTGTTATCTCTAAATTTTTAATCTGCACGAATGCATAAATTGCATTATAGTACCTATAATCGCAAGTGAAAATAGTTAGAGGCAAATTTTTGGTATTCCTACTTGTTGGTATTGATGTGGCTTACAGAATCTGATAAACATCCCCAACTTTACCTAGGCATGTACGCTAGGGGCGTTATGGGGTCTAACGAAATGTTTTTTGGTTTTAATTCAATAACAGTAGGCTTTAAACAAAATATGTACATGTTTTACAGACTTGCACTTGAGTACGTCTTATAAACACTTTTGATAGAAAGCAAGATTAAAAAATGCATACTTTTGGGAAAAACATATAGGACTTTGAAGTGATGTAACTTATAAACGGTAAATTATCATTGTGAAAACTATTTCCACGAATTTTATGTAAAATTTACTAAGCTATAAGTTTATGTTACGTTTATTTATTTGTTTTGAGTTTTTGAGTTAATAGAAAAAAAATCCATTTGTTTGACCTTTGACCGCCCGTACTTGGCCTGGCGTACATGGGAAAGTTGGGGATGTTTCTCAGATTATAAGCCACATCAATATAAACCTGTATTGGTTGTAACTAATTTTGTTCCTTACTAAAAGCTGTTCTTACTGGGCTACTAGTTCAATGAATAAAGTAAAACTCCAAATCATCTTCTGATTCTAATCACTACAACAACATTAGACAGCAGAAATCAATGACTAAGAATCAAAAAAGAATAATTTGATCACTGAATTTTTTGGTTATCTCTTCTGTGTAGGACAGGAAAAAAGAACATATGTCCTTAAACTCCAATATTGTATGCTTTTAAAACTAAGTATTGCTGTTTTTTCGTTAATGCCGTTTGATCTGGCTATTGTCTATAAAGCGTATGTTTCGCCAAAACCCATAACCCACTTGATAGAATTAAAAATAAGATATTTAAAAAGGACTCCATACTTCACCTCTTTGATAATGTCATAGTTTTTCATGACTACCATTATTTTACATTTATTTAAATAATGCTCTACCAAAATACACAGATGCATTCCTCCCCTGAAATGATTGAACCGTGGTGTTCGCACTTAAAGGAACGCCCATCAATTTACTCTTGAGCCCAACTAAGGATATATAGGTATAGTCAAATACAGAGATTATTTCCTTGGCCGTAACTCAGGAACGTGTGGAATGCTGGCCTCGAATTTTCCATTTTGAGAAAAAAGATTTTTTTAGGTCTCATAGTTGCTTGGGTTAAAAACAAAAATCAAAATTACATATGTCTGTATATGCACTATGCAGCCAAGGTGAACAATTTTTGTTTAAGCAATGAAAATAAATCAATGCTTTTATCATTATTATGAGAAAAGACCCAGATAACTTTTTCAAAAATACAAAATACCCAAACCCAAAAATTCACCCTAATTCATGTGCGCCAAATATTTATTCATTTTAACCACAAAATGCAAACTTTGTTTAGTTTTTACCTCTCATAATGTATTTGAAATACAACAAACTTTGTATCTCCTAAACAACAAAATTACCTGTATCTTTTGGGTGTGTAAAATGTTGAACCCTCTTCTGTTGAAAAAAAATTGCTTACATTTGAAAAATTACAATACGATGTAAGTGCAATTCATGTCCTCCAGATACTTTACACCATCGAATTTAAATATACTTTTGTACTAAACTAAATACACATGTGTCTGAAATATGTTTGTATCTTTCCATTTTAATAATTTAACAAACGCGTAAATGATTACTTTCAACTCTTGACTTACCTGTGTTCTAGATATTCACTGGCTCATATAAATTTTACCGACAACATTGAGCTTCCTTCTTACTCCATCTCTAGCTTCAGCTGCTTCTAGACCTTCTAGACTGCTGCTGCTGCTGCTATATTATTATAGTGAATGCCTTAAAAAACTTTTGTATATTTTTCTCCTTACTCTTAATAGTTGAGTTAAGTTTAAAACTGCAATTTTTTTGTCATGTTTTACTGTAACATAAGTCGATGAACATCCGCAAAGCAGGTATCAACCTTCTCATACACCTGCTATAAAGAAGGGAGCATTATCCTCTGCGATAATGTATCTTTGCAGGGTAAATGCGTTTGTAATATATTTTTTTTTGTTTCCATTCATATCTTGATGTGCTCTACGGATTATGGAATTCATTTCGCTTTTTATGCGAAATATTTTTTTCGCTCGACTTGGGTTTCACGAAAAAATAACACATACAGAAAAACTAACAAGTTCTGCGAGAATCTTTGACATACATGATTTTACTTGAGTCTTCGCTCACGTTGAATATGCGTTGCATGAAATGAAACAGAGCCCTTTAACAAACGTTGGAAATAATGAGCGTTGTATACTTTTAGAAGCAATAAGCGCTGCATACTTTTACAACTGTCAATCTTACACCATCTTAGGTTCTAAAAGCTCCTTACAAAAAATAAATAAATTGCACGACTGGAACTTACGTACTTGCTCTTATGTGCGGTCGCAGCTTGGAAAAAAATTTGAAAAATATTAAGGGAACTTCAAAGTTTTTATTCGATTTTTCTGACTTTTGATTGCTTGAAAAAAGTACATAAAATTGTTTTCAGCGAAAAAATTTAAACGACATTTTATTTCCTTAAACAGTGAGCAAGTGTGAGTTTTTTTTTCAAAATCGTAGGAGCGGTTTTTAAATAAAACGATTTTATTTTAATAACTTAAAAAACTTAAGCAACAAAATAATCTACATTTAAAAACAAAATAAAAAAAAATCCATCTACCCGTTTTCAAAATATTGATTTTTGAAAAAAAAATCAAGAAAATTATTAAAAATACAAAAAAAAGTTTTCGAAAATATTTTAAAATAAAATTACTTAGGCTGCCAACATATTATAGCAATCGGATGACCAGTTTTCAAAAAAGTAAAAAAAACCGTTCTATCTGAGGTACGGTTTTTAGCCCACCATCTTGAATTTTTTTTTCACCTAAACAAAGCCTATACCTACAATAGTACACTGATTATTCGAGTCGTTTTCCAGAAAAATAAGATTTTACTTAACGGTTATATAAGAGGTACCGTTAATATTTGAGCTAAAAAAAAATTAAAAAGAACATCAAAATTACCTTACGTTCCAAATTTGAAGACGATTGGCCAAACCGTTTAGGCCGTAGTCCACTATACTTCCGTACAGACGGACAGACAGACAGGTAGAATTTTGCTAGCAACTCAAATATTAACACATCGTAATGTCATGTCTGATTGTCAGATTTTTTTACGAATGCATAACTTATAGTCCATATAAATCGCAAGAACATCAAAATTACCTTACGTTCCAAATTTGAAGACGATTGGCCAAACCGTTTAGGCCGTAGTCCAATATACATCCGTACAAACGGACAGACAGACAGACAGAATTTCGCTAGCAACTCAAATATTAACACATCGTAATGTCATTTCTGATTGTTAGATTTTTTTTACGAATGCATAACTTATAGTCCATATAAATCGCAAGAATTTATGAAAAAAAAATGTTGGTATGCAGTTTTTTAGAGTTTATTAATATAGATGTAATTATAAAATTTAAAAAAAAATTATTTTAATCAGAAAAAAAGTTGTTAAGATTTTTTAAATGCAGATTTGATTAAGCTACCAACATCTTCTTAAATATAAAATTTGACAGAAGTCCAATGGTGAAATGATAACCAATACCAACAAAAAAAAAATGTCAAAAAATGTCATCAAAATCTTTTATCAACATCCGAAAAGGCTAGTGGCGGTCATAAGATGGTCGAACAAGCAAAAACCAAATCGATAACTAACTTTGTCATCGATTGAAGGAACACTTCCGATATACTGGATGTGCTACCTTCCCTTCCCTTTAGGGCCGTCGACTTAGACCTTATAATTCCATACCAAACGTTTCATGAAACAAAGGCCGAGCTCATAACCAATGGTGGAACCAGGGGTGGAATCGGCTAAGATGATAGTTGCCTGTCACTGTTTTGATGGTCAATTTTGATTATCAACTTTTCTTAGCTCTGCGTAAGGTGATCGCTAAAACACTGTCAGTGCTTGGCAGTACCCACAAAATAAAATGTCATTTCGATCAGCTGTTGTGTTTTGTTGTGAAATTTGTTTCAATTGTTTTGTGTTCAACTTTTTTTTCCAAAAAAATAAGTACATACTTCTTGAAATATTTATGTATATATTTAAAAAAAAATTTTTGCTTTCATTTAGGACGGCTAAAAACAACAAATTTTGATATCTCGGCGTATATGGAAATGCATCCCGGGCTGGCCAGATCCTACAATGTCCTCTCAAGCTCTGGGCGAACATTATTATGTATGTATCTTAAAAGTATCAATGGGAGCAGTATGTGAGACCCTTGAATGTAATTAGGTCGCCAGCAAAATTTGTTGCAGAATGTAAACATATTTAATATACATATATATAAATATATATATATAAATATAATAGTACTCAAGCCAATACAACTTATTTTTCGCACAAATGTTATACACAACTAAATAGCTGTCACCCGGAAGGTGATGGTCACTTTGATAATCACCTTACGTGGAGCAAAAGCATTATTTTCGATGATCGACAATCAACTATCACCTTAGCCGATTCCACCCCAGGTCACCAGGGTGAATGTGATCTTCTCATCGACTGTGTGTGTGAAATTGGCGACGGAGGGCTAGAGTTCAGTTCGAGTAGGTTGGAGCGGTATACTGGGACCTATGTATATGCATTTATTTTCGTATGTATTTAAGCTTCACGTTGCAGCCTTTTTGTCGCATTATACCCTTATCGCCCTCTTCAGAGAACTTTTCTGAACAAACAAACCAAACTATACCCTATGCACAAAGTCATTGCTTAAAAAATTACTGTAAGAAGCATCTGGTGCAGTAAGCTTTGGTGACAAGATAAAGTCATAGCAGCATTTGCCTGGTGTATCTACTGCAAAATAAATTGCACTTAAATATATTCAAAACAAGGGATCTGATAGGGCTACTTAACTTTTTTACGGGCTAGACAAGTCACGTGTAGAGTCACACCCAACTGCAGTGAATTTTTTTTGTTTAAGTTCCCTTAGTTTTGTTTTTGAAAAATTACTTCAGTCCTATAATGGAACCTGTGAAATAAAAAAAAAACCAAGAATGTGAACTCAAAGCTCTGGTGATTAAGGTTTACGAAACATGTGGACATACAGCCGTAAGTAAAGTTTGTGGTCCCCGATGTTGGTGAAGCGTATCCTTGTGCGGTATGTTTTGGTCTATTCCGACTCCGAGTCTATCTTGGGCGCAGCGTCAAATTAAAAGATGAAAAACACTGGTGGAGACACTTTTTTTTCCTTGTGACTGCACTTAACATGGATGGGGAATACATCTGAGAGGCAAGCCGTGGCAATTGTGCTATGGTCTTTGTTCGTTTCACCAACCCTTGTTGCAGTAGACAAAACAAAGTTTTTTTTAAGGGTTTGTTGCGCGCTGTGCATTTCCCTGCTTTTCCCTCTTTTTTTCCGAAACTTCAGTGTCTGCTTAAAAGATATAAAGAAAAAAACTTTTAATAATATATAGGTATAGGAGGATTATTTGTTGGCCATGTGGGTTATTTTCCACTTGAAAAGTTTTTTTTTGTTCATATCCTTGGGGGCTTTTCTATACCTCACCTCAAATAATTTTGTTTGTTGGATCTTAGCCAAGGGGATAAGGAAATACAATGAATGGATTGGTAATCTATTAAAAATTAAATTGAATTCCCTTATTTTTGTTGGGTTTCCTTAGGAAGATATTTACCAATTTAGGTGTATCTACACGTAGAGGCCTTGAATCTTGAAACAAAATAGAAAAGTTTGTTTGAAGTTTTTATTTGCACTAAACAGACAATCTGTCGATAATGAATTTAACGGACAAAGAATTTTTTGTTTTACAAATAAGTTTTTTGAGGCTCTTAGGTTATTTTTGTTTAAAACCTTGTTGATTAAACTTTCATCTGAAAACATAAATGGCTTTATTTTTATTTTTAAAATAAAAAGTTTTATAAATGATCTTCTGTCTGTTACTTCTAATCCACTTAACTGTTTTGCTGACGACTCTACCCTCAGCTTTTCATATTCGTTCGATAATTCACGTCCTTCGCCTTCGGACGTACAATTGCAACGGTGCCGTATGTCAAGCTCATTAAGCTCCGATTTATACAGCATTGTCAAATGGGGTAATAGGAATCGTGTGGATCAATGCTGTCTTCTGTCGTTAAAGCTTAACATACCCCCAATGCCATTGTCCATGAATGGCACTTACATCGAAGAAACCGGAAAGCTCTCAGCACTCGGTATGTGTGTCAACGACGACCTCCGTTGGAACGACCATATATTTGAAATCGCTAAGAATGCTGCTAAGTGCTTTGGTTTTCTGTATCGGTGTAAGAAGTATTTTTCTCCATCTGATCTGGCTACAATTTATAAAGCGTTTATACGCCCTAAACTCGAGTATAACTCCCACCTCTGGGCAGGTGCTTCACAAACATCGCTTCACTTGCTTGATAGAATACAAAATAGAGCGTTAAGATTGATAGGAAATAGAACTGCCGCTGAAACAATTGCCCCACTCGAACACCGACGCAATGTTTCATGTCTTTCCTTATTTTATCGCTTCTTTTATAAAAAATGTTCAATCGAGGTAGCCAGCTGCATTCCTCCCCTTAAAAGTTTCGCCCGTAATACTCGTCTTGCTAGGAATGCCCATCAGTTCACCCTTGAGCCCAATTTCGGACGTACCGTGAAATATAGAGATTCTTTTTTTAGCCGTACAACACGACTTTGGAATGGTTTACCCGGCGAGATTTTCCCTTGGCATTTCAATATGCAAACATTCAAAACCAATGTTAATCGACACCTTCTATCTCTCCCCTCCCTATCTTCCTAATGCCCGCGCAGTGTGTTACATTAAAAGGGAAACAAATAGTCACTTGTGCGCGCGTTAATTATAAAAAAAAAAGTCGTAAAGAAAAGTTAGTACCTGATCATTTCTTCGCATCACTGGTACCTGTCCTAAGTTCACAGAGCAGGTCCTAGGAACTAATATAAAACAGGTTTAATTTTTAGTAGATTTTTGTATATTTACTTGATTTCCAAATTCTACATTTTATGTAAGCGGCCTACATTTTCTCGTCTATAATTATGAGCCCGCCTCCAGTAAAGATTTTCTGATTCTGATTTGTGCGTCTCTTGGCTTTGTCAACTCTGTGAGTTCGTAGGCAATATTGTGAATGCATATCGACGCTGCATAAACATTGGCAATATTCGGAGTATTCGGAGAAAACTATTTAGTTAATAAGGATTGTTGGCTTATCTTTTCAAAAACCTTGATCCAAAATTCTCAATTTATTACCTACCTCGAAAGTTTGCTCAATTTATAATTACTTATTAAACATGCAATAGATTGCACCGACGGACGCGACGCACGTTCCGCAAAGAACTCACCAAAATAACAAAAATTAGCTTCGAACTTTGTTCAACATATAGCTTAGTATCAATTTTGAGTATAATAATCAGGTATCTACTATTTGATTTTGAGAGGCTAGCTAGGACTAAGTCGTAACTAATACTAGGTGCCAAATTGACAGCACTAGGGCTTAAGACATGTGTTAAGAAGTGACTTGATACCGATTTGAGTACTAACTTTAGGACTAGGACTGGTCGTAGCGTTAGGACTCTGAAGAAATCGGCCGTTAGTTTTTCGTTTTTGCTTTAACAATATTAAATAAAATATAAAATACTGAACAAATAATGAACAGCTTTTGAAATAATGAATATTTTTACAAAATAATTAAAAATGAACATTATTTACTTCAAATAATGAAGTGTTCATTATAATAATGAACGGATAGTCACCGTAGCCATAGCCCATCCTTTACAGTGCTTCCACCCTATAGATGATTAAGCGCAGTATATATGAAAATAAAAGGCACGACTGGGTCGCACGTACTTGCTCTTATGTGCTAATCCTTTTTAAGTGCAGGCGTCTTTTTGACAAAGATTTTATTTTAATATTTTTTGTATGACGTGCAACTTCCTTAGAATCGTTTTGGGGTGAAGCTCGAACGAACATGCGTCACGACAAAGGGATAAACACATAAATATATAGGATTGTTAGCTTTTGCAGTTTTTTAGTGTAGTATTATCTTTCCACTTGCTGCTTACTGTTTATAATATAATTTGCTAATAGAAAGATACAAAGGACTTTTTTCAGTAAAATTTTCATTTTGGTATGGAAAAATTTGAACAACTGGCATAAAGATTCGTCGGAATCAGCAGTATGGCAATAATGCTAGGTAAAGGGACCTTTATACGTCCCAATATGGGACCAATGGAATTTATAAAGGATTTAGGTACCTATAATAAGGTTGGAAGGAAGGTAGGTACTAAAATTAAGATACGTGTTCCAACTACTGTTAAGCCAGTAGGTATAGAGACAATATTAAAAGTTAACACAGTGGTTTTGTTTATTTATAGGAAGGTGTAAACTTTTGTTTTCTCGATTGAAATTTTTGCATTCAGTAGTAATCAAATAGTTTTTTTTATTTGTTAGTTGTTTTTGTGTGTTTATCAAAGGCTTCCTTATTTATTCTGTGCTTTTATGATGATGAAAAATACTTTAAAATACGTAAGTATGTATGTAATGTAGGTTGTCACTTTCTTTTATTTGACTAATGGCTTGGCTAGGGCTTAGCCGAGCAATATGAAATAAAATGTTGCGGAAAAAAATTTATGAATTCAAAAAAACACTACTCATAACGTTTTTTGGAAAAAATGTTGTAAGCCATCTTATTTCTTTTGCTGTTTTCTATTTTATGAATTTTTCAATTCAAAATCGTTCGACCAGTTTTTTCAAAAAAATGTTTTTTTTTGAAAAACTTTTCGAAAACATATTTTAAAATTTTTTTTAGTATGTCAATTTTAAGAAATCTATAGTTTATACTAGGAGAAAAATTAAAAAAAAATCTATAGATCCGTTTTCAAAATGTCTGTCCGTATCGATATCTACAGCCTAAACGGTTGGGCCGATTTGATTCAAACTTGGTATATAGTATTTTTAGAGTGCTCTACCCGACAGTTTTTGGAATTGGCATTCTAGCTCCAAAACTAACGGTACCTGCCATATAACTTTTATTAAAAAACTTATTTTTCTCGAAAACGGTTCCTACGATTTTGATTAAACTTTCAGAATGATGTTTTCTGTGCAAAATCTATCTTTTAATTTTAATGGATTTTTCAGAAAAAGTTTTATAACGGTACCTCCCATATGACCGTTTTTTTTTTAAATCAGACTTTCTCGTTAACTAATTGACGGATTTTGATAAAATTTTCAAAATATGTAGTGTTTTATGATTTAAATAATATTGCTTATCAAAATTTTCAAAAACATTTTTTTTTAAATTTTAATAATTTTTTTAAAAAAATATTTTGTTTTTTGAATATTTTGAAAACGGATCTATAGATTTTTTTTAAATTTTTCTCCTAGTATAAACTATAGATTTCTTAAAATTGACATACTAAAAAAAAATTTAAAATATGTTTTCGAAAAGTTTTTCAAAAAAAAACATTTTTTTGAAAAAACTGGTCGAACGATTTTGAAATGAAAAATTCATAAAATAGAAAACAGCAAAAGAAATAAGATGGCTTACAACATTTTTTCCAAAAAACGTTATGAGTAGTGTTTTTTTGAATTCATAAATTTTTTTCCCCAACATTTTATTTCATATTGCTCGGCTAAGACCTAGCCAAGCCATTAGTCAAATAAAAGAAAGTGACAACCTACATTACATACATACTTGCGTATTTTAAAGTATTTTTCATCATCATAAAAGCACAGAATAAATAAGGAAGCCTTTGATAAACACACAAAAACTACTAACAAATAAAAAAAACTATTCGATTACTACTGAATGCAAAAATTTCACTCGAGAAAACAAAAGTTTACACCTTCCTATAAATAAACAAAACCACTGTGTTAACTTTTAATATTGTCTCTATACCTACTGGCTTAACAGTAGTTGGAACACGTATCTTAATTTTAGTACCTACCTTCCTTCCAACCTTATTATAGGTACCTAAATCCTTTATAAATTCCATTGGTCCCATATTGGGACGTATAAAGGTCCCTTTACCTAGCATTATTGCCATATTGCTGATTCCGACGAATCTTTATGCCAGTTGTTCAAATTTTTCCATACCAAAATGAAAATTTAACTGAAAAAAGTCCTTTGTATCTTTCTATTAGCAAATTATATTATAAACAGTAAGCAGCAAGTGGAAAGATAATACTACACTAAAAAACTGCAAAAGCTAACAATCCTATATATTTATGTGTTTATCCCTTTGTCGTGACGCATGTTCGTTCGAGCTTCACCCCAAAACGATTCTAAGTTGCACGTCATACAAAAAATTTTAAAATAAAATCTTTGTCAAAAAGACGCCTGCACTTAAAAAGGATTAGCACATAAGAGCAAGTACGTGCGACCCAGTCGTGCCTTTTATTTTTATATCGGCTTGCATTTTTAATTTTACTGGAAAGGTGATTCAAAACAGTTTTGTGTTAAGGAACACGGGATTGATGCCATTTTGAATGTGCTTTTCCTGTTGGTTGTAGAAGTTCTTTAATTTTTTATAAGATATTTGTCTCTGCAGAAAATTAATTTCTGCTGTTTTGCGTACCGGGTTTCCAGACAGCAGCGTCTTGAACGACTTTTATAAATTTGTCGACTTTTTCTTCTAATTCAAACGTAGTTTGTAAAAAAAATTCAAAAGCAATAGTTTCTTCGTAATCTGCAAAAATCTTTTCCCAGTTAGATCTGGTGTTTCTTAGACATGGCGTACTCTTCTTTTTAAGTTGGCTTCCGCTTGTCATCAACTATTCATAAATATTGAGTGATTAACTGAAGAGTGTAAGCTTTCACCGACTTGTGTTTTATTATTCAATCCTTTGTGAAAATAAAGCAACAAGTTCCGGCATATTTGCTAGATCGGTTGACCAGTATGATGCTTTTTCGGAAGCGAAACAACAACACAGGATGCAAGCTCTGAAAAATTGTCTTCTTAATTCTCATTGATATATGTACATATATCTTGATCCCTTAAAGGCGTGGGTAATTATAAACTTTCGCGGTCACTTGGCTTTTTGGCTGTACAAAAATTCAAAACTGGACCGATTTTTTTTTAATGTTCATTTTGACGGCGGATGTATTAAACAAAATATGAAAAGGAAATAAAAAAATGTCATTATTTATTTGTTTTTTTATGCTAGAAATGTCAATATTTTTTCTCATAAAAGAAAGGTTTCCTTTCTTTGACGTGTCAATTTTTCTTTTCAATTTTTTAGAAAATTATTTGGTAGCAACGTGCTAGTAAAGTCTTTTTGGTTACTTCACTGGACGTTGTAGGGTAGATGCCCGTATTAGATGCCGCACGTGTGATAATATTATTGTTCATCTCCCAAAATGGCGATTGCTTAAACGGATGAGATGTATTTCATAAAAAAGCTGAGAATTCGTCATTTACACTCTGGTTGAATTAAGTATTATTTTTCCACCTGCAAAGTACCATCTACTTTTATTAATATCACAAATATTGTATTATAATTTATTCGATTTTCTAATTTTTTTAAGGTTTCAGGAACACTTGTGTCAATCTTCTAAAGAAATTACCCCATTTTATTGACGGGTCTAGTCAAAATCGGGGGTCTCAGTCGTTTTCTAACCATATTGTTGACATTTAACAAAATATTAAATTATAAATTAGAATATCCCCAAAACCACCTGCAGACTAGTTTAAGAAGGCACAATATAACTTTACAAAATGACGTCGTAAATCATCCAGACAGCCTTTGTAAAAACCGCAAACAGAAAATATTTTTAAAAATTTACCCAAGCTCACAACCACTCGTAAATTTGTAAAGTCTGCAAAAACTTTTGTGACCTTTTATATTGAGTCAAAGAGTAGGGTGTATAGAAACGTTCTTAAGTTGTATAGGTGGCATTTTTTACCTATGTATATACGTACAGGTGAAAAAGAAAACAAGTAGACAATCACCTATGTATGTACCTCCCTAAAGAACAAAACAAAAATGAAAACAAAAGCTACTCCCCTTGAATTTCTTCACCGCTTAAGACTAACTTTGTGGTTTGTCGTGTACCCCCCTTTGTGAATTTCCTAGCTATGTTTCTGTGTCGGAAGTTTGCGTTAAAATTTACGGCCACCTTGCATGCAATAGTGTCGAAAATCCTTCCCCAAATTATGGGGAATACGAGCCACCTTTAGCCGTGCCACCAGCCCATTCACATGAGTAATTTCCAATGAGTCCCGTTGTACGTTGGTTGATACTAAAGGTGGCAAAGGCACAGGTGGCAAATGGTAACCTACGCTATACCCTCACTACAGGCGGGGGATTAAACAGCCATTGGGCCATAATCCCGGAAGAATAACTTTTTGAAAACGAACATAATAAATCCGGCCCCCCATTTTAGTGCCTATACACTTCTTTAAACCACTGGGTTTATGTTTTGTGGGTGTGCTGTCGAACTAAGAAGGATCTATGGCCTCCAAGAACCGAACCAAACGGAACTACCCAGCCGGAATCAATTAATTGAATTAGATAATTTAAACACTTTCTGTTGCATTCCACTGAACCGAAAATGTTCAACCTACATGTTGGTTTATAACACGAATACGACATTAAAGAATTGAAAGAAGGAGGGTTGGGGAAGGGTAATTTGTAAAAAAAATTGAAATTCTGAACCACAAAACCAACGAATTCGATTTAATGGCCAGTGTTTCCAAGAATTCCATTTTCTTGTAAATATTTTGTTTTTGTAATAATGCCTTCCGACCAGGTCGTTGTATTTAAGGAGCAGTCATCGATGTAATATGTACGTAAACGTAAAAACGAAGTCAATTTAGACATTCCTTGGTAAATATTGATCGAATCTGTAAAGTACATGAATTGTTTTTCAAATGGAAATATACCGACATCTAGGTTTGACACTGCGTGACAAGTTAGCTTGGCAATACCACTTTTTTCTCTCCTCTGCCCCATTGCACTACAGAAAGTGTACACGCTTCAATTGAGAGAAGGATTTTCCACTTCATTGTGCGCTGGAGTCGGTGTGTGTTCGGCAAGGAGCACTTTCAAAAGCAACTTCGATTGATAATCGCAAAGTATGTATAGATTGAAAAGTGCAAACCTTAAGCGATGGCGTCGTTGTATCGGTAGGGAGTTCGGGATAGAGTTCCTGTTGCGAATGGGATTCTGTCAATAAATTGGCAGCTCGTCGGGTAACATGTATGTAAGTGGCATGGTGCAGTGTCGTTTTTCCTCCGTTTGACATACGCTAGACTGAGTCTCAAATGCTTATCCATATTGGGTTTATACTTCTGTAAAAAAAAACTGGACGAGCTTTGTGACGTTTAAAATGTTATTTCTTCGTCTAGAAATTAGCTCCCTTTTATTTACTTGTCTATTTACATATGTATCTTGATGATAAAAGCATTTCTAGATATACATATATCTGGTCTGTTATTTTTCTTCTTGGGGATAAATAAAGTCCTGGACTAAGGTTAGCAGCTTGAATAAATGTAACATCCATCAGTATTGTTAAAAGGATTTTCTTTTGCCGTAAAAAGATATGTATTGTTTCTTATTGCCGATGTTTATGTGTTTTATTTATTCAACTGGGAAGTTCTGTGAACTAGACATTAGGTCTGAAAGAATAGGTTATTAGCTTTGTGCAGTATTAAACTAACCTTATTGGATTGAAAATAATGTACGTCATACATATTGTGGATTTTCCTGTATTTAGGTCAATTATTTTGGTTAGTATATTAACATGTGGGTTAAAATATGTATGTTTTCAATATCCAGCAGAGTAGCCATAAATAACTTTATTTATTCTTGGCTATACATATCTGAAGAATTAAGAAATAACAAAGTGAAAAAAATAAAAATATTGCTTATCTACACAAAATTAATTTTAGTTCGAATGAATCACTGTGTTGGTTGATATATAGAAACTGATCCAGCCAGTGTCAAAGGATTTTACAATAATTTTACTCTACAGTGCATTTTTAAGGTGCCAGCGATCAATAGCTTCTGCAAGAAGTTTTTCTTGTATTTCTAGAAGCCCTAGACAAAGGAGTTCTGAACAGGGCATTTATCAGCTTATTTAAATTATTAAATTCCAACCATTATAATATCACTGAATATTTTTGAAGTTGCATTATAAGAGAAATATGATGACCTCAACTTTTAGCAACAGATTTTTAACAATTTATGTTTAATTAGACCTTTTGATTACAATAACTCGAGTAACACAGCTTATTCCATGCTACTGCATGAAGTGACCGCTGAACTATGAACTTAAACTAAAACAAAACATAGGTACACACACACAGTATGTACAAGAAAAAAAAACAAAGTACATATAACGGAGAGTGACGTCTTATCACTGTAAAAGCAATAGTAAAGGGAGGATCAAATGCAGAAAAAGCTCCACTAAGGTCTCAATAGACGAAGACT
Organism: Platycheirus rosarum; assembly: GCA_963971375.1. NCBI lineage: Eukaryota > Metazoa > Arthropoda > Insecta > Diptera > Syrphidae > Platycheirus > Platycheirus rosarum. The sequence continues at coordinate 42,559,023 of OZ020509.1, forward strand.
TCAGCTGAAATAACCACAATCAAAGCTGTTCCATCAAGATCGAACACATCAAATCTGGACCAACCAAAACTTCATCTGGATCAGTAAAGTCTAAAGGATCTTCGGTCCCGACTTGTTCACAGTTATGAAAAAAAGGTAAGAGTGTAGTTCCATGGAACTACGCTCAGCCTATCAAACCGGAGAAATCGTCGACAATAACCGCCTTCTTATTAGAAAAATGCATTTAAAGAAGGTCCGCATACTGACGTACCTATAATGCAAATTCTTAATACAGTCTGGAAAAGAGGACGTCTTTTAACTTCTTTGTGAGGAAGAACAACCCGGACATGGCCCTAATAATCAAAATTAACGTGATAAGGAAAAATAACATTGATGTTGATGAAAACACAAACTTCCATTGCTTCCATTCAACAGAAACCTAAGCAATGATGAAATTGATATTGCCATCGATGGCCTCGAATCAGCCGTTTCCCATGCGCTTGAGGTTCAAAAACTACCCAGGACTTCTAAGGATAGGTATCAGCATCTCCAGGAGTATGTGCAATATTTATATTCTCGCAGGAAAATGTTGAAAACGACTGCACAGAATCCACCGTAGAGATCTGAACCAGTGCACTTTGAATACCAGTCTGTTAGAACCGAACTTCAATGTCTAAATATCATGTTTAAGAATTCGATCCAGCACCAGAATAAAATCCAAATTACGAAGAGGTTACAAAATATCAAACCAGAACCAGACGCATCCGAAGAAATTAACCACCTATGATGGTTAATCATGGTGGATTAAGGCTAACATGAACATCAAAGTGATATCCACACCTAACAAAATAGAAGCTTTTGGTGAACATATTGAACAGAATTTCACACCCATCCCATCAACGGAACTGCCATTTTTACATAGATGGAATCGTGGCATCCATCCATAAAAGGAGTTCAGCTTGATGACTCTTGTCCAGCGAGTAATCCAAGGGGCATATTTAAGTACTGCAATCCGGAAGAGACAGAAATCCGCCACAGCTGTTGGAGTCTCCAATTATGTCATTAAAAGGCTTCCACAAACAGTAATCATACTTTTAGCACTCATCATTAACAATTACTACTTCCCCCAAAAGTGGAAAATGTTTAAAATTGTTGCAATATCTAAGAAAAGCGCTAGAAATCTAATTTCCAACTACAGGCCGGTATCCCTCCTAAATAACGTCAGCAAGATTCTGGAAGAAGTCATCCTCAGGCGGCTTAGAAAATGTAGCAATGATTTCAACCTCCTCCCCGACATACAATTTTATTTTCGCTAAAATCACTCGCCACTGCATCCATTATTGAAGTTCCAGTCCGACGTCTGCACAGGCCTGAGTGCAGACCGGAGTTGCGCAAAATTCAAAATTGGGACCTTTCCTTTTTAACTTGATCATATCCGATGAACTCATGCCAACTGACTGCAAAAACCCTCACTTCGCCGATGACTCACTAACCTATGTCCCCTCATTGTCTCCAATCATTGCAGCCCGAAAAGTTGAAAACATTACCAGACTTTTTGAATAATACAAAAAATGGGGAATCCGGATCAACACAGCCAAATCTGAACTAGTGTGCTTCAGAAGACCTACCTTCAACCATAGCCGTATCCGTAAGCAACCTGAAGAAACCTGGCCTTGAAACTCCCAGAAGGATCATCAATAGCAGCTAAAAAGAATCCCAAGCACCTTTGGTTCAACTTCAATGAGAAGTTTAAATTCAACCCGCACTCCAGGGCAGTGCTTAAGAAAGCCAACTTTGCATTCCATTGTCTACACCCATTATTGAAGAAAAGAAATAGTATAATGAAGTCAACAAAATTACTAATATAAAAGCAATTATTGACGCCAATTATAAGCTACAGTTTTCCTGTGTGGTTCACCACTTCCAAGACAGCGATGAACCAGCTCCAAATCTTCGAAAGGAAGATTCTACGGATGTGCACTGGACTTTTCTTCAATCACCAACAACAAAACACTATAGCAACAAAAGACTATAATGAAGCCGAAATAAAGTCACTTGAGACCAGTTTCTTATGCAGTCAGCGATAAAACTTATCTCTAAAACCGCCAACCATCCTAACCCACTTATGAGAAGGATGACCACCCTGGAGCGACATCCCGAACCTAGGTATCTTAGAGCCATGGATATCCTAGAAATAATCAATGACCACGACGAAGCAGTTTCCTTCTACGCTGACACGGGGTCAGCTTTTCAATGCGGCTAAACGCCAACTCAACCCCCAACCCACAGAAAAACCACTACTGGACAACCGGGTCGGAACAACCCGAGTAGATCTAAGTCAACCGACTTTTAATATAATTTGTATGTACTTTAGTCATTAATTATATATATAAAATTTGTTATTTTGTATAATGAAATCCATTGTATAGCGTTAGGCCCCTTTGTGCCAAAAAACAAAATTGATTATAATCAATTTATGGTATAGTTATAAGTTAATTTAAGTCAAATTGTATATATATTATTCATGTTCAGTCTTGGATCTACTCCCTGTAAAATCGTAGTCGTACTCGTACTCTTGTCGTAGTTAGTTTCGTACTTCGTACTGTGTCCGTCTAGGTAAAAACTTGTTCTCAAGCGTCGTTGTAATGGTAGGATCTCACAATGTTGATCTCTATACTCTATCCGATGGTAGTTTGCAGTACAGGGAAGATAGCGATGTTTGTCTCTCATTCGCATTCTTTTGTTTGCCGTAAGGGCTTTTCATACAAAAGCTCTTGTAGGGTTTCCGCAGTAAGCAACTCAACGCAACGCAGCAGGTAACTCTAAATATAGATAAGTTAATAGGGGTTGAATTTTGAATAGCAGCAGCCACAGCCAATCAGTGCGCTGCGCAGTCAGATGTGCTCTGAATAGGACGTTTTGATTTGCGTCAGATGGAATTGAAAATTCACTGGCGGGCAAACAATTTTAATGGGGGGTTTCTTTGAATTCAGTATGGTGCAAAAGTGTGGCACGCTACTGATTTTAAAAAAGCTTTCTCATAAGACGTGTACTGCAAACTACCACCGGATAGAGTATAGTTAGTAGTCCGTAGCGTGACAAGTATCTCTCCATGGTTTTGCCCCGCCGTATCCCAATGTATACAACTAAAACCTCAATCACTTACCATTAAGTTTTGCATATAACTCTTATCATAATTGCTATCTATTGAAAAAACGTCCTTTCTACAGTTAGTTGGAGTGAATCAACTACATACTTACACTCATATTTGTTATTTGCAATTTAATTTGGCAGAAAATCATGGCTTAAATGATAATTAGTAACAACCTCTTTATAGCTCTTTGAAAGAATATATAATGTCTGTTTTTGAGTTTGTATACTTTTATTTAAGAGGATTATTCCAAGTTCTATAAGTTCCGCCCTGAAGTCTTTCATAGCCTCGAACTCATAATCAGAATCAGAATAACCTATTCAATGGTTATATAAGTTATTGAATATTTTTACAACAAAACTTCAAAGAAATAACAAATGTTCACAAAATTGCCAATTAATAATAAAGAAACGCCTTCGGTGCATTCCATCACCATCATATAGTCTACAAACTCGTATCTGCTGCCAGATAAATAATTAAAGCTTATTTTCTATTCTCCATTCTTGGCAATGTTTCCCGCTATCTCATTTATACTCTTTGAACATTCTCGTCCTTTGTACTTGGCATCCTATTCCACCCTTGAACATAACGATTAGAAATTCTGCCCACCCTTATACACAAGACCACAAGAACATCCTCATTCTTAATTACCAAGAAAAAAAGGAAATCATTTATGTTCCTTTATTTTTAATGAGCTATCCATGCTATACACCTGCAACTGCAGCTCCACGAATCCTCTCGGATGCCTATGTTGTGCTTTCTGGATTCTCGTTCTCATATCCGGATTCCAAATCCATGTTGTTGCTGTATGTTAGTGTGATAAGCTTTTGGTCTTTATATTCCCGGTCAAATTGGAAAAAAAGGAAAAATAATCATACGTCTTTATAGATACATATATATCGTAATAGCAGAGCAGCACGAAAAGGATCCCCTTTTGGAATTCGTAATGTAGCTAATATCGCTAAACACAACGCTGCAACAGACGCTACAGAACCTTTGATTTAGAAGGCTTGAAGTTTTGAAATTTGTATTTTTCGATTTAAAAAAATATATATAGATATTTTATTATTTTTTGGCAAGGCTCGTGGGAAAAAAAATCCGTTTGTTTATTCGCATATCTTTATCATTTTTGTTTTTTATATTCTGCACTCAGTGAATTCGACATTTGTGACAAGAAAACGTGCCAAGACTAGCGAAACAAATTCTACTTTGGTATCGTCCTGGCTCCTGGCGCAGCGCAGCAATAACTAGCTCGACACATTCATTCACTTTATTTTCGATAGCATAAAGCTATTCCGCCTAACCGAACACGGAATAAAATGAAATGCCGAAATGTTCATATTATTCACAAAATAAAAATGAGGATAGATGACTTGTACGAGGACTTGTGCTGTCGCTGTACGTGTTGTACACACAGCCATCTATACAGTGATGTGCAAAAAAAACATAGCTTGTACAGTGAAATCTCTCATTTACGGACGGGTGATCTTGAGAAACACAAATTGTGTTTCTTTTTTGACGTGATAACGTCTTATAAATCGATGAGAGGCTACACACACGAAATAAAATGACTCATGCTGATAATGCTGATAAGAAAAGTGACGCACGCTGCGATACTGTATTTTTGTCAACCAAAACCGATCGCAAGCACCAGGCGAACATGAAAAAGAACAAGCGCAAATTCCCAAAATAATTGAAAAAGAACAAGAAGATAAAAAGAAATACAATATAGGCGGAGTTTTCTTAAAGTAGAAAGTAGATGTAGATATAAGGGTGTGTATGTGTGGATTTAACGATAGGGTTTGTGGGTTATTTTATTGGTGACTCTAAAGCTCGATGCACATTTGCGTCATTTCGACACAGTGGTGACGCTTTTGCGTCTTACATTACTCACAAATGACGCGTCGGCATCTGAAGAGTTTGTGCACTAGGCTATTTATTTGTGAGTACTGTAAGATGCAAAAGCATCACCGCTGCGGCGACGCCACGTCAAAATGACGCAAGTGTGCACCTTGCCTAAATTGTGAAAAAAACGATAGCAAACATATTCTCAGCACTAGGCGAACATCAGATGTATGTGTGCATGTATGTCGAGTAAGTACTCCTGTCCGCCCAAAGGATTATAATGAAATTTAGAGGGTAAATATAGTTTTGTCTAGGGATCGTTCCTATGAACGTTAGCATTACTTTCGCATTTCACATTAAAACATGGTTTTTCCAGGGCCTAGTACCGCTAGTTAAATATAAAACTGGTGCCGATCGGTACTATACTCTTTTCAATATATGTATATTTTCAGTACAGGGAAGATTGGATTTTTGCCTTTTTCTCTTACTGTTATGGATTTCAATAAGTTATCTTCATATTAAAGCTCTCAAATGGTTGCCATACTGGGCATTATAAATTCGTATAATTCTCACTCAATTGTAGGTATGGTTACCAACTGTTTATTCAAATTTTATGAAAACAGAAACATGTAGACCGTAAACTAAATCTAAAAAAAATTAAAATAAATTAAATCTATCTTTTCCCACACCACCAAGAGGTAAGATAGTAGAGTTCCGTTTTTGAGAAAAATAAGCTTTAACTTTACAGTTATATGACAGGTAATATTAATATTTGAGCTAAACAAAAAATTAAAATAAGGCTTTAACTTTACAGTTATATGACATGTAATATTAATATTTGAGCTAAACAAAAAATTAAAATAAGGCCTCTGTAGAAAATAGAGGCTGAAAATACATCCGCACAGACAAATATAATTTTACAGTAACTCAAATACGTTTCTCAATCGTAATGTCATGTTTGATTATTATCTCAATTTACCTTTGTGTACGATTGCATAACTGGCATTAAAGTATCTATAACTTAATAGAGTTTAGTTAATTAAATATTCATTTAATATTTCTTAACACCATTGCTGCGAAAAAATTATTTTGTCAAATATTTTTGCACAGCACTGTACAATTTTGTACAAACCAACAACTCACATAACCTACGATAGCAGAAATATCCTTATCACATATTCTGCTGCTATACCATGTCCTTTGGCAAAGCAGCACTGTAAATGATTTATGATGCCGTTGTCCAATGGTATTTGCATCCATTTTATAAATTGTGTATGATTTTAATTTATTTACCAAGATTAAGTTAATAGATTTTATTTTGTTTTTTATTTTAAAAGGAGAGAGAAAAATAAATTTGCAAACCTACTCTTAGGTAATATCTTTGCGATTTTAGTTAAAATTAATATGCAAGACTTGCTGTGAAAGTCTGGTGTCATATTGTCCAGAGCAAACGAAAAGAATTTCCGAAAGAATGTGAAGCAAGTGAATTGCGATGGAATTTGTATTAATATTGTAGGATAGCCTTGAGGATGAGTTAGTTGACAGTGGTCTTGGGTTTCTGAATATAGTTCATCAACCCATCTAACGCACTTAATCTTAATTTTAAGATGGCTTTCTTAGGAGATACATAATAGGAAAGGTAAAAGGAGTGTGGATTGCTTTATCCTTCATAAAATTCATAAATTAGTTATGTCACTAATTAGCCTCGGGGTTTGACAGTTTGTTCCAAGACTACTGTTTCATAGTTTAGAATATTTACAGAAAATGGTATTTTTAGACTTTATGTTCAGTTTGGAGCTATTCGTAGAGTGCGAACATTAGCATACCTTTGCCCTTTAAAATCTTGTTTTTATTATTCATTTTTACTTGCGATAATATGTAGGTATAATAACGGGTGATTTTTTTGAGGTTAGGATTTTCATGCATTAGTATTTGACAGATCACGCGGGATTTCAGACATGGTGTCAAAGAGAAAGATGCTCAATATGCTTTGACATTTCATCATGAATAGACTTACAACGTCGAATTTTCAGTGAATGGGCCCTAGAAAAGTTGGCAGAAAATCCGCTTTTTTATCGACAAATTTTGTTCAGCGATGAGGCTCATTTCTGGTTGAATGGCTACGTAAATAAGCAAAATTGCCGCATTTGGAGTGAAGAGCAACCAGAAGCCGTTCAAGAACTGCCCATGCATCCCGAAAAATGCACTGTTTGGTGTGGTTTGTACGCTGGTGGAATCATTGGACCGTATTTTTTCAAAGATGCTGTTGGACGCAACGTTACGGTGAATGGCGATCGCTATCGTTCGATGCTTACAAACTGTTTGTTGCCAAAAATGGAAGAACTGAACTTGGTTGACATGTGGTTTCAACAAGATGGCGCTACATGCCACACAGCTCGCGATTCTATGGCCATTTTGAGGGAAAACTTCGGAGAACAATTCATCTCAAGAAATGGACCGGTAAGTTGGCCACCAAGATCATGCGATTTGACGCCTTTAGACTATTTTTCGTGGGGCTTCGTCAAGTCTAAAGTCTACAGAAATAAGCCAGCAACTGTTCCAGCTTTGGAAGACAACATTTCCGAAGAAATTCGGGCTATTCCGGCCGAAATGCTCGAAAAAGTTGCCCAAAATTGGACTTTCCGAATGGACCACCTAAGACGCAGCCGCGGTCAACATTTAAATGAAATTATCTTCATGGACCAATCTAACGTTTCAAATAAAGAACCGATGAGATTTTGCAAATTTTATGGGTTTTTTTTTTTAAAAAAAAGTTCTAACCTCAAAAAAATCACCCGTTATAATGCAAATTATGCATTCGTTCAATTTAAAAATGTTGAGATAACAATCAAACATGACATTACGTTGAAAGAGAAACATATTTGAGTTAGTGGCAAAATTCTGTCTGTCTGTCTTTCTGTACGTCTGTTTGTATCTATGTCTGTTCGTATGAATTTCGGACTACATCCAAAAATGTTCGTCCAATCATTTTCAAATTAAGTATGAAGGGTTATTTTTACATTCTACAAAGGACGTTTTTATTTATTTTTAACCGTTAAGTAAAATTTTTTTTCTCGAAAACGGCTCCAAGAATTTTTATGAATTTATGGTTTATATTTTGGTGACAAAAAAATTAAATTGGTGGGCTAAAAACGGTTCCCCCGCATAGGACATTTTTTTTCTTCGGCTTTCTCGAGAACTGGCTAACCGATTACAATCAAAATTGATACTCAGGAAGATGTATGTACCCAAACTAATTTCAAATCAAAATATTTTCGATTTTTTTTTATTTTTAATGCCTATGTAAATAATTGAAAAAAAAATATTGTTTTTGAAAAATCAATATTTTGAAAACTCGTAAGTGGATTTTTTTAAATCTTGTTTTTGTATGTAGTTTATTTTTGTGAGGTCCTAAGCGAGTTGTTATTCCACTTCCAGATAGGTATTGAATCCATCTACCCGTACACTAGCTATTCATACACCAGAAATAAGGTGATACAAAAATAATTATTCCACTTCTAGGAGTGAAATTCGTGGACGGTTCTTGATTCGCCCCGACTCTCTCCCTTTATAATTGCTAATAGATCCTCTGTCATCGGTGCTATTGGCACCGGGGTCGCACCTTACGACGCTCCTTCCTAGCTTCGATTTTTAACGTTGCAGAATTCAATTCTACAAATTTTATATGCACTACTTTTATGATAAAGAGTTTGTTTACATAAATATTTGTAATAAAGCTGAAAAATGTGGAAAATTGGTCCAACTTTGAGCTAATGTAGTTTGGAAGTCGGTGGTCCAAAATAAATATATGGTCTCATTTCACGCGGAATTAAATGCTTTACAACATTTATTCAGACCATTTTTTAAAATATTGAAAAATTTAGAACATACTAGCGAAAAACTGCAAAAATACCCCTTTTTGGGGTACATTTTACCCTCACTCCCTTTAGCTAAGCTCCACAGAGAAAGAAAACTTAGGATTTTCGTATTGGGCAACTAACAAAGTCAACTAACGCTACTGGTCTAATATATGTTGGTGAAAACAAAAATTAAATTGGTAGTTATTTTTGTGCTTAACGTTGCGTTTAAAAAAAGTTGTTAAATAAAACTGTTTTATTTAAAAATCGTTCCTACAATTTTGAAAAAAAAATTCACAGTTTTTGACATTTTTTAAAGAAATAAATGGCGTTTAAATTATTTCGTTTAAAACTATTTTACATACTTTTTTTCGAACAATCAAAAGTCACAAAAATCGACTATAACTTTAAAATGCCCTTAATATTTTTTTAAAATTTGATTCCAGCTGTGACCGCACATAAAAGCAAGTACGTGCGATCCAGTCGTATAATTTATTTTATTATTCATTAATTAGTCATTACTAACCAGTAAAATAATTGGTCCAAACAAAAACAAGATACATATGTTAGGTTTCCTTAGCAATAAAATGACTAAAGTCTCAGTTAAGCTACTGGAAACTTATTTCTCAGTTACCAACCTAATTTGCGTTTCACAATGTCTGAAGATATAACTAGTAGTTTAAGTAATTAAAAATTTCAAGGCCAGATCAAGTACAAATAACATAACTGGCAGTTAAAATATTCTCAGCTCTCAGTGTGACCTCGAAAAAGAAAAGTTTCACGTTTTGGCATAAAACGGATATTATTGAGATATAAAAAGACGACGACCTTGACGGAGATGGTCTGGCCAACGTCAATTCCAAAGACATATGGACCAAAGACGCCGCCAGGCCAAATTCTACACCAAACAGTAATTTTGTTCGGGATGTATGGATTGGACGCTCTTCGATATCGTGTGAATTGTTATCCTACCAAATTCGACAATTTATTTGTTGACTTACCACTTCACCAAAAAATAGTCCTCATCTGAAGATGATTTTTCGTCTGCAACTGCCAATTTAGCAAACACATCACTTCTTTTATTTTCCGTTTTATTATCTCAAACAAAATTTACCAACAAATAAATGTTTTTTTTTTAGAAAATTCGAGTTTGTTTCGCGTTTTCTAGTAATTTTGAATTGTAATTTTTAAATGTTTTATTTTATTTTCTAAAATATGCGTGGAAAACTGGAAAAAGCTTTGAATAACTAAATTAATGTGCCACGCAAAGTTATTTAATGGGAGGATTTGACTTGTAGTTTGTTTATGTGTCGGATAGTTAATCTAAATTTTAGTCAGATATTGAGCAAAAATGCCTAAGTATTTTAACTTTTAATGCCAACAATCTTGTTATGTAAAGGAGAAGAATACAGTTTGGCTATTTGAAAAAGATAGGTACGTTACGTTGCTGCCAACAAAAAAATCGCTTGATTCGTTCTTACGCCAAGATGAAGTTTGACGTCGATTTTTTTTAAATCGAATTTTTAAAGACTAGGGGCCAATACGGAAATTCTGCTGGTTTGACGATGAATGCTTAGCCTCATAATAGTAAAAATTGCAGTCGATTCCAAATTCCGCTGTGAGCGAAGTAGAACGACAATCCTTATGAAAAACGCATCGTGTTTCGTCAAGGTCAGACGGGAGTTATAAAACGAAGAAGATTTTGACAGGACAATGCGCTGTCATCCGAATTCTTCAACATTATAAATATTTTTGCAAATCGCTCCTTCTTCGAGCTAAGAAGGCAATTGTGTGGATAAGACTTCTATTGGGCCACTGAAAGTGGACGCTATAGGCTCTTTAGAGTGAAAAATTCTCCGGATTTGTGGAAATGTACGTTTTGTACAGCTACACAGATCTAGCCAGAAGAGTTAAAGTCTAACGTCTGAAATAAGGATTATAAAAAGAGCGGATGAACACAACTGCCGGGTCCAAAAAATCAGTGATTCAACCTGGAGGACGTCCAGTAAAAACGACCGAGACACGAGTGAACGCTACGTTGACAAGGGGTAAGATTTTTTACTGTGTTTAAAGGTTAAGCTAACTAACCGAAGAAAAAGTCTCTTTGGTATAATACGAAAAGTGCAAGTAACTGTTATATTTACTCTAAGAGAGTTATATGCATGTCTCTCAAGCGGGGCATTTTGGTCAACTCCTTTTCAATATTTGTATTAATGATATTATTTCTATAATTAATTATTGTGTTTTTTGACATATGCAGATGATCCCAAACTGATTTTAAAACTTAAAAAATTAGAATACTATCAGATTCAATCTAGCCTTAAAAGTTTCTCATATTGGTTTCGTTCTAATGGCCTTAATCGTTACTTTAAAATATGTATTTGGTTTTATTTCTCCAGAAGAACTTCTTGCTATTTGTTTGACTATAAAATTAAATCTGAACTTATATTAATACACCAATCTTTAAGCTCTAACTATTATAAAATCCTATATCCAAGCAAATTCCAAGTCCGAATTCCAACGACTTAAAACTTATGTATTTCAGATTTTCATAAAGCTTTTAATTTCCTTATCAAAAGTCACGAAAAAAGAAATATCCTGTTAAGAAGAAACTTATTAATTTAACTTTCAAAACTAACAGTCCAATGAACAAATACTAAAATAGTTGAAAGTCAAATATATATATATATAGCACAATGTCACTTTAATGAAACTCTGCATTACATTAAACAGATTATCACCCATCACATCCAGAAGAACTTTAAGTGATAAAGGTTCAGCTTATAAGCTCAAAAGTGGCACGTCTCTTGAACATTATGTATTGCTAAAGTTTTCCCTGAATTTCGGACACTTTATCCTTTGCCTTAACTTCAAGCTGTGTTTTGCTTTGAGAAAAACCACTTGAGCAAAGCACATATTTCTTATTTCAAAGATGGCTCAGTAAATTATTTTGGGTACCCCTATCAATCAAATGAATAGGCAATATTAGTTTGTGATTTACTCGACCATAATGATGCGTCAAGGACCTTTCCTTGTAGAAATTAAGTCACGTGTGCTCTTTCTATTTATTCTAATGGTGGTAACGCTCTTAAGTAATGAAAAACGTCAATTTGACCAAATATGTTTATGTTGAGTGTCGTACGAGCTTGATAAAGAAATGTATGTACGTGTCAAAATAGTTATGAAACTTTGGTATTGGAATAAGATTATGTATGTATGTATGTATATTATTTCAACTATTTTAATTACATATGTAATTATTTTAACGTTTGTTGAAATATTGTACGTACATACATACATATATGAGATCACATTTTTAAAGGTAATTTTTTAGTGTGAAGTATGAACCATTAACGTCACGGACGAAAAAACCCCCTCTGCACATGGACTGCACGACTGGATCGCACTTACTTGCTCATGTGCAGTCAACAGTAAATAGTAAGGAAACTTCAAAGTTTCTTATTCGATTATTATGACTTTTGATTGTTTGAAAAAAGTACGTACATAAACTAGTTTATCGCGGACTAATTTAAACGCCATTTTATTTATTTTTTTTAAATATGAAACAGTGTGATTTCTTTTTTTTCAAAATCGTAGGAACGGTTTTGAAATAAAACGATTTTTATTTAAAAAACTTTTTTTTAAATTAAAAAAAAAATATCAAAGAATGCAAACTTAAGCACAATAATAACCTACAATTAAAAACAAAACTAAAAAAATTGACCTACCCTTTTCAAAATATTGATCTTTAAAAAAAAAATTAAAAAAAAAAAATTAATCCAAAAAAAAAAGTTTTGGAAAATATTTTAATGTAAAATTATTTAAAAAATCTACATCTACTTGAATCAATTTTAATTGTAATGGGATAACCAGTTTTCAAGAAAGTCGAAGAAAAAAACGGTCCTATATGGGAAGTACCGTTTTTAGCCCACTATCACCAAAACAATGCACTTCTACAATCGTACACCGATTTTTTTCATAAAAATTCTTGAAAGAGTTTCCGGGAAAAATAAGCTTTTGCTTAACGGTTACATGGCAGGTACTTGTAATAGTTGAGCTAAAAAAAATTAAAAAAAGTCCGCAAATATGTTTTTCTATCATCGTGATATCATGATTGATTATAAGCTTCTTTTTTTTTGCACGAATACATAACTTTAATTATAGTACCTATTATCGCAAGTAAAATAAATTGCACGACTGGATCGCACGTACTTGCTCTTATGTGCGTTCACAGCTTGAAATAAAATTTGAAAAATATTAAGGGAACCTCAAAGATTATATTCGATTTTTCTGACTTTTGATTGTTTGTAAAAAGTACGTAAAATAGTTTTCAAAATCGTTAGAGCCGTTTTTTTAAATAAAACGGTTTTTTAACAACTTTTTTTTAAAAAATTAAAAAAAATAATTCAAGAATACAAACTTAAACACAAAAACGTACATTTAAACACAAAATTAAAAAAAAATCACTTACCCGTTTTCAAAATATTGATTTTTCAAAAAAAAAGTAAAAAAATTATTAAAAATACAAAAAAAAAAGTTTTCGAAAAAAAATAATGCAAAATTACTCAAGCTACCTACATCTTCTTGAATATCAATTTTGATAGTAATCGGATCACCAGTTTTCGAAAAAGTCGAAGAAAAAAAAACGGGTCCTATGGGAGGTACTGTTTTTAGCCCACCATGTTAATTTTTTTTTCACCAAAATATAATTCATACCTACAGTCGTACACTGATTTTTTTTTTATAAAAATTCTTGGAGCTGAGAAAATAAGCTTTTACATAACGGTTATATGACAAGTACCGTTATTTACGGAGCTAAAAAAAAAATTGAAAAAAGTCCTCTGTAGGAACCCTAAGTTCAAAATTTTAAAACGATTGGCCCAACCGTTTAGGCTGCGGTCCAAAATTCATCCGTACAGACAGACAGACAGACAGACGGACAGTAACTTGCCAGTAACTCAAATATGTTTCTCTATCATCGTAATGTCATGTTTGATTGTTATCTCAAAATTTTTAATCTGCACGAATGCATAACTTGCATTATAGTACCTATAATCGCAAGTAAAAATAAGTAAAGGTTGCCTAGTGGACGCCGAACTATTGTATCATATCAGCCAATTTCTCTTGGTTCAACATATCAGTTAAAGAAAATAACCCAAAGGCAGCTTTTTGGCAATACGGCAATACAAGAAAGCCAAGTGGGAAGAGCTTAACAATTTCTTCGAAAAAAAGTATCCAACCTAAACACAATTAAAATGGTTCGACTAGAACTATAAACTATATTGATGAATACCGGAAGAAGATCAAACAAACTTGAAAGATCTGTATAATCAAAGATCTTAATAACAAGTACTTTTAATTCAAACAATACTGCAATTTTACAAAGGTAGATGAAATGTTTAGTTATTCGTAAAATAACTTTAGAAAATTCCACTACTTAATTGGTTCCGATTTGATGAGAAATAAAATTAAAAATGGATACCTTCACCCATTGCTTTTAACATTATACATTTTGAACCGATCCATTCCCTTAATTTTGGACTCGCAAAATAAATACCGGTGGGCCCCAAGACTCTGTTCTATTTTCGACTCTATTCCTCATTATTATTAATGATTTCTTGCCAGCTTCTCATATTGGTTTTCAAATTAACAACCCTATTCCAGTGATGTGGAAAGTCCATTTAATTCCGATCTTGAAAGCATTGATTAATGGGGACTTATAAACCGTATGAAATGTAATGTTTCGTTAACAATAATGATGTCTTCTGCCGTTAAAGCATAACCTACCCTCCATGTCCCTATCCATAAGCGTTACTTGCATCGACAAACCGAGCAGCCTTGCATTCTTGGTATGCGTATCACAAATTACTTTCTCTGAAACACCAAAAACGCTTCCAAATATTTAGGTCTCACAAGACGATGCTAGATATAGTTTTCCCCGTTAGATCTGGTTAAAATCTTTAAATCTTGCTTTTTTCTTAAAGCTTGAGTATAATTCTGTTGTCCTGGCAGTTGTTTAGCCCTAACTTACTTGAGTTTCCTAGGTAATATCCAAAACAACAACAACTCTTCTTATATATCGCTTCCTAAAAAACAATTCTTCTGCGATATAGCCACATTCATTCCTTTCCTTTAAAGACATTCCCGTACTTGCATCGCAGAGACAACCTATCAATTTACCCTCGAGCTTAATTTGTACGTACTGTTAAATATAGAAGCTCATTCTTTAGCCGCACCACATGAATGTAAAAGCTTTACTTGGTTAGAAATTACAATTTACGAACAAACCGTTAACCCTCCTTTTATTTTATATCCAACTTTCCTGCACCCCTTGAGTGCATGCAAATTATAAAAAAAAAATCAGATTTAAGGATCTAGAGAATCGAAAGCACATATTCAATTCATAATAGATAAAATGAACCTTGAGAAAGGAATTCAATTAAAAAGCTAAAAAGAATCAAATTTATTTTTCATTTTCAGGATTTTCAACTAAGTTCTGTTTTGTCACTTCATTGTTATGGGAGAAGGGGTTCATTGCTTAGAAATGAGGAAATATCAAATGCATCTATTTATTTATTTAAATTACAAAAATATTATAGATGTTGATTAATTTCAAAGCTTAATTTCTTAAATAGCTCTTATAAGAGATGGACTTATTGTAAATCCCGGGAAACAATATAACAATGTTGAAAAAAAAACTCAAAAAAACTAATCATATTTTTGTTCTAAAGCCATCAATTATTATTTTTAAAGCCTCACTCAAACAAAGGCTTTCAAATACAACTCAACAGAAACAAATAAATTTGTCCTTAAGGTATACCGTACACCCTCAAAGACTTCTCCGATTGTCATCAATTTATTACTCCTTTTTGCCTTTAAGGATTTCTTATCTGATGATTTACACTCTCAAAATTAATTTATTTACTCAAAATTAATGATTTATTAATTTTTTGTATCCCATCCTGATACTCTACAATCATTAAATTTTGTCTTTCTTATTTTCTTTCTTTCAGATTTTTAAGGACCCTCAACAAACTTCCTGTGATATCTAACAGTATCACTGACTTTAGCGGATGTTTTATCAAAGTAAGTCTCTGCTTCAGTTTATATCTTTCAGTCATAAAAAGTCACAAGGATAATGAGAAAAAATTATGTAAATTCCATTTTTGTACTTTACGGTGTTTTTGGTAGTCGAAAAGGGATTTGGGGAAGGCGCGTCCTCATGGTGCAATATTCCTATCTCTTGTCTAAAAAAGCAATTATTTTCTTAACAAAAGCTTTTATTTTGCATGCGACTATTTTATAGTTCCCATTAGAGTTCCTTTATTCTGCTTTTTGTGAGTACTTGTGCTTTGCTTACCATGTTACATCATTATAGAAAGGAACATTAACGTTGATTCCACATCATGCACACGTTGTGTATAGTGTACCTTGGCTTGGAATGTTATTTGGCAAAAACTCGGTTTATAAACAATAGCACATATTAGAACCGGAAACTAGTGTGAATTGCGTTAAATTTATTTCGACAAACATTTAAGGAAATGTTTTAATTTAATGTTTTGCTTGGAGCGTGTTTACTTTGGAGGTATTTTGTTTGCTCAACAATGTCCATTGGTTTTAAAACAGTGATAACTGGGGAATGATAATTAACATATGTATACAACCAAACACGAACGATAACTTCTAACAATATGTGCGTTCAATGTTTTATCAATATTTGATGAATTTGTTGTGAATCGAGAAAAATACATAAAAAAGCTATGTGGGAGATTTTCATATATATTTATTGACTTTTTAATAAAACAATCCATTCCAACTTACTGTCAAGAGTGGCTATGTGTCCATACCGTATTTAATATTGTAATTGTTCTGCAACAGGGAGCCGTTGACTCGAGGAATCATGGCTAGAAGTTCAAATTTCAGAAATGAGAAACTGTTCAAAACTAATTGATCTATAAAACACCGCTTCTTGAGCCTCTGAAGCAAAAAAGTCCAATCTGTACTAAACACTGTACCACCTATGTTACCACTAGAACAGAACCCGTGTTAAAAATATGCATCCGATTTTAATCTATCTTTTTAAAGTAGAACTATGGGTATTTTTCTTAAATTTTCAGCAATGTACTGAAAAAACAATTTAAAAAATCTCAACGAAATGGTGATAACAACCGATACTATAATAATTTTCGACCAAAGAATAATAACCATTAAATTTAACACCAAAGGTAAACTTTCTTCCATCTTTTTCATAATATCCTATTCTCATTACAAATTTAGTATTTGCTTTGATCTTTTTTGTGTCAAAAAATATTAACTCCAGCATTTAACCCCCAATTCAATTGGAAGACGCCTCATTTGCTTTCCTAAGCAACTGCCGGGAATAAGTAAACAAGAGCATTATACTAGGGATAATTACCTTCCTTGTTGTAAAAACTAACATCACGGTCAATTTGAACCCATTGTCACATTAAGGGATAACAGGGGGATTAAGTTTCTATCTTTTTATTTTTTGAAGAAAACTGCAAAGAAAAAGGAAAAACTGTTGTAAGGTTGTTAAAACTGGAAATTTAATGAAAAATGTGATACGTTGGGTAATAGGACGATGAATTTAGAAGTTATTGTTTTTTACTCTAAGGTTTCCACAAGATGAATTTAATATTTAGTGTGGGGGTTTTAATTTGGGTTTGAGTTTGAAAAAAAAAAAAATTTATAATATTTTAAACTTTAATTTTTACTTGCGGTTATAGGTACTATACTGGAAGTTATGCATTCGTGCAAAAAAAAATTTGAGATAACAATCAAACAATCAAACATGACATTACAATGATAGAGAAACATATTTGAATTACTGGCGAAATTCTGTCCGTCTGTCTGTCTGTCTGTCTGTCTGTCTGTCTGTATGTACGGATGTATTTTGGACTGTAACCTAAACGGTTGGGCCAATCGTCTTTAAATTTAGAACTTAAGGTTATTTTGACATTCTACAGAGGAGTTTTTTCAATTTTTGTTAGCTTAAAAATTAACGTTATGTAAAAGCTTATTTTTCTCGAAAACGGCTCCAAGAATTTTAATAAAAAAAATCAGTGTACTACTTGTAGGCAAGCATTAAATTTTGGTAAAAAAAATTAAATATGGTGTGCTAAAAACGGTACCTCCCATAGGACCGGTTTTTTTTCTTCGACTTTTTCGAAAACTGTTGATCCGATTACTATCAAAATTAATAATCAAGAAGATGTAGGTATCCTAAGTAATTTCGCATTATTTTTTTCGAAAACTTTTTTGTATTTTTAATATTTTTAAAAAATTTTTTTTGTTCAAGTGTTTGTTAAGGAATCCAAAAGGAGCTCCTAAAAAGTTGCATGTTATCTAAGTAAAAACATATGGAATTAAGTGCCTATAGTGGTGAATCAATACATCAATCAGCAAGCATCCCCGATCCAATGTAGCTTGATTCGAAACCATTTTAATACTCAATTTAAGCTCCCTATCGAAACTGCATTTTGTTAAATTTACATCTTTTACCAGAAAGACTTCAATTTCTGACTTTTCTCATCTTTTAAGAACTAACTTGAGACAAATTAGAAAGTCCGTCAACGTAAATAACGCCGTAAATAAAAATAAAAAAATGCTTCGTTCGAAACATTCTGAAATTTCTTCTTCAGCTTTCTAAAAAGTCTGTGTTATGGCATCGAGTATAAAGCAGGGTTTGCATAATCATTGTCTTTTTTAATGTTCACGCTTTTCACAGAGTAGGCTATGCTACTAAATTGCCTTTTTAGACTGAAGAAGCAGCAATTGGCAATAGTTTGATCGCAGCAAAGAAAAAGTCTCTGCCGCTGATGTTGGCATGTGAGTTCTGCACTTTTCTTTCAAGTATGATGTTGAAACAGTTGCATTCAGCGCTACGTCTTGTCTTAATCCTTTTTTGACTTCAACGATGTTAGTGAGGTGTACACCGACCTTGAAGGGTCCGGAAATCGCATTTATTTTCATTCAACTAGGTTCTGTTGAAATGTGTGATTCATATTGACATTATATGACAGAGAAGGTCTTCTTGGTGATAGAAACTTTTTTCTGTAGCTCCACTTTGTGCGAACGGTAACATGCTGGTAACAATAGGAGGTAAATTCCGACTCCGAAGGTGGAAGCAACTTAATGAATCATCAACTTCGATATTCACACATTAGTCTTCAAGAAGCATTGACATTAATCTTAACCCCAACAAATACAGAAGTAAGAGCCGAAATCTTAAAAAAAAAGAAAGTTGCGTTTTTTGGATACCTGAGTGTAGATCCCGAATCAGCAACATGTATTCTGTTGCCACTGCGGCCGTTTGGGAAAATGAAACGGAGTATTATGGTTGGGTATCATCGTTTTATCAGTCTTCCAGAAGTTGATGGCAACTATTATTCTTCATAGACTAAAATCTAGTATCGAATCTACCCTGAAGACGCATCAAACTTGTTTTCGCAGCGATGGATCATGCGTTGACCACATTTACGCCTCGCGAATGGTATTGAAATAATCAAGCGAATTCCAAACAAAGCTGTACCATAGATTTTGAAAATTCTTCAATTATTTTAATAAAAATTGCATCTTCACTATAAATCGATTGCTAAGAGATGCGTATACGCGGAAAAATTGACACCATAATTAAAAAAATCTGCAAGGAACTTCGTACTGCACAATGGACTCTGAACTCTGATGCATTAGAAATGCGACATGAAGTGAAGCAAGGAGATGTTATGTCGCAAACTTTGTTCTTATTGGCGATTGACGGTATGATGACTGCCGCGGTTGATTCAAGCGAAACACTTGGCATCCAATGGAGACCGTTTGATAAGCTGAACCATTTGGACTAGGTATGCAGACGATATCTGTTTTCTGCTCTCAACCAAATGCGTCAACCGCAATTTCAGAATGGAGAGGCGGTGGGCTTAAGGGTTAACACAACAAATAAAAAACTGCACACTGGCCCAATATCGCCACAGAAGAAATCCGTGCTGTCTACATTTGTGAAACATGGAAATGCGCCACCAACTGGACAGGAAAAATTGGATGTTGATATCAAGATGTGAAAATGGCGTTAGCCACACACTGAGAAAATCTGAGGACAACAAAGCAAATTAAAGCTTTGAGTGGAGTCCACAAGATCCAATGGGAATAAGTAGGCAAGGAACAACATGTTGATCTCCATGTTGTTCCTTGCCTTTTGCTGCGAATAAAGAGAGATGAAGAGTTTTGATTGTTGCTCTATACTTCAGGAGGAGTTACTGTGAATGCAATTTCCGGAACAAAAAGAAAATAAAACAGAAATATAACCTTTGGCAAGCCAGAAAAAAGGAAGAGCAAGCTGAAAGTCAGAAAACTTTGGCACAATTATTCAAGAATCGCCGCGAATTATAGGGAGTGACTTAATCAAAAACTAAGTGTTACATTCGTTGTTAGAGTCAGACTGAATTTTTATTGTGTTCAAAAAGATGATGGATACTTTTGTATTTCGATCATACGAGCAAGGCATAGTGGAAACAAACATCGACTGCATAAATGCTGACATAGTGTCTGTTCCCACGAATGCAACTGTGATGATCGGATACAAAGTATCATAAATTAATTTTAGTTACTATAAATATTGCATATTGGTTAGCTATTATATATAGGTATACATCATTATAAATATACTTAAGTAAGGTAAATATATATATATATAACTCCTCCGTTGCCAGAGAGAGCTTTAATGTATACAATGATGTTTTTTTCTCATTTTTTTTTTCAAAAAACTATAAATTTCAAATACATATTTGCTATGAAATACAATATTTTTACAATATTATGATGAAATGTACTTTTTGTGAATTTTTTTTTTAATATTCTTTGATACAACATTTTAAACATATATTTTTTTTTTCAATTCATATTTAGTATGAAATACAATATTTTTACCATGTTACCTATGAAAAATATAATTTGTTAATTTGTTCTTAATATTTCTTAAATACAATAAGTTTAACATAATATTTTTTTTATCAATGTTCGATACATATTTGGTATGAAATATAATATTTTTACCATAATATGATGAAATAAGTTTTATTTTGTAAAATTATTTTCTCAATATTTTTTTTTCTTATAAAATATTTTTAGTTTACAAATTACCATTATATTATTTTAATAATATTTTAATTTTTTTTTTTCATTTCTGTTTAAGTTTTTTTTTATGCTTCGAAGTGTTGTCTTACATGGGGAATTGGAATGTCTGGTTCCGGTTGTTGGATTTCGTGCCTCATGCATGATTTAAGGCGGATATAGATGTACAAAATTCCTCCGAAAATCGTAATTAGGGTAATACTAATGCAAGTACTAACTGTCCAGGTAGTCAAGGTTGAAGACATAGGGGGTTGTAGTGTCACATGTTTAATTGAGAGTTGCTCTTTTAAAAGCTCAGCAATACCTCCCAGCTTTATATCCTGTAAAGTGATTTCTTCAATGTTATCATCAAACGGTAAATCGGGTAGGGTTAAAGATGGTAGCACAAGCGGATGTCCTATTTCAATGGCTTCAACATTTTTAAACGATTTTGTGCTTGTGTGGAAGGTTGCACTAATATGTGTATACATTTTGTCGAATTGCACTTTTTTCTTCTCTTTTTTTTTGTTTTCGTTTTAACTTGCTATGAATTTTTTTTTGTATCAAAACATTTTTTTTTATTGTTTTCACCGACTGCGCCAATTTTAGGGAGAGACTTTATTAAAAAACTACGTGTTACATTCGTTGTTAGGGGCCAGTTATAGCTATCATTGAAATGCATCATTGAAAAACTTTAAACCGATTTTTTACATGTTTTCCTTTGATAAGTAACACAAATGATATACCAATCGATAGCAAATGATACGAAGAATTTTTTCCATAAGAACAAATCAATTTGCACAAATATTTTTTACTAAAAATGTATTTATCTGTTTTCCTGATGCAAATTCGTTTTTCGTGTCAGCTGATTGTTTTTTGACAGAATATGGAACAACTCGTTCCACTGATTTGAGTACCAATTTCGTTCAGTTCCAATGACAGATTTGTATCCGAAAAAAATTTTCGTGTGTATTTAAACCAGGAACATTTTTCCAATGACAGAAAATTTCAATGATTGCTATAACTAATCGCTCAAAAAAAATCCAATGATTTGTTTCAATGATGCTTTTCAATGATAGCTATAACTGGCCCCTTAGAGTAAGACTGAATTTTTATTGTGTTCAAAAAGATGATGGATACTTTTGTATTTCGATCATACGAGCAAGGCATGATAGTGGAAACAAACATCGACTGCATAAATGCTGACGTAGTGTCTGTTCCCACGAATGCAACTGTGATGATCGGATACAAAGTATCATATTAATTTTAGTTACTATAAATATTGCATATTGGTTAGCTATTATATATAGGTATACATCATTATAAATATAGCTAAGTAAGGTTAATATATATATATATAACTCGCGAATAAATCAATCGATTTTGTCTTAAAACCCTTTTTGATTTATAAAATGATTTCAAGTGCTTTTTAATGAAATGCACACGTGAATACTTTTTCCCAGTTTCACAAAATGCAACAAACCAAAGCATATTCACTCGTTTGTAAATCAGAAAATGTACAATGCTCATATAAAGCACTTATAAAGCACACTATGCTATAGGTCCTTCCGTAAAATTAACTCAAAAAGGAAATCAGAATACTAAGTTAGCTACCAAATATATTGTTCTTCTAAGTACATAATTGCTCATACTTAACGTTTAACGAAGATCTCCCTAATTTGTCCGCATTAGCCAGGCTTTAATTGGTATACGATATAGTCGCGCAGCGCGGCTGAAATAAATTGACAGCTCAAATATTTATTAGAACTCATGAGCCGCCTGCCACCGCCATTGCTGCCGCATCACATCGCCATTTTAGTTAATGTCAAAGTAATTACTATGCTTTCCCCCCTTTGCACATGGTTTACTCTTCCTATTCACTGTGTATATATGCGTATAAATCGACAATTGACATTGAGCCCATAAAGTTGACATCCACATCTCCAGGGGGAAGATTATTATCCATCCATTCATTCATCTGCCTTTAGAACGACGTTAATTTTAAATTGCATACAAATATCCTGAGCCGATGCTGGGAGAGAGCAAGCATTTAATGAACTCTTTTTCAACGCAAATTCCATTAATATTTGAAATTCGTTGTCCTGGCACGCCCGGTGACTGAAGAGGGTGAAGACGTACACGTTTTTCTTTCTTTGACGAAATTAAATTGCTGTACAAAGAGTGTCGAAAAATTCAACTTTAAATTGCGACATACGATGATGACAAGGAAGAGAGTTCATGCATCCCCTGGTAATCTGGAAGAAGACAATCAAGATGAGGGTCGAGGCTTGTGGAACGCAGAAAATCAATATCCACCATCAATACTCCTGGTGTTGTTATGTTGGGAACATCAATGTGTTTGTTCGGTGCAGATGCGGATGGGGCATAATAAATATCAAACAAAACAAGGGGCCAGAGTGTTGGGTTTGGGTGGAAAGTAAGAACATTTTAACACTGACTTGGGCCCTTGGGTGTGGCGACATTTTTGACGGGAATGAGATATGAGGAGCAACCTAGCAGAACAACAAAGTTGGCCCTTATTCAGTCAGAAAATGAAAATCTGCGCATCTTTCCGGCAACCACCCCCATAGGAAGGGAAATACGTGGTGCGGGAAGTTGTTTTCTTTCTTTTTGTTGGTTCATAATACTTTTGAGTAACAAAATTTCTTGTTTTACGGGATTTAAATCACCCTTCTTATAGTACTCGTATAATGTGCAATGGATGCTATCTGCTATGTGGCCGGAATGAGTATTTGGGGTAGCAGCAGCACCAGACCAGATGAAGGCACGCAGGGATGCTCGCATATTTATGGACAAGGATCAGTCTGATGATGCATCAAAGGATGATTATGCGATGGAATCTCTTTTATGAGTTTGAATTTCGAAAACTTTGAGGTGGCTAGGGGTATGCTTGGAATGTAAACATTGACTCGATTTCGTGACGAACTTTGCCGAGCAGGTGTAGGAGGGGATTTTGTTGAAAAATATAAATATAAACACAAACACAGGAACGTTGTTGTTAAATAGTCGGTTGAGTTGTGTAATCTGAATGCAGGCAAAGGATCAGGGTTGATGGGGCTTTATGCATTTAAGTAATTGAAATTTTAAAGGTATATCATTTTTCTCTAGTAACAATTAATTTAAATAAAGTTATGACTTTTGTTCCTAAGTCGAGAAATTAATTTTGTGAATTCTAATAACGATGAGTTGGAACTTTGGAAATATAAACCATAGAATGTGGAAAAGATGTTGCGGGAGAGGCCTGTCCAAGAAATAAATTGAGGAAACATTGGAAACAGAGATGTTCTACTACGGAAATATCGAACGAAGACTATGAGAGCAACCATGATGTTATGGGATACGGAACTAGGAGTCCTATTAAAGGCATTCTAAGATCTTATGTGGTAACTATTATTTCATCACACAACAATATCACCTTATCACTTAGAGCTGTGGTGAAAATGAAACTTACATCGGACGTCTATAGTATCTAATTTCTAGTTTAATGCAAGTTAAAAATAGAAAAGTGATTAAGGAAAAGCGATCGTCGTCTTCAGTTTGACAAAAAACCATTTCGTTGAAATTAAGATTTCTATTTCCAAACTTATCTAAGGTAATTAAAAGATGCCTGAAAGGGGAAAGGTAGGACACGAAACTGCAATCTCCATCAGTTCAATGAAGCTCATGTCATACATCACCAAGATTATTGAGCGGGTATTAGAGGCCGTTTGCGAGTTCCTGAAATACAATTGCCCCGAAAGAGCCATGGAAGTCTTCCAAATCAAAAGTTGTTACTCAACAACAAAAAAAGCGTCTTGCGTCATTTGCTCTTATTACAGTCGCTTTGACTTTCTTCTTGATGGTAAGTTAATTTCACTAAAAGTGAACCAATTCTTCTTTGCTGACAATGAAGCAATCAAAAGTGAATGACTAACTTCTTTGCAATGAGCACTTGGTGTTATTGATGAATATTCTGATACTGCATTACCACAAAAAGGTCTCAATGCATATGCTATCCGTTTTCTGGTCCACACAGTCCTCTTGCGATCATTTATTTTAACTGAACAGTTTCGACATTTACATCTAATTGGCCTTGGACATAGACAAATCCAAAACCATGCCTGCCAACGTTTTCAGAGATCAACTTGGGAAACCCCACAAGTGGAGCGAAAACATTGGAGTAGGATAGTTGTTGCCATATTCGAAATCATATAACAATCGTCATTTAGTAAGAAAAAGAAAGTTTCCGCCTTGAACCATTTTAAGCGTCAGTTATATCGGGATGAGGCGACAATTTGAAAAATGATGCATTTTTACTCCTAATATCAATAAATTCAAGCTTATGATCTTCTTTGAAGCTAGTCATAAGCTTTGTAAACTAATTAATAACAACAAAACTCTTATATGAAACGAAATCAAAATATTCATTAAATGTCCTTAACTCGCAGTTTGATGTTTGCCATTTGATCGAAGTCTTAAGTAATTTTAAATTTTAGCGCGTCCCACTGGGGATTGAATGCCTGTAGAAACCATTCCAAAGCTGCGAGTATTTTACCCACGTTTAAGATAACAAGTCAACCCAGTGTCTGCACTTTTGACAGCCTAGTGTATTTTTTTTAACTGACAGTTTTCTTACTTTTCATATCTTTTTCCGTCTTAGAACTCAATCTATCAACCTTTCTTATACATATGCAGGTGCCTAACTTTTTTTAAGTGTGCCTAATCTCCTATACATACGTACGTCAGTTATTCCCTTTCTGCTGTCATTTTACGTATTCAAAGGAGACGAAATGTAACTCTTCTCATAATACATCCCACAACTACGACGTCGTATGTAAATAAACCTTGTGTGCAAATAAAGTCTAAAATGTACTACACAAACCACGTTATTTGCTACGCATTGCGTATAAAATGATTTCATATATTAAGGAAGAGATATGTTAAACTACGACTTCACACAGTGCCAAAGGGATGCAAAGTTTTGAATATCCTTGCCGATGCTACAGAAACACAACATCAACATCAACATGCCCCAAAAATGTTCTCGCACTTGCGAACATTTACCCCAAAATTTACATTCTAATGATATTCTCTCAGCTAATGACATCTGTGTTTCCTTCAATAAACCTTTCGGCAGCCGTAATGTGTATGCTTAGAATAACTGTACAAACATGCCTTTTGAAATTTTCATTTTCCAGATTACGAAGTAATTAAGTGTGGAATCAGATTATAGGATGCATCGGGGAGAAAGATACCCAGACGGAAATGGTTTCGAAATAATCTATGATTTGTTTGTATGTGAATGTAGTGCATATAGTTGCTATCTAGTTTGAGATTTAAATACACACACTTAGAATCCGTGCTCTATACATAAAAGGTTTATGAAATCACTCATACTGATGCTGATTGAAAAAAAAAAACTGAATTTATTGACAGTTCAATTCTTTGCAACAAATACTTTCACACATAATATTATTTGTTTGACAGTTGTAAGGATTAATTGTACTAGAGGAATCCCAACCCTTTTTCTTTCGGCGCTGAATGATTTGTTATGCTAGGTTGGGTTGATATAGACATATAATTGTCTCAAAAATGGTATCTGATCTTTTAAATGTTTTGTCAAAAAGGGATTACCCTAAATGTCAACTTCTATTATTGGTATCAAATTTTGACGTTTGTTTTAGTAAAAAACGGCTTGATAATTGTCTGCGAGTTACGAGACAAATTTGGACCAACTGAATGATCAGTGACGTAGCCCCCTCTTTTCAAGCAGCTTAAACTTAAATTAGCTCCCATACTTAGCGATAGAAATAAGATGAGAATATACTGACTTATAATTTAAAATTTATTAAAATATATTTTAAAATTAATAATTTAAATATTTTATACATTTATCCCAATAGTAGGGTACATCCACACATAATATGTCAAAAACTCGAAGGTTTTACAAACTGCACCGATAAAACGCGCATTTAACTGAACTGTTATATTGCAACCAGTTTAATAATTGAAATATAGTAACAGAAGGATGGATGTACGGAATCGAATAAGTGGAAACTTGGTGAAATATGGCTGTTATTGGAGAGGTTGTTACTCGTAGCTTACCTGCTCATGAACATTATTAGTTGGTCGGTCGGAAGTAACTGGGGTTGCGCCCGAGATATACCAATATTGTACTCGTCCTTTTAGCTTAAACATCAACATCGGTCTACGAATATGAACACCTGAACCAAATATGACTAATCATTGACGCTCCTAAATAGTTGTAGTTGCGACCGAGAACGTGCACTTATATTTAGGTAGAAGAAAATAAATTGTACGACTGGATCGCACGTACTTGGGGTCACAGCGTCAAATGAAATTTGAAAAATATTAAGGGAACTTTAAAGTTATAATTCGATTTTTCTGAATTTTGATTGTTTAAAAAAAGTAGGTAAAATAGTTTTTTTTGCGGAAAAATTTAAACGCAAATTCAAGAATGCAAACTTAAGAACAAAAATTGGCTACATTTAAAAACAAAATTTAAAAGAAAATTCACCTACCCGTTTTTAAAATATTGATTTTTCAAGAACAAAATTAAAAAAAATTATTAAATATACAAGAAAAAGTTATTCGAAAATATTTGTATGTAAAATTACTTTAACTACGTACATTTTCCTAAATATAAAATTTAATTCAAATCGGTCAAAAAGTTCCCCAGAACGTCGAGGAAAAAAAAGATACTATGGGAGTACCGTTTTTAGCCCACCAACTTTTTTTCTCTAAAACATATACTACACCTACATGATTTTTGTCATACAAATTCTTGGAACCGTTCTCGAGAAAAATAAGCTTTTACTCAAAGGTTATATGACAGGTGCCGTTAATATTTGAGCTAATACAAAAAATTGCATTATAGTAACTATAATCGCAAGTAACATTTAACATTCTTAAAAATAAGCTTGTGAGCAGGTTTGAAGTTTTATAGCTTCGGGAGGTAACTCGAATTCCATTCCTTTTTACTTGCGATTATAGGTCTGTCTGTCTGTCTGTCTCTCTCTATGGATGTATTTTGGACTGCAGCCTAAACGGTTGAGGCAATCGTTTTCAAATTTTGAACTTAAGGTTATTTTGACATTCTACAGAAGAGTTTTTGAATTTTTTTTTAGCTAAAAAATTAACGGTACCTGTCATATAACTGTTATGTAAGAGCTTATTTTTTCTCAAAAAGGCTCAAAGAATTTTAATAAAAAAAAAAATCAGTGTACTACTGTAGGTATGCATTATATTTTGGTGAAACAAAAATTTAATATGGTGGGCTACAAACGGTACCTCCCATAGGACCGGTTTTTTTTCTTCGACTTTCTCGAAAACTGGTGATCCGATTACAATCAAAATCGATATTCAAGAAGATGTAGGTAGCCTAAGTAATTTTGCATAATTTTTTTTTCGAAAACTTTTATCTTGTATTTTTAATAATTATTTTTTTTTTTGAAAAATCAATATTTTGAAAACGGGTAAGTGAATTTAATTTTGTTTTTAAATGAACGTTATTTTTCTGCTTAAGTTTGTATTCTTGAATTTTTTTTTAATTTTTTTTTAAAGTTGTTAAAGAAACCGTTTTATTCAAAAAACGGCTGCTACAATTTTGAAATTTTTTTTACATTTCCAAAAGAAATAAAATGGTGTTTATAATATTTCACCCAATACAATTTAACGTACTCTGTTCGAACAGTCAAAAGACACAAAAATAGAATAAATGCATATGTTTACTTTAATTTTCTTAAATTTTATTCTACAATGTGACCTCACATATGAGCAAGTACGTGCAATCCAGTCGTGCAATTTATTTATATAGGTATATATGTCCGGTTTTTTAAGCTATATATAAGATATGTATGTATAATTAAAAAAATACACTGTATATAGACCGGAAAACTGTTAAAATTGTTTTAAGTTGAATCCTAAATTTCTAAAATTAGATTTGTCCTAATAAAACATTTCTTTTTGAGGAGTGGAGAAGCTTAGTGACGAAGAATCTTTCGCCTATTAAAAATATTCCCTATTTACATTAAGCTCGATGACATGTTATGCTTGTTCAATAACAAGGGAAATGAAAACATTCTCTCAATTATTACCCGTAAAATACTGGAAAAAGAACTGGACATTTCAAAAAAATGCGCTCAAATAAAAGTAGATGTGTCTGATGCAATGGACCTTGAGAGTGAGCTTTACCGTTTGACTTACAACTTTCGAAACTGGAAACTTGACTTTCTGAATAAATGTGAACTACGCATGATTGCAGTTATTATTGTAATAAGTTTGTAAAGAGTTTGTTCTCCGAGAATTAAGGGATACAGGAAGAATTTCTGAAAATTAACCGTTCATTAATTATGTAATTTCCGAGCTCTCTTGAGATTTCGAGAAAAAACTGATGAGGAGTAATTGACCAAAGAATATTATGTATTACAACCGAGCCAAGAATGAACTGATCACCATTTTTGTCGTTAATATCATGAATCACAACAACGATCGAGTAAACTAATGGTTTTCTTTGAGATGACATGTCGGACAATACAGAAGGTGTAAGACAATGTTGAATATGCATTCGATGCTTGGATGAATTCGATCATCATTCATGAAATTTTTTGTGACTTATTCCTATAACAGATTTCACTGGAAAATACATATGAATTTCTTGGGATTTTCCATGACTATATGCTCGTAGGACAAAACGAGTCTGTCGTAATTTATCTGAATTCGCAACCAGCAATAATTTGAATCCTTAATCTTATTTTGACAACTTCATTTGGAGCTTTTCAACCACAAATTTGCAAAATTGTTTCTTAATCATCGCAATATTTTATCAAATTCTACCTTTCTTTTTCTCAAACAAAATGAAAATATTTAATGATTAAATCAACTATTTGCACCATAGTTTTCAATTTTATTTCATGATTTCCATGACATATGGGTAGACGAAGTTAAAGTTGTTTTAGGTTTGACAACAGCGACGAAAGGAGACTCCTTTCAACATTGTTATCAAAAACATTCAACAAAAGCTGATCACTTTTTAGAAATTTCGCGAATAAAACCACGTTATTAGCATATAAAAAGCATTTGATAACAAGGCCCGCAATATTGGTACCATTTGGCAATGCGTCAACTATATCCTTAACAAAAAGGTATTTTGGCGCAATTGACTTTTAAATTGAAATTATACTGACATTCACCATTCCATACCACTGACTTAGTATTATCATAGTTTCTGTAATCCATAAGTAAGCTCTATCACCTCTTGAGGTTCAGTTGTCTTTGGCTTTATGCAAAACAGAGTAAACGGTCATACAATTTTTAGCATTTTTTTTGTTCTTGTTCTTGTTTGTGACGATTTAATAAGTTTTTAAAAGGGGTGGCCAAGAAATGGCCATTTAAATTGATTACCTAACTGTTTTCAAAAATTCTGAAGAATCCTCGACATTGTTTAAATTCCTTGTTATTTTTAAAAATAATTCATTTCGTGTTATTGGGCAATTTAACCAACAGATTATGGTTAAATGCCAGGTTACCGGAGATTTACATGTGATCCAAAAATTTGAATATAAAAATTCAATACTTTCTCCAATCATTTACCACTCCTACCACAATAAACAGCATTAAATGCAATAAAACACTAAATCAGTTCTCCTTGAATATGCCCTCTAGCTATCCCATTAAATACAAAAATGTGCGATTCCTTCCCTTACCATGAACTATTATAACATTTTATCTTTATTCTTTACTCTGCCATTTCAAAGCTTATTCAAAGAATCTCCCTCAAGTTATATGATTCTTATTACACTCGCTGAAATCTCAAAAGTAAAAAAACTCAAATATTAGCTTTTGATATAACATAAGCATTAGAATTAAAAAGTACTTATTTTTTAGTTCATTTACAAGCACGTTATTCATTATGTATCTCTTTCCCAGAAATTTCTAAGGAAAACAGTTTTATCTTGAGCTTTTGAGCAATCTTGTTCATTTTAAGAGATTACATATCTGATTTTTTTTTGATTTGTTTGTTTTTAAGAATTAATTAAGAACTTGAAATCAAAAACTAAACCTTAGTATTTTCGCGCCCAAGATATTCAATTAAGAAAATCCTCAAAGGAACCCTTCAAAAGTGTTCCTACTTCAAAAATGAATATTTCATAACGTAAAGTGGTATACTTACAAGATTTTCTTGGAAAACTTCTCTCGACCTAGTTTTTTTTTTACTTAAAAATGCAATTAATCTCAAGTATTATTCAATAAGCGTTCGATTAATTCAGCAGAGATAGTTCCAGATGCAGTAAAACGCTTCCCCACCCACTCCCTGTATTTTGTTTTGCTTTTGGGCTACCACTATATTTACTACCATATTCCACAACAGCCAAACAAACTGTAAGATTGAATGGAATTGCATTCAACTCGAAACGTATCTTTCCATTACCAGTAAAAAGGGAGAACCAGGAAGGGAAAATCGATGTGAAATAACGCCATCGTTGTCGTTCTCGTTGGTTGCAATGTGTTATCAACTCAACTGCCAGAGATCCTTAAACTTTTTCCATTAGAGAACAAACTATTATCTGCATCAGATGCGGTAACTTCTCTGACAACAAAACGCAAACAGATTTTTTGAATGTCTTCCACATCGAAAAATGAACAACAATGACTTGGCATAGAGCACAAAACAGCCCTGAAGACATGTCCTTTCTGTTAGCTTAGTGCCACAAGAATCAATATGCAGATACAAAAGGCGAATAGCAGACCAAAAAAAAATGCTATGAAATGTCAAGGATTTATCAAAGTTTCTTTTTTTTTTAGTTTAAATTTTTGTTTTCTATCTTTACTGTGGTACTTTGGCCCACAGCCCTTATGCTTTATGCAGTCAAAATGTGTCGTTGTTTTCGTAGCTGCATTATCTATTTTTAGGAAGATACAGACAGAGTATCTTCTTCGTCTGCCATTGTATCTGCCTTGCATAGTACATATTCCATTTGTCTCATTGGAATTCATTTTGATTGCTAGATAGCTAGATGGATGGTTTTAAATAGTTTTAACTATTCCATTTACATTACTTTTATTTATAGAAAAAGATATTTTGATATATGTATGCCATTAATGGTTGTTGTTGTCATTGGTGAAGCTTTCATAAATAAATAAATGAATGAGCAAGAATAAACAAATATTTGATTTTCAGAGAAATTTTACGAAAGAAAATATTACACGTTTTATTCAATTGTATTATTTATTCATATTTTAGAATCCAAAAGTTGTTTATTATTTTAAAATCACAAATAATGAAAATTTGTACTTACATTGACGAAAAGCTGTCCAAATATTAGATACTTCTTATAATCTTCTAATATATAAAAATCTCGTGTAACGGTGTTTGTGATCGTACTCCTCTGAAATGACTCGCCCATTTTTTATGAAATTTTGTGTTTATATTTGATAGGTATGAGAATATGTCGTGAAGTATATTTTATGCTGCTAGTGATTATGGTTTCCATATGCAGAAATTCTTTTCTATTTTTTGATTTTTTTTTTGTAAAAAAAATACCTATATAAACACAATTTTAACCCTCCTACCCCCAATACCCATTTATTAATCCCAAGTTTAGTATTTTTATATTAACAATATATATGTAAAAATAATTTAACTATAGTTAATTTTTAAAAAAAAAGAAATGTTTTTTGATTTTTAATTCTGAATTTGTGCCTGAACAAATTGTAAGATTTACTTTAATTTACAAGAAAGGTATACGTTTTTATGTTACTGGAAAAGGATGGTAAAATTTGCAATGTTTGTGTGTGTTAAAGTGAATAATGCCAGCAAGACGCAAGGGGGCCCACTTTTGAAAGTGTGATTAGGCCATATATCATGATGTCGCTTCTGTAAGAAGACATTCATCATCAGCCACTATGGCACTATGACAATTTTGGCTTTAAAATTGACGTTGTCATATTATTTACGATTTATTTGGCATTCTGTTATGAAATCAGAAGTAAATTCCATAGACATTGAATGCGTACATTTGCTGCCCCCCTGCAACCCCCCTGCTTGGGCAAACTATTGGATTTAGAGTAAATGCGAAGTTAGGTATTGGAAAAATAGGAGTGGTTCCTATTGAATTTCTTCAAAAAGGGTGCGGGTCATAAATCCGGCTGTCAATTCCTGACCAGAATTCAGTTTTTTTTTTTATGTACCTCAGTAGTACTATATTCTGTATATTTTTAATTCTGTTTCTCAAAATATTGAATGCCCAAATATCATATCTGGTTATTTAAAGTGCTGAATGTAAAAATTTAGTTTTTTCAAAATTCTGCTTATGCCCGCTCGCTCCAAACAAAATGAAAAACCGTCGACAATTAATTTTTGTTTTTCTTAATTGGGCATGGCAACTGAGATGTTCATATTGAATTAATAACAAACAAAAATATAAATAAAATATTTAAACAATGGATTTATTACAATTATTTCACTGCTTACCATGTGCGAGTACAAGAAGAATTTGTTGCAATTACTTGTGCAAGAATCATTACTCATATAGATATGTAAAGAACAAGTAAAAAAATATTTATGAGAGAAAGAGAAGTATTTGTTCGCTAACTTGGTTTTGTCTATATATCCATATCGAAATATGATCAAATCAAATATTTTATATATTGGGGTTAAAGTTTTGTTAACATGTAGCTGTGGCTGTTGTTTTTGTTGTTGTTGATGTTGTCCCTATTAATTTTGATTTTTTGACCATACAGAATTTTGAAATACAGAATTTTCTCCATACAGAATTTTGTGTAAACAGAATTTTAAAATACAGTATTTTGTAAACAGAATTTTATTTTGACCTTAACCCCTTTAAAAACAAAAGAAGCGGTATAGAAAAACATTTTCACAACGAGCAAAAAATGTTTTTGTAAGCTTTGCAATAAAAAAAAAATAACACTAAGGTTTAATTCGGCAACAACACGAATTTAGAATAGTTTACCCGGCGAGATTTTCCTTTTTTGTTTTTTATAATTAACGCGAACAAGGGATTATGCGTTTCCCTTTTAATGTAGAACACACTGCGCTGGCATTACGAAGATAGGGAGGGGAGAGATAGGAGGTGCCGATTAACATTGGTTTTGAATGTTAGCAGATCAAAATGACAAGGGAAAATCCCGCTGGGTAAACTATTCCAAATTCGTGTTGTTCGGCTAAAAAAAGAATCCCTATATTTTACGGTACGTCCAAAATTAGGCTCCAGGGTGAACTGATGAGCATTCCTTGCGAGACGAGTATTACGGGAGAAACTTTTAAGGGGAGGAATGCAACTGGCTACTTCGAGTGAACATTTTTTATAAAAGAAGCGATAAAATAAGGAAAGACATGAAACATTGCGTCGGTGTTCGAGTGAGGCAATTGTTTCAGCGGCAGTTCTATTTCCTATCAAACTTAACGCTCTATTTTGTATTCTATCGAGCAAGTAAAGCGATTTTTGTGAAGCACCTGCCCAGAGGTGGGAGTTATACTCGAGTTTAGGGCGTATAAACGCTTTATAAATTGTAGCCAGATCAGATGGAGAAAAATACTTCTTACACCGATACAGAAAACCAAAGCACTTAGCAGCATTCTTAGCGATTTCAAATATATGGTCGTTCCAATGGAGGTCGTCGTTGACACACATACCGAGTGCTGAGAGCTTTCCGGTTTCTTCGATGTAAGTGCCATTCATGGACAATGGCATTGGGGGTATGTTAAGCTTTAACGACAGAAGGCAGCATTGAGTTTTCGAAGCATTAAACTCCACACGATTCCTATTACCCCATTTGACAATGACATACGGTACCGTTGCAATTGTACGTCCGAATGCGAAGGACGTGAATTATCGAACGAATATGAAAAGCTGAGGGTAGAGTCGTCAGCAAAACAGTTAAGTGGATTAGAAGTCACAGACAGAAGATCGTTTATAAAAATCAAGAAAAGAGTCGGAGACAGAACAGAGCCCTGGGGTACACCAGCATTTATTTTGTGGGAATCAGACTTGAATCCGTCCAATACAACTTATATCAAACGGTCCAGAAGATAGCTTCTAATCCAACGAACAAGAGTATTATCGATCCCAAAAGCACGCATTTTCGATAAGAGAGCTTCATGCCAAACTCAGTCAAATGCCTTGGAGATATCAAGAGCAATAATCTTACTTTCACCAAAGCGATGTAAAGATTTGTTCCACTGTTCGGTGAGATATGCCATCAGATCACCAGTGGAACGGTTGCTGCGGAAGCCGTACTGACGGTCATGGAGAAGCTTTCGATCTTCGAGATATTCCTTAAGCTGACGGTTAATCAGTGTTTCCATGACCTCAGAAAGAAGGGATGTTAGTGCTATGGGTCGGTAGGAAGAGGGGGAGGATGGGTCACATTTCTTAGGGACAGGCTGAACAAATGCTGTTTTCCATCTTCTAGGAAAGATTCCAGAAGAGTAGGAGCGATGGAAAAGCTTACGGAGTGGTTTTGCCAGTGTGGAAGTAGACCTCTTCAGAAGAATCGGGAGTATACCATCCGGGCCAGCGGATTTGTGTATATCGAGATCTTTGAGAACTCTTGCTACTGTACGAGTGCGGAAAAAAATCAGTCCCATGGAAAAATTTACATTCTCAAGTACAGGAGGGGCAACGTTGCTTTGAGGCAGCGTGGAGCTGGCAGCGAAATGGGCGGCGAGCAAGTTTGCCTTCTCTGAAGAGTAAACAATTGGTTTGTTATTGTCGATGAGCGTTGGAACCGAAGATGTCGAGGAGATTTTTATATTGCCATTTGCCATTTTAATCTGCAAACATTCAAAACCAATGTTAATCAACACCTCCTATCTCTCCCCTCCCTATCTTTCTAATGCCCGCGCAGTGTGTTAAATTAAAAGGGAAACAAATAGTCCCTTGTGCGTTAATTATAAAAAAAAAACATTAGTCTGCGAAGAATGCGACTCCACTATTATAATATCCCACAACCTGCTGCAAACGCTAGAACGCAAAAAACGCATCGAAAGAGCTAGCTTAAAATCAAAAAAAAAAATGAAGATAGGCAGGACAACGTCAGCCGGGCCCGCTGGTTAAATTTATAATATTATGAGGGTTTCATATAAAGTATATTAATACCCTTTTTTTAAAAACTAAATTTATTGAAAATTTCGAAAAAAAAACAAATATGTATAAAGGATTGTCCTACTTCAAATTCTCTCATAGCCTTATAATGTTCTTCCCTGGCTATGCTATCTAAGGCGGCTTTTTAAGTAGTAATATGCCTCACGTCGGGATAGCTTTTGTAAATTTGTATATCATCGGATAGAACTGCTTTGAAATTTCTAAGACTATTGAGGATATATCGTTAAGATACAGCAAAAACAGAAGTGGGGTCAAAATAGACCCTTGAGGAACACCTTGTGATATTGGAAGGATTTCATAGAAACCATTTTGAAGAAATACGGTTTGCTTCCTGTTGCTTAAGGAAGATGGACATATTTTTTCCGCTTCTGGAGAAACATTAAATCTATGCCGCAGCATATGTACCAGCAGAGAATGGTTAACCATATCAAATGCAAAAAAGGGTGAAACCCGAATTGTATATATACTAAAAAATTGTTTTTTGTTACATACTCATAAAATTGTTTCTGAATAATGCGCTCACACCTAAAAAAAAGGTAAAACTGAAATTGATCGGAAATCATCACATAACAAATTCTTGGGTATTGGTATGATTTTTGCCAATTTCCATTGCTTCGGAAAAATGCCATTTGTTAGAATAGTGTTGTAAATGTGCGTAATGCAGTTTTTCTTTTAGTACTTCCAAAACAGCATTTAATTTTTCAATATTAAATCTTTTTCCCCTTTTTTAACATTTTTCTTGATTTGCCACAACCAATTATCGAAAATATTGTAAGTAAGCATCGTTTCCAGAAAAAACATCCTCACTTCTCTTTTTTCATAAGATTCTTACTTGGCAAACTGATGGAACATGTAAGATACCTATCCTTAATTGAGACTTTAAAACCAAACATTTATCCTAATGAATGCCAAAATTCTAATTGCTCTTTGCCAACTATGATAGGAATAAATAGAGCTTTCCATTACACATATTCCACAAATAATTGTTCGTTTAGCTGAAAAAACTATCTCAGTTCTTGCCTAATTCCTTGGAGATTACACCTCCTCACCTGGTTTCCTCGTTTTAAGAAATGTGTGTTCTACAAAACTACATAAGAAACTTTCCCCTTGCAGGCATTCGCTATTTCTACCGAAAAATAATCCTTATTATAAATTGGCTCAACATCAACACATACATGTATACAATTAAGACGAAGTTCTTCCCTAACCAAGCTAACATTGCATAAATGTGTTAAAATTATTCTGCTCCTTGACATGAGTTAAAAGTTGAAAATATGAAAAACGAAAAATTTCAAAATTTTCATTTTATTGTGCTCTCTAAACTCTATTACTAACTCTCGCTAACAGGATAACCACAATCATTTGAAGAAGAATTCTTATACATATGAAACTTTTCTGCACTTTTACACTCTCGATTTTATTAGACGTTTCCATGGTTGCTTATGCTAGTTGGTTAGCTGTATCCTGATCTTTAGTGCCGCAACAATATTGTTGGCGGTGGCCGTATGTCACGAAACTTTATAGCTACTCCTGTATCCTGTTTCATTATTCTTGACTTATAGCAATCCAAAAAGTTTGCGCTTTATGCTCTAGGAATACATATGCGATTCGGGTTGCACAAGAGGCCTTTAATACTTTAATAAGTTGAAAGCTACTGTTGCATGAAGAAGGAAGTCAGGAAACTTTTCTAATTACAACATGAATGTCCTTGGTTTTTAGGTGCTTTTTTGTGTTAGATTTTTTTTTGAGCACATGTCCTTTTGTTTGAAAGATGAGAGGAAATAAGATCAAAATATTACAGACAGCAATAAAATTTAAAAGGTGACACTTTGGTAAAAGTTGATAAGAACTTTATATTATGATTTGAAAGATATAAGTTGCTGGATCGTTTAATGTTTAATGCTTGTTATGACAAAACCAAGCAGAGAGAATTATCATCAAACTACAATGTGCGTTTAAAATTCAAACAAAAAAGTAAAGTTTTATTAGTTGGACAGAAAATGGAAATAGGGATGGATGTGATAAGACGTTGCATATCACATTAGTTTTGATGTTTTGTAAATTAATAAATTAATCAATCAATTAAACAGTCAATGAAGTGCTGGCCCTCGAATTTGGTGGATTTGTTTCAAGCGAGGCCCGCAAATGCCTATTTTGCAAGACAGTATGCAACAATTTTTTGTTGGGATTTTTGGAAAACGGTTCATACATATTAGTGTCTCAATCATTCTTCCGTCGCCTTTAACACCCTTTTGTGGATTTTACCCAATAAGTAAGGATTTTTTTGAGGGCAATTGTACTGTTTCTTTTCATAGATGAAAATGAAAGAAAGAAAGCGAAAAGACAGCATTGAGTTTTGGAAGCATTAAATGCAACGAGATTTCTGAATCCTAAATATTAAGAATGCTATCATTTTATTGATTGATGTTCATAATACGCTTTGCGGCTTACCAGGGTTACCTCTAGAATTTTTTTCAAGGAATCAACATTTTGAAAGATACTTTTAAAAGAGCTGTGGGGTAACATTATTTTTTTTTAAATCATATAAAAGTTGAAACAAAAACTCTTGCAAATGGTTTTTCAAATTACCGATTTCAAACAAAAAATGGGCACGACTGGGTCACACGTACTTGCTCTTATGTGCTCAGTTACATCTTTGACAAAAACAAATAACATTTACGTTGAAAATAACACAGTTTGAACTTATAAAAAGTTTAACTTAACAGTTTTTAGTAAAAATGATGTATACCATCACACGTCTTGAATAACAAAGAATTTTGGAAAAAAAATATTTCGAAAATTTTAGAACCGTTTTTGATAAAATCCAATTTTTCGTTTTTAGTTTTTTGAAAAAAATTTTTGTTTGCAATTTTGTTATGCAGTTTTTTTTTTAGAATTTATTAATTTACATCTAATTTTATAATTTAATTTTTTTTGATAAGTTTTAAAAAAATTGAATTTAAAAAAAAATCAAAAACTAATTTAAAATAGAAAAAAATAATTATTCAAATTTTTTTATGTGGAATTTATTTAGATACTTAGATTTTTTTCAAATATAAAGTTTTATTGAAATCCATTGAGCCGTTACCGAGAAAGTCGAAAATTTAAAAAAAAATCGTTATATGAAAGGTACCGTTAATAGATTTTTCCGGTAAATTTGTAATTTTGGTTCTAATTAGCTAATAGCTAATATTATATAATAATAATAGAAATTTTTTTATCAAAATCGTTGGAGCCGTTTTCGAGAAAAATAAGCTTTTCCTTAATCGTTATATGGCAGGTACCGTTATTTTTAGCCCTAAAAATAAAATTTCAATTTCCCCTCTGAGGAATGCCAAGAGATACACACTTACCAAATTTGAAGGCAATCTTTTAACCGGCTTAGGCTGAAGATCGATATACACCCGGACAGACAGACAGACAGACGGGCATTTTTGTCAATAACTTGTTTAGGCTTCTCTATGATCGTTTTGTCATGTTTGATAGTTATCTCAATTTTTTTATATTCACGAATCCTAAACTTGCCTTGTTGTTTGTTCCTATAATCGCAAATAAAAAAGGTTTAATTCAGAGAAGCATAAGCAAATGCAGAAGAAAAGTACAACGATAATTGTGTACTATACCAAAATTATTTAAACTGTTAAAGAGTCCTGAATTTGTAAAAGGAGACCATTTTGGCGTCCTGGAGTCCAGGCTTCAAAAAGAAATCAAAATGACGCAAAAGAGTCCCAAAGGTAACCCTGCTGCTTACTTACTGGAAGCCATTAAAACTGTCTACATCATAGAGTTATGCCCGGGTGCGTTCCTTGATAAAACTTTTCAATAACGTCGGTAGTTACCCAATAACTATGGCGCTGAAAAACCTGAAAGCTCAAAAGTTTAAAAGAAGAATCATACATTTAAGGTTAGGAGACATTTCTGCAGGAAGATGAGACAGTCGAAAATGAGAGTTCATTTGTGTAAGTGGTGCTATCCGTTCCACACCCTGGGCTGCTTCAGATATGTATATTCCTTAACGTTTAACTTCACTCTGACGATATTTAAAGAAACAAATAATTGCACTGCTTTGAATCCATAATCTCACTCCATCGATATTTTAAGTAACAAACGACTGCGAGCTAAGCCATTTAAGCCATTTGGATAAGAGAGGCTTCACTCAATGAAGCAATAACCCTATCGGTGATACCTTCATTCTGAAATCATTCGAATCAATCCCCAAGTTAGTTTGACTACACCGACCCCAACTGTTTTTTAGCAAACAAATAAGATCTCCTTCCGCAAAGATCTACATAAGTAGAAAAATGGTAAATTTGTTAGAATGAATCAATTCATCTCTATAGCATGCCATGAAAACCGAAGATGTTCCGAGTGGTGGCGTACGCAGATTAATTGTGTTCCTGGTGCAAATTCTGACAATCATCACTATGATGCCTTGACGGAAAGAAATCGTGATATCAGCATCCTCCAGGTAGCTAACCTAGCCTCAAATCACATGGTTCTTTTTTTCAGAATCTCCAAAACCGAAGCAGTCGATCATGTCTCATGGAGCTGCCGAAGTGAAAACAACAATGACCTCTTTTGAGTGCCGAAGACATTACAGAAATACGGAGCCCTGGGGCTTTTATATTGTTAATACTAACCTCGAATCTGTTCAACACCACTTGTATTGAGCGGTACAAAAGGTAATTTACAAGAACAATCTCTTCATTGATCCCAATCAAAGTATTTTTTAATAAGAAAAATCGGAATTATCGGTTGCAAAAATTTTACTTTCTCTAAAACGTTATAAAGATTAGTTCCTCTAAGAAGAGGTACCAAAAAACCCCTTACACTATTGAATGCTGGAAGAGTCATTGCCTATACTGTAAGCGTTGCTATGAATTTAGCTTCAAGCAAATCTGCTTTTTCCTGAGAAACATTAAGGCATACATCAAAGGTGTCAATATTTCTGATTTTCTTTCTCTGTACTTATAATACTATAAGTTCTAAAACTAAATTCAATTTCTTAGAAACATGACATGAAAGCAATGCAAATAAATTGGGTTAAAAATTGTAAGGCCTCAAAAGGTCCTGTAAAAAAAAAGTATTTTAAGTAGAATTTCTTTTGGTGGGAACTGATATTCTATCGCTTCCATTATAAATACACTTTCAGATGGTCTAAAGGATTTTTTTCGTTTTGTTTGGCAAATTTAATTTTTCTGATAAAAAAGGTTAACCCAGACATAATAAATCGTTCTCCTCCTATCTCTCAAGTTTCCAACCTTTTTTATCTGTAATGTCACCATAGGCCTGGTTCTTCCCTTATTTTTTTTTTTTTGATGACATTTGTGAATATTAGAAAAATCATGAAACGGAATCAATTTATTGCAATGTCATGATAAAAAGCAATCAAAATAGAATATCATTTATCATCATGCTTTATATCGAATTTTATTTTGATGAGGGACTTTAAAATGTATTTTTTAAGATATATTGATGCTAGAAAACAGCGAACATATGGTTTCAAGGCAGGCTGTTGGCACATTAATTTTAGGACCTATTTCAGACACTCATTTGAATTTATTAGTTTTTCTCTAGTGCAAAGATTTTGTGATTCACAAGGGAATGTACACATATTCCAAGTTTTAGAACTCGGTTTGAAAAAGCTAAGATAAACATGGCTGTATAAGATAACTCACATTTTTAAGATTTGCCGAATCACGGTTGACCTACTTGTAGGATACTTCATACATACTTCTTTATGGCTGTGGTACTACTAACTAGAAAATGCTTAGTAGTGAAAAAACTTAACTGGCAATAAGGTTTTCTATTAGTAGCTCTATTTGAAAGAAACATTCCTGGTTAAAACACATGTGAGTTTTCTTGGAAAGTGGTGGAACTAGATAAGAATTATGATGGATTCTTCTTCCAAAGCGGTTTTCATGCCGCCTTTTCGTGGTAAACAAATTGCCAAGAAACAGACGCCATCTATAATGACCATGGAATTATTTGAAATTAAAACTGAAAAAGACTTGGAAATATATATATGGGATAATGCAAGATGCTTATATATGTATATTGTATACCTATGAGATTCTTTTATCTTTGTTGAGCCAAAAATAAAAACACACCTTTTAACTCTCCTTTTTACTTGCGATTATAGGTAATATAATAATGCAAGTTATGCATTTGTGCAGATTACAAATTTTGAGATAACAATCAAACATGACATTATGATGATAGAGAAACATATTTAAGTTACTGGCAAAATTCTGTCCGTCTGTCGGTCTATCTGTCTGTCTGTATGTACGGATGTATTTTGAACTGTATCCTAAACGGTTGAGCCAATTGCCTTCAAATTTAGAACTTAAAGTTATTTTGACATTCTACAGAGGAGTTTTTTGATTTTTTTTAGCTCAACAATTAACGGTACCTGTTATATAACATTTATGTAAAAGCTTATTTTTCTCGAAAACGGCTCCAAGAATTTTTATGAAAAAAAATAAGTGTACTACTGTAGGTATGCATTATATTTTCGTGAAAAAAAAAACTTAAAATGGTGGGCTACAAACGGTACCTCCCATAGAATTGTTTTTTTTTTCTTCGACTTTCTCGAAAACTGGTGATCCGATTACAATGAAAACTGATATTCAAGAAGATGTAGGTAGCTTAAGTAACTTTGCATACATTTTTTTTCGAAAACTTCTTTTTTGTAATTTTAATAATTTTTTTTTAATTTTTTTTTATTAATTTTGTTTTTAAATGTTCGTTATTTTTGTGCTTAAGTTTGTATTCTGGAATTATTTTTTCTAATTTTTTTTTAAAAAGTTGTTAAAAAACCGTTTTATTTAAAAACGATTTTGAAAAAAAACAGTTTTTTACATTTCCTAAAGAAATAAAATGTTGTTTAAATTATTTCATCCAATTC
The DNA here is from genome assembly GCA_963971375.1 of Platycheirus rosarum. Taxonomy (NCBI): domain Eukaryota; kingdom Metazoa; phylum Arthropoda; class Insecta; order Diptera; family Syrphidae; genus Platycheirus; species Platycheirus rosarum. The sequence continues at coordinate 42,602,034 of OZ020509.1, forward strand.
AATTTAACGTATTTTATTCGCACAATCAAGTCACAAAAATCGAATAAATGCTTTGATGTTCACTTTAATTTTCTTAAATTTTATTCTACAATGTAACCGCACATATGAGCAAGTACGTGCGATCCAGCCGTGCTCATTATTATTATTTTAGATTGATTATTACATTTTGTTTTTAATCTAGTTGCGCACTGACATTGGTCTTTCTAGTTTAATGACTCTCTGTAGACTGATTTTTGAGTTCTGATTGATAGACTAGTGAGAGGTGAGGTTTGATAGCTTTTTCATATGTTCGTATTCCTCGTATGTTCGTATGTGTGGTTATGGTCGCTTTATGTATACAGTTTGTTACGTCGTTCCGTTTTGTTTTAGTACCATCGCATGATCTTTCAAGTAATATGCATTTATTTGGCCACGTACGCTTTTATATAGTTGTCACAACGTTGGTTTAAGTTATGTTCGGCTAAATACTGTCGAGTTTTCAAGCAATATTCACAGTCAAACTTCCCTATAGCGAATTCGCACGGAACCAGAAAATTCCTTCGTTATATAGAAAATTCTTATACAGAATTTTTGGGTTTAGTTCTTTATTTCTCGACTTCAACATTTCTTAAAATCACTGCTTTTCTTTTAATTAATGATAAGCTACTGGGAAGAATTCCAAATTGCTTAGCAATATTTGTGTTTTTAGTCAATCCTTCTTCAACTTTATTAATATTATCAACAACTTTTTCTCAAGAGAAAGGCTATTTCGAGATATTTTCAATTATTTCACTGAAGCCTGAACATAGAATGTTTGCATTTAAAATCCTTGGAAATACCCTTATAAGGTTTTTTTTCTCCGCATGGTGGAATTTTTAAAAGAAAATTATTTGAAAAAATTCGTTATATGTATGAAAAAAAAACAAATTTGATTTGGATTTCCAGTAACAAAATTTGTTCGTTATACAGAAAAATTCGCCTTAAAGAAATTCGTTATGAGGAGATCAAAACGCACTAAAAAAGTAACGAAAAAACTGTGTAGGTACTTGAAATCAATTTGTAATAGAGATATCTCTGCTATATAGAAGTTCCTTTTAGTGAAGTTTGAATATATATATATATATATATATTGATTCTGTTTTTCTTTCATAATATAAGACTTAATTCCTTAAAATACAGCCTTATCATCAATATCGTCATTCAAGAGCCAATCAAATCCATTTTTGAATTTAGTTATTGATCAATACACACAAAACTTGATATTGGAAAAATAAATAAATAAAAAATAAAAACATTATCTTCTTCAAATTTCCGCTCCATAATAGATTCCGATATCTCCCAAAACCAAATTCCAAATTCGAGTTCGAAAGTATTAAAACTTTGTGAAAAAATGAGTTAAAACTCAGAATTTCTAAGATTTTGTCAAACTCGGTTTTCATAGTAAGAATCTAGTGAAGAAATCGGGCATAAATAAATAAACTTTTCAGAAACTGTTGAAAATATTTCTCGTCTTTCCTCCTCATTCAACTTAAATCAATTTCTTCCCTGGAGATGTGTTTTCTAGAGTTAGATTACCGATTCTATTTTTTTTACTTGCGATTATAGGGACTATAAGGCAAGTTTAGGATTCGTGAATATAAAAATTGAGAAAATTTTTGAGAATTTTTTTTTGTTGGTATTGGCTATCATTTGATCAGAACCACATATACACGAAAAGTTTATTATCGGAACCTTTTATGTAACGTTTTTTTAACTTTTGGCTCTCTCGGTAACGGCTCTATGGATTTTTGCCAAATTTTATATTTGAAAATATCTAGATAGCCAAAGATTGGTGCCAATTTTTAGGGTGATAAGCCTTTCTAGATAATGGGTTTCGCAAATCGAAATATCGAATAACACCTTTTCAAAACAATAGGTAAGTGGATAATGTGCTGAATTGAGGTATAGGCTAGTTCTTATTTCTTTATTTATATACTTAATTGTTGGAGGTTTGTTTGGTATGCTTCCATACCTTAACAACTGCAAGAATTTGTGAAAAAAATAGACAGTTTCTCCGGGAGAAATCTGAGTAATTTTCTTTGGCGAGTTTTGATTTAAATAATACAAATAATTTAATCAGAAGTCCACGCGGTCGAAGGCGCGGGTAGAAGCTAGTTATATAATAAAACTAAAATGTTGTGTTTTAAGCTTTACTTTTTGTTGGCCAAGAAATTTGTTTCGTCTATACGGGCAATGCAAGGTTCATAGTTCGTCTCTCGGTAGTCAGGACAATTTAACTTAAAGCGGTTTTACTAAAACCTTTAATCTAGTTTCTTTTATAGTACGTCAAGAATAAATCAAAATGGTTGGCGGTGTGTATTGCATTATATGGAATAATTGTTGCGATTTGAAAGCTCAATTAGAATTTATATCTGATTCCCAAATCTAGAATCTTTACATACTAATTTGAGCTAAAAATAACATTCAATAAATCCTTTAAGCTCTACATTGCTACATAATCTTTTAAAATTAAAGACACTTTTTTAAGATTTCCGGAAAAACTACATATTTAATTTAAACTTTCTCCAACATATGCTACAGCGAAGCTAAATCAGGCAATTTCATAAATGATTCCAAAATTTAATTGAAATACAAGAAACTTATAAAATGTATGCAAAAGTCAACGGAAAGTGTTTTATACATACATACCATTTATATAAACCCCGCATGCATTTCTCTGCCATAAAGTTTAGCTTGTTAAATAAACATTTTGAACTTTTCCGACAGAGCGCCATCTGGCACAATAAAATGAAGTAAAAAAACACCCAACAAAAAAAAAACATCAGCGACACATCACAAATGAGGCTAAAATTACCGCCCACCGCCGGAGGCCGTTGTATATGTTGTATACGCGGCTGTTTGCCATACATTCCCTTGAGTAATTCAATTTTTGTTTCCATTTATAGTTTTGTGTGTGTTTCCCTTTAATCATAGAGTTTCTGTTTGGATTTTCCACGCTCCAGTTCGCCTTGTCTGTAAAGAAAAAAAAATTGTAGTTAAATACCTATGTATGTATGTTCATATACATATACTATAGAATAAAAACTTCACGTTGTTGCATAAAACAATAAAACACTTTTATACCTTAATTTATGTATGTTTTCATATACATATGTATCCAGGCTTTAACCCAAAACTTTAGGGGGCAGTGATACATAAGAAAAAAAAATAACTTCAGTTCCTTTTTTTTAATTAATAAACCAAACCGAAATCCTGAAAACCATTGCTTTATTTTGAGGATATGGTTTTAAATATAATTTCATTTCAATATGTTTTTGAAATATTCATTTAAAAATTGAACAAAAACTAGCCTGAAAGAAATATATATACTTTGAACCTTTAGTGAATAAAGTAACGGTAGGCATGGCGTGAGCGACAAATAAATTTGTTTTTAATGTTTTAATTTCTAATTTTGTTAATAGAATACACACAAATTTTTTTATTTAAATAATTTAAACGCTATTTTATTTCTTTAAGAAATGTTAAAAAGTTTTTTTTAACAACTTTTTTAAAAAAAATTTAAAAAAAAATATTTTAAGAATACAGTTTAAAGCACAAAAATAACATATATTAAAAAAAAACCTGTTTTCAAAAAATCTATTTTTCAAAAAAAAAAAACTATTTAAAAAAAAAAATTATTATAAATACAAAAAAAAAGTTTTCGAAATAAAATTAATGCGAAATTACTTAAGCTATCTACATCTGCTTGAATATCAATTTTGATAGTAATCGGATCACCAGTTTTCGAGAAAGTTCTTAGCCCACCATATTAAAGAACCACAGTATCGCGGCGTGCGTCACTTTTTTATCAGCATTATGAGTCCTATCAGCATTATCAGCATGAGTCGTATCACCACGAGTAATGTTATTTCGTATGTGTAGCCTACCATCGATATATACGACGTTATCACGTCAAAAAATTATAAAAATCCACCCAGCCAGACTCTACATATATGTAGGGTAGAGGTGGCACCCTTCGACAGTGGGGCACCTATTATCTCTGTGTATGGACCTTTAAAAAGCATATGTCAAAAAGTTCAGCAGTCTGGCTGCAAGCTGCAAGTCCCGCCAAAATAAGATGTATTGTTTATTTGGAGCACATTTGATATAATTTTCGGGGTAAATTCTTAAGATTTTTATAGTCGTGTTCTTAATGGTTTCTACCAAAGAAGTTGTTTTTTGAAATACAGTACTTAGTATTTATTTACATTTTAATTGTTAATTTGAAACATCTTTGTTTATTTTATTATAAAAAAGAGTCAAAAACATCAAGCGGGGCACCTTCGACAATGTATGCCGGGCGCCACCGACGGGCTATCGGAGCTACCCCTTCTTTGTTAATTTTTCCAAAAAAATTGCTAAAACTCCAAGTTATTTTCCGATGGCATTAGATATAAAAAAAAAACAACAAGCCCTCCTGTGAACGAAGAAGCTATGCAAAGGGCACTTGCAGCTGTATTATAACTCGTCTTAGGAATGGAAGAGGAAGGCTCCCTGCTCCGACTGATGATTCCGGCCATGAACAAATTGATACCGAAATATTTTCGTATCAATTTTAATATACGTCTCGCCAAGTGCTTACATCAAAACAAGAGCAGGACCTAGCAAGGAATTTAAAAAATTGTTCCATCCTCCACTTATATGTGACTTATAAGATGGCAAGGCGTTTTGTATTTGAATTTGGAACTTTTTTAAAAACCAACACGCCAGAGTCTTGGCTCAAAAGCTGGAAAAGACTGGGTGCAAGGGTTCATGAAGAGGAACCAAACTGTAAGTTTAAGAACTCCCGAAAATACGAAACTCATGCGGATGAATGGATTCACCAAAAAAACAGTTGAGGAGTTCCAGAACAATCTAGTAGCAGTGTATCAAAAGCATACATTTTTGGCAAATGACATGGAATTTCGACACTTTTTTTTAAAAAACTTCAAAAAAATGTAAATATTTTTTTTTATCTTTAACATTATCAATAGTTTGAAAAAATATCAGTTTTTAAGATCACTTTTAAATATTATAAAAAAAATCAATGATATTAGAACTATGCAAGGTTTTCTCTTAAGGCGTCGGAGGGTGCCACCTCTACCCTAAGGTCACACACAAAATTTAAACTTATTTTTTATAAATATAGAGATAAGTCACTAGGCTTTTGCTCATTATTTAAATATAAATTTATTTATTTATTTTTTAAGATGTATTAATAATTACTTTAAAAATATACGTAAATACGTTTTTTTGACGTGACAGTTCTTTAAGGAACAAAGGCCTAGTGAGTAATACTGTCAACCATTCCTGTGTGTTTGTTGTGAATATGCAGGAACGCATGGGAACCACAATTTACTGCTGAATTTGAAGGGCTGTTTGAAATGCACTTTTTGCACAAAGTTTAATCTTTAAACATTTTGTATTTCCTTGCAAAGGTCGAACATGCGTTTTAATAAACCAATTTTAGAAATCCCTGAATCGATTTTTTAATGAACTAATCCATATAAAAATCGGTGTTTTGTTTTTTTCGAGATAACCAGCCATGTTTTTGACAGTTAAAGTTCTAATGTCTTTATTTGTAGAATTACTTTCTTTATCAACTCTAAACTTTTGAAACACTGATTTCCGGTAGAGCACTGTATAAATTGAAGTAAACATTTTTTTTTAATTCTTAAGATAGTTTTTTTTTCAAAATTAAGTTTTAAGTAATCCACAAACTATAGAATTAAAAACCATACAATAAATGGTAAACCACTCAAGGATGTCATATTTCATTGTTGAAATAAGAACAAATTAAATGTGATTACAACGGAAAAGTATTTTCCTTTAAAGCATAGAACATGATATGTTTTCATTTGACACTCACTGCTAAAGACCGAACATTTAATGTAACTGCCACGGAGAAGAAAATCCACAACGAGATACAATCAGTAAAGTTAAGAGCGCCACTCAACATCGGTGTTATACATCATTCGATAGTTATCGCCCACATCCTTGCTTTCTGCATCTGAGGATGTTATCGTTTCCATCCATTACAATATTACGAAATGGTGTAAAACACCGTGCAAAATGCGGTGGCAAGGACTCTATCACTTTTCTCCCCCATGAATCGCATTAGCGTTGCTCTGTTCATCCACTTCTTCGATGGACAACGCAATGGTGCCAGAGTCAGTCAATTGCATTATACACAGATGGACATTTCATGATAAAGCTGTATAGCGCTGCATCCCAGCTTTCCCGCGATTTTATTCAGCGATAAAGCAGGACTTAGTTTCATATATACCATTTCCGACAAGGGAACATGTGTTCTCAAAAAAAAAAACTAAGCAGAAAAGGACAGCTTGTCTGCCAACCTGTGGTCCGAGACTGATTTTATAACTAAAAGTGTCGGAAATTTCACTTTTGCTAGATTGACGCTTTTCACCGATAAAATACCACTCTAAGCCCAGATAGCTTGTCACTCTTATGCCTTTGGCGTCAGCGGCTGGTGACCATCTACACCGTATATACATGTGCATTCTTTGGAAGAAATAAAAGATTATCATCTATCCTTCGGTCGGGCATGGTGTAGGTAAACCAGGATAACACATGGGAAAAATCCCCGCTCAAAAAAAAAATCTTGACATAAATGTTCCGGCCTTTAAAAGATATTTTTTTTTTTTCAAAAAAAGGACACACTGAAAAGTTCCCAAGGGAAAACGAAAATCCATGTTCCCTCTCTAAATACCGAGCAAAAAATAAAGCTTCCAAATGCCATTTATCCTTTGTTCTTCCTTTTTTTCATTTTACAAGTTTGCAGCATCGGATGGATGGAGTGCGAGATGTTTGCAATTTATAAGGAATAAAAAAATAAAGGAAGTCCGTGTGTCTTTTGGTTGGATTTGGAGTAGGTACTTCGCAAACTTGTTTCTTCTTGGTCCTTGGACATTTGAATTATTGCCTATGGTTTGTTTGCCTGTGAAAATGGCTGTGTAATAATTTGATTTGCGCAAATAATGGATTTGGGTATTTTTTTTTTTGTAACACCAATATTTCCTTGCTACTCTGTGGTATGCCACGTTGATTGTTCTTTATTTTTGAATCTTTTGAAAACGTAATAATTTGATAATGGGAAAAAGGATACGAAGTTATGCAAATGAGTTAAATAGAAATATCTAAAGTTTTTGAATGTAATTATCTTTGGTTCAAAGTCGATCCAAGGTTTTCAATAAATGTCTTTTATAGTGAGGAGTGTCTGAGTCTGCTGAAATATTAAAATATCTTTCACTTTAGACGTGCCATTTGACTGGGCAAGATGTGAAAACGAATATAGTACATTTACAAGATCAACAAGGAGTGAATATAGTTTCTTCTTAAAACCGTTTTGAAAAATAATTGAAATTGCAGGCATTTACGTATACGGAAAGAGTTTTAAAACCTTAGGCTGCATGTAGCTATATGGTGTAGACCAGTAAGGATTTATGGAAATTTGGTTTAGAGAAGATAATGGTTGGAAAGTTGTACAACAATGTACATAACTTAAAACTATTTGGTCACTTTAAAGTTATCTTACAGAGACAGGATGCACCCTTATATCTTTGATTAATAAAATATATCGGGTAGACATTAAAAATATATGTTTCTTTTAACAAGACGGTTCAACAAGTTTATAATATCTTTGTTAAGCGAAGGAAAAATAAGAAACGCTTACACAGAAGAAATAAAGAATATCATAAGCAACTTAAGGTCAAAGAAATGCAAAAGTGTTTTAACAGGAAAGAGGTGCGAATTTTTTACAGAAGACTGAAACAGTGAACGCCAGGTTTGACTAGCCGTCCTGTGCCCTGCAAATATTGGAATGGAAACACCGTGGTAAATAGGCAGTCAATGTTAGCCATCTGGGGAGACTACTTCAACCTGTTGTTGAATGGCTTCGACGGCCAATATCCCGCCAATGATCGATCTGGGGCCTTTTTCACCAACGTACAAAATTGTGAATACAATTGATTTTTCACAAAATTTGTGAAAAAAAACTTGTAATTCACAAGTAAACAATTTGTGAGCTTTCAAGTTTCTTGTATGATTCTGTTGCACTATTGGAAATATATTCACAAATTTCCGTTTATTTGTGATACATTTCAACGCGGCTGAACACGTGTGTAAGTTTTTTTACACATTTTTTTTCGGTCATAATAGGTATTTATAATGCCATTACGGCCAGGGCATAAAAGTAGCGATAGCAGTGATGATAATAATATAATTCTGAATCGAAGAAGTTCACTGTATACTCTTTTTGATAGAGGATTCCGGTTTTTCTTCACGCTGTAGAGCGTTCTTATTTTAACTATTGACTATTGTTGTTATGTCAAAAATGTTGGTTAAAGTATCATTTTGGAACGATTAATTGTTAGGCATTGTTAATCTGTACATACCTACTTCTGCAAATGAATTCTTCGTAAAATACAGATTTTTCCATAAAAATTAATTGTATTTGGTGTACGACCGACTTGAGTTCTTGTGTTAACTGAACCCTAAAAGCCTTAAGACTTAAGCTTTCATGCAAAATACCTTGTAATATCCTTTGTAGAATGCCTAATTCCAAAGATCGACGAGGAATCGACAAACCAGGATTTTCGTCAATACTACGGGCTACAACAGCAATATTCTTAGTTGTTCTTGAACGACGCATATGGTTTGATTTTTCACATCACTAACTGGTCTCACAAGCTCAAATATTTCTACCAGTTAAAGAAGGTGATTCACGACGACCCAAAAATACTCTAGTTTTGCGAACTCTGACTGCAAAATTTTTACCATTTCTGTAGTGAATTTAAACAATTTCAATGCGTTGTTGGAGCCTTTGGGTGTATCGTTCCATTTTTATTAATGTCTTAGTTTTCGCTTGTAAAATGTCAAAGATGCCAGCTGCCCAAATATCGGTCTATTAAAACTGAAACATCTTATTGAAAAACCTTTTAGTTAACAATTATTAACAATTTCAACGATAAAAAAATAGATAATAAATAATAAAAGAACTCCCCACTGTGCGATTTGGAAACACAGGGTATCCTTCTAAGGATTGGTTAGCTACAGTGATTTTAAGAACAAATGTTGCCGTAAACAGCTACAACCGAGCCCATAAATCAACTCTCATAGGATTATTGATAATTCAATTGGCATTTTGAAGAAAAATTCATTTGTCTCACACGTTTGAGGTTACAACCATATGGGGCAGTTAAGGTCATTAAATGCTGCATTTGTCTACCATTTTGTTGAATTTGTTCATCTTGAACTTTATTCTAACAAACTCCAAAATTTATTGAAAATGACTTACAATTTACAAGAAAGAACAAAATATGGTATAACGGTAGTTTGGGAAACTTGTTGTTTTCAAAAGCTTTTTGTATTTTTTTTTCTAACTATTACATATTTGTGAACCATTTGTACTTGGTGTTGTACGATGTCCTTGGTGAAACCGAATGCCTTCCTACTAATTCGTGTTTGTGAACTACAAAACACAAAATTGTGCTTGTAATTTGTAGTTGATGATATGGGCCTTTGGTCTAGTCAAACTAAATAACATTCAAGAGTTACGTCCACCAAAATTAAATCCTAAGCAACCATTGACACACTAAAAACAATTAAATCAGCTAGTGCCGATGGGCTCAAGTGAATTTTTTTAAACACCCTGCAGATGACCTGGCCAGGTGCAAGCACCAACTCATCTGCAAAATATGGTCGTTGGAAAAAATGCCCGATAATTGGAATCTCAGTACCATCTGCCCGATCTACACTCTGCACAAACTATACAGGAATAGAGAAATTTGCCTTTTAAACATCGCCTATAAGATTCTGTAAAGCGTTTTATATGAACACTTTAGGCGATTTACTGACGAAATAATAGGTCCTTACAAAGGCGGTTTTAGACCTGGAAAATCTACGATCTACCAAGTCTTCGCATTACTTCAGATTTTGTAGAAAATCCAAGAATTCAACATCGAGACCCACCACGTATTCATCGATTGAAAGGCAGCCAGCCTATGACAGTTGTGAAAGAAATGAACTGTATCGGGCCATGTCTAGCTTTGTAATTACTTATAAAATGGTACATGTTATCACTTATCAGGATGACGAAGAGAATACTTGCTGCCCCATCAAAACGGGTTGGGATATTACTGAAACCTTCAAAAACGACAACACCAGTGGGTATTTAAAGGTGGTTACTTGAAGAAGACGCACTGTTTTGCAACTCTTTAAACATTGTTATGTTTGTACGGGACACCCAGACCAGAACAACAGGACCTATCTCTAATAAAATGAAAATTTGGTTCAACGAATCGGCCGCTGCAAATTGATTGAATCTACTTCAAACCAATAATACAATTTTTAAGATATTATAAATAATTTGTATTTTAAAACAAGTCCTTATTAGAAAACCCAAAACCGACATTCCGGTGAAACATTTAACGAACAGATATTTTGTATGCAACCGAATTACAAATCTTAAATTGTTTGGTTAAATTAAAGATTTAAAACTAATTCCCATAAAATAAACACTAATACTGGCTAAAAAAATTCAATTTTCTTAATAATCCAACAAACTCTTCAACTGTCCACTCGTAATCTAGATGTCGTCTTTGCCTTCCAAAGGTCTGCCAGTTTGTTGCTTGGAAATGCCTTGTATATTTCAAGACATTTGCACAGAAAAATACAAATTAAAAGAAAAAAAAAGATAAACAAGAAGACGTCTTTAAAAAATACAAAGCAACATAATAAAACAACATACATACGCACAGGAGTAAAGCCATTCCTTAGTTTGGTAAATCCATGAGAACTTGGGAACTGCCTGAAAGAAACAACTTACCCCATTGTCCGCATCCATGCGCCAAAATGTTCATTTAGAATGCTTTGCAACAAGACTGAGAACACCGTCGCATAGAAATAAAAAAAGTGAAAATTACAACAATAACAATATGATAAGTAACATAGCTGGCGAAAGAGCACACAATCCGCATCCAATGGTTTCTACAATAGTCCTCTGCATAGGCAAGTGAGTCCTTTTTTAAAAAGTTCCCTTTTTTCTACCCCAGGTATGCTTCTATTATATGGACTAGCTAGGTCTGTCGGCCGTCGGTCGTCGGTACCTTAAGGCTTCGAAACTCTCACTGCTTGCGTTCTCAATCTTCTCCGTTTGTCAACAGTTTTTTTTTTGTTCATCTTAATCCATTTCACGAAACAACCTCCTAAATGCTGCAAAATTTTCCAAGAAAGTTCAAATGTCAGGAAATGGAAAAAGTTTTTTCTCCACACCTCCAAGGAATATACAATCATTACCAAGCGCCATTGCCCGCGCCGCACCCACGCCGACAAAAAATTGAATTGCTCAAGGAACAAGCGACCGTCATTGTAGCTATTAAAGTGATAACAAGCGTAAAATCGTTTCTAACAATAATGATTTCCGTGCGACTCTCATATAAAATTGTAGCCAACAGATAATCCCTTCAATTAAATATGCCCCAGAGGCCCAAAGAGATACCTTGCCAGGATGGTTGGTTTTAGAATAATTACTTGCTTGGAAAAATGCTTTAGATATCTTTTAACCTGTGAGCCCACAAAAGACGCATCTTCTTCCCATTGAATACGGAATGGCCCATATCCATTTAAGGAGTGTTCATTGTACATGAACATGGAAAGTACATACTTACATATCTACCGTAACCAGATCTTGATGAAGAGCATTGACGTTTAAACGATTGAAATTCTATAATGAATTCATTGATGGTTCCATCACCGCAGTCACCGCATACAGTTCAACTGCCACCTAACCACCCGATGGTCCACAAAAGGAAGAAAACGGGTCAAAAATAAAATGGATAAAGCAGCTGGAAACGTGTTCAATAGGTTCTTGCATTCCTGTCGAGAGTTAAACGTGGTATCTGAGGCAACAAAAAAATTCTTGAGATACTTCTTCTACCCAAACTTATTCAATAATACAAATGCCTGATACTTGCCCTCCTTCGTCATGGCTTTTTCTCTCGCCAGCCTTCGAGTTCGACCTGGATGAGCTATGAGCCGTTTATTTATTTCGCTTCTCTTCAATTCGCATAAAGCTGCCTCGTATTTCTTATCTACCAAATGTATCTGGGTATATATGTAGTTATATATTCTGCGCTACTCGTTGGTTGGTAATCGGATCTCATTGAATGGGTTAAACTTTAAGGTATTTAAAACTCCGAACGGCCGTTTTGTTCTTATTTTTTTTTATCTTGCGGATATTATAGTTAAAGATAAATCAAAGTACCGAGTTATTTCCTTTTGAGGCGCTGAACCCATCACGTGATTGTCGTAGTTTCGTAAAAAAATTGTTCTTAAAGAAGAGATCGGAGACCTATTTATCAGATGTGTTGAAAGTATTTTTTATTTTATTTATTTTAATTAATATAGTTTTGAAAACAAATACAAAAAAAAATGGTTTAAACACTCTTTTGGATTATTTTCAACGAAATTTTAATTCAGGCCTTACGATTTGTGATCAAAACACCTCAGATAGGTTATTTTTTTTTTGTTTAATTTAAAAAATGTTAATTGTTTCGTTTAACTTATAAAAAATGGGCTCGGCTGGGTCGCACATACTTGCTCTTGTGTGCCTAATTTCATTGGAAGGCAAGATCTTTGACAATAGCAAATAACATTAACGTTGAAAGTAACACAGGTTGAACTTATAAAAACTATCAAAACTACAATACTTAACGGTTTTTGATAAAAATGAAGTAAGTCATCACGTCTTAAATAACAAAGAATTTATGAAAGAAAGTATTTCGAAAATTATAGGACCGGTTTTTATAAAATCATGTTTTTCATTTATGTTTTCTTGAAAAAAAAAATGTTTGAGATTTTGGTATGCGGTTTTTAGAGTTTATTAATATATACCTAATTTTAAAATTTTAAATAATTTTTTTGATAAGTTTTGAAAATAATGAATATCAAAAACAAAATTTTAAAAATTAATTATAAATAGAAAAAAAAATTACAAATGTTGGTATGCAAAATATATTTGGCAATCTAGGTCTTTCCAAATATAAAATTTCATTAAAATTCATTGAGCTGTTCCCGAGAAACTCGAAAATTAAAAAAAACCGTTATATGAAAGGTACCATTAATAGACTTTTTCGGTAAATTTGAATTCCATAAGATGGTAGCTAATACCTCGTTGGAGCCGTTTTAGAGAAAAATAAGCTTTTCCTTAACGGTCAATTTCCCCTCTGAGGAATGCCAAAAGAATCACACACACCAAATTTGAAGATAATCGCTTAAGCCGTTTAGGCTACAGCTCGTTATACATATTGACAGACAGACAGACATTTTTTGCCACTAACTTTTTTAGACTTCTCTATAATCGTATTGCATTACGATTTGATTGTTTGATCCTTGTCTCACTTTTTCTTATATTCACGAATACTAAACTTGCCTTCAGTTCATATAATCTCAAGTAAAAATTGCTCGGCTGGGTCGCACATACTTGCTTTAATGTGCCACGTAGGAAGGCTATATCTTCGAGAGAAACAATTAACATGGTCTAAACTTATAAAAAGTATGAAATTTATTATACTTAACGGTTTTTAGTAAACTTTATACGTCTTATATTTATGAAAAAAATATTTCGAAAATTGTATGACCGATTTTGATAAAATTCAGTTTTTCTTTTTTAATATTTTTGAATTTTGTATTTTTTTTTGAAGATTTTACTATATAGTTTCTAAGACCATAAAATTAAAAACAAAAAAAAATGAAAAAAAATAGAAAAATAGAAAATAGAAAAAAGTTATTTTAAACTTTGGTATGCAGAATTAATGTATGCAGTTAGATCTTCTTAAATCTAAAATTATTTAGAAATTCAATGAGCCGTTACCCAGAAAGTCGACGGTTGCCGATTGTAAAATGTCGATGTAGAAAGAATCGACCGTTATAATGTCGACTTTCGACAAGTCGATTGTACAAATACCGACTGACCAAAATGTCGACTCTTTCAAAGTCAATTTGGAAAATATCGACTCGTAAAAGGTCCGACAGTGGCAAAGCAGCGCTACATGGACGTGAACATCATTTACTTTGCCACTGTCGGTCAACAACCCACTCTCGGAAAACTGTTAATGGTAACATTAACTTAAACATTAACTTAATAATGTATTAATCATTATATTAATCATATCAACCTGCAACCTTCAGTTAATATTGGTAATTCAATAAAAAAAGACAAAATGAAGGGTCCTTTATTTTACTGTATTTGGGATAAAAGTCGGAATTTTTACCGCCAAATTTGCAATCGACATTTAAATAGTGTGGAATTTATAATGTCAGCTTTTTTTTTGTCTATAAAAATTCAGTCAACATTTTACCAGTCGATGAAATTTATATTCGTACAGTCGCCATTTTTACACTTCCTTTAATATAATTGGTTAATGATAGCCAATAGCCTTGTTTTAATTGGGAAATCTATCCGTAGCGAAACAAGATTTTACACACACTACAAATACAACAACCAGCTGCCGAAAAAAGTAGATAGTAGTTGAATTTGACTGTGGATTGCATGTTCGACACAACAAGATTTCATTCATAATAGACATGATATAAGATTTGTATCATACTACAGATACTATATTTCCATAGATATTGCACACAGAGCAAAATAAAATTACCTATTTTCAAAAGCCTGGGAATGGTCGTTTTATGCTACATTGTTTGAGAGGGTTACAGCTGCACTTGGGCGTGTTGGAATCTATCTATAGATTTTCATTTATTTGTTGGGATTCGAATGCCAATGCAACCAATGTTCGTGCTCTTTCCTCTTTTTGGTTGCATCTTGTGTGTAAAAAAAAAAATTTAAAAAAACTCACTGGTCGACGGTCTTTTGTGAATGATCGTTTATTGCTGCATTGTTTGAGAAGGTTGCAAAGTTGCACTGGGACATAAAACAACAGGCGGCGGCATATGCATTTTTTGAAAAGCTGCCCATAGCTTTCCCAAAAAAACACGGCTAATATCTACCAAAACACACTCAAAAATGTTCTTAAAAATTGTAGTCGTTTTCGAGAAAAATGAGCTTTTCCTATAAGGGTTTGTCACGAAAATGTTTAGGCTTCTCTATGATCGTAATGTCGTGTTTACTGTTATCCCAATTTTTTTTAGATTTACGAATCCTAAACATGCCTTTATTTTTCCTTTAATCTCAAATAAAAATGATATTTTAGGAGCTAAAGAACTTTGGTTACCAATAGAAGAGAATCTATTAGAAAACATTCCGTCAAATTTACTAAGTCTTGAGGATGACAGTAAAGAACTTCGCAAATGCTTTGGCGAAATGGTTAAGCAATGTTTAATCAGAATTCAAACTATGTTGGCTTGAGCAAGGGTTATACGTGTTTGACGTTTACCTGTCAACAGCTGATGCTGCCTGTACTTAATAAATCAACATGTTGACAATGTTGAGGTCTTTCACCAAAATTTGTCGCAAGGACCACCAGCTATTCCCCTTTTTCATGGAACTTTCTCTGGTTGTTATTCCTAGGTTCTCTTCTTTTTGTAACTTCACAAATGTCAAAACAGAATTGACAGTTGCCAACATTTGAAAAAATGTACATTACCCCACATTGTATTAAGAGTTAAAAAGAGAAGTTGGTTTTCAAAATGAACGTTAGGCTATTTCGCCGAGTCTTAATATTTGCGAGAGCAAAATATAGAGGATAGAGGAGAACTATCATGTGAGACTGAATAAGGGAAAAGCTGGCTCAACTCTTTTCTCCTGAAAGTATTCAGTCTATAAAAAAAGCAAAGCAAACGCAAGCAGCTTAAACCCCAGTAATTAAAGAGTGTTTTTTTAAGAGATTGAGAACTTTATATAATTATACAAGACAGAAATATTATTGCAATAATTTTATTATATATAATTTTATTCTTATAGTCCAATTTTTCACTACTTTTTCCAATAAATCTGGCCGTATGGTGACAATGGTGGCTTTAATATTGGTTTCCAATGTTTCAAAAGTTTCTGATTTGTCGGCATAAACCAATGCTTTAACATAGCCCCATAAAAAGCTTCATCACTAATCACAATTATTCGATAAAACAGCTCTATGAACTTCGCGAATAGGTTTGTTTTTTTTTTTTTTTTAAACTTAATTTCCACAATTTGGAAACGTTTTTTTGGCGTTTAAAGATTCCTGATGAATCGTAAAAGTAATTACAGAGAAAGATGAGTTATTTAGCTTTTTACATTGAATGTCATCGAACTCTTTTCAAAAATTACCGAACTGGAAATATAACTGTCAAAAAGGAGACAATTTACATATGCCTAATTAATAAATCACACTCTTTTGAGAAATTTTAAAATAACTTTTGAAACAGTTACCACCTGAAAAAAAAATTGACAAATTTACAATGTGCTTGACAAGCAATATTTCCCGTTTTTCACCTATGTGTGTAAATATCTATTCTGCCACCCAATCTGGTACTGATTGAAACTGATTTGAAATTTCAGAAAAATGAAAAATAGTTTCGCTGAATATGTGACACAGCTTGAAAATCGCTGATCGTTTTTACGAATTTAGTCGAATACATCGCTTTGCAATAACTACTTTTAAAGTAAGACCATTTTCCATTACAGTAACTTTTTAAGATACAAAAAGTTTTCCATGCATATACAAAAATATCTCCATTCAGTAAATTTTCATTAATTTGAATACCTTTTCTGAGAGATAAAATATGAATGCTATGACATGATAACCTCAAAATGTTCTATACGACAAGGACATAGTTTTGTATTCACAAGGAGCAACAAGCTCTTTAGTCTCAGGCTTAGTGTCCCATTTAGTTTTCTTTCAATTTTGAAGTTTTGAAACCCATAATTTGTGAGGTTAGACGTCACCCCCAACATAGAAAGCATTAGCGCGTTGGCAAGCGTTATTTAAAAAAAAAACTTATTTTATTTTATATCCAAAAACTACTCCATTCAATATCCTTCTTTTAATCTTCCAGCAGACAAATGGTATAAGATGCGAAAGAAGAGGCGGTAGCGTGTGTTGAAAAATAAAATAATAAAAAGAAACCTCCCACCATACGAGAAATGCATCTGGACAAGTATAAAGCCTGGGTAATTATATAGAAAATACAAGAAATAAAAAGATAAAAATGTTGCCGTCACTAAGGATACAAACGGATGCAGATAAGGATAGTCCTCGTTAGTCCTGCGTTAATTAACGTCGTATTTCCCGGACATATTTTCATTTTCTGGCTCTTACTTGACTCTTGGAATACAGATGGATCGTTTTGAGATTAGCAATTTTGCTTCCTTTCATGTTACAAAGAAGTGACTTTGCTTACGTTTCTTCAAATATTTACGCATTTCAATTAGCCGACGAGATTAGAGAAAATGAATTTAATTAATTTAATTGAATTTTGTGGTGTTTTCAGGCGAAATTTATAAATTTAAATCATGGAAGAGATTTTTTAAATATTTATAACGTCTGTTCGAGCATCATTTTATCTATAAAGAAGTCATAGTTATGTAAATGGATAGATAGCGATATTTTTTTCAAAGTTAATTAAGAACTGCACCCAGCAATTAGAAATTCCTTAAAATAATTAACTTTTTTTATGACATTCATAAACAAAGTAGTTTTGGTGCTTTTAGAAAACCATTAAGGATAATAACGCAAGCTATTTTATCTTGAGTTAAGTCCGCAACAATAATCATGGTCTCGTTGTTTTTTTCTGTGAAAACATCAGTCACAGTATACATATATACATACATATATCTTTTTTTAGGAAATTGAAAACTCAAAGCATTAGAAAAGTCCAAATATTTGGGAACTATTTCATCCAAAGAATCAACTTCTGACTTTGAAAACTTTTGAATATTATTACATTATTCTTCTTCCTCTCCTTGAAATCGACGATTATTGTGACTTAAAAAACATGGCAAATAAAAATCCAGGTGACCCATAAAAATAAACGAACTGAAGCATTAATTTTTTTTTTGTTACACATACGCCCGAGTGAACGGATTTATTTATTCATTTAATTGTTTTAAATTATTTATTTGGTTTGTCGATCTAAACCGATTAAAATTCTTTTGAATTAAAGCTGGACTTCAGCATTTTGCCCTAGCAAATCGACAATGAAAAACGCTCGCTAACTAAGCAAACTTTACTGTCAAAAAGGCATTAAGGTAAGGCGATGCTCTGTCATGCATTAATGAAGGCAAAACATGTATATGCTGTCATTAAGAAATGTCACCCAACATCTATGTTTTCGACCATGCATTACGCAATAGAGCTACATCCCTTGAGGAAGTTTGGAACTTTGTCTACCCAGGCTCCGCTATCCGCAGGACTGATATCTATGTTGGTTAGGCCACATATACATAAAGCGGATGAACAACAAAGTTTCTTCGATTCCACCCCTGTAGAACGGCGTAGTAGGACAAGAATAGAAAATGCCTTAATTTGTAAATTAAATTATAAAATAAAATGTTCTTTAATTTTTCAAAATTACAATGAGAAGGAAAGAAAGACAGTTAAATGGAGCTTTTCACAGTCGTGTAGTTCGACTAAATAATGAATCAATTTAATGCCGAATCGAACGGCTACATAAAATGCACTTTTCCGAGACTAAAATAACGTCATCTGTGTGACAGCAACTTGGCTGTTTGAAGGGTTGAAAGGAAAATTGTGTAGCATGAAGGGATATAAACTTTTTCGCCTCGATAGGAAAGGTCGTGTTGGTGGTGGTGTCGCAATTTTCATTAAGAATGATATTAAATCTAAATTTAAGTGCTCCTCGAAACCTGATAGTGCCATCGAATATATTTTTATTGAAATTTTAGGAGAAGAAGATAAACTTATACTAGGTAATGTATATAGGCCAAACAGATATACAGATATTTCTCCCTTTGTATCATTAATGGAAGAAGTCAGTCTTTGTAGTCCAAACCTAATTGTGTGTGGGGATTTTAATTCTAACATATTAGTTGAACACTCACTACTCAATGAAATGAACGCATTTAATTTAAATGCTGTTAACACCATAAACGCTACACATTTTTCAAATAGCTCATCTACATTACTTGATATATTTTGGGTAAGTAATTTAGACGAAGTAAAATTGTACGACCAGCTATCTGCTTCCGTCTTCTCAAAGCATGATCTGATTTACATCACTTTCAACTATAAAGTTAGTCCTGTTACACAGGATATACGTTATAGGGATTTCGGTAAAATATATTTTGCGTCATTGGAAGCAGATATCAGTCATTTTAATTGGAATGTAGTTTATTACCTACCAACAACTAGTGAGCAAATAAGTTTTTTTAATGAAAGTACTTTGGCATTTTTCAATCATTATGTCCCACTTCAAACAAAAAATCATACACCTCTTGTAAAACCATGGTTTTCACATCATGTTCAACAGCTCATTCTCGCTCGTGACCTAGCATACAGACGCTAGAAACGGTTTCGACTACAGGTGCACTACAATACATATCGGTTTTATAGGAACCAAGTAGTATCAGCAATCCGCACTGCAAAGCGTCAGCTATACTCTAATAGATTAAATCCATCCTTGAGCGGACATGAACTTAGGAAAAATCTTCGTCAAGTAGGATTTCTCTTTCACCACCCCTATTAGGTTTAGCTAGCCCCGCAGCTGCTCCCACTAGAAATGTAACATCGGACTCAAATCTTTATTTTTCTTTTAGATCAATTGACAGCACGGAAGTAGTTGAAAGCCTTCTTTCTGTCAAATCGAATGCTGTAGGCCTTGATGAGATGTGTTCTACTTTCCTGAATAAGTTAATCCTACCCATTGTTCTCCCACACATATCTTCAACACTATTTTAACTACGGTGCAGTGGAAATCAGCAAAAATAATACCGGTTCCCAAAACTTCGAAAGGTGATGAAGGTATTTGAAAGAATTTTGCATAACCAAATGACCTCGTACCTTAATTCTTCAAATCTTTTAACACCAAAACAATCTGGTTACCTTAAGGGAGATAGTTGCATTACCGCTTTGCTGAAGGTTACGGAAGACACACGTCAGGCTTTGGACAAAGGATACGTTAACCTTCTAATTCTTTTAGATATCTCCAAGGCGATTGATATAGTTGATCACTCCATTCTATGTGATAAGCTTCTTCGTCTCTTCCATTTTTCGTCTTGTGCCGTGCAGCTTTTGTTCTCCTACTTGACTGGTCGAAGGCAATTTGTCCTATGTAACAACATCCTGTCTGATTTCCTTCCAAATACGCGTGGCGTGCCACAAGGTTCGATTTTGGGTCCTCTTTTGTTTTCACTTTATGTAAATGAATTGCCATCTATTGTTAAACATTGTTCGATTCAAATGTATGTTGATGACGTGCAATTGTATTTTAGCTGTCCGATTGGCCTAATAGAGCACGGTGTGTGTTGTGTAAATGAAGATCTCAAGGAAATTTCAAGTTCGTCCCAGCAAAATTGTCTTTTGTTGAATCCCAAAAAATCTGTCTCCCTTGTGATATCCAAGAAAGTGGTTGATATTTCTTCCTTCCCCCCTGTAATATTGCAAAACACCCTAATCGCGTACGTTGAAAGTGCTAAAAATCTTGGCGTGGTTTTTAGCCGGACATTAACATGGACTAACCATATCAACAGTGTCGTAGGTAAAACTTATGGCGTTCTCCGAACTTTGTGGGCAACACAGTTTCATACCCCTTTAAGAGTACGGATGTTACTGGCCAGAACGCTGATTGTACCAACTTTGACGTATGGTTGTGAAATGTTTTCACATTGTGACTCCGTCAGCAAAAGAAAGCTTAATGTTGCTTTCAATAGCCTCATACGTTACATTTTCGGCTTACGACCGTATCTCAACTTTCTCTAAATGTGTTCTCAATATGTCTTTCGAAAACTTTCTTAAATATCGCTCCCTTACTATGCTCTCTAACATTCTCTTGACAAATGAACCACAGTATCTCAGGGATATGATAACTGTGGCATCTTCGCAGAGATCGAGAATGCTCACTCATCCGCGCTATGCTTCTCTTACATCCGAACGTCAATTCTTTGTCAATTCAACTCGCTTGTGGAACTCTCTACCGCGTTGTTTAAGAGAAATAGATGATGCTGCGAAACTAAAGGACAAAATTAAAAATCATTTTTCTCAATTACAAAAGTTTTTCTTTTTTTTTTACCTCACTCTCACTCTCTTCCTCTTTCCTTTTTTACTTTTTTACATTATTTCTCCTCTCTCTATATATTGGTATTGTGCTTAATATTATAATACAAATGAACATACATTTTCGTGTTACTAACTCTTAAGAACATTTCAAATTCTAGCTTTCATATTATTATTTTGAATTATTGTCATTAACTTTAGCTTATATCTAAATTATAAGATAATTGTCTTACTGTATAAGCATTTCATAAACATAAATAAATAAAATGATTCTAGCAGAGAATCCAACTTTCCGCATAGAAATTCGACACACTAAGAAATTTGCTACTGAGAACACATTTTGTTTGTATAATTTACATAAGAATTAAAAAAAAAAAAAAACAATTTTGTCGGAAAATAAAAAAATAATATGGACCTTATCCACATCACTACTGACTAATAAGAAACAAATTAAAATACCACTTAGAGAGACAAGAAAAGAAATATAATCTCGTATATAGATAATGGGTGTTTGTTAAGCAGCACGAGAAGTTTCGATAGATGTTGTCTATGGTTTGACAGTTGAGAATGTCAAACTGTGTTGACAACTCTGTTCAGTAAGGTTTGGCAATTTATCTCGAATCGTTTAACGCTAAAACAATGCTTCTAAATTGTTGGAAATTTACTTTCAAAAAAATAAATCTGTTCGCGAAGTTCATAGATCATTTTTACCGAAGCATTGTGTTGAGTGTCGTCAATAAGCAAAATGTATTAACGCGAGGGCAATCCTCAAGACATTAACGAATTACCATTACATCCATTAAAATTGAATGTTTGGTTCACGTTGGCGGCATCATCGGTCCTTATTTCTTTCGAAATGAGCAAGGAGCTGCCGTTATGGTAAATGGCGAGCGCTGTCACGACATACTGACTAATATTTTATTTCTTAAAATTAGTCAGCTAAACATCAACGACATTTGGTTCCAAGAAGACACCGCACTTACCATTTGTTTATCATTTCATTATTAAAAAATAATTGCCATAAAATTATCTACCAGATTATAATAACACAAAACGCATACTTTGTCTGTGTTTTATTATTATTTA
Organism: Platycheirus rosarum; assembly: GCA_963971375.1. NCBI lineage: Eukaryota > Metazoa > Arthropoda > Insecta > Diptera > Syrphidae > Platycheirus > Platycheirus rosarum. Next base: position 42,624,305 of record OZ020509.1, read on the forward strand.
ATTAATGTTTTTTTTTTTTTTTTTATTGACTTGGTCTTCAATATTCTGTCATTGCAGAGTGAAACGCAAGCTAACAGCGACACCTTTGAGGTCAAAAAAGAATTTAGAAACGCGAGGCCCTGTAATGCAAATTCCTTAAACTTATTTTCAAAAATAAGTAAAAAAAAATGCATCGTTCCTGTGGGAGAGGGTTAAATGAGAAATTTCTGCAAGGTTGTTAAACATGCTTCCATGCTTTACGACTGCACAAATTTTTGATGTTTAAAAATAATAATGGACTTGGTTCATGTCGATTTTTACTTGCTATTATAAGTACTATAATTTTTACTTGCGATTATAGGTACTATAATGCAAGTTATGGATTCGTGCAAAAAAAAATTTGAGATAACAGTCAAACATGACATTACGATGATAGAGAAACATATTTGAGTTACTGGCAAAATTCTGCCCGTCTGTCTATCTGTCTGTCTATCTGTAGGGATGTATTTTGGAAATAAGCCTAAACGGTTGGGGCAATCTCCTCCAAATTTAGAAGTAAGGTTATTTTGACATTAAGGTTTTTATTTTTTTTTTAGCTCAAAAATTAACGGTACCTGTCATACAACCGTTATGTAAAAGCTTATTTTTCTCGAAAATGGCTTAATTTTTATGAAAAAAATCAGTGTACTACTGTAGGTAAGCATTATATTTTGATGAAAAAAAAAATTAATATGGTGGTCTAAAAACGGTACCTTTCATAGGACCGGTTTTTTTTCTATGAAAACTGGTGATCCGATTACTATCAAAATTGATATTCAAGAAGATGTAATTTTGCATTAATTTTTTTTTGAAAACTTTTTTGTATTTTTAATAATTTAAAGAAATTTTTTTTGAAAAATCAATATTTTGAAAACGGGTAATTGATTTTTTTTTTAATTCTGTTTTTAAATGTATGTTATTTTTGTGCTTAAAACTGTATTCTTGAATTATTTTTTTTTAATTTTTTAAAAAAAGTTGTTAAAAAAACCGTTTTATTTATAAAAAAAAAATCCTACGATTCCGAAAAAAAATTCACACTTAGCATTTCTTAAAGAAATAAAATGGCTTTTAAATTATTTCACCCAAAACAATTTAACGTACTTTATTCAAACAATCAAAAGGCACTAAAATCGAATTAATTTGCTTAAATTTTATTCTACAATGTGACCGCACGTACGTGCGATCCAGTCGTGCAATTTATTTTTAAAACGAGTGAGAGAAATCATAAAGTCCATAATTTTTATTTTTATAATGACATACCATCTTACAAATTAAAGCTTATTTTATTTAATCACAAAAAATCTACAACTTTTTGTTAAATATTCAAGTCTTAAATTTAAAAGATACCTCGGTCTGCGTGCATATTGCACCACCCATCACCATAATAATGCAAATGGAAATAATGCACCCACGCTGAAATACCAACCGCAAATTTAGTCCTTTAAGTCCATTACTCGCCCTAACCGCTGAAAGAATTTTTAAAATTATTTCACTAGCTACATTTCTCAACCGGCGAACCCTATCTTTAACAATTTTCCACTACGAGTAGAGAAGATACTTTTATTAAAAAAAATTGAATACCAAACTCCTATATTGCGTTTGCACCAGCAATAGCGGGGTGTGTAGTACTGAAATGAAAATGCAAATGTCTGGCAAAAAAAAAGGTAACTATACCTTCCATAAAAAAATGTAGATACTTACCACTTCCATTAAAAAAAGTTGCGAAATAAAAATATTCCAAAGTAATTTAGATGATGATGCTCACTTTTTGAATTTATACTCGTATACTAATGGCGATATTTTTTTTTCTTTTTATTTTCAGAATTTTCAGATACTTTAGACGTTCATTGTTATAAAAGCCCAAAAACAAATGCAAGTTAAAAATACAGCATATCATGGAAACAAACATAATCATTCTAGATATCTAAGTGCAAAAGAATCCAACAGGATTCCCGAGACGTATCATTGTAGTCCTTCGATGAGTGACATTAGAGTTTAACCATTTGAATAAGCACAGAACCACGAAGACAATAGGACACAATGTCAATAACTGGGTCCCTGGTTGGCTATGAAAACAACAACGAAATCGGCAATAACAACAAGAAGTCTTCATCAGCATCGTCCCGTTCAATTCTGAATACCTCAGCCGGCTCAATGGCCAAGACGTGTCCCAGTCTCAACTCCAGTATAAACAATTCGGTCATCACGACGACGAGCAGCAATCTCAGCCATCACAATGCAAAGTATCCGAATTCGAAAAGAAAATCAGCAAAGTATCTACAGCATCAGCAGCAGCAAGCGCCGCCCTACGGCAAGGATCACAAAAACTATCTGCATTTGAATTCCTTGTGGTCTATATGGTATGGCGTATTGCTGACACTGTTCCAGGGATATTTGGCTGTGCATGGTGCCTATCGATTTTTGGGTGAGTTTTGCATCTTTGGTACTTCCAGCAGCTACTGGATTTCTATACCTTTTTTCAAGATTTTTTTTAATGTTTTTGTTTTTTTTTTTTTTTTTGGTTTTTTGAATTTGATGTGAAACTAGAGAAGTGGGTTTTTGTGTAGCTTGGAGGAATTTGTGAAATCGGATTGTGCATGCTTGATGCATTTATAAATTTAGTTTTTTTGAATGTAGCAGCAGTTGTTGTGTCGAAGTGCATTTTGCATAATATCGAAATGACACATTGTGCTTTGTTTTAGTGTAGACGAGATGTACGAGTGCCACTTTGCAATTGAGAAGTAGTATGCTCAGCAATATAAGGATGTTCATTGTGGGAGTAGGATTAGGGGTGGAGGGCATCAAGAGATTGATTGATTCATGCTTGGTTGGAAAGGTTTTCTGTATCATGATTTAATAGAATTAGAATTGTAATGTAATTTTTTAAAAAAAACTTTTAAGATGTTGTTTGAAATGTTGATACTTTGATATCTTGCAATTAATTTATTAAAGTGTACTCTTGCTTACATATGGGGCAAGGCAGCAGTTCTTCCTTCAGTGTTAGCTTATAAAATATATGCTGATTTTGTCTTGAAAAAATTCAATTGTATGTCTATTTAATATATTCTAATTAACACTCAACATGTACTTCTTCTGCGTGTACGTCTAAACTGTACAGTAGAGGCCAGCTATTTTAGCACTAAGTGAGACTCAGGTTGGGGCAAAGACTAATTTATCAGAATTTGCTTTAAATGGGTATAGCTTGGTGCCATTACTCTTTTCTCATCATGGTCTCGCCTTCCCCAATATGGGCAATATTCAAACACGGACTTTAACTTCTTGTGGCTCAAATTTACTGTCCGCAAGCATGTCATTCATTATTGTTTTATTTACAAGAGTCCAAATCTTGACAGTTATTTGATGCGCTCTCTGATTCCATCTTGGAAATTGTTTTCCTTTGTCCTCGCACTGAAATCGTTAGTGCGGCGATTTCAATGTACACAATTCCAATTGGTTCCGCTATTCTGGTCAGAAAAAAACCCGAAGGAAGGTATGTCGAGCTATTTGCCGGGTTATATCACCTTACCCAACTAATCGATATGCCAACGCGAATACCGGATGTTGCCCTTGCCCTCTTGACTTGTTTCTTACTTCTCACCATGACAAGTATACCATTAAGGTAATTTCGCCATTTGGCACTGCGGACCATTGTGTCATTTTAGCAAATTTCTCGTCTTCCACTCATCCTGTTAAAGAAAAACTTCCCATCAAGACCGTTTGGCAATATGAGAAAGCCAACTGGGACGGCCTGAATATTTTTTCCGAAACTTTAACTGGTCACTATGCTTCATCGTTAGTGACATTGATGCCAGTGCTGAAACGATCACAAATGTGATTCTTCTAGAAATGCGTGCATTTATTCCTAACAGAATAAAAAGCATCAAGCCTAAAGAAAACTCCTGGTTTAACTATCAATGTAGAGAAGCTATCAGGCTCAAAGAAGTAAGTTCCGATCTTATAAAGCCAACCTTACAGAGGAAAATCGGAAAAACAAAAAAAAAGCAAGGAACTCATGCAACTCGGTTATTGAAAAAAACAATTTTTTGCATGACCAAAAATTACGGCAAGAAATTCTGAAGTGTCCCAAAGGCAGTAAAAATGTTTGGTCATTTGTAAAAAAATATTAAAAACTCCTCAACATCTTCGATTCCAACGCTCATCGACAATAACAAACCAATTGTTTATCTTCAGAGAAGGCAAACTTGCTCGCCGCTCATTTTGCTACCAGCTCCACGCTGCCTCACAGTAACATTGCCCTCCTCGTACAGTAGCAAGAGTTCTCCAAAGATCTCGATATACACAAATCTGATCGCCCGGATAGTATACCACCCATTGTCTTGAAGAGGTGTTCTTTCTCACTGGCAAAGCTACTGCGTAAGATTTTCCATCGCTCTTCTGGAATCTTTCCCAGGAAGACATTTGTCCAGCCTGTCCTTAAGAAAGGTGACCCATCCTCCCCCTCCTCGTACCGACCCATAACATTTACGTCTTACGTCTCTTCTTTCAAAGGTCATGTAAATGCTGATTAACCGTCATATCTCGAAGACCGAAGGCTTCTCCATGACCGTCAGTATGGCTTTCGCAGTAATCGTTCCACTGGTGATCTGATGGCATTATTATTATTATTCCCCTTGATATTTCCAAGGAATTTGATAAAGTTTGCCATGAAGCTCTTTTATCGAAACGCATGCTTTTGTGATCGATGATACTCTTGTTCGTTGGAGTTGTATTGGACGGATTCAAGTCTGATTCCCACAAAATAAATGCTGGTGTGCCCCAGGGCTCTGTTCTGTCTCCGACTCTTTTCCTCATTTTTATAAATGATCTTCAGTCTGTTACTTCCAATCCACTTAACTGTTTTGCTGACGACTCTACCCTCAGGTTTTAATATTCGTTCGACGATTAACGCCCGTCCCCTTCTTGGTAATATATTTAACAAAAATTTACCAAAATTAGTCAAGTCATTTTAATAGATACATATTGTAGTTTCGAAAATTATATACCGCAAAAAAAAACTAATCTTTTTGTAAAGATCTCTACAACTACATAATCGGGATGATTAATGGCATATTCCGCCTTAAACTGAACACAACTGAAAATTTAGATATAACGCAGGTGCTAGACATTTACAGGGTACGAATTTTGATTAACCAAAAACAAAAATATCATTTGTTCTTACCAAATAACTATACAAAATGTTTGTTATTTCGTTTTAAAATATTTAAGTTTACTCTGTAATTACTCTAAATCTCAAACCACTCTTTTGATTTCCTTACTTTTTTAAGGGAATTCAATTCTCTGGTGAAATTACACTTATCCCTATAGACTGCAGAGCTAACAAATGATGGACAATGAGGAAAATCTCGTAGACAATTTTCTAGTTCTTGGAAAATGGAAACGATACATTTCTCAAGTTCCCCCGAGAATAGAGGAAAGAATTTATTGCATCAGCCGTTGACGACAAGACAATTAAAAACACGAACTAATTAGTTATCTTTTCAGTTAATTAATATCTGTACAGTTGTGTTGTTAAGATAAATTGTTCTGATTAGTTTGATGGGAGTGTAAAAATATGAAGTAGACACTAGTTTTTATTTTTCAAAAATAAAAAAAAAACTACCTGTGGATTATTGTAGGTGTGTTGGTTATATTTTGGTAAAAAAAAATGTTAATACTGTGGGTCTATATCACCTTCTTTCTTAAACTTTCTCGAGAGCTAGTAGCCTATTACAACCAAAATTAATATTCATTTAGATTTAGATAGCCCGAAAAACTTTTCATTAAATCGTTTTTGAGAAAATGTTTTTTTTTTATTATGAGTTTTTGTTTTTAAAAATTTTTTGAGCTTTTTTTATAAATCAATATTTTGAAAATGGCTGGATGTTTTTTTTTTTTATTTTATTTCAAACTGTCATTGATATGTTTGTTTATTTTTTTTAAATGTTGAACGTAGTTATACGAGTACATAGCTTAGGAAACCGTTTTTTTTCAAATCGTGCTCAGGAATTTTGAAAAAAAAAGTTAATAAAAAGGAGGGTAACGCTTTTATAATGTTTTTTTTTTTATAATGCAACATGATATTGCATGACACTAGTTAGAAGAATTAGAAAGATAAAAATTAATTTTTTTTCGGCGCCGTACATCACATGTGATTATTTTTTCTCTCTTAAAACTCACGGACGGCTCTAGCTTGCAGTAGGAGTTAGAAAAATGTCTTCTCAATTTGAGTATCGAACTGACGACCTCTGGGTCAGAAGCAAACATCTTAGTTTCAGTTTCTTTTTGTTCAGTTCTTAATGATTTTTATTTAATTTTACTTATAACTACTTAAATCTAGACAAAAATCTTAAAAAACTAGTTAAATATATCAATTTAATTAACTTAATGGCCCTATGCGGGCGCTCTTAATTATGCTATATCATAATTTTAATAGCTTTCGGCCTAAAAATAACATAAATTAAAATTAAAATTAACGTGGCTTTATTTTTTGCCCAGAAAAAATGTAAACTGAGTATCTATATCGGTTTTTCTTAACCTATATTAAAATACATAAAACTAACTTGAAATAAACTTAAAATAACTTTAAAAAAACTTACAATACTTAAATAAGAACAGCCACAGCAAGCTATCTTTTTAAATTGTATTATGTGTATATTTTTTTTATTTTTGTGTTTTTTTATATACATACATTTTTTTGGATTTTTTCTGTTTTATATATATATATATATATATATAAATATATATATATTTTGGTGCCGCCGCAACTGCTCTACCTAACTTAAAGATACCAAACATAATTGCAAGTCGACCATAGGCGATACTTCGTCTATGTCGGCTGAAAATATCAGGTTCTAACTGAGCCACCAAAACTGGTGGACTTGATCCATGGCTTCCTTTCGATCCCGGTCGGCCACGGCCCTACTGCACCGCAGGCGCTCTGCTTCGCTCCCAGCGACTATGTCCCGGTCGTAAAGGGGCCGCCTAACGACTGTTCTGCCGCCGACTTGGTAGACCAACGGAATCAAGTGTATCTTCGAAAGTGCGAAGACACTGTCTCTGAAACAACCGAATCTTTTCCATAAGAGATGGTGCAACGTTGAACCACACAGGGCATCTGTAAGCAGTCATCGGCCTGATGAGGGCCATGTAGCAAATCACTTTTACCCTGCTATCAAGGCGACTGCTATAAAATAACCTTCAGGGTGAAAAATCTCCTCTAGCCCTGGCAAAAGCAGCCTCTACATGTCGATTGAAATATAGATACTGATCCAACCAGACATCATAAGGTACTTTACCACATCTTTACTCACCAGTTGATGTCCATGACACCCAGCGATCACTAGCTTGCGCCAGTTCTTTCTCGTATCCTTAGAGGCCCCAGCCAAAGGGGTTCTAAACAGAATAGTTTCACATTTCTGGGTGTTAATTTTTAGCTTCCAATCACTATAATATTGTTGAATTTTATCGAAATCGCGTTGCAAGAGAATTCTGATGACTTCAACTTTTGGACTTATCTGTACGCAATTAAATCGTCGGCATACGCAAATGCATGAGGTAGGCTCCCAATGAAATCGCAGGTGTAAATACTTAAGAGAATCATCGAGTTCACCGCTTCCTGTTGTAGACCGTTTTTAATATCAAACGTTGTGATAGATGTTACGTTGCCACTCTTGACAACAAACTAGGCATGTCGTAAAGCTTATATAGTAATGTTTTACCTATGCCCTATCTGGTTAGCTTCAAATAAAGACCCTCTAACCATACGGTGTCGAAAGCCTTCTCCAAATCAACCAGAACCTTTTCAATTTTGGCTATACCATCGACTCCTGCTGACTTCTTTTCTTTAATGATGCGAGGATAATTTAGAGTTCGACCTTCGAGATGAGCAGAGAACTTGTCCCATTTTGCTCGGCGATGGTGGCAAACATCTTATTTACTGCACCAATGCCGCCCTTATTTAAAAACTATTAAAGAGAACGAACTTGTAAAAATTTGTGGGCTTAAATGCTTTTCATAAGTTTCAAATAAGCAAAAAAAAAAGATACTTAGTTAATAAAAACAAAGGATAGTTTATGGTGGCTGTGACAAAATCCGTTTTGATAGTATTAAAACTTAACCATTCAGGGCTTCTTACAAAGCTTGATGTCTAATTATTCTTATGTGCATTATATCATTGAGGTCATTGTAGAAGTATTCTTCTAAATAAAGTTTTTTTTTTTTGAAATTATTATCTCCACTTCTTCCATGATAAGAAGAATCTTAAGAACACGCGTAACTTTGCGGACCTAATTTGAAATCTGCTGAGAAACAACACGGCCTAAGACTGTACGGTTCAAATCTAGTTCGTGCTACATTCGGTTGATTGTTATTATAGTCCAGGCAAACTAAGCCTGAAAACTATAAATAAACCAAAAAATGTAGTTCCAATTCCAAAAAAAAAGTGTAGGAATGGGAACAACAAGTTTGGCAAAATAATTTGTTTCCTAAAAAATGTTCCATTTTTCAAAAACTATATCTCAAAGACTGTTCTTTATTTTCAAATATAGTGCCACAGTGAATTGTATCAGCTTTATTTTTCCTTCAGAGTTTATTTTTCTACGACGAACCGTTTTCGAAATATGCCGAGGCAACCTTGGGAAGGTCCCTTTAAATCACCCCCCACCCCGCGCGCACCCGGATTAACGGGAATTTTTTTATTGCAGGTAGAGGGAACCGATCCCAACACATTCCTGCAAAAATTAGAACCACATGGATTTTTTTTGTATATAAATTATTTTTTATTATTTTACAAGTTGGAAGTAGTAATTTTGAGCCAGCTTATATTGATTTTTTCCTAGCATCTTAAACTGTCTACATGTCTGTCTACATATACTGAAGGTGTTGTCACACAATGAAAGGAAGTACTTACAGAGAGTTTCGAATTTTTTTTATTTTTAAATTTTCTTGAAAGTACTTTCAGAGAGCAGTCACACTATGAAAGAAAATTCTTTCTGAAAACGACTTTTTACTTTCCAGAAAGCAAAATTTTTTAAAGTACTTTTCGGGTCATCATACTATGAAAGCGAAAATGTTTTCTGAAAGCGCTTTCTGAAAGAGTTTTGTATGTAAACGGGAAACAAACTCATTGAATTTGCAGCCAGATAGACCGTTGTCCTTCCGAAAAATCAGTTTTCCATTGAGCCTAACTTCTTTTACTGTTAAGTTCAGAGATCCTTTCCTTAGTTGCTCCTAGTCCGAATTTCTCGTTTGAACCTTTTGTTTCGCGTGAGAGGTCTTCATAAAAAAAATTCAAAACAGATGCCAGGTCATGGACACCTCGCTTTTGGTGGAGCAGAGGACTCAATTAAGGTGAAAAAAATACATTCGCTTTCAAGAAAGCAAAAAACTTTCACAAACAGTTTCTGAAATCGAAAAGTGTTTTCAGAAAATGATTTCCTTTCTTGAAAGCACTTTCATGAACTAGACACACACTGAAAGTAGTTTTTGTGAAAGCATTTCCCGCAAAGTAAATCGCTTTCAGAAAACGTATTCAAGACAGTACTTTTCACGTCGTCATACTATGAAAGTTTTTCTTTTAGAAAGCTTTTTGCTTTCTGAAAACAATTTCCTTTCATAATGTGATGACGTCTTGGTAATAATTATAATTGTTTGCTTTGTGGGACAAGGTCCTAGTTCTGGCGCGTTCATCAACTTTACAAGTACCCGAAGGCCGAATTGTCTTATATTTCGGCATCCAGCAAAGTTAAAGATTTATCTCTTTTGTATTCACCATAAGAGGCTACTGACAAATTTTGGGCTAGGGTTTGAAGAAACTAATTGGAAATACCTGGCTTTCTGAAAAGATACAGATATCCGTATTGGATATCGCGTTTTCTCTTTAAACGACTTGCTTGCAAGGAAAAAGTGCTACTATGGCTTTCTTATCTCCTTTCAGTATGTTAGACCCAACATTCAGTTTCGTTTAAAAACATCAAGTGGAACAGACAGATAGACAGACGGACGAAATTTCCGGACGGATTGTTATAATTTTTTTTGCACGAATCAATAACTTTCCTTTATAATCGCAAGTAAAAATGTCACGACTGGGTGGTTCTTACTTGCTCACATTCACGTTTATAGGCGCAAAAACTTTGACAGAACAGTGTAACATTTACATAACGTTTCTAGAGTAAAAAATAGAGTACGCTATCTCACGTGTTAGAAAGTAATGAATTTGTGAAAAAAGTACCTCAAAGCTTATAGGACCGATTTTGATAAAATCGTGTTTTTTTAATTTTTAGTTTTCAGATTTTGGTATGCAGTTTTTGTTAAGAGTTTTTTCGGTGTTCAGCTGAATTATATACAGAATTCTTATCAAGTTAATGATTGAATTGTAGGTTATACTGTTATCGATGATAGAGTAGATCAATCTCGAAGAAGGAAAATATATATAAATACTTTGTGAAAAATAATCGCCTAGGTGATTTCTTACAGTAGTCTGTGAGCGATAAACTTAGCGCTAACGAATTCAATCTTCTCATATGAGCTTGAAAATAAGGCCCTTAACTTAACAGAAACTTTCTCCTAAAAATATACTTACCAAGCCCTAATGCTGCTGTTATCGGTTAGTTATCTACTCAAATGCCAGAGAGAAGTACATCTAGGAAAACTTTCATTCAAAAGATTTTTACAATAAATTTGTTTTGGAAAGTCTCTTCTTTTTTCAAGATGGTTGCACCTCCATTCAAGTTTTTATGTTGATATTTCTTATTCCTTTTTGCTTTTAAATTATTTACTCCGATAAATTAACAAAAAAATTTTGTTTTTTTTTAATTCACCGAACTCATTCCGTTTCAACTATTCTTAACATTCTTTGTAACAAATACTCCTTCTCCATTTCAGGTTGCTCCCTCATCCAGTGGAAAATAGAACCAGTCGCCGAACTTAATTTACAAATTGTCCTTTGCGGTGTGGTTTTCATCCTCCTGCCACTGTTTTTTACATCGGCAGTTTTCAAAGTAAGTATATCCTTTACTTGATGAACAAAACTTGTGTCCCCCACCGTAAAGTTTTTAGTTTTACTCCTATCATTTTATCCTTGGCCACTATTTAAATTTATGCATTTACAAACAATCTCAGCGTTTTGTTTGTCGCCATAATCGAGTTAATTTTCTTCCGTGTGCACATTTGTGCACCCAGAATACATATTCGCCTATCTGTTGGAGCCAACAAATGCCTTCCTATAGCTACTATAGAAGGCCGCCGCCGCCAGCTGATGAATATGCCCATAACAATGGAAACCCTGATAGGACGCTACTGTGGTGTGGTGGCCGAAGGCAATGTGCAATTATGTGCGATTTTGATAAAAAGCCTTTCAAACAAAAATGCCGCTTCCATATTGTCCTCTAGTCCTGCTTTTGTGATTCCCTTCTCCTGCCATCACCATTGAATATACACCAATAATGCAATAGTTATTTATATTCATTTTGGCTTTGGTGCTGGTTCAGTGATGCATATCAACATAGTTCAGCACGGATGCTGCACAGTTCATTCATTTTTTCTTTTTTTTTTATCATTTCAGGTGGGCAACTTGGCCAACGATGGAATCAAATTGGCTGGTCTGACAGAAAAGAGATGTTCCTTATCGCCACATGATGGCCTGGTCGAGGAAGCCCGAGGTGGCACTTTACGAGCGCTTTGGACACACGGTGGGCCGACAGCCGCCTTTATTCACATATTGATTGCAATGTGTCTTCTTCTACCCAGGCTCCTATTAGAAGCCAGAATAATTGAAAATGGACTCCTTCCACGAGGTAATTAAACTGAAACTATATATATGACAACACAAAACAAAAAAAAAATGGAATCGTATGTGTGTAAGGGAACTATGGTCATTTAATTTGGCCATCATTGGGGCTTCGTTAGCTTTGGGCAGGTTGGGTGGGAAGCGGATTATACCACCACTTTGATTGGTATTTGTCAAACAGGGAAGCTTTAAGCAAATACAAAGGTGGTGAGTCTGAAAAAAATGTGGTGCTTGGTTGGGTTGGATGTCGTCGGTTATGTTCTCGCGGAGTAAAGTGGTTTTGAACAGACGCGCGTCTGAAAATGAACAAAGTTCAATCAATTGATTACGTAGGGGTTGATTTTTATCCATTTTCGCACCAGGGAGCCATTGAACACCGGCACCGTATAAAGAAGATTCTCTGTATACGATAAACCTCCACAGATCTGATTAAATTATGGTTCCGTGAAAAATACTATGGAACACGCCACAGATAGTGGAAAGGTGATTGAGAAGAGACACAAATGAAAGGAACATTCATTGGGCAATCAATCAATCGATTGGAAGTTTTGGGAGTTTTTGCACGTTGTGTTTAAAGACGCGTAAATAATGAATACCATGGAATTTCATCTGTGAGTTTTTTTTGCAATTCATCGGTCTTACCTTTTAAGCTAAAAAAATTGATGCCATAGCAGTACCTTATGGGCTTTCTTCAGTGTAATATGAAAACTTTTAATTAATTTTTTTTTATAGAAAGAAGGTATGAATATTATTTAATTTGAAACCGACAAGGGATTGTATTAAGGTAAAATATGGGAAGTGGCTAGGACTAAGTTTAATTAAATGAAATTAGGACTTTTAAACAAATATTTCATTTAAACTTTCTCTTGTCTACCCTGATTGACGTTTTAGAAAATTAGGAACATGGAAAATGACATAAAAAAGCAAAATTCTACAAGAATACCAATCAACAAGAAATCAATAGTTTAAAAATGAATTTCGCTGTGACTAAGTTTTAAAACTAAAAGTAATAAGTTCAGTTTAAATAAGATGTTTCGATTGTAAAAGCTTGGTTCTCGAATGACAAATAGTGCCACATCTTTCCACTTAAATGTAATGAAGATTCCGTCAGTACCTTTCCAAGCAGACCGGCGTAGTAGAAATCCAGCTTTTATAAACCATAAGTCATAGATTTTACTCATACTTATTGTCATATTTTAATATCAGAACGAAGTCTTCAACTGAAATGCGAACACACTTTTTACAACTTTCAAAACTATCATTCGGATTTTTCAGCACCAGTCATCTGCATTTCAGGTATCAAAAACCCAGCTTTCAACAAGATAGTCATCATCCAAGACCCTCAGACACGAGTCACCGGATTTGACTACACTGAGCCATCATTCCGAAAGACCAACACTATATCAGTGGTCATCATCAAGAGCACCTCTGGCCTCCAAAATCTGGAACAACTTTTCCAAATTTCCTTTTAAATAGTCATTGACTATCATACTTCTTTTTATCTGTCTTTAAGCCGAAGAATTTACTTTACATGACCCCATTCATAGGCGGGACATGAATAGCGCCAGTGTTGCCGCCAGCATTCCATTTATAGTGCAATTAAAACTAGTGTCGTTTCTTTACGTAGCACGTTAGAGCTTGGATCAGCTGTACACGTTTAAAAATTATTATTCTTGAGGAGTTTAGATATCGTCAAGTTGCTAATTATTGTAGAAGTCTATTTGAGACCGTTTAGCATTCTATTCAGCTTGCGCACACTTTCTGACTTATCATCGCAGGCAATTCGTTGTGCCATTATTAAATCTCCTCTTTTAAGGTGTTATTCAGTAACGCGGTCTAAGCATGAAATTCATATAACTAAAATTAAATAAATTTATTGGCGCGACAGCTTCTTAATGAACCAAGGCCTTATACTTGACTTATACTCTCAATCATTCCTGTGTGTGTGTTGTTAATCTGCAAGAATGGAAGGGACCTACAGTTTACCGCCGAGTCCGAACGGCTACATGAGATGCCCTTTTTCGAGACAAATTTCACTCTTGGAGGTTTTGTCAGTTCCTCGCAAGAGGCAGTACCCCGGAAAAAAAGGTGGCTATGAACCCAGGCTCATTTGCTTAGCAGTCCGACACATTAACCACTAAGCCACACTAACTGCTAAGCTTAGATTCTAAATCAATTTTACCATTGAACAGTTTTTTTGTTTTTGCTAGGCCTAATTCTAGGCTTTCTCTTTAATTTCTGTTGATAAAATGGTGCTGCCATTGTCTTCAATTACAACAAGGAAGCGAATGCTTATGTTCCGCAGGGAACTGCACTTGGTCCATAATTTTTTTCGTTTTTATATTCGAACTACACGATATACCTGAAGAAAAAATACACATACAACATATTATAATGCTATATTCCTCTATTGAAACACAAACTTGTGTATACATGTGTAGAAATTAGCTTTCCCGCCCGGCATTACTCCGGTATACCACACATTTTCGAAAAAATGACCCCGGCTCGGCGTGGCGCCTTTTTTCTATTTTTTTTAATTTTCTAAAAAAAATTGTTTTTTGAAATATTTTGAAAACGGGTTGATTGAACTTTTAAAATATTTTTTCCAAAAGAAAACTTCAGATTTTCTTATAATGACATACTAAAAAAAAATTTAAATATTTTTTCGAAAAGTTTTTCAAAAAAAAACCGGTGAATTTGTTTTTCAAAATCGTAGAAGATTTTTAAATATAACAGTTTTTATTTAACAACTTTTTTCAAAAATTAAAAAAAAAAATTAAATATTTTAAATTGAAACTACTTGGGCTTAACCAGTTCACGACAAAGTCGACGAAAAAAAACGTCCTACAGGGGGTTTCGTTTTTAGACCACCAACTTAAGGACGAGAAACGAGAAAAATAAGTTTTTACTTATGGAGTATATGAAAGGTACCGTTAATATTTGTCAAAATAACTTTAAGTTCTAAATTTGAAGACGATTGGTCCAACCGTTTAGGCTGTAGTAAAAAATACATATGAACCGACAGACAAATAGACAGACAGACAGAATTTTGCCAGTAACTCAAATATGTTTCTCTATCATCGTAATGCCATGTTTGATTGTAATCTCAACATTTTTAATCTGTACGAATAATATAATAATAAAATACGATTATAGTTCCTATAATCGCAAGTTAAAAGGTGGCTATGAGAGGGAGTAGGAAACAGGCCTTTCGCTTACCAGTCCGACCCACTAACCACTAAGCCATGGGGCACTTCAGTGCCTAGCAGTGTACTACTACTGCCATTAAATAATGCGACGTCAAGTAACACGCCATGTTCGGCATTTGAACACTATTAAGTAGAACATTATTATTATAATAGTTGTCTTTCATAAATATAAATAAATAAAAAATATAATAATTTATAATAAATAAAAATAAATATAAATTCAACGTAGTGTTAAACGTAAGGCGTAAGCCAAACGTGCTCATAAAAATCTTGATATTAAATGTTACCTTCATAATAAAACTGTATTTAACATGTTCTATAAGGATATAATAAAACTTTATTCATATATAACATACCTTAACTAGTATTCTGGAAAATGGCAATCATCAAACGATCGTCATGTTTCTATGTAGGTTCCAAAAAAAGTGTAGCTTATAAAAATAAACAAGCGAATTCTCCCTAAAATTCTTTTAGTGCAATTTATTGGTGGCAGGTCCAAAGCAGTAAAATTTATAGATTCTTTAAGAATGCTGATCCCAAAAGCTATAAATCTTTGCTTTATAGTGCTTAAGATATAAAAAAAATCACATGGCTCTTAAGATTATTATAGAAGATGACAGTGGCTTTGAAGTTTTAAAGATATTCCTTAAGGTTTAACGACATTAAACGATGAAAAGCCACACAACATAACTCCCTGACTGACACCTTTCTAATACACCCAGAAACCAAAGGATTTAACCAAACAAAAGGACTTTGTGATGATGTTAAAGCCACAAAAATAACCACGCTCGTAAAACGAAGGACAAAAAACCATTAACTTCAAAAAAGTATAAGCTAGATAGCCTTGTTTGTTTTTAAGGTGTATTTGGGGCTATCGCGAAATCAGGCATCAAATTGTTACTGATGGCTAAAAACATCAGGACATGCTTTTGTCTGTCAAGGATTATCTCAGGGCTCTCTTCATTTATTTTCCAAATTACCATCATCGTAAATATACATAATTTCCACAACAATCAAGTATAATAAAGCTTAAACGAGTGGTATAAATCTTGTTAAATACGCTCCTGCCGCATCATCCAAGTCGCCTTACATTTTTCCTAATTTCAATCTAATGCCCGTCTAAGCGGTATGGCTTTTGTGTATCCCTTACCCTGCGTATCATTATATTTGTAATAAATAAGTACACCAAAAAAACATATATAATAGTCAGATCCATCATTGAGATTTTTTCTTCTATCTATAACCACAAATTATTCATAACCTCAAACTAGTGAACTGTGAAAATCTCAACAAGGATGCTATTTTAACACTTCTTCAGATAAGTCAGAGAGGGGGATAGGGAGCATTGGCCAAAGATAGCGAACCAAAAAAAAAAAAAAAAAACTAGAGCAACAGCCGGCTTCGTGTTCCAACTAATATTTCTCCATTAAAATTAATCTCCCATGGTAGATAACGACATCGAACAAAAGCGAATGCAGCTCCTTCTGATGGAAAAAAGGACGTGATGACGTAGTGAAATGTATGGTCTCATTCCTTCGACAGCTGCCGCGCGCCGCCCACTATCAAGTATGTAGCTGGCTTTGCTTACTTGCCCCACTAAGCCATCAATGAAACGAAACAACGAGCAAAGAATAAATAAACTTTATGTGCTTCCTGAACTTCCCTAGAGAGGGCGGGTAGGGGGAGTCAAAAAAGGGACAAAGCATCCAGCGAACCACACTGATGCTGCCAAGTCTCCTGGAATTTTCTATTAAAATTCGCGCGAAAAGAAAAATCCAACCCAGGCTGAGGATGCGATGGAAGGAAGCAATCCCGATGTTTATAATCTGGGTCTTGTTTTTCTTTGGGTCGACGTCCTCAATGGTATCGGATTGAAGAGCACAGGATGGTGTTGTTATTGTTAACTTTCATACTTTTTTTTTTATTTTCGTCCTTATTTTTCTGTTTATTTTCAATGAAAACTTACGGCAGCAGTGAAAATATATTTTTTTTTAAGATGGAGCTGGGGTATCCTAAGATTGAATACTCCCTGTGTTGAAATCATTAATTTACAGATTGGTCGCAGCTAATAATTTCTGGACCATAAGTTTCGAAGAGGGTAGATACTCAAGCTATTGGATTATATACCAGAGGGAGATGGGTTTATAAAATACTCTCTGCCCTGTGCCACCAATTGAACAGTTTAAAGTTCGGGTCTTATGAAGCCTCATAAATTTTTAAATTGCAAATTTGTGTAATGCATTCCTAAGTGTTATAAATAGTTGGTGTTGGTATGTACGTGGTAATACACATACATACATAAACCCATTTATTAGCTCATTCTAGAAACGATGTAATAGCTGAGGATAGTGAGGATTAGGATATGGAATGTTGTCTTGGTCTATTGATGGCTCATCTTGAGGTGTGTTATATCGATTCGTTGGTTGAGGTTGTTAAGCCTATCTATCTCTCGAGCTGAATTGTGTTTTGAAGATGGAAGGTTTGTGTTATTTCAAAAGATTAGTAGTTTAAACTTTGCGCTTGTCTCGAACAAGGCATTTGATGAATCGTTACAATCCATTTAGGATAGATAAGTATCTCATCATTCTGGAGTCTTGAGTTTAATAATACTGAATTTGGATTTTGAGTGTTCTTCTATATCTTTGTGTCGCATTCATGCGAATTGGCTAAAAATAGAGTTTATGTTGGCACAGGTATTGTTAACTTTGGTAAACTATATCATTTTCAAACGAGGAAGATTAAGTTTGCCAAATTATCGACACGATTGTTATAGGTATTTTGATATTGGGTAAGCCATCGCATTGTTCAATGGTGCCAATATACAACACATTAACCAAGGGGGCTTAGTTGTGTGTGTGTATATACATTTTTTAATGGCGAAATCAAGGCGTTGGCTTCGGTATAAATATAGAAAAACAGTTAGAATGTTAACATGAGAATGTAAAAATATTCAGACACTATAAGCCCGTACCTGTCCTCAAAATACCACCATTTTTGCTTGCAACGAAACAAAAAACTTCTTCGACGTATTAGGCTTTGTGGCATTGATAGGAGGCTCTGTTTTTTTAAACTATTCAATTCAAGCATCTCTTCCAAAGTAATTTGTATTTTAAGGGCGCTTTATGCAACGGACTCGATATCTGTTTGGGATGGTGAAAATGTTTTGGTTTTTGAGGAAAAATCTCCCGGTTTATTACACGCTGACGGTTGTTCTTTTATTAGAATCTCCTATCGTCCTATCAAAACTCCAAAAAATTATGGACAAATTATGAAGATACTATGATTTATGGAACTTTTCGGCAAACCTGACCATATCGAATGTGTTATGATATTTAGAAAAGAAAAATAGAAGCCATTCTAAAAATGAGAAATGAATATACCAGGAACAAGAAGTTAAATATGTTAAAAAAAATACTTTGAAGTGATCACAGCATTCCTTATATAAAAAAAAAAAAATATTAAAGCAAAATTTCAGGAGGCAAAGGTTGCCAAATGTGTATCATAAGACAAATGCATAGAAAACATACATAGCTATTCAGCACTCATCGAAATACATATTTTTTCAAGCTGTATATAAATATATCATGCTTTACTCCTCGCTAAAAGCAATATGAAGATGTTACGTTTCTTTTTACTTGCGATTATAGGTGGATATATACCATAATGCAAATTATGCATTCGTACAGATTAAAAAAATGAGATAAAAATCAAACATGACATTACGATGATATTTGAGTTACTAACAAAATTCTGTTTGTCTTTCAGTCTGTCTGTTTATACGGATGTAATTGAACAACAGCCTCAACGGTTGGGCCAATTGTCTTCAAATTTGGAATATAAGGCTTTTTGACATTCTAACAGAGCATTTTTTTAAATTTTTTTTTAGCTAAAATATTTTATTCGGAAACGGCTGCAAGAATTTGTATAGAAATAAATTGCACGACTGGATCGCACGTACTTGCTCATATGTGCGGTCACATCGTCGAATAAAATTTAAATAAAATGCACGACTGGGGCGCATGAACTTGTTCTTATGCTAGGTAATTGCTTAGTGGCTACATATGTAAAAGGGTGTTTTTTTTAGACGTGTGGTTTTCAAGAAGAAATAAAACGCATATAGTTTAATGTTATTGGCAAGAATCTAGCTTTATTATAAAGATAAGGGTTTGCATTATGTTCTAAAAATTATTTCGGGGAAGTGGCCGCAGTGGCTGGCTTGAATTAATTCCTGCCGAAACCCAATTTTCCCAATTTTGTGAAAATCGGTATCAGTGGCCATTTCGTTTTGGGCCCATTCACCGAATGTTTGACGCACTTGATTAGCGTTCGGCTTCAATTCTTGAACGAGTTGGATTTTGTAAGCCTGCAAACCAAGATCCTTCCGCGCGCGATAGCGGATGGACTCATTTGGGTCTTCTTCGATACTCTGTCCACCGAAACGAACCATTATTTTGGTTATAAATTTGAACAATTTGAAAACTTGTGCGGGAGTAAGTCTATTCATTATGAAATGGCAAACCCAACTGAGCATAAATCAAGTGACAGCTGTCAAAAAGACCAACTCCGAAAAAAGTATTGCCAGATTGAAAACCACACGTCTATTAAAATAAAAAAATATTTTATTTAAGAAAATTCTTTACTTTTTTTTAATTAGTTTCAGAGTTTTTTTGGAAAAAGTAAGTATGCAATAAAATTTGAAAACTAAATGTCTATCGAAGAAAAAAAAATTGAAAATCGTTTGACCAGTTTTTTTAAAGTCTTTTAAATTTTTTTCTAGTATGTCATTATAAGGAAATCTGTAGTTTTCATCTGGGAAAATTATATAAAAAAATTCAATCCACCCATTTTCAAAATATTTCGAAAACCAAATTTTTTTTTAGAAAATTTTAAAAAATCGAAAAAAAAAGTTTTTGAAAATTTTGAAATGTCATATTAATTGAATTATAAATGACTTCCTGTGTGAATTTTTTTTATTGAAATCGGAATAATAGTTTACGATAAAACCGCATTTGAAAAAACCGGTTATATGAGAGGCACCGTAGTAGTACCTGAAAGTTTTATAAAAATCGTTAGAGCCGTTTTTGAGAAAATCAAACTTTTTGTTAAAAATTGTATGGCAGGTACCGTTATTTTTTGACCTAGAGAAAAAATGAAAAAAACACCCCCGAGATACTATATAATTAATACTAAATACCAAGTTTGAAGCAAATCGGCTCATCCGTTTAGGCTGTAGAGGCGCGAACAGACAGACAGATAGACAAACAGACGGACGGAATTTCCGGACCCATTTTTTTCAACTTCTCTATTATCGTAATGTCATGTTTGATTGTTAGAAAAAAAAATTTTTTGCACGAATCCATAACTTGCATTTTAGTACCTAAATCGCAAGTTAAAATCAGTGTACTATTGTAGGTAAGGGTCATAGGACCGGCTTTCTTTTTCTTCGACTTTCTCGAAAACTGACTATCCGATTACAATCAAAATTAATATCCAGGAAGATGTAAATAGCCTAAGTAATTTTATTTTAAAATATTTTCGAAACTTTCTTTTTGGATTTTTAATATTTTTTTTTAATTTATAATTTTTGCAATATTTTGAAAACAGATAGATGGATTTTCTTTTAAATTTTGTTTTTAAATGTGTATTATTTTTGTTCTTAAGTTTGCATTCTTGAATTATACAACTAGTGCAACTAGCGGCCAACTAGATTTTTAACTGTTAAACATTCAAAACGGAACAGATTTTCATGAATCTTGTTTTAAAATGTCAATTTTGACGGCGGGTTTTTTAGAAAACATAAAAAAAAATTATAAAAAAAATGTCATTAATACTTATGTATTTTCGATGTCTGGTTTTATTTAAAGCTGGAAAAAATGAAAAAAAAAATGTTTGATTTTTTCTGGTAATTTGTTTGTTTTGTTTTTTGTTTTGCTAAGATTACGATAAAGAATTGTTCATAAAAATTGATTTTTTCCAAAAAAAAAAACTGTCTGAAATCTGACATAGCGATAATTTAAATGTTTTTTTATCAAATCCGCCTTAAACACGAAAATTAAAAAAAAAGAGTCATGAAAATCGGTCCAGTTTTGAATTTCTTACAGCCGAAAAAACAGGTGACCGCGAAAGTGTATATGTATAGTTACCAAAGTTTTTAAAGAGTCGTTTTATTTAAAAACCGTTTCTAAATTTTTGAGAAAAAAATCACTTTTTATATTTTTTAAAAGAAATAAACTGGCGTATATTTGTATACATTTTTTCAAGCAGTACAAAATCACAAAAGTCGAATAAAAACTTTCGCTTCCAATGTGATTTAGATCATAAGAGCAAGTTCGTGCGACACAGTTCTGTCCGTTTCTTAAATGTATCTGTATTGTGTATAATTTGCACTGCTATTATTTTGGCCGCAGCTTTGTTTGTAAGGTACTGTTTAGTTTAAATTTTAAAATCTAGGGAATCATTTAGGTAGACTATTGACTACTAAGTAATCAGGTTTTAAAGAATGTTGAAATAATATTTTGAATCAGTATTTAACATTATATTTAAAAAAAAAAACAGGATTAAGTTTGTAATTTTTTTTTCAAACTAGCTAGATTGGTACACCTACTTGATATTTATTTAGTTTATACACAGACACAATTTTTGTTTTCTTTTCAATCTTAGGATCACCCTTCCATCTAACCATTAATGACCAAATATCCATAGTTCATCACCTCCGTCGCGTCTTTTCACTCCTCAGTCTTCATGCATGAGATGAGAGTAATAAGAAAAAATAAATTTATGAGATTTGAGAGAATATAGAAGATCTTAAAAGAAAACGCACGCCAAAAAAAATATAAAATACATAATTCTATCAGAAGAGCTTGAAAAATATGATCTTTAGGTTAATCCGCAAAAATAGAAGGGGCCTACAATTTATTTTTCGAAAAAAATGTTTACTTTTGGAGATTTTGTCAGTTCTTCGCAAGAGGCAGTAACCCGGGAAAGAAGGTGGCTATGAGCGGTACTCGAACCCAGGCTCTTCGCTTAGCAGTCCAACACACTGGGCACTGTTTTAAGCACAATCTGATCTTAAACCCTAATGTTGCCTGTTAGTAGTCTGCATAGCCAGTTGTTATATAGAAAAAATCCATGATATTTCGGTTACCATTATTGTCAAAATGGTATAAGCAGCTTTTTTCTGAATCACCAATTTCAGTTATATCAATCCTCTTAGCAACGTTTTCAAAAGTTTTTTTTTTAACAATTATATCTTCAAAAATCCTTATGCATAGTGCAAACATCGCTTCACCTGCTTGATAGAATACAAAATCGAGCGTTAAGATTGATAGGTAATAGAACTGCCGCTGAAACAATTGCCCCACTCGAACACCGACGCAATGTTTCATGTCTTTCCTTATTTTATCGTTTCTTTTACAAAAAATGTTCACTCGAAGTAGCCAGTTGCATTCCTCCCCTTAAAAGTTTCTCCCGTAATACTCGTCTCGCAAGGAATGCTCATCAGTTCACCCTTGAGCCTAATTTCGGACGTACCGTGAAATATAGGGATTCTTTTTTTAGCCGAACGACACGAATCTGGAATAGTTTACCCGGCGGGATTTTCCCTTGCCATTTTGATCTGCAAACATTCAAAACCAATGTTAATCGGCACCTCCTATCTCTCCCCTCCCTATCTTCGTAATGCCCGCGCAGTGCGTTCTACATTAAAAGGGAAACACATAATCCCTTGTGCGCGCGTTAATTATAAAAAAAAAAAAAAAAAAATTAAACCTCTCATGAGAGGTTAAATGTATAAGTAGTTACATACATCCTCTTTATTCAGAGTCAAATGCAAATAAATTATTAAATGAAATCATACAGTTAATTGGCCATTATTCACGCAAGAAATCAAAAATTGAAATTAACGTTAAAACAAAAATATTTTCTGTCGGCAAACAATGCCAACGGCTTTAAGATTTCACTTAGCATTATCCATTTAAAGTCCGCAATAAGCCGCATCCTTGTTTCCATTTATAAATGTATATAATAAAATCCTGCCAGGATCCATTATGAGGCCAACTTAAAAGTTAAAAAACACATACACACACAAAACTTTAATGGCCCTATGCGGAAAAGCACAATCCTATAAACGACGATGACGACGCAACGTCCCATTGCCCTCAAGTAATGATTATTCCCATTAAATAGCGTTGCAAAGCCAATTGCCAGTCATTCTTGCCGAATCGAATAAAAGAGATTTAATGCCAAAGCTATGTACATATACCGCTGTGCTACACGATGACTAAAATCGATTTTAATTGCACACATTTTCCATTTCCATCTTGATACTGCAAGGATTTTCATTTTTCTCTTGTTTTTCTTTCAGAAACCATCTGGCAAACAGAACTAGATTTTATCGCCGTAAATCGCAGAAATCTTGTCGTATTGTCTGTCATATCATCGCCATATCAAAACATATCAGAGGAGGAGGTCTACAATGACACCCTGCTCCTGGCAAACAACAATAAACTATTCGAAAGCAATGAAGAACAATACAGGATATCCTATCCGAAGTCAGCGTTCTTTGAGGTTCCTGACCTACTCGACGCAAACAATAGCAACGAGACCAGAGATGAGGACGTGAATAAGATGCGCTCAACAATGCCAATGACTGCCTCCACTACAACCACAACTGTGACAAATAAACAATCAAGCATTAGAACATCACCAACCACGACTACAACGACAACGTCAACGACAACCACAGAATCAACATTGCTAATCATTCCAACAACTGCTAAGGGACCAGCAGCTATCACCAAGTCTCTATTATCTGGTGCTGGCCACACCAGAGCTTCGCACAGGCGAAATGGCAATCGACAGCATAGGAATAGGTCACATAGAAAACATTCCTCAAAGCCCGAGGAATCTCGAACATCGCGCTCCGAAGAGACTGACAGGGAACTGGAATTGCGCCACTCGAAGGCTGTTGACTTTAACCGGTTGGAGGACCTGGAGATGGTAACCGTGTTTGAGAACCCCGCAATGGGAAAGTCATTACTGCCAACGTCACAGCACCGACCGAACAGTGTTGAAGAAGAATTGGAATTCGCTAGTATGAGACAGCCCACAACTACCACGACCAGACAAACCACAACTACCTTGCGGGACAGCAATATCCACATTGTGAAACCAGAAAAACTGCCAGAAATCATACCGGCCACACCACTGGCTTCCAATTCGAAGATTTTCGAAATCAAAACAAAATCCAAAAAAGTTAAACGCATGGCAGATGATGAATTGCAGGTGGAGATCGAGCCAGAGTATCTGATTGGGGAGCCGCCGTTAAATGAGTCCACTGACATCGTTGGCATCGGCATCGGTGTTGGTGTTGATGTCACGGACGGCGATGGTACACCACCTGGACTTGTGCGACTGGACGGATTCTCGGGAATGTTGCAGACCTTCTTTGGCATCGAAAAGGAGATCGATGTCACGGTCTTCTCTCATCCGCCGAGTGCAGAGTTTATGAATCTAGTTGTGGCGCTGCTTGTTTGGTCTGTCCGTTACCCTGCAGTTTTCTGGTCGGCAACCAAACCCTTTGCTACCATATTCAGCATTCAAATGGTTGCCTCGTCCCTGGAGATCATATTCAGCTTTATTGGAATATCGAACCTGTATAAATTGCAGATCTTCAGCGAAGCTATACCAGTGCATAATCCCGGCCTGATTCTGAATGCCGTTGTGACGCTATCATTGTTCATTTTGGCTACCATCCTGGTGCTGTCCTCCTCGATGATCATGTACTTGTATGGGCATGGTAGGTTGGCGGCTAAAATGCGCGATCGGTCGTTAATCACGATGAAGACGAGTGAGACGTGGATATACTTTGCACATTGCGCTTCGTTGTGCTATGTTCTGGCTCTGGCTGTGGTTAAGGCACCGCTCCTAAACGACTTAAGTGCTACCTACAGGAATAATTTGCACTGTCCGACTTTTATTTCGGGTGAGTAGAAAAAAAGAATTATTTGGTTAATGACCGTTTGTTTGTGGTTTGTGCAATGTGGTTTTCACAAACGACGACTGGTTGTGGTGTTTAATTTTGAGGAGGTTTTCTGAACTGGAAACTTGTAACGGGTTTTATTAATCCTCATTATGCAGTACGAATGTAAGTTAATGACTGAAATGAAAGTCTTTTCCCTACCCCGTGACATAATAATAATGATTATGATTTAAATAATTTGGAATTGTTTTTGCTTCCATAACTTTATTAACGTCTTACACTATTTATTATTATGTACATACATTAATAAGGAGAAACAGAATTTATTATGACATAGGTAATTATATGCCCTTTTGTTATGGCAACGCCAACAAAAATGTTAATATACAATTTACTTCATAATAAATGTAGTTTTTTTATGTGTTCAGATTTTTGAGATCATAATTTTGACGTTTAAATTAAAATCAAACTCAGTAATTAGTAATTACAATTATGGAGAAATGTATTTGAATTGGTTGCAAAATTCTGTCTTTCTGTCCGTCTGTGCGGATGTATTTTGAACTACAGGCTTAGCGGTTGTGCTGACTAGGGTTGCCATATCTTGAAATGCCTTGATAGCCCAATTTCGAAATTCTTGTAGCCCAATATCGGTGCCTAAAATGTAGCCCCAAAAGTAGCCCAAAATATAAAAAAAAAAATCATTTTCATATATTTTATGTAAAAGAATATATGTATATATACTATTATATCGTTACATGGCATACATAAAATAAAAAAAAAATAATTTGCAGCTCGCTGTCGTTGCTTTGCTATTTGTTTACCTCAGAAATAAACCGGTAAATTGGTACCGCTTGCTGGCTGATTTCAATAAAGAATAAAAAACACTGAATAATGTATCAAATGAAGTTTGTTGCGGTTGAAGTCAAATTTCAAAATGAATGATTGCATTCAACGGAGAAAAAATTAAGTTGAGCCAAATTTTTCAAGTTTTCTAAAGGTACATTCTTATAGCAAACGATTTTTTTAAATATAGGTACATCAAGAAAAAATATCTCCTAAAATCGTAGACTCTTACCGATTTATAGCCCAAAAGAGCGATTGGGCTACTATTTTAAAGTTTTTTTCGGAAATTTACAAAAAAGTTAGCCCAATTTATGATAAAAAACCCAATATGGCAACGCTGGTGCTGATCATTTTTGTATATACATGAAAGAGTCAAATCTAAATATAAAAGATTCTGAGCCTTTTACTATAGGCTAACTTCCTTCACAGTCCAGATTAGAATCAACTCCAGGAGCACAGATTCTCCTTTTTATACTTTTCTCAATGGCATATTTCATACAGAAATCATTCAATGATTTCTTAATTTTAATTAATATATCAGGTTATTAAGTACTACAGTACTATAACATACATATGTATGTTATTTTGGCATTCTTCAGAAAGCACTTTTGAATGTTTTTGAACCCAAATGTTACCAACCATACAACTTATTTTGATCGCTAATTTTTGACGGAAACAGCTCAAAGAATTCTTATAAATCCCTTGCAAGTTCACAAATGACCAGTGTTAATAAAAAAATAAAAATAAAAAATATAAAAAATTAACAGAATTACAATTACTTCTTTAGTTTTGCAAAACTAATTTGGGAAATATATTTCCCTGTGGTTCTCATGGACAGGTTACATTTTTTAGTATGGTATTCATAGAAACAACTTTGGTTGCTGGTAAGACATATATGCACATTGCACATAGAACAAATATTTCTTCTTCTTGTACGATTATCTATGCGTTTTTTAGCACAATTCATGAATCTTTTGAGTTGGTATCTCTTTTGCATATTATGCACTGGCAAACTGATCTTCATGCCAATGCGGTTCTTAGCCTTCGCAACAACAGTGGGCCTCGAACGTTGTGTGCATGTGAAACTATTTATCAAACTTCGAGCCACATGTTGCCAGAACTGAAGGCTACTTAGCAAATTTTCACGTTTGCGTAGATATAAGAGATAAAAAGTTTGTCAACATATGAACTAATCGATTGTCCATCTACTTGATGAAAGAGATGCCCTCAAAGCTCACAGAATATATGTCAACTCTTTTCCTACTTTTGTCTCATGGCAATGGTTTTGGCACATTGGTTGGTGCGAACAGTACCACAAGCTTTTATATTGGGCATCATAAGTTTGTATTGTAAGAAAGGTGAATTGAAAAAGTTATAAAAGTAGGCCTCGCATCCTAATCCGTTTAGTAATTTTGTTAGACCAAGCACGACAGTGCTAAGTCCTCTTCAGTATTTCTTTTCCTTCCTGTGTATAAATCGAACTGACAGAGACATCCTTTCGCTTATTTTGTATGTATTGCTTCATAGCATTATGTCCCTCGAACTTGACCATGTGTTCGTCAATAGCCTGGATCTTCAAATTATTCAAAAAATCTTGAAACGCCGAATTAAAATGAAGCATAACGAAACGGATTTTGAAGGCTCTATCGAAAAATACGGAAGTCATCTTAGGCACTTCATTATTGTTACAAAAATAAAGATTTTGTCGTATTTACCCGAATCTTGTCCTTGGGCCAAGGACTTTGGCATAACATTTGCTATGAATGGGAAACCCATATCTTCATCAGTTGACCAATAACTTCTAAAAGTTGGCAGCACATGGTATACCATAACATAATTCATGCCCAAAAATGCTTTCATTTCTTATTGGTTGATACTGAAACAGCTCCAATTTTAGGCCGCATATCGTATAGATTCGGGAATGACAATATTTATTACCAAATCATCTACCTCTATAACGTCCATAAAAATTTCCATCAATTTTTGATCTTGCGATTTTAAATACACATTTATGTGTCCAAACTCATAGTTACCTTCAATAAATCCGTGAGGTACATAGAAGTTTTGAGTCCAGTTGAAAACAGGAGCATCTAAAGCCATTCCATGAACATATGCATTTGAAGTCGCGTTGACGTCCTGCTTGGCCGTCTTCAATTTCAACCGTAGTGACTCCGCTTTCAATTCCGTGGGTGATAAATTCCTGGTTTTCTTCATCCAATTGAGAGTCAACTTCTCCCTCGCTTTTATCTGCTCCAAGTATTTGGATTTTTGGATTATTTCATCTTCTTGTATAATTAATTCTCTACATCGTCTTCTAGCCCTTTCTGTAAAAGTTGACAACCACAGGGAAAAATAGTTCCCTTTTAGTATTTCGTATGATTTCAGCACTAATTAAAATGTTGTGTATACCAGATGTTATAACAGCACAAGCAACTGAAAAAAAAACAATAAAAACAAAATTAACACAGTTTACCAAATTTTAAATTTTGCAGCAGCACCAGCCAATAAAGTTAATAGCTCTACTAGGCTATGGCTACTAAATTAAAATTGAAAAAGCACAGTATTTTTTAAAGAGTGGGGTAATAATCTCTCAGAGAAAGAAAAACTGTGGAACGACTTTGGACAGAAAATTACAGAAACACAGGCAGAGCTGATAGGGAAATGTCAAATTTTTTTTTTATAATTTGACAGTCTTCAATTTTCTGTGCACTAACATTTAGCAGACATTCACAGGGTGCGTAAATTTTTTACACTCTCGTGAGATCATTTTTCTGTAAAAAACTACGAAAAGTTCACAAGACGGAAAGAATTTGGACAGTTTTTCGCTGATTTTCGGCGAATTTCACCGTTTTGCACAGCAATTGGAACAAACTTATTAAGTTTATTTTTCAAATTTAAGAAAAAAAGATTGGGGAAATATGTTTCCCATAGACCTGAAAGGGATAAACACAATTATTGGACTATTGAAGGTACTTACCTTAAGTACGAGAAAATTGTGACGGCTTATTTAAGTAGTTTGTAGTAATTCAGAATCTGTAAGTAATCGGTTTGGATAATCCCATTTCCCATTTCATCGCCATACATATATCTTCAGGTCAAGTCCTAATATAGTAAGCTCAACGTCATTAAATACATACTTAACAATAAAAGCAATTGACCAAGGTGACTGCCTTGCGGGTCGTCTGATGTTGAGTGTATAGGGTTCCAAGTGTTAGCCCTGAACAATACTAGAACTACGATCGCCTAATATGACTGTAGCTATGATCTAAATATAAACAGTGATGGTAATCCATATGATTTCAGTTAAAGACAATTATACTGTGGGAATTTTAAAAAATGGTTTCCGTCAGTTTCATAACCTAATTCCATGCAAAAAGTTTTGGATACAAATTTAGTAAAATAAGATGTCTTTTGAACTACCTTTGAGGGAGGTTTGTTGTTTATCAAAAAAAAGTAACTTAGAATGAACTATACTCACTACTCACAAGTAATTTAGAAATACATGAAGGTTTAGCAATTGGTCTATAGTTTGTGTATGAAGATAATGACTATAATCACTCTTTAGAAATGGTTTTGAAACAATTGGCGGGATCCCGTCTGGACCTCACAAGTTATATTCCTTCAATGGGTGAATTTTTCTATCACCTAAGATTGACTTGCTTACATATTAGTCTGTTTTAAAGAGGTCTGGATACAATTATTCTTAAAGGTATCTTAAGAAGTTGATATCTACGAGTATTTCTGAGTGACTCGAAGAAAATGCTTAGCCAAATAAATTATCGAAAAAGTTGGCAATAATTTGAGGATCAGGGTATTGGAGTATTTCAGTGTTGAAGGATAACCATTGAATTTTCTTTTAAAAATTAATAAACTGGAAAAAAAGTGTCTGCGTTCTTAAAAAGGTCAGACTGGGATTGGGTAAGTTGATTTAAAAAAGTGATCGACTTAATTATCAATCAATCAAATGCTGATATGAAGTTAAAAAGAACTTGATCTGTCTTTGATCCTAGAAAGTGTCCATAGTTTATTTCTTTTCATTATGTGTATGTTTTTAAGTCTCAAAGCTGTTTTAAGTAAATTTAATAACTAAGATATAAAATATAAATTATAAATTTTCATTTTTATTAGTTTAATAAATTTCACAACTTATTTTTAATATAAAAAGCAAGTCGGTTCGGAATTAAAATTCCATTTATATTTTATTTGAAAATTATTGTAACTAATCTAATGCTAACTTTAAAAAAAATTATTAAGACTAAAGTTATAGAAAACTTAATTTCCTACCTAATTGCCTTCATTATGTTTGTCAGAAATCAAAAATGGCGAAGGTATTAGCCAAAATAAAATGTTCATTAAATTCAAAATGTCGGCTGAAGCTCCAGCACGATTTTCCCTAAATCGAAATGTACACTATCAATGTGTTGATCCCGCCCTAGGCCCAAATTTGTTAAATTTAAAAATATCTAGTTTATTGGTCTTAGAATATTTATTATTATGTAAAAAACATTTTCTGGAAAAGACTTATTAAAATTATTAAAATTGTGCTACAAATACATATTTATAAAACTAAGTGAAATTATGGTTAAAACACATTTTGCGCATTATTCGAACCTTTACTTTGTAACAATTTCACCTTTTACCACATACGCAGGATTTACTTTAAGAAGTTTATTCATTATTCTCGAATTTTTATTTAGTTAATATATGTACCTCTTGTTCATATTTTCTTTTATTTTTTTCTAAGAAAATAAATGTATTGAACAAAAAACCTATAATTATTTCGCAAAATCCACCACCATTTTTTCGTTTAATTAATTTTTACTAGATAAATGGAGAGCTGATGAGATGATTCATTTCAACCATACCAACTTTGATTATTAATTTTTATAAAACTTCTTAAATTCAAACATATGTTTTTGTATATAAAATGTAGTTCTGCAAACCTCTATATCAGTTTTATTATTTAAAAATTCATTAAGGACACGAGCATTATGGAACATATTTTTCATGAATCAAATTACTTATTTAGCAGAGAATTTCGTGCGTTTACCGAATAGAAATGTTTTTTTTTACAATAATGAAGTGAAATGATTTAAAAATAATTCTTGTTCAAGTTTTTTATTATTGAATACAAAATCAAAACCTCTGACCTTTTTATGTCCACGCTTCGAATGGATTATCCTTCGCCAACGTCACCATCGCCCACGGGGTTAGCTTCATTCATCTGCTCGTTAAAAATTACAACCATAAGCTCCGCCACAAAACCAACCACAAATTGCTTTTTTATTAGTTTGTTAAAAAGTTAAATCTAGTTCCTGTTCGCAGTAGCTATAGCACTGCCACTAGTGGACGAACATGGAACACACAAAAAAAAAACTTTTTAATTTATTTATTTTTTTTTTATTCAATAAAACTCCAACTCTAACTTAAATATTGATTTTTTCCCAACCACAACCATTTTATATAGCACTGATGTCTGTTGTCCACATTTTGCTCTGGATAGTAATTTGGCTTGGACTAACAGCTAAACGCCGCTGGAACTTCAAGCTGCCACCCATCGAACACTATGGCATCACCAAGGGTGCTACCCAACCACTTTTAATATCGACCCGTAACAGCAACGTCAGTGTGGGGGGTATGGAACAGAAAGGTGCAATTAGTACCACATCCAGCACGGATGGAGTAGAGGACATCTATTGGCCAAAATTGACGCCAAGCTCGCCAAAATTAAAAGTTACATTCAATGAAGTAACGAGTACGTGTGACGATGTCCTTCTTATTGGTGACGAACAAGATGGCAAGCGGTAAAAAAGTCGTTTTTCCCCAAATGAATACGAAATTTGTTTGTGTTTGAATTTTTTTTATTTTTTTAATGTTTTTGCACGAAGTTTTATTTTTTTTATTTAATTTATTGCACCACATTTAGCAATTCACTGTGTTTAAATTTTTTTTTTTAACATTGATTTTTTTTTATTTAAATGATTGGTCTTTTGTGTGAGAAAACTATTTTGTTCCGCTTGTCGCCTGTTTTTTTAATTTGATTTTTAAATAGTGTTTTAAATTGTTGTATAATTTTCTACAAATGACTTTTGTAAATGAAAATTTAAAATTATGTTTTGTTTTTATTTTTAACATACATTTATAGCCATTCGCCCCGTGGAGCCACGCTATGTATTGCCGGTATTGCGGGGGAAATTGATGACGGAGACTATGCCACGCTAAGAGGTTCTTCAACAGTGGCCGGTGGCAGTATTAAAATACTGCACTTAAGTGAATACGATGAACTTCCTCCGCCACCGCCGCTGTTGATGCCACCACCACCGCCACCGCACGGTGAGTACTTGGACGATAATACCTCGGAGGAAGGAAAACTTTTGGCTTGTGTTCGTGATGATAGTGTTACGTATGCATCGACAAGAGATTTGGAGCCACCACATCCCAACTCACATCAACATTCTCATCCACCGCTACCGCCACCTCCGATTTTGAATGCCACATCACCCATCGGAATTGCCCCACAAGCTCAACCTGAAAATATGCAACTAGCTTCGTCACCGGAGCATTTGATTAGTCCTTTGGCACCGGTAACGGTGACTTTGCACACAAATGAGGCACATGTAAGTCTAAACATTTTATAATTCCACATCCATACATAACGTACATAGACAGCTACATATGTATATAATGTTTGTCGTTTAGAATTTTAAGTTATAAAACAAAGTTTTGCATCTTGGCCTCATAGTTGTTTGTTTTACGCAAACTTTGAGGTTATGAATCGGATCTTTTAGTGATTTTAAGTTATGACAAGATGTGGAGAATCTTATATTGGTTGGTAACTAAGAGCATCGATACCTACTTTTTGAACTTAAATAGCTCCAAGCGTGATGTGTATGTTTTGATGTAGTGAAGTGTAGATGACGGATATTTTTGTTTGATATAAAATGGAAGGTGAAGAAGAAACTATATAACCTTCCTTCTTCTCTTTCGTTTCTGGCCGACGATTGTTAATAATATTCGCCTTAAGGCTCCACCTGTTTGTACTGATCCATATCTGAGCCAACTGATGTAAGTATCGTTACATTCTTCCTGGAAAGTGTTTTAATGAGCGTGTTATTTTATTCAAAATGAGTTCTCTCTCTTCATGGTAGTGTTATCTAAGCCGTTCTGTATTTTGTCCAAGATGCTATTTTTAATGCCTGAAGCTTCCTAGGATTTACTTGCTACTTATTCCATCACGCTTTGTTACTCCCACTGTCATGCGAAGCATCTTCATTTAATCAGGCTTCAATCTAATCTCCTACGTCCTTCTACTTTTTTTTCCAAAATTTTAAGCCGAATGTATGATCTGGGCTAATAACTTGCTTGTAATCTGTAGGGCCTTCCTTTCAGGGTAGGGCCATTTTTCGATCACAGAATATGGAAGAATTTTCATGTCACTTAAATCAACCTACATATACACGATTCTTTATATCTTTATTACAAAATCCTTCCTACATATACTGTTTATAGGTCCAAAATATTTAAACTTAAAAGTCACTACATATACTGTTTATAGATCCAAAATATTTAAACTTGAAAGTCATTCGTTCCTTCGAATAAATGTCCGAAATGGACATGTGTGGATCATTTCAATTTTTTTATTCGGCAGTTTTAAAAATATGTAGTTACATTCTTGGTTATATCGTAATCTCTGCTTCAAGTTGAGCACACGATCCTCTATCTATATCATGAGAAAGGCATATTGACTAAGCTTCGAAAGAAAATTTGAAAGCCATTTTTTCCTTGTTCTCACTGCTGATTTTGTTATCTTTAAGTAAATATATGACGGAAATGTTTTGCTAATGCAATAAAAGCCTCGTCCATATTGTACGGTTTGGTTCCTTCAGAAGCTTTGGTTTGTATGCTTGTATCATGTTCATTAAAATTCCCGCTTACAAACAGAAGCTCATCTTTCTGGACTTTCTAAAGTTAGTTGTGCTCAAGCCAAAACTTATCTTTTGGGAGCGCAATACTATACAATAAAACAGCAGCTTTAATGACGGAAATTACCAAGACGCTTCTGTGCAACTCCATATATGCCTTTGTCTAAGAAACGGGCCCTATTTCCAATTTGCCTTCGTTTGTTTCTTGGATGGACTAGCATATTTATTTGCTTCTCCTCGTCTTCATCATCACACTAAGCTCACAGTTTTGAAGTTTTTAGCTTCCAACGTTCCTTTTCGCTATTATTAGCTTTCATTACTTATAGCTTTGGCCCTTATTCGGTCCAGGATTAGTACCATTCAAAGACGTTGCAATTGTACTTCCTGACCAGCTATAGTGCAGGGATGGGAATGCTGAGTCCAGAAAGTGCAGCAGCTTGACCAAAAAATAGATTTGCAAAATAAGTAGCAGATAATGAAAAAGAAATAAATTATAGCAGAAAACTTGTTTATTTTCATTTAATTTATTACTAGCTGACCCACCCAACGTTGCTCGGGTATTCCATACATTTTCTGGACGCTGGATCCCAACAACAGCGCTACCTATCGCACCCACAAGTATATCTACAAAATACAAAGCCAAAAATGTTAATACACACACAAATTTTTTTAAACGGTCAAGGCTTATAAATTTAATATTGTTGGTCTTGAAAATTATTTTCGTAGATATATCTCCACTTGAGCGCCATCTATCGGGAAAAAATTGCCAAATCGTTCCAAAAATAAGAATTTTCATATAAGACCCCATCGCCATCAAAATAACTTATATTACTTTTATTTATGTGTATAGTTACAAATATTATGGAATTGTTTTTTTTTTCGAAAATTATGTTTGTGGACACATTTGACTCACAATCACACCGTATAAAATTTATTTAAAGTTTATGGACTGATTTGACTCAAAATCACACCGTATAACAAATTATTATATTCAAATAAAAATAATTAAAAAAAGCCTTTCACCAAATGTTGACCCCAAAGCTGTTGCTGAGGTGGAATTATTAACGAAAATGTATATATATATAAAACTAGCTCCTACTCGCACTCCGTCTGCGTGGATTTCTGACTAAATATTTGTATTGTTTAAATCAAAACTCGCCAAAGAAAATTACCCAGATTTCTCCCGCAGAAACGGTAAATTTTTTCACAAACTCGTGCAGTCGTTAAGGCATGGAAGCATATCAACCAAACCTCCAGTAATGAAGTATTTCATATTTAAGCTTCTCTCCCAGTAACCGTGCATTTTTCTAGATAAAAAGAAGCCTATGTTTCAATCCAGCACATTATCCATATACCTACCAAATTTCGCCCAATTCCGTAAAGCCTTTGAGGCGTGATTGGGGAACAAACATTCAAACATACAAACATTCCTGTGACATATATTATTATATTATATGGAATAACGAGATAATCAAATTGGAAGTTTAGATTAGAATCCAAAAACTATTTTCTATTTTTTCAAAAATTAAAAAAAATTTCTCAAATATTTCGTGCTCTTAGTTATCTCTCTTCCTTTAAGAACTAACAAGTTTTTTTTTGCAAAACAATAGCTTAAAAACTTTTTTGCTCAATTAAAATTCCAAGTCGCACCAAACTACATCTTCACAGAATTTCAACGAAACCAAGTTCATCCACTTGAAAATTCTCACAGAAACACCATTTGTTTTTAATGAAGTTATTCACCAAATACAATTTTCCTCCTTATTTTACAGATTGCATCCAGCTCCACTCCACGATGTCTCAGGCGAGCCGATTCTGGTGTACCCAACGAAGCATTAACACCACGTAGCGATACAACTTCGACAACCGAAAGCACAACATCTCCTCCAGAACGCGCACCATCCGAATCTTCGAGTGGTGTTCATTCCGGCGAAGAGCGCGAAGAAGTTGTTATCCGTCCACGTGCTGTATGCAAACCACCACCAAAACCACCTCAGCCCCCAATTGCTGAAGAGCCATACGGTCGTTCCACCAACATGCGAATGTCCAGCTTCAACAACGACACAAACGGCAACGGCAGCAGCAACAGCCTAAACAGCAACAGCAAGTCAAATAGTGCAACATTGCCGCTCCAAAGGACAATGCCCGAACAAAAAATCGATTATTCCCATTGTAACACGATGCCACTGCCATTAGGGTGTCACAGTCAAGCGTCGCTACAATATAAACCCCAGGGCGGCTACTCACCCCAATCGGTGACGTCTTCAATTGGTATGGTAGTGGGAAAGCAACACATATCACACACAACATTACCAAATGGTGTCCGTTACTCGAATCCACACTTCCTGCGACGAGTTCCGCATATCACAAAGGCTGAATCGCCATACGGACACTTGGGACTGGGTGCCGGCCATCATACATTTTCAAAACTGCTCCAAGATCCAATGCAAATTCACAGTCTGGTTAACACATCGATTCCAGAAGATAGAGACTCGGCAAACTATTCGATGTCCTCGGATCAGGACTGTCTATATGCGACGACGACGCATCACCATCAACATCACCAGCACCAGCATGCAAACTGAGGGTTACTATTCGTATAGAATTATGTAGTTAATTATAATTTCATCCCGTCCCACCCACACACCCCAACATCCACTAGACACAAACACACATTAAAATGTATACTACACCTGCTCACACACAGTCATAGTTCAAAGTTTATTGTTGCAATAAGATTCTGTTTCTATTATTTCATGCCCGCCTAACCAAGTGGGTGGTTAAATAAGTTTATATATTCATCTAGATAAAATAGTTTAGTTTAATTTTTTTCTAGCCCCAGTGTTGTCCCAAAAATGTGATTACAAGTTATTAGCACAAATCAAACTCATCCTTTGAAAGAATTTATAATTACAGACCATAATTCAGTAAGAGGGGATGATGGTAAGTTGAAACACACATCATATCAAAGTTTAATATAAAATAGTTTTACTTATTAAATAATTTTTACTAGATTTAGTAGCAGGTACCTAACCTTAATGTATGCACGAGCATGTTTTATGTTGGTGGATGTCATAAGCAATGTTTCGGGTGGAAAGCTTTTTTTATTAGGTTCAGAATATTGTATTAGGCGCAAAATTGTAAACATTAAATTTGACACTAAAACATATTTAGTGTGAAACTAGGTTGAAATTTGTATGAAAATATGCATGAACTCTGGTGAGCGGAATGCAAGTAGTAATAGTGCAAGTAACGATAGAATCCCCATTGCCCGGGATAGTTGTAGCCAACCAAATCCCCAATTCAACATTGGATAAGTGCCTTAGATTATCAAATGTTCGGTCTCGGTCGATAAGCCAGGCTATAACATGGTAAGTTATCTTCAGTCAGGTCTAGATCACTTATTGCTTCCAGTCCTTTGCCACTCAGATTGGATTTGAGCAAAGAAAAACGATCGGTGTTCGGTAATTCTACACACCAGGCAATCGATCAGCTCCTTGAATTCCCAATACTTAGTTATGTCTCCGCTAAACTCGCTAAGGTGAATTTCCGGGATTTTGACTCCAATATGTTTGGTTGGAGTGAGTTTGGTTAAGGTGTGCGAGAGTGCACGGACGGCTGTGACCGACGTGGCAAATTGGTATTATACCTTCCTACCTTGTAGTATATTGACCTGATAAACGTTTTTGAGGGGGTCCACTTCTTTTGCTGTATGGTTTCTGCTTGGCCTTTCTCAGATTTCTTCTCAGTCGATTCGATGTCCAAAGGTGTTTTAGTAGTATTCGGTGTCTTCACATTAAGATTTAGACTCACCGGTGCTTCAGGAACCTGTCTTGTTTCTCTTTGGTAGTTTCCACTAGTTCAAGGCAATATTTCCCAATAAATTCTTTAATTTTGCAGACAATTATTTTAGCTGCTTTGGCAGACATTTATCAGCGCAGTGATATCTTGACCCAGTTTTATCAAAGTGTCGTCATTAGCCTCAATAAGTCCGAAGGCTCTTAGCTTTTCTGTCTTACCATTCAATTTTATTGAATAATAATGAATTATAAACAGGTTCGACTATTTATTCAAAAATTGGTATCAAAAAAAGGCTGATTTTGTTAATTTTAATTATTGCTTTGTCACTGTTTGGATAGAACGAACGTTGGTTATATGAAAGTGAAAGTGAGATAAGTTTGCAATTTGTTTGTTGTTTTGATATTTGTCATTTATTCATAAACAGAAAGTTTCACATTTAGTTTTTGATAATGTCAAGTTAAAGTGTATATAATTTTGCGCCATAACTTCAACCTTCAAACACCCAATTCCATTTTTGGGGAAAAAAATCATTCATCTGCTTTGTGTCCTTTTCTAAAATATATACATAAATATCATCAGCCCTATTAATAACAAACGCTTATTCGTTATTCCACCTTTATTCCACGAGATAACTAAACCATGGAATAAGACTTAATCTACCTATTATCTAAAATGTTTCATTAATAAAAACAAAATGTATATGGAATAGTAAAATGACGTTTTCCAAAAATCCTTTCAGAAAATCTACTACAATAAGTTACCTGTTCAGTAACTTGAAATTTTCACCAAATTTCTCAAACACATCTGGTTCTTAATCTTTCGCTAATCCACCTTCTTCGGTGGATTAACTTAGGAAACGTCGATTAGTAGAAATTTTGTTTTATTAATAAAATTTTGCACTTTTTCCACGGAATAAAGCTTAACCTTTCACTTTTCCGCGTTAATTAATTTGCCTGGACTAACTTCAGAAAACTAAAACACTGCGCCTGTTTTCTCACAGTCTTGTCTTTAATTGCACACTGATTCATACTACTGAGTAGGTATTTCGATTTCCAAATTTGTCGCTCAATGTTTCTGTTGGTATTTAAATTATACAAATTTGTTTACTGCTTCTTATCTCAAAAACTACATCAAAACGACAGATGTATATTGTAAGAAAGGAACCCTACACCGAAACTATTTGTGATGTAATATTCCGTTCTAATAAGCCAACTCATATCATTTCCTTTTTGTTTTTAATTTTTGTGTATAACGTCCAAGGTATGTTGTTGTTAAATTCTGATCTTAACAGCATCATCAAATGGGAAATAAGAAAAAAATCTGCACTTTAATGCGCCTAAAACACAATGCTGTCTTCTGTCTCTAAAGCGGAATACACCCCCTTGCCATTATCCATGAGTGGCACTTGCCAAATTCTCGGTATGAGGATCACCATTCACCAATCACCTCCTGTGAAATGATCATATATATGATGTCAAAAATGCCACAAGATATTTAGGCTCCCTACGAAGATGTAAGAAATTCTTCCACCCTTCTGATCTGGATACTATCTTCAAATCATATATCTGTCCAAGACTAAAATATAACTCACATGTCTGGGTGGGTGTTCCATTAACTCACTTGAGTCTTTTAGAAGGTATTCAAAGAAAAGTTTTCAAAATAATTAGAGATGATCACATCATCAGAATATTTACGTCACTTGAACATTGACGGAATGCTTCATGTCTCTCTCTTTTCTACCGTTATTTCTATGGTCAATGTTCTAGAGAAATAGCCAGTTGCATTCCTCCTCTTAAGCAGTTTCACCGTAATACTCGCGCTTCCAGGAATGCCAACCAATTTACCCTTGAGCCCAATTTCGGTCGTACAGTCAAGTACAGAGAATCGTTCTCAAGCCGTACAACTCGAATGTGGAATCTTTTGTGTAACTCTGTTTTCCCTTCCCATTATGATATTCAGAAATTTTAAACCTTTTTTCCTAAGCTCGCGCTGGGTCCACCGACATCAAAAGGCTAGCCCAAATCTCTTTAGCGTGTGCAGATTATACAAACAAAAATATGAAAAATCTACTAAGTATACTGTATGCTTTCAAGTGCGCAATTCGCGACTGGCAATTCAACATAACTATAATCAAAATGACAAAAAGGTAATAAAGCTGTTCGTTGAAATTGTACACACATGAATAAGTTTATTCATAATTGATTTTGTAACTTTAATGAAAATACACAGCAGTTTTTAATTGAATTAAAAATATTGGATTTATTTTTTTAGAAAATGCTAGCTGTTTTCAAACAGATGCAATTCTGGGAATATGATTTTATCAAGGACATTTAAGTTATATGTATTTAAAATTCATATAATCAGGGTTTTCTATTTTACTAGAGGGCAGTTGTTCACTAGTTTTATTATAAAAAGTAAACCAACAAATAAAGTTAATTGAAATATGAATAAAAGAAGATGTCAAAACATAGTCTGCAGGGCGCGCACGAATTAAACAAGAGAGGTGGAGTTCAAACTTATTTTAAATAGTGTGAGGTTATGAACACAATGAAAAAGATGGAAATTCCTTTAAATAAATAAATTGACAGGCTCTCTAAAGAGTCAAGTTCAAATGATATTCCAAATTCCAAATTTTAGTGTTTTCAATAGCAGGTGAAAATAGGAACTATAATTTTATATGAAATGAACTTATCGAGACGAAATTAACTTTATAAATATATTTTATATTTCCTCGCGGGAAACACGAAACAGTGCCCCAAAAAATAAGGTGACTTTGACAAAGAATCAAAATTCGAGTCTTGGGTGTAGTAGTCTGCAAAAAAAACTAAAGCCGTTACATCACATGATCTACGCCGCCAATCGACAGGACCATTTCTCGGTACAATAAGTTCATCACATTGAGTTTTTAATGATGCAATAGTTTCATCCTCTGTATGGTTTGTGACGCCGCGCCGTATTATTGAAACCACACGTTATATATGTCTAGTATATAAATGACGAAAGAAATAACGTGCAACGTGCCTCTTTATAGTGATCCCCATTGACTATAAAGTGACGGTCATTTTCATCATCAGAAAACACGGCAAAATGGCAACACTAACATGGAAAGCAAGAAGTTTCATTTGACCAATTATAAACTAGCTGTTTCTTGGCGAAACCCTTTGTCAGAAATATTCAAGATGATTTTCCAATGAAATTCGTCATCTTCTCCAAACATTTCTAAAGCCCAGTTCGAGAACTCACATCGCTTCAAATGATCGACTGGATTTGGTTTTTAATTATTTTAATCTTTAAAGGGTGCAGGTAAAGATCACCAGCATAGTCCTTAAAAACGTCGTGGAATCAACGGTTGCTTAAACGGCACAAATATTCTCGATACTCGACAACTCGCTGTCTGCTTAGGAAACATTCACAGGAAAAACCGTTTTATTGACTGTTTCGACATTGACAGTTTGATAATTGATTTAAGGGTGCGTTAACTGTGAACAATCAAGTTTGACAAGTCCCATTTGGCCATAACTAGAAGCATTTGGTAGAAATTTGGAAATTGTTTCATTCACAATTTTATCCTTTAGATTAGATAAATTTTCTTGTTGGTGAAATAAAGCTGATATAAAGCTTATAGCAGAAAATATGGAAACAGACAGAAGTTCCAAAGATATCCTAAAATGTGCTAGGTACTTTTGAAATGTGGAGAACAGCTGACTACCTGCCTTTCATTTTTTCCGAATTTGGAACGGTAAACTATGTACTTTTTCTCTATTTTGTATTCTGTCTAAAACACTCAAGTGGGTTACAGGAGCACCTGCCTAAATGTGGGAATTATAATAGTGTTTTGGACGAATATATGCTTTATATACTGTAGCCAGATCAGACGGGGTGAAGAATTTATTGCATCTTCGAAGGAAACCTAAACATCTCGCAGAATTCTTGGCAATGTCAAATATGTTATCGTTTCACAAAGGTGGTCTGTGATGCATATACCGAGAATTGAGCTGTTATCAGTTTCTTCAATGCAAGTGCCACTCATGGACAGTTGCATTGACGGCATATTTCGCTTTAACGACAAAAGACAACATTGAGATTTTGAAGCATTAAATTCTACACGATTTCATATTTCCCATTGTACAATGCTGTCAAGGTCAGAATTTATAAACTTATCATACGCTGCCGTTGCGAAAAACATGGATCTGAATCTGATCTTTCAATACTCTTCCAACTGTACGAGTGCGAAAGAAGATTGGTTCCTTGAAGTCATTTACTGCAGATATGTTATAGGGAGTTCTAACATCTGCTGACAGCGTTGAGTTTGTAGCGAGTTTGTTTCTTGAGAACTGACAGCAGGAGTATCATTAAAGACAAGCATCTGAACCAATGATGACGAGGAGTTCCTTACGTATTTTACAAATGACCAAAACTTTTTACTGTCTTTGGGACATTGCAGTATTTTTTGCCGGATTTTTTGTTCCTGTAAAAATTTAGTCTTTCGAATGTGAACATTACAGTCTTTCTAGCGTGGTGAAAAAAACCAGGATAGTGTGTTTGTCAGGATCAGAGGTACAAAACAAGTCTAGACAATCTAGAGTGTTGGCGGCTTGACCTGTAATGTCAGGAATTCGGGTTGGTTCATCAACAAGCTGAGTTAGTTGATTTAACTCAGCAAAAATCTCAACATACCTTCCTTCGAGAGTTGTCTGGGCGGAATAGCGAAGCCAACTTGAATTGTGTACACAGAAATCTCTAATGATTTCAGTGTGAGGATAATGGGCAACAATACTTTGAATTGAATCTGACAGAGCATCAAATTCATTAGAAGTTGACACTCTGTCCAAATCAGGGCTTTTATATATAAAACAAGTGTGAATAATGCGCTTATTTACTGTGAGTTTTCACCACATGAAGTTATAGTCACACAGACCGTATTGTGGTAGAAGCTGATATGGCTAGGCCGTGATGGGCAAAGAATAATGGCACTAAGTTATAACCATGATGATTAAATTCCGAGTGATCAGAATTTTCTCCTACTTGGGTTTCACTTAGTGCCAAAACACAAAAATTGTTTCTTAGCCTGCGAATTTTCGGGTAGTCAACCCTGAAAATACCAGCCATCATTAAAAAACGAAACCCAAAAAAAAACAAAATCAGACAATAAACTATAATTAATAACACTGCTAAGTCCCAATTTGAACTTCACAAATCAATTATTATTAATGTTATGCCTTAATAAAAATTTAGTTGATCCGCCCCTGGTAGTTCAGAGAATATTTATTAATATATCTGATAAAGATCTAGCTTATCCATGGGGATTTAATGCCCCGTGGCTTAGTCGTTAGTATTTCGGACTGCTAAGCGAAGGGTCGGGATCCGACTCCCTGTCAAAACCTTTTTTCGGGTTACTGCCTCTTGCGGGGAACTGACAAATTTTTCTGTAAAAAATGCATCTCACCTAGCCATTCGGGCTTGGCGGTAAATTGTAGGTCCCTTCCATTCTTCCAGATTCACAACACGCACACAGGAATGGTTGAGAGTATATAAGTCACTAGGCCTTGGCTCCTTAAATAGCTGTCGCGCCAATAAATTTTATTTACCCTATGTATCTAATTCGGTTTGGTTGTGCACAAAATCGGATTTTGGATATCCGAAATTGTATATCCGGTAAAAAATTTAATGCACCCAATTTAAACTTCATTACCTCCCCCCAGTGAACTTTTTTAATTCCTTTCTGCCAATTTTTCCCGAATGCCTCTTCGGCGTTTCTATTTCTTTAAATCAAACATGGAATGTTTAATAAATGTTTATTAGTATTGGACAAACTACGTAAAAAACTCCTTGGGGGACACCTTTGAACAGGGATGAAAAATGTAATATTGTTTCAAATGTTTGTTGCGTAATAAAAGCGAATTTATCTCCACTCTCCTTACAGGATAAGAAATATTGATTTTTAAAATCAGTGAATTCTCCATGAGGTAAAACAGAAAGATTTTCGAATTTCAAAAAAGAAAAGAAAATGAAAAAAATTGGAAGCGCATTTTCTTAAATTGGCAGGGATAGGTACTATCTTCCTTCGAAGATACCAAAATTGAAGCAGTGTATTTTGTGTATTAAGATTTCGATCGAGTATGGATATCGATAAAACAACATTTAGAAAATGATGCAGAAGAATATACACGATGTTTTATATCTTTGTCATTACCAAAAAAATCGAACAACTTTTTTTATTCTCTTCTTACAAAACTGTATTCACATTCCTCCCTTATTAAAATAAATGATAAACAAGATGAATGTTACCAAACCCTCACTGTCATTTCTACATTGAACATAAAAGAAACTTTAACCTTCGCTCAAGTTCAAGTTGAAATAAGAAACTCCTACCATTAACAACGACCCACAATTGCTTATGTACTCCGCCTTAACCAACCATGGATTTTTTTGTTCTGCAAAGCTATCTATAAGCCTTTAAAAGTTAAAAGATACTATTTTGTCTGTTCCTTTATCCTTTATCCAACATTAATC
The DNA here is from genome assembly GCA_963971375.1 of Platycheirus rosarum. NCBI lineage: Eukaryota > Metazoa > Arthropoda > Insecta > Diptera > Syrphidae > Platycheirus > Platycheirus rosarum. The sequence goes on from OZ020509.1 coordinate 42,668,375, forward strand.
CACCAAAGGAAAGTGATGTCACTCTCAAATACAAGTACCCATTGTCTACTACCTTAACTTCATCTCTCCTATATTCTGTTCAGTAAAACTTGTCTGCTTCATCTATCATTTACCGTCTATCTGATAAAACTAAGAACAAATAAAAACAAAAAAAAACTACAAAACCCATGAAAAAAGACATCTTAAAAATACAAAGGACTTCATAATAAATTAAAGGATTTGTGCAATCCATTCTCCAGCCCCCTGTTTTTTTTTCCTCATTCTTCGACGTAATAAAAATTTCATATTTCGAATGCCAATCGTCGCTTGAAGCCTTTAGCTAGAGCAGTAAGTGAGTGAGTGAGAAAATAGAAAGGAAGTATGAATAATCGTTCCTGTCAACAGATTGCATTTTTAAATCTAACCAGAGGATAATCCCCAGATATTGGATGTCCTTTGGATGAATCTGCTAGATACTACCAGAATGGTATGGCAGAGAGCAAAAGGAGAAGAGATTGCAAGTTTATCAATTGAAGTTTGCTGCTGTATGACAAAGGCATAGGAGTAGGAACATCCTGTTTGCCTATACTGCTTCCTTTAGGTTGCTGACCTCCGCATAAGTCGTCTTTGTTGAAGACATCACAGGTATCTTTTGTATAGGAAAGATTTTTCAATTTCAATCTCAATGTTGATGAATTTATTGTCCGATAGGATCATACCGGATTTGAATGTTGTATTTTCTTGAAAGGACAACGAAAAATATGGGATTCCGTGTATGGTAATGCAAAGTATTTCTTTATGGTTTATTGCCCTGTTGTGGCAGATATCTCAGTTAATAAATCATTGGGATATATAGTCGTCACACACGTATTGTCTGCATTTTTGTGAATGTAACACCAAATGGTATATCCTTTTGGAAAGGTAAGGGTGGTAAAGGTTTCAACCAGTGTTCATATTACATTGTATCCTAAAGATTTATATTAAAGCATTAAGAATCTATGGTCCGGGTTCGACGCGGTTAAGGGGAGCTTTACTTCAACCCAACGTCTGCATTGAAACGTGACGCTAGTTAAAACGTGCAGTACAAAGAACAATTTTCTTTGTGTCAATTTTTTTTTCCTAGAATAAATGAAAATGTTAAAAATGTTGAGCTGGCACTCACACACACACTCACAGTTTAGATACAATTTGAATTTTATTACATTTTGCTTTACAAATGCCAAACCTATCCTTAAAGCAACGTGTAAAATGATGTAGGGATAAGGACGATAAATTTATGTACATACTCGTACTTTTAAGGATATACCATCTACAAAGTTCATTTTAGAACGCGCTTAGTTGACTTTTCGTTGTAAAGTGAAAATTGTTTCATCTCGCAGATGTGTGCTTGTGATGGTAACTGACGTTGTTGATATAGTAATCTGTAAAATACAGAAGGAAACATTAAAGCTGCACGTACATATGTGAACTACAAAGAGAAATTGAGTTGGTTACCTTAGTCTTTCTTTGATCTTAATTCATCTCATCATCATGGGTATTTAATGAAAGTGAAAGTTTTATTAAGAAAATACTTTTTTGGAGATCCGTGGATATTAGTTTTTAACACAAATGACGTTTTTAACTTTAAATAGTTTGTTCGGGGTATTTCAGACACAGTCCGGACAAACTATTTGAAATTAGAAACGTCAAATCTCAAATGTCAACTTCAACGTCTTTTTGAAAGAAAAAAAATATTCGGATTGGAATTGCCTTCTTCATTAGAAAAGTTCTTACAAATAGAGGTTCTTGCTGTTTCGCAAAAGCATTAAAATTCCTACAACGTTTGTATCCTAGTAAATATATTTATGAGGTCTTTTATTAAGCGCTTCTTAACTTTATATTTAAAGAACACAAAGTGTGTATAAGATATAATCAAAATTTTTTGTTCGTTTGAAAGGCCTATCGATGCCATTATGTGTGGAATATAACATCGTTTAAATGTCCGCCGCAGCTTCTCTTGGTGGCGCGCATCCGAAGTGTCAAATTTTCCATAACTCTAGCGCATAAATCAGGATGAATTTAACTGATGGCATTGGTTATGTTGCCTTTGGGGGCCGCTGTGGTTTGTGGTCTATTCGCATTGACCTACGAGCTACGACTTAAGAAAACTCCACAAGAAAAAGACACACGATCTCGGTGTGAACTGGCACATTACCTCCACGTGAGATGACCATGCCCTTAAATCGCTCGTGCAGAATGTCCAATGTGGCATGAGCTGTGTGGCACGTGGCGCCAACCTGTTGAAACCAAATGTCGTTGGTTTTCATATCATCCTATTCAGGCCAAAAGAAGTTCGACCGATGATGCAACCTGCCCAAAATCCACACCAAAAAGTGACTATCGGGATGCATTGGACGCTGTTTGACCTCATGTGGATTGGTATCCCAAATTCGACAATTTTGTTTGTTAACGTAACCAATCATCCAAAAAATAGCCTCATCGCTGAAGATAATTTTTCGATAACAAAGGTCGAAGCGCGCGGAACGTTGCCCGAACAGAACACCCATTTGGTTATAACAATTTTATTATTTGCTCGTGTTGTTGAACGCTGTGTCCGTCTGTGGTCATTTGTCAAAATAGACTGATTAAATGACAGCCAATTTGACAGATTTAGCTTCAACAACATAGCCGTTATTAACTGTCAACGTTGGGAAGTCCCTATTGGAAGTCCCTATTGGAAGACCCTTTATATAGTCCTTACCTTTGTACTTTCATGAAGCAAATTTTTTTAATTGCTGCACGGCTCGCAAGAGTGGCGCTGAAATTATCAATTGGTTTGAATATAGAATAAGAACAAAGCACAAAAGTGTATTAAATGCCGGGAAAAGTTTTCGTCCACTATTAAGAGTTAGTTACTGCATGGCCGTGAAGATGGCCATAAGCCAAATAACATCCATGAGAGTACTATAGAATGATGATATACAATGGTCCTTACCAGTTGAATAGCTTCGCGTACCTTTGTCAGCTTTCAACCTGCTGATACTTTTTTGAGCAAACCCCTGACGTTCTCTATAAATCTGGAAAATATAGTGGCAAGAATAGTTCTTCAATATTTTTTCTTTGTAACCAAGTTTTAACAAAGCAAGCATTGGCGGATTGTTCTGTTGGAAAATTATTTGTAATGATCCAAACAAATTTTGTAATAGTCATTTCAACTAAAGTTTTGTAGGATGAAATTTGTTAAATTTCTATTGCGCCATAGTAAGAGATTGCTCCCCATATCATAACTCCTTCTTTCCGGCTGTGATGTCCAAAAACAATTCGTCTTTTCAAAAGTCATGAAAACAGTATTTATACCCATCAAAATTAAACTTATTTTCATCCGAGAAGATCACTCTCCGCCATATCCAATTCATGAGGTATCTTAAAAAATTGAGTTGCTGCTATTTATGCCCACTTTTGAGGGAAGGTTTTTTCTGAAGCTTTAACTCTTTGAATACCTGGAACATTTCATAACTCGGCTATTTGACATTCGACTATGTTGTAACCTAGTTTCGTCACGTTTTAGCTAAATACTTAACAGAATTTAAAGCTGAAATTGTTCTTCTAAGGCTAGGCACGCATTAGACGACCAGGTAGCGCGGCCAGGCCGCAGCAGCCATTGAGTTCTATTACGTTACAAACAAGTGCGCGCAATAGGCGGCCAGCGGCCACACCCCTGTTAAAACTGACCACGAGTCCTGAGAAGCACGTCCCCTTGAGTTTTTTTTTAATTAAATTACGGATTTTTAAAATCATTTACAACTTTTGGGCTTGGTTTAACTTTTTGCGCTGTACAGCATTTTGGAAGTCCGATACCGTAAAGAGGTTTTCTTTTTCAAATTTCCTTTTCACTTAATATTAAGACAACTAAGTTTTTACTTAAGTGTGTAGAAAAATTAATTCAGGCTATTCTAATCTAAAAATAACTGCTTAATTTAGCGATATCTAGCAATTAAAGATCATTAAATACTAAGAGAAGACTTATCTTAACCTGACAAGGACAGTGTAGCCCTATAGGACAATAGACATAACTTTCGGTAGCTATCAAAAAGGTATCGAAAAAAGATGATTGAAATCGGATCAAGATGTGAGGCTATCCAATTCTTAAAGACTATGTCTGCTCGACTCCACCTCACTTAAGGAAACTCACAACTCGTGATTTTAGAACTCAACCTTGTCCTAGATGGTTTTTATCAGTAATTTATTATGAGCATAAGAGTCAAAATGCCACAGATGCAAGGAATCCCCAATAAGAAATAAATGGTTAAAAGTATTTTTTTTTAACCAAAAACATCTTCCAAATAAGAACATCCCTCTTTCAAATACAAAAATAAACTCAAAAAATGTGAGGCACTATGCTTCACTTGAAAAAGATTCCTTGCAAACCGATTTATTTCACGCTACTTCCAAGAATCAAAAATTTGTTGTAAAGGAGAACATCTTTAAAGTTACCTAAAACTCGTTCTGTTATTTTAGTATGAGTATGAAACCATATATTTTCGAAAAATTAAACGAATAATTTCTTAAACATTGCTGACATCTTACACCTCAACTTTTTCTTTCTTTTTTTTATTTTTTTTTTAATCAATCCATATCAAACATAGAAAAATACATAAAAATGACTATCAACAAAAATATAATTATATCATCAAAAAAACTTCCAACTTTATTAAAAAAAAAAACACAATCCTATATATGGGTCAAAACAAATGTAAGAACAAAATCACCAAATTAAATGGTCATTAGTTAGAATCAAATAATCATGCTTCATGGCTTTTCTCGCTCTCAGATAATATTATAAAAACCCATTCGCTTCAGCAATGTTTAACTTAACAGAAGAACTAAATAATCACTAAAAAACCTAACAAATCCAAAATATCTTTACACATAAATTAATAATTAAAACCGAAATGCATTTTGCTACCAAAATACAACAAAAAAAAAAGTTTTAAATGCAGAACTGTTTTAACCTCGGAAAAGCTACAAATTTATAATGAAAATAAAACTAACTAACTTGCGAAAATATTATTAAAAAAAACAAACAAATATCCCAAATGCGAAAAGAATACGATCATTAAACATTAACATAAAGAAAAATAAATATAATTAGAATTTGTTACATTATAATAAGAATATTTATATAATTAAAAAAAACTATACACATAAATATTGTATTTGGAATGAGGTTAACTTATGTAATTTTATATGTGTCTATATACAAAATGAAACAAACAGAGAATATACATACTAAGGCAGCTGATTAAAGAAGGTTAAAATAATATTTTATTTTAATCATTTAACATCGATTCAAATGATATCAATTCTTAACTTAAGTTATTTATTTTTTTGTTTTATTTTGTAATACAAAAAAAAATAAAAATTTTTAAAATAAAGAAAGACTAAAAAAAGTAAATGGAAACTGAAAACGGGACAATATCTTTTTTTACACCAAATCATTAAAAACATAACATAAATAGTACAATAATCATCATTGCATTGGCTTAGTTTTGTTCGCATATAAAATATAATAAATATACTTGATACTTGATTTGGACAGATGTACATATATATACCTTCAGGGTTAAACTTGAAGAGAACTCATGGTTTTAAATATCATAGCAAAGCTGAAGATAAAAGTTTATTGGGATCAAACATATTTTTAACCGCCTCCTTAAAAATCTGTTATACTTAACATTTGATTGCTTAAGTCAGTTGATGTTTGATGGAACGAACAATCCCACTGGTTTCTACATTCGATCGATGACTTTAATTTTTATTTGCCTACCTAAGACAACTTTATAATTCATATTGGTAATTAAGTTTCTTCTTTTTGATTCTCATAATTCAAATACCCTTCAGTTTTTTTTGGAAAACAAGCATTGAAGCATTACGAGTATACCAGTATATAAACGTCTTTTAATATTGCAATTGTACTCTTCTATTAAATTATGATATTTCAAAATGTATTCATTATATTAAAAATCTTTCAAAACTAAGGTAAATAATACATTTAATTTATGTTGTTGCAAATGTTTTTTTTAAACTTTTATCTTAGCTGAAGATATTGTAATAAATGTGTGTATGTCATTATTTTTCTCTACACATTATTTTGAACTTATTTTTCAGAAATTTATTATGTTTCCAACAAGCACTGAATTTTATTTTGTAAAAAGACTGATTAGCATACTTATAGAAACATTAAATAATTTCTTTTGTCCTTTTCCTTCAAATTCCAATTATTAAAATAATATATCTTTTATATACAAATTTACATTTGTTGATTAAAAAAATATCAATGTCTTTTTATTCAGTCAAAAATTACCATTTCACCATATACAATTTTAAAATAAGAATGTGTTATTTTATTATTTAGTTTTTATTGGATATATAAATACAATTATTTCGATATTGATAACCACCACTCACCCACATAAATGCAAACTCATTAGTACTTAAATAAATGCACCACCTGTTAAAAAATATTTTTTTTTATTTAAATCGTACATAATTTATTTAATATAAAGTAATATAAATAATAAAAGCAGTTTAAAGAAAATCTGCAAATAACACATGTACATTTAAATAAATTTGAATTTATACAAATTAAGAAAATAATTATAAGAAAAAAGTATTACTTATACATAAATAATAATATTTTGTACAGTTCAAAGCATAAAAATAAAATAAAACTTAAAAAAATGTCTACTCATACAATATATGTTCCTTTTAAAAAAATTTAAATAAAAGTGTATTCTAATTTCGTATGTTTAAGTTTAGTTTTTTTTCTTTATTTTGAAAAAAAAACTTCAAAATGTTAAAAATAAAGATATGAAATACAACTATGCAGTTATTTATAAATATTGATTCATATTAGTTTTGTGTAATATATCTACTTTAATCAATACAAAAAAAAAAATATTAAAAAATGTACCTTTGTTTCTTTTTATTTTAATGAATTCTTTTATTAAATTAAGGCTAAGTATGATTTAGAATTAGTTTACACTTTAATTATTTATTTAGTAAATTTATGAAATTATTTTCATATGAAATGTTTGAATAGTATTAAAGAAATTCATAATTGAATTTATTTATCTACATATACTATACATATATATAAATTATAAAATAAAAATAAACACTTACTTATAATAAAATAATTATATTGTAAACAATAGAATACCATTTTAAAGAAAATGATAAATAAAAAACCACCGCTTTACGTACTGGGAAAATTTTGTGTTTTTTTTCTTATAAGAATCGTTGAATCTCTTTAATATTCTATTTTTGGACAAAAATTCTTATTGGATATTTATTAAATTTTTTTTTATTTTTACTTGTATATTTATTTCATAATTTTAAGCGAATATTCTACACAATGTATTCTGTTGAACGACAAAAACTACGATCGCAAACCAAAACATTTATTATAATAATTTGCAATGCTAAAATAAAAATAAAATTATTTCATTCGAGACGTTCATTAAATCTTTATCACTTTTTTCTGATTTAAATAAAAATATTATCATATATTTTTGTATCATTTTTACTTTTACTATAATCGTATAGGTACTATAATACAAGTTATGGATTCGTGCAACGGACGGGAATTCCGTTCGTCTGTCTGTCTGTCTGTTTGCGCCTCTACAGCCTAAACGGATGGGCCGATTTGCTTCAAACTTGGTATTTAGTATTTATTAGGTAGTATCTCGTTTTTCGTTTTTGCGGTAGGTCGAAAAATAACGGTACCTGCCATACAATTTTTAACAAAAAGTTTGATTTTCTCGAAAACGGCTATAACGATTTTGATAAAACTTTCAGGGTGCTCATTTTTTGCAACAATACATCTCTGAGTTAGAATAAATTTTTCGAAATTTGTTCTATAACGTTACCTCTCATATAACCGTTTTTTTTCAAATGCGGTTTTATCGTAAACTATTATCCCGATTTCAATGAAATTTTGCACACAGGAAGTCATTTATAATTCAATTTATATCGCATTTCAAAATTTTCAAAAACTTTTTTTCGATTTTATAAAATTTTCTAAAAAAAAATTTGGTTTTCGAAATATTTTGAAAATGGGTTGATTGAATTTTTTTAAATAATTTTCCTAGATGAAAACTATAGATTTCCTTGTAATGACATATTATAAAAAAATTTAAAATATTTTTTCGAAGTTTTTCAAAAAACGACTTTAAAAAACTGGTCGGACGATTTTCAATATTTTTTTCCTCGATAGACATCTAGTTTTCAAATTTTATTGCATACTTAGTTTTTCCGAGAAAACTTTTAAACGAATTTAAAAAAATTAAAGAATTTTCTAAAAAAAATTATTTTTTTTTATTTTAATAGACGTGTGGTTTTCAATCTGGCAATACTTTTTTTCGGAGTTGGTCTTTTTGACAGCTGTCACATGATTTGTGTTCAGTTTGCCATTTCATAATGAATAGACTTACTCCTGAACAAGTTTGCAAATTGTGCAAATTTATTACCAAAATAATGGTTCGTTTCGGTGGAGCAGAGTGGAGTGGAGTCCATCCGCCATCGCGCGCAACAATTGGAGATGTGCCCATTCACTTTATGAAAGATTTTGCGGAAAATTCGTGCAAGAATTGAAGCCCAACGACCGTCAAGCGCGTCACACGTTTGGTGAATGGGCTCAAAACCAGATGGCCACCGATCCCGATTTTCACAAAATTGGTAAAACTGGGCCTCGGCTGGAATTTATTCGAGCCAGCCGCGGCGGCCACTTCGGCGAAATCATTTTTAAAACATAATGCAAACCCTTATCTTTATTATCAAGCTAAATTCTTGGCCATAACATTAAACTATATGCGTTTTATTTCTTCTTGAAAACCTCACATCTAAAAAAACACCCTTTATATACATACATACACAAAATATGCAGCCACTAAGCAATTATCTAACATAAGAACAAGTTCGTGCGACCCAGTCGTGCATTTTTTAAATTTATTCGACGATGTGAAGGCACATATGAGCAAGTACGTGCGATTCATTCGTGCAATTTATTTATTTTGGCCCGAAATTTTGTTTGCACAAAAAACTGCAAAACTGCTCGGGCTCGGAATTTAAAACAGACTTATAAAAAATTCTCCAGGGCCCGACTCAGTTGGGAAAAATACCTGACACTGAAATGGAAGTTAGGCGGAAAACCTTATTTTTTGTAAAACCTGATTGTATGGGGTGAGTGGGCACCTGCAATCCCTGCCCCTGCTTGGAGATACTATCTACTTGATTCGATGATGATGCATAATGAATACAGCATAACTAAGAACTAACCTTGAAATTGTTTCAAATCGCTTTTGCTACTCAACCTATGAAATTTTATACTCACATTGCTGGGCGTAGATAAAATACAATAAGGTTAGAAAACGGAAGAAACGCACTATGTGAGCACTAGCGTTGGTTTAAAGATTTGCATTCCTAAAAGTATGCAACATTCATAACTTCGAATATTTTTAATAAATTGTTTGTTTATTTGCCTCTGGTGCATATGCAACTAAATCTAAATCAAATTTAAATTTCAGTTCAATTCCCCTTTTCACTTTTTACTTGCGATTATAGGGACTATAAGGCAAGTTATGCATTCGTAAAAAAAAAAAAAAATTCTAACAATCAAACATGATATTACGATGATAGAGAAGTCAAAAAAACTGGGTCCGGAAATTCCGTCCGTCTGTCTGTCTGTCTGTCTGTCTGTCTGTCTGTCTGTCTGTCCGTATCGATATCTACAGCTTAAACGGTTGGGCCGATTTGATTCAAACTTGGTATATAGTATTTTTGGAGTGCTCTACCCGACAGTTTTTTAATAATTTTTTTTTTTAAATAATTTGTTTTTTGAATATTTTGAAAACGGATTTATAGATTTTTTTTTAAATTTTTCTCCTAGTATAAACTATAGATTTCTTAAAATTGACATACTAAAAAAAATTTTAAAATATGTTTTCGAAAAGTTTTTCAAAAAAAACATTTTTTTGAAAAAACTGGTCGAACGATTTTGAAATGAAAAATTCATAAAATAGAAAACAGCAAAAGAAATAAGATGGCTTACAACATTTTTTCCAAAAAACGTTATGAGTACTGTTTTTTTGAATTCATAATTTTTTTTCCCCAACATTTTATTTCATATTGCTCGGCTAAGCCCTAGCCAAGCCATTAGTCAAATAAAAGAAAGTGACAACCTACATTACATACATACTTACGTATTTTAAAGTATTTTTCATCATCATAAAAGCACAGAATAAATAAGGAAGCCTTTGATAAACACACAAAAACAACTAACAAATAAAAAAAACTATTCGATTACTACTGAATGCAAAAATTTCAATCGAGAAAACAAAAGTTTACACCTTCCTATAAATAAACAAAACCATTGTGTTAACTTTTAATATTGTCTCTATACCTACTGGCTTAACAGTAGTTGGAACACGTATCTTAATTTTAGTACCTACCTTCCTTCCAACCTTATTATAGGTACCTAAATCCTTTATAAATTCCATTGGTCCCATATTGGGACGTATAAAGGTCCCTTTACCTAGCATTATTGCCATACTGCTGATTCCGACGAATCTGTATGCCAGTTGTTCAAATTTTTCCATACCAAAATGAAAATTTAACTGAAAAAAGTCCTTTGTATCTTTCTATTAGCAAATTATATTATAAACAGTAAGCAGCAAGTGGAAAGATAATACTACACTAAAAAACTGCAAAAGCTAGCAATCCTATATATTTATGTGTTTATCCCTTTGTCGTGACGCATGTTCGTTCGAGCTTCACCCCAAAACGATTCTAAGGAAGTTGCACGTCATAAAAAAAAATATTAAAATAAAATCTTTGTCAAAAAGACGCCTGCACTTAAAAAGGATTAGCACATAAGAGCAAGTCCGTGCGACCCAGTCGTGCCTTTTATTTTACAAAAATTACTAGGGATACAAAAAATTCAACAAGGATATATAGAGACAGCAACTCCTAAAAGTATAGAATATTCATTACAATTTTAATTTATAGTTTTATTTCCAGGCGCATATGCAACGCTGGTAAAATCTAGTAGAGCATTAAAATAAAATGAAAGTCTCGAACAGTGATGGCGAACCAATGGCACGCATGCCGTTAGTGGCATGCAACGGAATATTATGGGCACACCATGAAGTGAGAAATCCGATTACACCTTTGAGCAGTAGCATCATTTCCCCCAACTCCATCGAGCTTTGTTTTTGTCGTTTTAATTTCAAAAACAACAACCAGCACAATTCATACACCAAAAGTGGGTTTTTGGGTTGAGAATAAATCTCGGATCTGTTCGACAATTTTTTGAATAGGTAAAATGTTTGTTAAAAAATTTACTTTAACACTTAAGTTTATTATGTACCCTAATGTGACATCATTTCATTAGCTAGTAAGTATATTATATACTTGTCCAAATTTGATTGGTTGGAAATTGAAGATATTTGAAATGCAGCTGAATGAACTCCGATTTTTTGAAGTGATAACGTCTTATAAATCGATGACGAAATAACATGACTCATGCTGATAAGACTCATGACTCATGCTAACAGCGATAATGTGGTTCTTTCAACCAAAATCGATCGCAAGCACAAGGAGAACGTGAAAAAGAACAGGTGCAAATTCCGAAAATAATTCCACTCAAATTCAAAAAGTACAAGAAGAGAAAAAGAAATACAAAATAGGCGGAGTTTTGTTAATGCCCATATAGATATAGGTGCGTGTGTGTGGATTTAACGAGAGGGTTCTTGAATGTGAGTCAACGGGTTGTATTTTGGTGTTGCTGCCATCAATGTTTTCTTATGACGTTATCACGTAAAATTATCGTCCGTAAACCGACTTTACAGACAACCAACTCTTTTTTTCACATGGCATTTTCTTATTCGTAGCTATCACAAGTCACAACCACCAAAGAAACAGACACAAAGGTGGTTTTGAGGTTATTCGCGCGCCAACAATTTGTTCGTCGAAGTGTAGATCGTATGTGAAACGCGAAAAGAGCTTGGCAATTCATAGCAATCAGATTGTCGTGCAAGAGGGGGTTTGGCTGCCCTTATAATGTTGGTTTAACGCAGCGGGGCGTTAGGAAAATAGGGAAAGAAATAAAAGGAGATACCGATGCACGTTTGTTTTAAAGTTTTAGAAGTCATAATGGAAGGGAAAAATAGAGTCTAGCAATGCATTTTACATTCGCGTGGTACGGCTAAAAAAAGAATCCCTGTACTTGACTGTACGTCCGAAGTCGGGTTCAAAGGTAAACTTATTCCTAGCAGTTCAAATATTACGGTTGAATCGTTTCAGGGGAGAAATGCAGCTGGCTATTTCGCATTGTTTTTAAAAATAGTTATAAAACAACGAAAGATAAGAAACATTACGGCGGTGCTCAAGATATGTGTATGTTTTTGCTATTATTTTAAATGTTCTTTTTTAATTCTGTCTAAGAAACTCAATTTAATTTCAATTTGAGCACCTGCCCATATAGGGAAATTTTACTCAAGTTTTGTACGAATATATGATTTATATACTGTAGCCAGATCAGACGGGGCTAAGAACTTCTTTCATTTTGAAAGGAAACCTAAACACCTCGCAGCATTATTGACGACGTCAAATATGTGATCGTTCCACAGAAGGTGTTCTCTAATACACATACCGAGAACTGAGAGGTGATCAGTTTCTTCAATGCAAGTGCCACTCATGGATAGTGGCATTGGGGGAATATTTCGCTTTAACGACAAAAGACAACATTGAGTTTTTGAAGCATTAAATTCAACACGATTTCTTATTCCCCATTGTACAATGCTGTCCATATCAGAATTTAATAAACTAATCATACGGTGCAGTTGCAGTTCCATATCCGAAGAACATGGATGTGAATCTTGAATGGAATATGACAAGCTGGGAGTACTGTCTTCAGCTAAAAAACTGATTGTATTAGTTGCTTCAGATAATAAATCGTTGATAAATATAAGAAAAAAAGTTCGGAGACAAAACAGAGCCTTGTGGCACACCAGCATTTATTTTGTGAATTTTAAAATTGAATCCGTCCGTCGGTTTTCCTCAGTTGGTTTTGTAATAGCGGAAACTTACATCTTTTAATCTGATAACCTCTTTACAGCTTGAGTCGAACCATGATTTGATACTCTTCGACCTATTCGGGATGACCTATTCCCTATTCTATTACTATTCTCTTATCTAATCGAAGAAGTGGTGTAGATGGTGGTGAGGGTGGTCAACTTGTTTATGGTGGCAGCCGAGATGACGTTGGCGTTAGGAGCGGTAGATGTAGTGGCAGTGGCGGTGCATGCGTAAATATCTATATCAACGATGCACTTACGAGATTCTCACAGGCTCTTTTCATGCAAGCCAAAGATAGGAAAAAAAAGAAGGTTACAAATATTTATGGTTTAAACATAACCAAATTCTTATGAGAAAGAATGAGGGAGAAAAAGTCATTTCAATTAGATCTTTTAGTGATCTTGCACTTATTTAGTGCTTAATATTTTATTTTATTACTATTTCTTCATTTTTAAATGAATTTTGAATACGATAATGATAATTTAATTGTTGATTTTTCTTCTCTCGATCTCAGTAGTTCTAATTGTTTTAAAGTTTTTTCAAGTCCAAATTACTGTGATGATAAACTGTTTATTGTTCACCAAAACATCAGAAGCTTGCGAGAAAATTTCGCAGTTCTTGTAACACTCTTTGAATGCATTCCAGATATTATTTTTATTTCTGAAATATGGATTTATGGCTTTGAAAAAAGCGACTACAATCTGTCCGGTTATATTTTTTTTTGCCAAAACAAAAGAAAGTTACGCTGCAGGTGGTGTTGGCTGTTTCTTTAAGGAAGATTTTAGGGATTGTGAAGTATCTGAATTGGACTTTATGTGTGCGGATATTTTGAAAGTTTCTCTTAAAATAGAAAAAGAAATGTATGTCTTCTTGTGTGTGTAAAGATTACATATGTTTAGTGTCCCTTCTTTTGTTGAGGAGTTCTCTAATGTCTTAGAAAGTAAAAGATCCAAAAATTTGATTATTGTAGGGGATGTTAATATAAATATTTTAGAAAATAGTGAAATGACTGCAACTTACAGGACCCTGTTAGCTTCATATGGTCTCGAATGTTTTATAAATGAACCTACTAGAATGGTTTCAGGTACTTGTTTATGAACGTTTCGCCAATATTTCGCGTTGTTGTAGGAAATTCGTTTTTGACTTTATGATAACTGATCATGCGATGACAAGTTTATTGGTAAACATTGCTAAACCTAATAAGGTATATAATTCTCCTACCGCCAGTAAATTAAAAAAAATGATTTTACGAAGTTAAGACAAAATCTTATATATGAATTTTGGGAAGATGTTTTTGATAAAAGTGATGCTATTTTATCCTATTCGATATTTATCAAAATTTTAAAGAAACATATAGAAAATAGATCCTATGTCGTTTGCTTAAGAAAATCTAAGAAAAAACTGAAGGCTTGGATAACTACGCAACTAATTACAAAAATTAGAACTAAAAATAAGCTTAAATTTAAGTGTGTTCTACCAACCTTTTTCTAAAGAACAAATATAAGAAACTGTGATTGGAGCTAAAAAAGGAAATTAGGGATTGTCGAGACAACTACTACCGCACAAAACTAAATACAGCTAAAGGCAACTTGAAAAGTGAATGGCAAGTTGTAAATAGTATCCACAATAAAAACTCGTCTTCAAAAAAACCAATTGTTATTCGTTCTGGTGATTCTGAAGTCACGGATGGAAAAGAGCTTGCTGAAGTATTCAACAACTAATTTCGCCATTGACTCACAACCCCCTCGCCATCATATTCAGCAATCCTGCCAGACCTGTTCTAGTTTGTGTTTTTTCAACTGTTCTGAAACTATAAATAGGAATAGCTTTGTTTTTAGTCCAAATACTAGTTTTGAAATACTGAAAGCTATTGGCTTTTGGATTTGATGGCATTTCTTACCTTACCCTTAAGAAAATTGCTTGTTTTCCCTGATGAACTAAAATGTGCGGATGTTGTACCTCTTTTCAAAAAAGGGTCAGTGGAAGAGATGACAGACTAAAGACCTATCTCGATTCTTCCGACTGTTGCTAAGGTATTTGAAAAACTTGTAAAAGAAAGAATAGTTAAATTTTTGAATAAGACCAAATTCTTTAACCCAATTCAATTTGGTTTTCAAAAAGGAAAATCTACCGAAGATGCTCTTTTAGAATTTTGTTCAAGAATTTTCTCTAACTTGGATGGAAAAAAGTTTACGTGAGGTTTATTTGTCGACATTACAAAAGCATTTGATATGGTTAACCATGAGATATTGTTGAAAAAACTTGAAAATGCTGGGTTTCGGGGTTATATGTTGGACTGGTTTAGGTCTTATCTGCTTAATAGATCACAAAGAGTTAAAATAGAAAACACTAGAAGTAGCTTAATTATCTTTAATATTGGTGTGTCTCAGGGGTCGGTCCTAGGACCAATTCCTTTTTTTAATCTATTTAAACTCATTGTTTAGTTTAAACTTCAAAAGCACTCTTATCGCATTTGCTGATGACATTGGTTGTTCATATGGTTCTAATAGTGCCCTGAACCTAATTGCAGACATAAATTGGGATTTAAATTTATTAAGAACTTGGTTCTCTGTACATAGGTTGATTATCAGTTCAAAATAAAAATCATGTTTTTCAATTTGTCTTCACAAAAGAAGTTTGAAGCTGATGTTTTATACAATGCTCCTGAATACCAAAGGTTAAAGATAAATACGTGCGCATCCTGTTTAACTAAGTCTTCATCTTTTACTTTCCATGACAATCTGAGTTGCAGCGATTGTTGTTTTGTAGTGGAGAATGTTAATGAATTCAAGTACTTGGGACTTTTTATTGGCCCTAGGATGAACTTCTGATGTCATACAGAATCCTTAAGGAAATATTTTAATTGGACATTAAGAAATTTTTTCTATTTAAGAAGTATTTGTTCTACGGAGCTCCTGACAACTATATACTATGGCATTTTCCATTCTAAGCTGCAATATGCTATTGCCTGTTGGGAAGGAGCTTCTAGAAACAAAATTCAACCACTACTTATTCTCCAGAAATATGTAATTAGAAAAATCTGTAGAAAACATCGTCGACATCAAAGCTTTGAACTTTTTTGCAATCTCAATATTCTCCCGGTTAGGCATCTGTACTGCTTTAAGGTATTAAAGGCTTTCTTTCTACGATCAGGAAATCTCAATTTTAGATTAGTTTCAAATTGTAATCTTCCGGGTAACAATTCAAATATTGTGAATGTTCCCGACTTTCGCACTACCGCTTTTCGTAACTTCTATTCAGTATTTTCATGCCGACTTTTTAATAAACTTCCCCTTACTATCAGAACTCTTACCAATTCTGGAATGTTTGTAAAACGTATAAAAGAATGGCTCAAACTTTTTGATCATGCTGGTATTGAATCTCTCTTCTCTGGTGTGTTTTGGTTTAATAATGATTCATTCTTCATTATTTGTTTTTTGGAAAAATTTTTGTAAAGATATGTACTATAACAGATTTCCTCTTTTTTGTATTCTTTCTTTTTTGCTAGGATCTACCTGCTTTTGTTAACAAGCTTTTCTCTAAAGTATCAATTTTTAAATTCCTTATTTGCATTATGTTACTTATATAGGGTCACCCCACCCTTATGAATTTTTTGAGTTATTACTTTCCTAAGAGTGGCATTTGACACTATTTTTAAGTACCTTAGTATTATTAAAATATTAAATGTCATTAATTTGCTTAAGTTATTCTTTTAATTTTTCTCTGATTTAATGTAAAATGAATTAAAAGCGAAATAAAAAACTTATCTATCTATCTAAAATATCTATCTAATTGCAAATTTCTAATTCCTAAAAGAAAACATTTGTTACCACATCACTACCAAGGAAACATTGTGACCAGTTAAATGTCCCGACAAAATTGTTGAGACCGTCCCAGTTGGTTTTCTTGTATTGCCGAACGGTTCTTCCAGGGGTTTTTCAATTAACTGGGTTTGGTTGCTATGGCGATAAAACACGAATTATATATTTATCAGTATCGGAGGTAACAAACAAGTTTAAAGTGTAGGCAGTTTGGCATCCAATGTCAGGAATTCGTGTTGGCTCATCAATGAGCTGAGTTAGTTGGTTCAACTCAAAAAACATATCATGTCTGGCCAGAATAACGAAGTCAAGTATAATTATGTGCATTGAAATCATCCGTATTCAATGTAAATTTTAACCACATGAAGTTGAATTCTGAGTTAGAACACCGATTGAATTGTGGTTGAAGTTGGTATGCAACATCATAACTAATGTAGACAACGAGGCCGTGGTGGGCCTTGGGCAAGAAGTAATGCCACTAAGCTATACCCGTGCAGGTTAAATTCCGAGTGGTTGGTATTTTCACCTATTTGGTTTTCGCTAAGTGCCAAAACAGCTGGCCTGCTTAACGCAATCTTTACGTCCTTATCCAATATTAGAAAGGTGAACAACGGTATATCCTAAATCAAATGTTGTCAAAACCGTGTCTTAGGCACTTTTTTTTTTTTTTTTTTTATAATTAACGCGCGCACAAGGGATTATGTGTTTCCCTTTTAATGTAGAACACACTGCGCAGGCATTACGAAGATAGGGAGGGGAGAGATAGGAGGTGCCGATTAACATTGGTTTTGAATGTTTGCAGATCAAAATGGCAAGGGAAAATCCCGCCGGGTAAACTATTCCAGATTCGTGTCGTTCGGCTAAAAAAAGAATCCCTATATTTCACGGTACGTCCGAAATTGGGCTCAAGGGTGAACTGATGGGCATTCCTAGCAAGACGAGTATTACGGGCGAAACTTTTAAGGGGAGGAATGCAGCTGGCTACCTCGAGTGAACATTTTTTATAAAAGAAACGATAAAATAAGGAAAAACATGAAACATTGCGTCGGTGTTCGAGAGGGGCAATTGTTTCAGCGGCAGTTCTATTACCTATCAATCTTAACGCTCGATTTTGTATTCTATCAAGCAGGTGAAGCGATGTTTGCGAAGCACCTGCCCAGAGGTGGGAGTTATACTCGAGTTTAGGGCGTATAAACGCTTTATAAATTGTAGCCAGATCAGATGGGGAAAAGTACTTCTTACACCGATACAGAAAACCTAAGCACTTTGCAGCATTCTTAGCGATCTCAAATATATGGTCGTTCCAACGGAGGTCGTCGTTGACACACATACCGAGTACTGAGAGCTTTTCGGTTTCTTCGATGTAAGTGCCATTCATGGACAATGGCATTGGGGGAATGTTTAGCTTTAACGACAGAAGACAGCATTGAGTTTTCGAAGCATTAAACTCCACACGATTTCTATTACCCCATTTAACAATGCTGTATAAATCGGAGTTTAATGAGCTTGACATACGGCACCGTTGCAATTGTACGTCCGAAGGCGAAGGACGTGAATTATCGAACGAATATGAAAAGCTGAGGGTAGAGTCGTCAGCAAAACAGTTAAGTGGATTAGAAGTAACAGACAGAAGATCATTTATAAAAATGAGGAAAAGAGTCGGAGACAGAACAGAGCCCTGGGGCACACCAGCATTTATTTTATGGGAATCAGACTTGAGTCCGTCCAATACAACTTGTATTGAACGGTCCAGAAGATAGCTTCTAATCCAACGAACAAGAGTATTATCGATCCCAAAAGCACGCATTTTCGATAAGAGAGCTTCATGCCAAACTCTATCAAATGCCTTGGAGATATCAAGAGCAATAATCTTACTTTCACCAAAGCGATGTAAAGATTTGTTCCACTGTTCGGTGAGATATGCCATCAGATCACCAGTGGAACGGTTGCTGCGGAAGCCATACTGACGGTCATGGAGAAGCTTACGATCTTCGAGATATTCCTTAAGCTGACGGTTAATCAGTGTTTCCATGACCTTAGAAAGAAGGGATGTCAGTGCTATGGGTCGGTAGGAGGAGGGGGAGGATGGGTCACCTTTCTTAGGGACAGGCTGGACAAATGCTGTTTTCCATCTTCTAGGAAAGATTCCAGAAGAGTAGGAGCGATGGAAAAGCTTACGCAGTGGCTTTGCCAGTGTGGAAGAACACCTCTTCAGAAGAATCGGGGGTATACCATCCGGGCCAGCGGATTTGTGTATATCGAGATCTTTGAGAACTCTTGCTACTGTACGAGTGCGGAAAAAAATGTGTCCCATGGAAAAATTTACATTCTCAAGTACAGGAGGGGCAACGTTGCTTTGAGGCAGCGTGGAGCTGGCAGCGAAATGGGCGGCGAGCAAGTTTGCCTTCTCTGAAGAGTAAACAATTGGTTTGTTATTGACGATGAGCGTTGGAACCGAAGATGTCGAGGAGTTTTTTATATTTTTTACAAATGACCAAAAATTTTTACTGCCTTTGGGACACTGCAGAATTTTTTGCCGTAATATTTGGTCATGCAAAAATTTGGTTCTTTCTATAACGGAGTTGCATGAGTTCCTTGCTTGTTTGTGCTTTTTCCGATTTTCCTCTGTAGGGTTGGCTTTGTAAGATCGGAAACTTACTTCTTTGAGCCTGATAGCTTCTTTACACTCAGAATTAAACCAAGACTTTTCTTTAGGTTTGATGCTTTTTACTCTGTTAGGAATAAAAGCACGCATCCCTAGAAGAATCACATTTGTGATCATTTCAGCACTGGCATCAATGTCACTATCGAGGAAGCATAGTGACCAGTTAAAGTTTCGGAAAAAGAAATTCAGGCCGTCCCAGTTGGCTTTCTCGTATTGCCAAACGGTCCTGGTGGGAAGTTTTTCTTTAACTGGATGGGTGGGGGATGAGAAATTAGCTGAAATGATACAATGGTCTGAAGTGCCAAATGGAGAAGTTACACTAATGGTATATTTATCAGGGTGAGAAGTAAGAAACAAGTCAAGAGTATGGGCTGCTTGCCATCAACATCCGGTATACGCGTTGGCACATCGATCAGTTGGGTAAGGTGATGTAACCCGGCAAAGAGCTCGACATACCTTCCTTCGGGTGTTGTCTGACCAGAATAGCGGAGCCAGTTGGAATTGTGTACATTGAAATCGCCCGCAATAACGATTTCAGTGCGAGGACAAAGGGAAACAATTTTCGAGATGGAATCAGACAGTGCATCAAACTCGTTACAAGTCGAATTACTGTCAAGATTTGGACTCCTGTAAATAAAACAATAATGAATGACATGCTTGCGGACAGTGAATTTGAGCCATAAGAAGTTAAAGTCCGTGTTGGAACATTGCCCATATTGGGGAAGGCTCTGGCAAGCAATATCATTCCTAACATAGACCACGAGACCATGATGAGAAAAGAGTAATGGCACCAAGCTATACCCATGTAGAGCAAATTCTGATAAATGTTGAACAGTGTAGACGTACACGTGAAAGAAATTCTTTCTTAAACCACGAACATTTGAATACACGACACAAAAATCACTTACCATTTAAAAATACTTACATACAAAACACAACTCTGATTAAGTCGAACTGCGCAGTGAAAATCAAAATTAACTTCTGTAATAATCAAACTGTCTTAGGTGTTATGCCCATAAGACAGCCTGTTTACAAAAAATCAATCCAAACATTCAGCACAATAAGACAAATTCAGATGCCCTTATCTATTTACCGCAAGCATTGTATGGTCATACGATGCCTACAGTAGATAAGAAAGAGGCAGTTAAGCACAAAGGTCTTGGGACAGAATAGAGGATAATTTGTTATGCGAATGCGTTTTATTTATTTTTTTTTTCTTCTTCAGCGCGAGTGGGCATCTTTTTCATTCATCCTACGACGCGAGTGAACACTATTATTTTTTTTTTTACAGCACACGCGAAGGGTTTTTTTCTAATTTCTCAACGAGCGTGTATTATTTTTTTTCCTTAAAGCACTCGCGATAACAACGCGCAACAATTATTTGTTTGGACTTCGTTTAACTAATTGTGCGCGCACCTCGACATCCGTCTTCAACGAGCTTAGGATCGACACTTGTAAGGCGAAGCCGAATATGATGTCTATCAGAACCAGTTCGAAAGCCTTTAAAACCAGATCAGTGAGCAGGATGAAGGTAGATTGTAACTGACCGATTTCCCGGGCATAACGCACTTTAAATCATTTAAGGCGCACTGCTAGGGAGAACCTTTAAGATACTCGTTTTAAATGTTAATTCACTGATTCGGATCAAGCGAAAAGCTTATTTTTTCCGTTGTTTAATGACAATAGTCCTGACTTCTGGTGTATTTTGGCCACCGAAACTAAGCTTAGCTAGAAACACAAATTGACGCATAATAATTACAATATCGTGAGGTCCATTATAGTTCAAGAGGTGGGGTTGTATGTAATCACGGTATATGTACCCGATAAATCTCCGCCTGCCAATTAAATTCCACGTCTTGAAAAGCTTCCGAATGCTGCCATCGAATAAAAATCACTATCTCATGCCTGTAGATCTGAACGCCTCGGCTGTTCCGCTTATCTGCTACGTCAACCACGAATAATGGACTGGAGACTACTTTATGGCCTCGACACAAGAGGAGTAAATTTGAACGGATGTGTTGGTATACCTTCGTTTTGAATTTTTAAATATCACAATCAGAGGGGAAACAGAGCGCTATAGAGCTTTCCTTATTCGTGTTGTACGCAAGAACTAGTCCTTATACTTGGGCTCAAGAACAAACTGATGAATATTCCTAGAAACGTGAGTATTTAGGATGAACACTTTATGATACTTAAAATAAGAAACTGTAGAATTTTTCAAATGTACAAATTCCTAAAAAAAATTCACCGAAAAGTTGTCGCTTAGTTCTCACGACTTGCGGATGCGAAAATATAACAACAACAAAAGATTCGCTACGATAAATCCCATTCATCCAATTTTTCGATTTTAATTTATTGATTACATTGCTGGCAGTAGCTTTTTCGGAAAACTGAAGGAAAATTCAAGGAAAGGCGAACGTACCTATTGATACCAATGCCAACTTGGCAGAAAGACAAGTAGAGTAGAGACTACAGATTAGAGAGCCCAAAAGGATGTTGAAATGCCCATTTCAGATGCTGTGCACGATCCTATAGAAATATGTTTATCATGCTGGGTGTGCAGGAGAAAGAATATTGCCAAGACCATCAGCCCGACAACAGTTATCCTCTATTTTGTTATGCTATAACTGTAGGTATAAAACAATACCTAACCTACGCACACAATCATGCAGAAATCATCCTGCCAATGGCAATTTTTTGATTCCGAATTTGGTTAAGGTATATAGACAACACGCAGCCGAGAGCGATTGCATGATACACATGCCTGAAAAGAATGATATTGACGATAAGGGGGTAGGCTTAGAATGTCCTTCATGTGGGTGAATTAAGGTCGCGGTCGATTTTGTCATTTTCCGCACCATTTGATAAACAAATTCATTGGGTCCCCCTGACGCTCTGGTATGGGCGAATTCCTCAAAGATATCGGGATGTGTTACGCAAACCAAATCAAATAGTGGAATATATAGGTATAATCATAGAAATCATCTACAGGACCTCGAGGAAGTGTATATAGGCAAGTTTCAATTGCGAAACTTTACTTTGGCCGGTAACAATAATATCCGTGATAATAATTGGAGACGCGTTAATTGAGGCCTAATGCCTACCTGAAGAGCAATTAAAACGTGACGGGAATAATAATTTTATTTCGAGATAAATTGAAATTCAGAACGGAAACTGGTGGGAAGAATTTCTTATATCAGAGCACAGGAGTTGGATTGGTATAAAAATATAATAATTTTTGATAATATCATGAACAAAGTGAAGTTCGATGAGGGTTACTAGGTGTTGTTAAAAAAAATATTTTAATAAAATCGATTAAAGCAGTTTTGGACCTACTTTGAGCTATACCTACGTACTTGTAGATATAGGCAACCGCATTAACACTTGAATCAAACAGAAAACCTTTGTTTTTGAGATATCCTTAGGCACAAGTTTAAAAATTTAAATAATGTACATCAACATGTCGATTTCCTCGGAACCGAGGACATATCGTCAAAGTCTGGCATCTGTACTTCGCGCGGTACTTAAGTTTCATAAATCCAAATTCGGCTAATGAGAAAATCAGTTTGCAAAAGCATTTGTAACAAAAACCAAGTAACTTACCCAAAGCGGTGGACACCACACTATGGGCTTCAATATGCAGTAACAGTAAGCTAATATGGGTCAAACAATTTTTCTTAGGGTAAAGAAACAACTCTACCCGAAAAAAATCAGCTAAAAATCATATTAACATCATCAATAGCTGGTGTGCCCCAGGGTTCCGATCTGTCTCCGACTTTTATCCTCATTTTTATAAATGAACTCCTGTTTGTTACTTCTAATCCACTTATTCGTTCGATGATTCACGTCCTTCGCCTTCGGACGTACAATTGCAACGGTACCGTATGTCAGGCTCATTAAACTCCGATTTACACAGCATTGTCAAATGGGGTAATAGAAATCGTATGCTGAGGTTAAAGCTAAACATACCCCTAATGCCATTGTCCATGAATGGCTCTTGCATCGAAGAAACCGAACAACTTTCAGTACTCGTTATGTGTGTCAATGACGACCTTCGTTGGAACGACCATACATTTGAGACCGCCAAAAATTCCGCTGTATACGTAAATGTTTCTGTATCCATGCAAAAAGTTGTTTCCCTTTCTGAAACTCGAGTATAATTCCACCTCTAGGCAGGTGTTTTGCAAACATCGCTACAACTGCTCGATAAAATACAAAAAAGAACGTTAAGATTGATAGGAAATAGAAATGTCTCTGAAAATGAATTGCCCTCTCGATTACCGACGCAATGTTTCATGTCTTTCCTTATTTTATCGTTTCTTTTATAAAAATTGTTCACTCGAAGTAGCCAGTTGCATTCCTCCCCTTAAATTCTCCCGTAATACTCGTCTTGCAGGGAATGTTCATCAGTTCACACTTGAGCCCAATTTCGGACGTACAGTGAAATATAGGGATTCTTTTTTTTTGCCGAACAACACGAATTTGGAATAGTTTAACCGGCGAGATTTTCCCTTGCCATTTTGATCAGCAAGCATTCAAATCCAATATTAATCGACACCTCCTATCCTTCCTCTCCCTATCGTCATAATGCTCTCGCAGTGTGCTCTACTCATGTAGAAAAGGCAAACAAATCATACATTGTGCGCGCGCTTTTTATAAAAAAAAAAAAACTAATAAGCAAGGTATGGTTAGAAGAAATTATGCCTGATTAATGGAATCTCAGCAAAATTTACCCGATCCTTGAGAAAGGAAATGCTCTGAACTGCATCAAATACAAAGGTATCAGCGCCAGCGGTTTGGTTTGTATGGGGGCTCGGAAAAAAGTCTGTTAAATCTGAACTACAAAACGGATTTTAATGAAATTTTGCACACATGTTGAAATATATATATATATATATATATATATATATATAGTTATATAAAAATTTGGTTAAAAAAAACCATTAGAAAAAAAGTTATTGAAATTTTTTTCAAAAAATTTAGGGTTGTATTGAAATAAATTTTCTTTAGTAAAATCTGAACTTTTTATTTGGAACAAAATATTGAAAATAATTGATTTAACTATAAACAAAATTAAAACAAATATGTAGTTATCATTATGTATGCGGTTCGTCTCCTACTGTGTAGTTGTTGAAACGATAATTATTTTTAATTACAAAAACAAAATAATTTTTAATTTTTTTATTATTTAATAATAATAATAATTTAACAGTTTTTTTATTATATTTAAAATGCAACGCGTTTCGGAATAAATTCCATCATTAGGAGTAGTCGAAAGTTTGGGATGTACTGTATTATTTATTTCTATTTTCTGGTGCATTTATTTGTATGGATTAGTTGTTGTTATTGGTGTTTATTATTCTCATTAGCTGTTGTGTCCTTTTAATTTGATTTGTCGTAGTGCGGTGTCGTATAGCGGGTTGATTTCTTGGATCAATTTGTCGTTCAATGTGTTATCCTCCTCTATCTTGTGGTAAATTTCATATTCTTTTAAGGCGTCAAGTAATCTCTTTTTCTCGCAATAGTGAAGTGGCATCAGGTTATGTTCGAAGTCAGAACATAAAAGACAAAATATAATTATACCGTTAGTTAAGAAGCTTTTTTTTCTCGGAAACGGCTTCAAAACGGCTTATGAAAAAACTCAGTGTTCATTGAAGCCGTGGAATATGTCTTAGTGAACAAACAAATTAAATAACAAATTACCATAAGACCATTGTTTTTTTCGACTTCTTCGAGAACTGCTTATCCGATTACAATCAAAATTGATATTCAAAAAGTATGGTTAGCCAAATTAATTTTAAATTGAATAATTAAATAAAATAAAAATTATTTAAAAAAAATTCAATCAACCCGTTTTCAAAATATTTCGAAAACTAATTTTTTTTTTAGAAAATTTTAAAAAATCGAAAACAAAAGTTTTTGAAAATTTTGAAATGCAATGTTAATTGAACCTAATAAATACTAAATACCAATTTTGAAGTAAATCGGCCTAAACGGATGGGATGTAGAGTTGCGAACAGACAGACGGACGGAATTTCCAGACCTACTTTTTTCGACTTCTCTATAATCGTAATGTCATGTTTGATTGTTAGAAAACAAATTTTTTTGTGCACGAATCCATAACTTGTATTATAGTAACGGGTGATTTTTTTGAGGTTAGGATTTTCATGCATTAGTATTTGACAGATCACGCGGGATTTCAGACATGGTGTCAAAGAAAAAGATGCTCAGTATGCTTTGACATTTCATCATGAATAGACTTACTAACGAGCAACGCTTGCAAATCATTGAATTTTATTACCAAAATCAGTGTTCGGTTCATTCACCGTAACGTTGCGTCCAACAGCATCTTTGAAAAAATACGGTCCAATGATTCCACCAGCGTACAAACCACACCAAACAGTGCATTTTTCGGGATGCATGGGCAGTTCTTGAACGGCTTCTGGTTGCTCTTCACTCCAAATGCGGCAATTTTGCTTATTTACGTAGCTATTCAACCAGAAATGAGCCTCATCGCTGAACAAAATTTGTCGATAAAAAAGCGGATTTTCTGCCAACTTTTCTAGGGCACTGATTTTGGTAATAAAATTCAATGATTTGCAAGCGTTGCTCGTTAGTAAGTCTATTCATGATGAAATGTCAAAGCATACTGAGTATCTTTTTCTTTGACACCATGTCTGAAATCCCGCGTGATCTGTCAAATACTAATGCATGAAAATCCTAACCTCAAAAAAATCACCCGTTACATACCTATAATCGCAAGTAAAAATTATTGAATGTAAGAAAATTTGCTGAATTTTTGAATCGTTAGACCAGAAAAAAAATAGGATTACCCCTAATCCAATTGTTTATCTTTTAATAAGCTCTATTATACATATAATTAAAATTATCATAATAATTATAATATTTTTATATGTATTTTCCAAGAAAATAAGGTGAAAAGTTAAAAAAAATTCAAGCAAAAATGAATAGGTTCGGGAAATACCTACTTTCTCAAAATTGTTTCAATGTATTAATTTTATTTAATTTTTCAAATAACGGTACATATTTTTTCTAAAAATAATTAGTTTAACCAGATTTTTTTTCACAATAATTACCGAAGAAATTTATAACTTTTTGATATATACCTTGACCGAGTTTTTTGAAAACCGAACCAGTGAGACAAATTTGAACATAACTACGAAAAGTGGAAGATGTGCAGCTGATTTTTTCTGAGCTTTAATTCAAAGGTATAGAGCACACGTTGATATAAGTCACTACGTGGAGGCAAGTGGAGGTAAATTTGAAACTCAAAAAGTTTCCATGAAAACCTTTTTTTTAGTACTAATGTTGGAGGCTACTCATAGAAGGCTTCCTTGACGAATAATCATTTTTTTGTTTTTAGATAACCAAGAAAAGACCTTTAAAACGATATATTAGATAACAGAATTTATTTGTAGGGACTTCAGAAAATGACATCGACGTCGGTGCTGCGAAGTAGAGGTATGAGACTTAGGTGGCGCACGCAAGTGGAAAAGGATTTCGACCGATTTCACCTGGAAAACTGGAGGCAACTAGCTAGGGACCGAGCTGGCTGGAGAAGCTTGTTGGTTGAGACCCAACAAGCTACCCGGACTGTAGCACCAGGCGCCACCTAAGGAAAGGTAAGGTTTATAACAACCTACCTAGCCATGCGTATAAACTGTTGTAAATTAAAAATGTGAAAATAAAGAACTTTTGGAGATCGAAACTTATAAATACCTACATAGTTACTAATTTCTTGATTAAAAATGTAACCCCAGTAAGTAAAGTCATTTTCCATTAAAACAAAAACAGGAGTATATCCCTAATTTTTAAATTTATCCAATTTGTTATCTCTCTTTAGTCTGAAATCACTGCCTAAAATCTCATAAAACAAATTAATTACTCACATCCAGCTTAGTACCGTACGGCATTCCCTCTGCATTATCTTTATCACCATCACTATCGGTATCCATACATATGTTTAGGCTGATATAGCTACATACGTTCAATGCACTTTAGCTGCAAATATGTATTTTCATACATAGATATATGAATAAAAGGCGATATAACCATTAAAATATGAACTAGCGCACTAAATTTTACCAGCACTTTACTCGTCCTTCGGTGGCTCGCACTTTGTATAGCTATAAATGCTACATACAGGCTACGCCATTGCCTCTGCCACTATATGACTCTGGTGCAAGCCAAAGCAACCCTTTGGCTATAAATTTCCCATCGTGGGATCTATAAATTCTCGAAATGGGACCGTCACTGTATAAAAATGCAGTCGTGGTTTTCTTTTATCTTTTCAAAATCTAACACATTTCACCTACAGTATGCACCAACAGCGTTAAGATGCGTTTGTCATGCATTCTGGGGAATTTTCATTCACGACATAATGCGAAAAATGAGCTTCGACTATCTAATATTTCTATCTGAATCATGCAAACAATTTAGAACAATTTTGATTGATTGCCGACGAGAACAAAATGCGAATTAAATGCGAATACGGCTTCTATGCCCCTTCAGGGATTAATAGATACCATTTCTAGACACCACACCAATAGTCAACATCGTGATGAGCGAAGAATGAATGCGTTTGTGCCTGTGTATTGTGGAGAAGATTATGAGTTCTATAATTCCGGCCAAAAGCACTCTCTGTTCTTGAATCATTATATTTTATGCCATCGCATTCAACATTTAACGAAAGATACTGTGGCATAAATCACCTTCGATTGTGAGCAACTTAGCAGGTGCGAGACAAACAATAATTATTCGCTAAATTGCACTGGCGAGTGCTTCGCCTTTATTTACCGTTCAGTACAACCATTTCACTACTAAATTATTAATCACTAATGTTGTCTGAATTTATTGGTTGCTCTGATGTTACTATAGGGCCAACACGGTGAGGCGCATACTTGCTTCGTTCAGTTTTCTGGCCTGGCCAACTGGGGTATGGTGGACATGGATTAGGCGTTTCGGATACGTGATTTTGTAGCATTTTGTAATTATTATTGGTTATAATTAATAGATTTATGGCAGATTTCTATTTTTGGTTAAATACGATTGATTTAAACGGTTTTTGCTATGGCGAATCGTTGGCTTTTATAATTAGAAATCAATGTTAGATACAAATTGTTTGGATAGTGTATATTGGACATAAATACATACATATGTAGTGCCTGGTTAGTCGCATGCCATATTATTATTGTTTAAGGAATTCCAGTTGTTGTGGGCTAAGCAATGATAAATGTTGGCCATATTTTTGACAGAACTGTCACCCACAACTGGTGTAAAATTTGATTCATAACTTCACTAGGCCAAACCACAAATTTGAATGTAGGGTTTATACAACAATTATTAATTTCGAATTCTACATTTTGATATTTAAAATTTAATTAAATTGGGTTTGTGCGCTTTTGTGTGTCAAACAAGATAACCTGTAGTATGTAGATACATATATATACTTGGATGCAAGTTTAATAAATTAGAATGCTATCTGTATACAGAAAGCATTGTATTACATAGACAGTCCAGGCTTATTACACCTGTGAGAGCTCATTTTGCTCAGAAACTTGAGCATGATATCAAAAAAAAAAAAAAAGCATAAAATTAGCTTCCTGCCATTACTTTTTAAAATCTAAATACAAAAATTTTACTTTTTACCGTCTCTAATGAAATCCTAATCAAATTTTCTATTTCCATAAAAATAAAAAAAAAATTAATCTCAGTTCTTTCGAGATTAGGAAGTTCCATATAAAATACACTGATATTTATTACGTTTTTGAAGGCTTGGAGATCTTTATTTTGGGATGCTTTGGAAGACAACATTCTGGTGCCGTAACAATTCATCCCCGTCAATATGATTCCTGCTGATATTCTACAAGTTTTTTCTTGAAAACACATTTTAAATGTTGTAATTCTCTAGGAATTCAACCGAAGTTGCTGGATTGGCGGGATTCTGGCACAACAAGCATTTTCAGGGGTTGAAAAATCACTTTGTCTGATAGCCTCCAGTTCGATGGTCTTGAATTCCTCCTTCAGCTTCTATGAGCTCCAACGAAATTTTTAAATTTAAATTAAAATTAAAATTAAAAATTTAGTTTCTTTCATTGTCAATGACAGCTTCCCGAAAAAAAAATAAATCTCAATTCTTCATAAATTGGACATATTGCCAGAAAGTGGAATGTGTCTTCTCTTATTTGGAGGTTGCATATAGTGTTTTGAACGGTGCACCATTTAAATTCAATATATCGCATCTTGCTCTACAAATTTGAGATATATCGACCTTATGCTATAAATGTCATTGTAATAGTTTTTTTTATTTAGATCATAGTTGAGTTCAGGATATATTAACCTGTTAATGGACGATGTTCCACTAATTTTATTTTCTGTGGGGAGTGTCGGATATTTCTAAAACTTTATATGCATAACTGTTGTTTCAAAATTATGGGATCATCATATTGACTATTTGAGCTAGTATCACACATTTCTCTGCCAGGGTTTTCCAATCTTTAAGCAATTATTCTATTCTGTTATTTAGACTATATTCAGTGAGTATGAGTGGAAGTATGCGCGGGGTATTTGAGTACTTTGAGCTCGTAGTCAAAGTGTAATTTCAGTGTGAAATTGAATAGGCTTGGTATCCTGGTTTCTAAAATGAGTGAGTAGACGAAAGAGCTTTTTTAGAAAAAATCAAAGAAGTTTTTAACTTCCTCGTATTTTTTATACCCCTAAGTTTGTGCACTACAGTACATTGTAGATCTCATGACGGATTCAAAAACATGGTATTTTGCAGCAGAGATTGGTACTTCTTGTTTGTTTATTATATTTGTCCAGGACGCATTTATTAGATTTTTAGCAGCTGATAATTTATTTTCTAGGTGGAAATTTAGCTTTTTTTTATAATTAACGCGCGCACAAGGGACTACTTGTTTCCCTTTTAATGTAACACACTGCGCGGCATTCGGAAGATAGGGAGAGGAGAGATAGGAGGTGTCGATTGACATTGGTTTTGAATGTTTGCAGATCAAAATGGCAAGGGAAAATCTCGCCGGGTAAACTATTCCAAATTCGTGTCGTTCGGCTAAAAAAAGAATCCCTATATTTCACGGTACGTCCGAAATTGGGCTCAAGGGTGAACTGATGAGCATTCCTTGCGAGACGAGTATTACGGGCGAAACTTTTAAGGGGAGGAATGCAACTGGCTACTTCGAGTGAACATTTTTTGTAAAAGAAACGATAAAATAAGGAAAGACATGAAACATTGCGTCGGTGTTTGAGAAGGGCAATAGATTCAGTGACAGTTTTGATTCCTATCAATGTTAACGCTCTACTTTGTATTCTATCAAGCAGGTGAAGCGATGTTTGTGAAGCACCTGCCCAGAGGTGGGAGTTATACTCGAGTTTAGGGCGTATACACGCTTTATAAATTGTAGCCAGATCAGATGGGGAAAAATACTTCTTACACCGATACAGAAAACCTAAGCACTTAGCAGCAATCTTAGCGATTTCATTCATATTTGGTGTTAAAAATATACCTTAATATTTATTTAAAAATGTTGTCAATATAAGGAAACCCTTTGCAAAACGCTGCCTGATATTCGCTCATTACAGAATAGCGCACAACAGTTTGGCGATTGAGTACATAAAGGATATTCCTCGATAATTGGTCGGCGTACTGACATAACCCTTTTTGTATATTGGATATACAATAGCATCTTTCAACTCATATTCTTAAGATTTAATTAAATGTATCTAGCATTTTATCTAAAAAAAGGAAGGTGCGTGTTTGTAAAATTCAGTCCCTATCCGATCAGAGCTTTATTATTTCTGGCATTGTAAGGGCACAGCTCGAGTTCGCCCTTTTGAATTTCTGAATCAAGGGTGTTATTGATTTTATACGGTTCTGCAAATTTCGCAGTTTTACTGATTTCTGTGGGATTAAGTAGGAGCTTGAAGTACTCGGCAAAATCTCGTGCAGATACATGAATTCCTTCATAGTATTTCGGTCGATAAGTTTATTCACCTGAATCTGTGATAAGCGGAACAACTTTTTTATTTGATTTGAGTTCCTACCTTAAAGCATAAACTACGTTATTACTGAATGTCACTCTCCTGATATTGCACAAATATCTATATCACCAATTAACCCACCGTTTAGACTCGGCGGTAAATTGTAGGTCCCTTCCATTCCTGCAGATTCACAACACACACAAAGGAATGGTTGAGAGTATAAGTCACTAGTCCTTAAGGAGCTGTCGCGCCAATAAATGTATGTACATATGAACCAATGAGGTTAGTTATATTTGGTAATATCTGATTTTTCCCCAGTTCTACATTTACATCACCAATGACCATAATATTTTCTGACTCAGATGTGTTTAGCAAAAATTGGCTCTATTTTCGAAGTAAATTTTGTTAGAAATTCCTGTTCTAGCCATGAAGTTCTGGGTGCTTAATAGGCTTGAATTTGTGAAGTATGTGTGAGCCACTCTAATATGTACTGCTCGAATAGTTAATCAAATAAGCAAAACTGTTTACCTTTTAACTTAGCTTCGTTTAAGAATTAAATAAATTACACGACTGGATCGCACGTACTTGCTCTTATATGCGGAATATAATTTGAAAAATATTAAAGGAATTTCAAAGTTTTTATTCGATTTTTCTGACTTTTGATTGATTGAAAAAAAGTACGTAAGATAGTTTACAGCAGAAAAATTTAAACGCCATTTTATTTCTTTAGAAAATGTGAAAAAGAATATTTTTTTTTAAATCGTAGGAATTGTTTTTTAAATAAAATGATTTTTATTTAAAAAACTTTATTTAAGAAATTAAAAAAAAATTATTCAAGAATGCAAGCTTAAACACAAAAATGACTTACATTTAAAAACAAAACTAAGAAAAAAATTCAAATACCCCTTTTCAAAATATATATTTATGCCGAATTGGTTTAGTTATTTACATCTTCCTGAATATCAAATTTGATTGTAATCGGTTAAACAGTACTCGAGAAAGTCGAAGAAAAGAAAAACAGTTCAATGGGGGTACCATTATAGAACAAATTTCGAAAAATTCATTCTTACTGATAGATGTATTGTTGAAAAAAAAATAGCACCCTAAAAGTTTTTTAAATCGTTAGAGCCGTTTTCGAGAAAATCAAACTTTTTGTTAAAGATTGTATGGCAGGTACCTAGGGCAAAAATGAAAAACACCCCCCAAGATACTACCAAATAAATACTAAATACCACGTTTAAAACAAAGCGGCCCATATGTTTAGGCTGTAGAGGTATAATTTTTTTTCACGAATCCATAAATTTTTTTATAGTACCAATAAACGCAAGTCAAAAATTGTAACGTTTCGTATTGGAGAAGTTTTAGAGAACACGCAAGTATGTAACAGAGATAGATGCCAGCCAGATTAAATGTGGCAGACGAAGATAAATAGTAGATCAAAATTACAAATTTATATCGGGTGAATTATCATCAGGAGAACTTTCATCAGAAGAAGTAGCTATATTCGATATGATTTAATCGAATGCTAGGGATGAATTAATTAATTTTATGGAACTCGTTAAGTTAACTACCACCCAAGCATAAGAGATAATGCTTTTCAAGGTTTAGATTTCGATTTTTTTAGTGAGGTCTTCAATATTCAAGCTTGCGGAATACACAGCTAAGTGTGACAATTACGTGAGGAACTTCAGACTTTTCTACTTATTTTGCGTTTCGACGATAAATACTTACGGTTCTGACACCCTCTAATATATCTTTTTCTTGTTGTTTAAAAAGAGAAAACTTTTGTCCACATACTTAGCCTGAATATCAGTCTGCTCCTTGCTCCTTGCAGAAAAAGATATTACTCAAATATCTTTTTCTGCAATACATTTTTCGGCCATAAATAAATACATAACGCTTTGTGTTAAATACATCTTTCAATTTAAGAGTGAATGTAATCAGTACACCTTGCCTTGGATACAATTCCTTTCAAGAAATGTGGTGAATGTATCTCAAATACATTAAAGTATGTATCTGTACAAACCATACAATTGTGTTCCTCGGTGTTTACAAGGACTAACAGTTTTTATTTTTCAAGAAATTTTGAAAATATTAATAAAGCATTTTAAAGGTTTTTCCATTAGGAATTTCCAAACTTTGACAGTTGATGGCGGCAATATTTTTGAAACTAAATCTTTTCAAATTGACTGTCATTTATTCAGTCTGTTTTCTTTTTTTTTTGCAAATGAATAAATTGTTTTATCAAAATGGATGTTCTGTTCGGGAAACTTCCCGCCTGTTTCTAAGATAAATTTGAGTCCACTGCTTCAGTATCAACTAATATCCGTAGGTTGACGAAACACAGGATCTGCCGAAAATATCGCCGCTGTCCATTTGAGTGGCAGGAGAATCTGAGGTAATCGATTTTGCGTCGTTCACAAGAACGTGGTCTTTGGCAGACCACAATTTTTGTCATATTTTGCGTGGTGACTTGGTCCTGCACCCATACAAAATTCCACTCACCCAAGAGCTGAATGAGAAGCAGTTACATAGAAATTGATCCCAATTTTCATGGAAAAATCATCTTCAATAACATCAATAAGCCTTTCAAACGAATACAAATTTTCAATTATATCTCACATACATTATTTTATTTAAATTAAAGATAGAAACCGCGTAGTAAAAGACTTAATTTTATTTTATTTTTTAAGTGGGACGTGGACAACTTGAATTTAAGAAAAGCCCTTAAAAAATGGTGACCAGAAGGTACCATCATGTCCAATATTTTGTATACTTAAAATAGACAGTTGAGTATTCATATTTTAAACAAGTAGATAAATAAGATGGATAAGCATCTAGATACTTCATATAAATAATTTATCTTTCATAAAAGCGTTATTGCCAAGTCAAATCATTTACATTTTCAAAGAATTCATAAAGTCAATACAAATAGCCCTTAAGAATATCAGAATAATGGAAACCTCTTTATTTTCAGAATACCATTCACTTTTTTTCTTCATATTTACAAAGTGTCATCCTCAATTCACTTTCTTACGCTTCAAAGCATTAAAATGAAAAGGAAATCCTTGGAAACCTTTTTTTTTAACAAAAACAAATTTTCACTTTAGATTTAAAATGTTTCTTTATTCTATATTTCTCATGCCTTTTTTCTTGCTACAATAGAAATCCAATGAAAAAACGAATTTTCACTGACTGAACTTTAACGAAGAATTTCCAAAAAACAATAAACTAACAGTAACTAGCAAATTTTTGTTTTCCTTTTTTTAATAATTTTTTTTTCACAAGAACTCCCCTCCGGGTTTAATTATGATGTCTTGAATCTAGACAAAATACAACAAAAACCCACCAATTTATAGGTTTAATGTGAAATACCAGCAATTTATAATATACCCTTACCAATACATTGTCCGGAGTACAAATGGCAAAAATCACAGCCTTTGCAACCTCAGCTGGAGCTAATCGCGGCATCAATGTTACCAAATCATTATCCGAGTTGGCAGTAACTATGTCATTCTCCACCAGCCCCGGGCTAATATTCTGAACATGTTTAACCAATTTTAACTAACCAAACACACACACACCACTGTCCTGGTCTTACCATTATTTTAGCTGCGATTTCGAAATACATCACCTCCTGTCGGAGGCATTCGGTAATGGCTGTCATGGCGAATTTACATGCCGGATACATTCCGTTGACAGGCTTCGTTCCCGGCACACAAGTATTCAGCTTGTGCCCTAGAATACTGAAATGCAATTTGAATATTAAATACTCATATTCAGCTCAGGCCTTGTTCCTGCATCACAGGATAATAATCTAATAAACAAACCTATTGATGTTAACTACAACGCCGGACACATCGCGAGCTTTCATCATTTTAAGAGCCTGTTTTGTGCAGATTATGAGTCCTATAATGTTTGTATCTAGCATTGTGCGAAAATCCTTGATATTGTTGTTGTCCAGCAGCAAAAATTTACTTGTAGTAGCCGCATTGTTAACCAGGACATCAATTCCGCCAAATGTCTTCTCGATCCAAGTAAATGACGTACTTACCGATGCCTCTGAGGTTATGTCACATTCGACGGCATTTAGTTGGCCTTTGGCTCCAACTACGTTCACCCGAAGAGCCTTTTGATTAAAATTTATAAATTCAGAACGAATTTGATCAACATTAAACGACGCTTAACCGACCTCTACTTTATCCTTACGCCGAGCAAGTCCACAAACAATCATTCCAGCTTTGACCAACTCTATCACAATCGAAGAGCCAACTCCACCAGTAGCACCCGTTACTACCGCCACTTTACCAACCCAACGATCCATAATGCCAATACCGAAAAACTTTTATTTGCTATCACAGAGGATGCGTTCGAATTCACCGGAATCAAGCGCTATAGGAACACACGGTGAACTGAGGATTCAACGGTTCGTGGGTCTTCTATTTATACGTTATTATTGAGGATCATCGACGGTATGAAATGTCTTCTATGGCAAGGCTTGAGCTTTTGCCCACCGATCAATTGAGTTATTTTCTGATATTTTAGGATCAAAGGAATAATTTTGCGATTGAGTGTGTGCATTGGGTGATGGCGGTGGGTGATAGATTAAATCTAAGAATGTATGGGCGCCCTGCACCAGGGTCTGCTTCAGTTGCTATTTTGATGACATATCAAATGATCCGACGGATTGCTAGCACTGTAAATGCATTTCAAAAAAGTAAGAATAGATTTCAAGATGTTTTACGATCAAACATTTTGCCAAAAAAAAAATATGATCGTGAATCATAAAAGCAGTTGTTTTGCAAAGTCAAATTATATGCCAATAAACATAAATGCTTAAAGAAATGTTAAACCTCAAATGCAGATTGATCCAAAAATAGAAAACTCTGTATGCTGTACGATGTGAGGACATAAATTTCTTGGTTTTTTGTGTTTGTGGATTTCGTTTCCTTTTTATGTTGTGTCTCGAGTGAAACGAAATATTTCAATGAATTAAAAAGTGATTTATCAAAAATATTAGCGATACGCGATACAAGTGAAATTAAAAGAAACAACTTCAAGTAATGTTTCTTCGAAATGACATCGACAATTTTATTTTTCTGTACAAAGATGTATTGGATGTTGGTTCCTTATTTACGGGTTGCATTTAGTTAATTAATATCACGTTGAGTGCTAGATAAGAGAAGCTACATATTATATTAAAAATAAAAACGACGATTGAAAGAGTGAATTGTTTTTGAGAAATGTTTCATTGGAAAAAAGTTAGCACATGTCTGAAGACTTTAGACAGTATTTTATACAACAATTTACATTCTAGAATTCATCAAGAACATAATAGCTTTGCTCAATGGCCATAAGATCTGAAGCAGAAAAAAACACCATAGTGAGAAACGCTGATTAAATATGTATGTCAGTTAGTGTTGTTTACAAAAAGAGAAAATTAGGACGTTTGTAAGCACATGCGAGAAGAAAATATGTATACATATTTTTATAAAGAAATATAATGTATAAAATGACAGTTCGTTAAAAATAATGTGCAAGATGAATCAGCTGACTTTGACAGTTTTGACTTATCTACTCTTCCCCTAATAGTGTAAAAATTCGAATTTGGACATTGAATATCACCGGAGTCATTCAACAGGAGTTGTTGTCCATCAAAAGGTTTTAAAGTTCCCATGAGGTATTCAGGGAACACCTTGTCCGTTCACTTTTAACAGCAATCTAAGGAGAGTATTTAGTATGTATTTACTTTAAAATAGGTATCTTACCATTTTTTTTCGATTTTGGATGGCGTTTTGAATGTACCCGATAGCGATAAGTGATTCAAAACTGATTTGTATTAAGGAGCACGGGATCGCTGCCATTATTTGTGAGATTTCTTTTTCGGTCGAAAAGAAGTCAATATGATTTTTCATTTTTACTTGCGATTATAGGTACTATAATGCAAGTTATGCATTCTTGCAAAAAAAATTAAGATAACAATCAAACATGACATTACGATGATAGAAAAACATATTTGAGTTACTGGCAAAAATCTGTATTTTGGACTGTAGCCTAAATGGTTGGGCTAATCGTCTTCAAGTTTAGAACTTAAGGTTATTTTGAGATTCTAAAGGAGTTTTTTTGAATTTTTTTAGGTCAAAAATTAACGGTACCTGTCATATAACCGTTATGTAAAAGCTTATTTTTCATTATATTTTGGTGAGAAAAAAATTAAATATGGTGGGCTAAGAACGGTACCTTCCATAGGACTGGTTTTTTTAACCACTTTTGATTACTATCAAAATTGATATTCAAGAATATTTAAGAAGCTTAAGTAATTTTGCATTAACTTTTTTTCGAACTTTTTTTTGTATTTTTAATATTTAAAAAAATTTTTTTTCTGAAAAATTAATATGTTGAAAACGGGTTGGTGATTTTTTTTAAATTTTGTTTTTAAATGTATGTTTATTATGTGCTTAAGTTTGTATTCTTAAATTATTAAATTATATTTACATTTCTTAAAGAAATAAAGTGGCGTTTAATATAATATATATTATAATAGGCGCGCGCACAAGAATTATATTTGCCCGTTTATGTTAACTAGACTGTGAGGGAGGGATAGAAGGTG
Organism: Platycheirus rosarum; assembly: GCA_963971375.1. Taxonomy (NCBI): domain Eukaryota; kingdom Metazoa; phylum Arthropoda; class Insecta; order Diptera; family Syrphidae; genus Platycheirus; species Platycheirus rosarum. The sequence goes on from OZ020509.1 coordinate 42,706,584, forward strand.
TCGATTAACGTTGGTTATGAATGCTTTCAAATTGAAGCTAGGTAAACTTTTCTAAATTTGTGTTGTTCGGTTAATAAAATAATCTCTATATTTAATGGTTGCTTTGAGGCAAGTTCCATTCACGGACAATGGCATGGGAGACAGCATTAGGTTTTCGACGCATTAAACTCCACACGGTTTCTATTACCCCATTTGAAATGGGGAGTTTATTGAGCTTACATATGGTACCGTTGTGATTTCACGTCCAAAGGCGAAGGAAGTGAAACACCAAACGAATATGAAAACCTGAGGATAGAGTCGTCAGCAAAACAGTTTACAGTGGTTTTGTTCCCTATTGTCCAAAATTAGCCATCTTGGTAGTTGATCTAACCTCGAGAGTTGAACTCCAAGTTGAAAACTGATTTTGTTCACTATTTCAACTTCTCATAAAGAAGTTAAAATTCACAAGGTAGCCAATTTGTAGTTTCCAAAAAGTTTCTGGGATATTTGTGACCTTGTTTTCATGATTCCAATGTTCAATTGTTTTTTATAAAAATGGTAAAGGGTGTAGAAAAGTAATAGAAATGAAAAAAGTAAAGAATGAAAAATTTACATTTTTTTAGGAACGTTGACGTTTCTTGTTTGAGAAAGAAAAATTGACCAAATTCCCTATCATGTTTTAAAGGGCGATGTATAATTTTTAATTAAATAAAAGAGCGCAGTTTATATGAAAATTTTGGAAATATTTTCGAGGTAATACAAATTAGTGTAAGCACCAACGTACAAGCCTCTCCAAAAGAAGAATGAAGAAACTGCCGAAAAGAAGAATCATGTAAACAAGGTCTTTTTGATCAACACAACAAGTTTTTATTTTACATTTATGTTCGTGGTCGTTTTTTCGTTAATAAACAATTTTTGTTTCAAAGAAAATACAAAATTAGTGACTTAAAAATATTAAATTATATATTTAAAAAAAAAAAATTGTTGTCAAAAGAATACTATTTTCTTGTTTGTGTTCAGATGATAGTGACGTAACACGCAAAGTCAGCCAAAGTCAGCATACCTTTCATTTCATTGTATCATGTGTCAAGGAAAAAATAATGGATCTAAAAATAGAAATAAAAAATAATTAATCAAAATTTAATTCATTTCGATACTTAGATCTTTTCAATTTTATTAAAATCCATTTAGCCGTTACCGAGAAAGTTTTGGAAATATTTTCGGGGCAATCCAAATCAGTGTAAATACCAACGTACAAGTCTCTCCAAGTCTCGCCAAAAAGAAGAATCATGTAAACAAGGTCTTTTTGATTAACACAACAAGTTTTTATCTTACATTTTTGTTCGCGGTCGTTTTTTGTTAATAAACAATGTTTTTTTTTAAAGAAACAAAATAGTGACTTAAATATATTACATTATATATATAAAAACAATTGTTTTTGTCAAAAGAATACCATTTTATTGTTTGTGTTCAGATGATAGTGACGTAACACGCAAAGTCAGCATACCTTTCATTTCATTGTATCATGTGTCAAGGAAAAAATAATAGATTTAAAAATAGAAATAAAACTTTGACAGGCAATTACATGTTTGACAGATATTATTAATATTTACGTTGAAAATAATACAGTTTGAACTTATAAAAAGTATCAAAAACACAGTACTTAATGGTTTTTAGTAAAAATGAAGTATTCCATACCACATCTTAAATAACAAAGAATTTTAGAAAAAAGTATTTAGAAAATTGTAGGACCGGTTTTGATAAAATCCTGTTTTTTATTTTTAGTTTTTTTTTTATTTTTGATTGTAATTTTGTTATGCTGTTTTTTAGAATTAATTAATTTGCATCTGATTTTAAAATTTTAAATATTTTTTTGATAAGTTTTAAAAATATTGAATTTTCAAAAAAAATCAAAAATTAATCAAAAATAGAAAAAAATAATTAATAAAAATTTAATTAATTTCGATACTTAGATCTTTTAAATTTTATTAAAATCCACCCACCCGTTACCGAGAAAGTCGAAAATTTAAGAAACCGTTATATGAAAGGTACCGTTAATAGACTTTTCCGGTAAATTTGGTTAGCTGATAGATACTACCAACAAAAATCCAGAAGATGAATGGAGAAGAAAGATACAGAAAAAATGAGCGATGGAAAAGCTTACGCAGTGGCCTTGCCAGTGTTCAAGAACACCTCTTCAGAAGAATGGGGGTATAACATTAACACTTTTTACTCTGTTAGGAATAAAAGCACACATCCCTAGAAAAATCACATTTTTTGATGATTTCAGCATTGGCATTAATGTCACTATCGAGAAAGCATAAACAGTGACCAGTTAAAGTTACGGAAGCCGTCCCAGTTGGCTTTCTCGTACATATAGACAAACGGTTCTGGTAGAAAGTTTTTCTTTAACTGATGGACGAGTGGAGGACGAGAAACTTACTGAAATGACACAATGGTCCGAAGTATCAAATGGAGAAGTTACACTATTGGTATACTTTTTAAATTGAGAAGTAATAAACAAATCAAGAGTATGGGTGGCTTGCCCAGGAACATCCGATCAGACGAGTCGACGAGACTAAAAACACAATTCTGATTAGGTCGAAATTTCAGGCCTACACCAATGCTCCAGCCTGACACTGTAGCGTCACAAAAAGTAAGGTTAGATAACATGAAAAACATCTCAGAAAAGAACAAAAACTTGATGTCTTCTTTTCCCATAAAATTGAAATGAATGTGGTTATCACATTGGCAATGCACGATTACTGATGTCCTAGTCCCTAGTGGTTTTAAATAAATAAAACCATAACCGCTTTACGCATATACATATGTATGTACATACATACATATCTGTTAATTGTATCTACATATGTAGATACATACATATATATATGTTTATATGTTTGTATGTATGTATGTATATGTATATATATGAGAAAATGATTAAAAAGGTACAATACCAACGGAAACGACAGGAGCGTGAACCCGTCCATAAAGACCTGGTTTACGTAAGCTTCCTTTTCAGCTTTTGGCGTTAAAAGAGTATCCCCCCCCCCCGCAATTGTTGTTCTCGTTTTTTGTTTTCTAAAAATGTAAACATTTTGTTTTGTTTTCTTTTTTGTCAATCGTTTTGATTTAAAAGTAACAGCACACGTATATGGTAGATTCTTTAAATATTTCAAGTGAGTACTTGGTGTGAATTCGAATAGATTTCTTTATAGGTGTCACATACTCATACTGCCATCAGGTATTCCTATTTATATTCCAGCAATAATCAACTTTGTTATCCGACCTCCTATAAGTCCTTTACAAGATTTCCCAGAGATAATTTCAAGCACCTCCATACCTCGATATGTAAGCCCATGTGTACATACCCTTGTTTTCGGTTCCGTTTCCGAGACAACTACTGTTTTCTTCACAATCGATCACTCTTTATCCCACAAACATTCTTCCTGTGTTCGTATACATAATGTCATCAGCATTTTTACTTTACTGAATTCTAAAATCTCCCGGGAGTACGTATAGAATTTATTTCAAACCAAAGCAACGATTTATTTCGTTTTCGATTCCTCCCGGAATGCTCCAAACTTCTATAAGCCAAAACCAGCTTAGCACAGTATCTGGAAAAGTCCTTTCATACAATTCGGCTCCGAAACGAAGTAATAATAGGTGGCACTGAAGGGTTAGAGGTGGTAGCACGAAAATAAAAAAAAAATGTATCCTTTTCCTTCTCTTGAAGGAACAAAGGAAAAAGGAAGCCAAACCCCCATTTACTGCAAAGAATTTTCGTTTTGAATCTACAGAACATTCCTTTTTTCATCCATTGTGTTCGTTAAAACAATTGGATAGGGCGAACAAGTAGTTAAAGGCACTTTAAGTCTGTCTGGTTGAGAGAAAAAGGCATCTGGGAACTGGGATATCGAGCAATCAGCCATTTTCACTATCAACCGAAAACTACTTGTATTCCCGGAATAATAATAATAATCGTTTTCCCCGCAAGTATAAATTTTCATCAGTAAAAATGATGCGGCCTAGTTTGCGGATTGGTTATATTTATATAAAAAAAAAAACATTCATTCAAGTCCTTTGGCGCTACAAACATAACTATACCAAACCCTCTTCATCCATCTGTGCAGCTCTGTGAGATCCTGGTATTTTCAATAAGCTACAAAATCGGAACAATAACCTCTTGTTTGCTTGTGCTGTGCATCCTCTTTCATGTGCGCAATGATTGCTCCAAGTCAAATTTTAATTTGAAGCTGCCAATTGCGAAGCGTTTTTTGTTGGATTTGATTTTGCTTTTAGTGTTTTTTTTTTTTTAATTTCATTTTTCTTTCAACTTCCGGAAATGATTTCGAAGATATTATATGAAATACAGATTTTGAAGAACATACACATGTTCCATGTTTCAAGAAACTAAAATGGAACTATTTGGGACCAAGAAAACTCAAAGAAGCAATTATATTGAGAAATCCTTATAAATATAAAGTTGTATTCAGAATACATTTTTTCTTCACATTTATCTAATTTAATATAAAAGACAAGACCAATCTAAATATTCCCAGCATTAGACAGCAATATCATATTTTGTTTAAGAGGGATGTTTTTAATTAACCACATATTTTTTAAGGATTCTTCTTATATTCGAATAATATGTTAGAAAGAAATATATTCTCTTAGAAATAATGTCACCATTTGGCAAAACAAAAACAAAATCCAAGGTGGTTAATTCTAAATTCAGAAGTAAAACCACCAATCCTATCAGGCCCGTGCCCAGGTATCAGACAAATGAGGGGGTTAGTTCAAACTTATTTATAGTATGTGCGGTTATGAAGTAAAATTTCTTGGTCCCGTATACATTAACGACGACTTGTGAAGAAGATACAACGAAGAACTGTACGAAAATAAAAGTCCAACGTCTCAGATATTAGGGTCATATAGAGTGGGATGGACATCAAAGCTTCGGCCCGGAAAATCTTCGATTCCACCCCGGAGTGGTGACGAAATGTAGTGGTATTGGAATTGCGGGAGGCAGTGGAGTATCGAACAATTAGCATTGCAATGAAATAGTATGAAAGAGATTTAACATGCATTGCGGCGGCAAGCTAAGTATGAAGCCACCTATTCATCAGTTAACAATGTCGTCTGGTTAGTATTACAACTTGCTAACCTTCTTAAATATTTTCACAAGAAAAAAAAAATTAAATTGCACGACTGGATCGCAAGTAATTGCTCATATGTGCGGTCACATCGTCGAATAAATTCTAAAAAGTAAGTAACATTAACGTATCTGAACTTAAAAAAAAGTGTCAAAACCACAACACTTAACGGTTTGTAGTAAAAGCGGAGTACGCCATCACACGTCTTTTATAATAACGAATTTAAGAAAAAGTATTTCGAAAATTGTAGGACGGATTTTAGTAAAATCCTGTTTTTTGTTTTTAGTTTTTTTTTTTTTTAAATTTATAAATTTTTGTATGCAGTTTTTTAGAGTTTATTAATATACATGCGATTATAAAATTTTAAATATTTTTTTTTGAAATTGTTTTAAAAATATTGATTTTTCAAAACAAAAATCAAAAAATCAATTTAATTTGAAAAAAAAATTATTCAAAATGTTGATATGAAGAATTAATTTGGCTACCTAGATCTTCTCAAATATGTAATTTGATAAAAATCCGTTACCGACAAAGCCAAAAATTAAAAAAAACCGTTACATGAAAGGTACCGTTAATAGACTTGTTGGTAAATTTGGTTCTGATCAAATGATAGCCAATACCAACAACAAAATTCTCAAAAGTTTTCATCAAAATCGTTGCAGCCGTTTTCGAGAAGAATAAGCTTTTCCTAAAAATAATATTTTTACTTCCCCTCGGGAGAATGCCAAATTTGAAAATAATCACTTAAGACTTTTAGGCTTCATCTCGTTATACATACTGACAGACAGACATTTTTTGCCACTCACTTTTTTAGACGCGGAAGTACTTATTGTAAGGGACTTTAAATGAACAGTTTCTAGGCTATATACTTCCCAGATGCAGCTAATAACTAAGAAGTTTCCGACATCATAATTGAAAAAGTCAGTGCTGCTGTAAAATTTTCATAAAGGGAAGGGATAATCTTTAAATTTTTATACCAAATGCGAGCCCCTTGTAGCCGACGGGATCTTTGCTGGCATGCTTGACCGGCCTCACGCTCGCCGGAGAGAGTGGATTCTTGACCCTTTTGGAGGCGCAAACAAAGAAGATAATACTTGTCCGCGAAATTGTGCATCTACCCACCCTACTGTAGGTGGATACTGCAAGTAAAAAACTGTGAAGACATTTTCATTTCTGAGAAAATTTTTTTATACCATCTGAAAGTAGAGATTTCAAAGAACTTTAAAAAAAACAGATATTTTGACGTGGGAATTTTCGATTGAAAATTAGTGTGATTTTTCGATAAAAAGTCAAAATAAGGTGAAAAAAATGGACACGACTGGATCACAAGTACTTACTCTTATGCGCCTAATTACATTTGAAAGCAAGATCTTTGACAGAAACAAGTAACATTTACGTTGAAAATAACACAGTTTGAACTTATTAAAAGTATCAAAACCACAATACTTGACGGTGTTTAGTAAAAAATAAAGTACGCCATCACACGTCTTAAATAACAAAAAATTTATGAAAAATGTATTTCGAAAATTGTAGGACCGGTTTTGATAAAATCCTGTTTTTTATTTTTAGTTTTTTGAAAAAAAAAAAACTTTTTTTAAAATTTGGTATGCAGTTTTTTAGAGTTTATTAATAAACGTGATTATAAAATTTTACATATTTTTATTTTTATTAGTTTTAAAAATATTGGTTTTTTTCAAAAAAAAAAATCAAAAATTAACTTTAACTGGAAAAAAAAAGTTATTAAAAATGTTGATATGCAGAATTAATTTGGCTACCTAGATCTTCTCATATATAATATTTGACAGAAATCCAAAAAACAGTTACAAAAAGAACAAAGTTAAAGAAACCGTTACATGAAAGGTACCGTTAATAGACTTTTCCCGTAAATTTGGTTCTAATCAAATGCATTCGTGCAGATTAAACATTTTAAGATAATAATTAAACATGACATTAAGATGATAGAGAAACATTTTTTAACATTCCTTAAAGAAAAAGAATTGCGTTTAAATTATTTCACTCAATACAATTAAACGTACTTTATTCGAAAAATAAATTCACAAAAATCGAATAAATGCTTTGATGTTAACTTTAATTTTCTTAAATTTTATTCTACAATGTGACCGCACATATGAGCAAGTACGTGCGATCCAGTCGTGCATTGTTTTTTTATATTCACGAATCCTAAACTTTCCTTATAGTCCCTATAATCGCAAGTAAAAATATACAAAAGTTGTAGATCTTTTTTATAACCTAATACTTTGCATTATAACTGTTTTCCATAAGACTTGTAGTGTTTCGAGATAAACCATATTTTACCCTTTAATTCCCCCTCCCTCACTTCCCCGTCAAAGATCACCCGTAATTTATTTTTCCTTTAATTTTTGTTCTATTTCCTTTTCATATGAGTATCATTTTACTATAATTTTTTTTGGTTTAAAAAAATTACCGACCATAGTCTAATAGTGCGATGTGCAAGTTTGTTTCAGGTGAATCGATAACAAATGATATCGAGATTCGAGAGTATGTGAATAAGAATAGAAAAATACCCAGATTCTTTAAGAGATTTGCGCATTGTGTTGGTTGATTTTGAAAAAAGCATGCGATAGACACCACGCGATATGATATGGATTGCACGATGCCCGAAGGCAATGAAATATATGGATAAGTCATTGATATGAATGACCAAGTCAAAACAACAAAGGAAATGTGCCATGCAGGAGTAACAGCACAGTTCCCAGTTCATTAATTTGTTCTTTGTTGTAGGCCTTGACTTTTTCCTAGGTAACGGACCTGTATGTGAATCAATTTTTCTTTACTAACGGTGGAGATGGCAGGCTGCCAAAATTTTAAGAGAGGAGATGAAAATCTCTCTTAGAATGTTGAAACTGTGCAAAAAAAAGCAAACTTACGCGCTGAACAACAAATTTACCAACTTTTTTAAACATCAACAAAAATATATTAAAAAAAAATTGTCCGATTAGTGATTTTGTCAAGTGATTTATTAAAACTGCAATTCAATATTTTTTTGTTCCATTGTTATTTATGTACTTTTGTTGAATTTTTTGAAAATGTTCAAGAAATACATATGCCTGAGCATGAGCCACCTACAAAATAAAAAAAATTGTTTTTTTATGACAAATGTGACTTGACAGATTTCCCATTTCTGTCCAAATAAATTTCTTGGGCTAAATTCGGCAGAAAGGCGAAATACTTTACTCTCTCGTGAGCTCTGTCCTCTTCCCGAAATTCCCCAATTTGTGTGTAAACTAAAAGTATTTGCCTAAATGTGGCTAAATTTCGTAGAAATTCGTAATTTTGGACAGTAAACATACAGACCTATTAAAAGAGGAGGTCCTGCATCCTTGCAACTAGCAGTTGATTTGGCGGTAGATTCTCTGGAGAGAGATGGATAGAGTATAGTGCGAGAAAGACTGTATTCCTATTCTGTTCATTTTTATCCAAATTCCGCCAGGCTTATTCGATAGGAACAGTTATTCCCAGGTGCGAAAAGTTTTAAATACCTTTTGTATTGTGATGACGATGTTAGGCATCAAAACTACTTCCGAAAGGTAAGCTTTACACGATAGTCCTTCATTCTGCTCTTAGTTACGGATCACAATTTTGGAAACAATAAGGTTGAAGAAACCACATTAACAATACCATATTGGACTTAATACAGTAACATCATGGCCAGCTTAGCCATGATTAAAGAAGATGTCATTGGAACCCAGTTTGAAAGTAAGAGCATGCCTCAATCTAACACTATCGCAAAAGAAAGAAAGAAAACGTCAGTAAAATTTACATGTGACAATCCCATATCTTCTTGGCCCATATAGAATAGAGATTCAAATACTTTTTATCAACAACCAAGTCAACGGCCTTGGCTCCGATAAAGCATCGCTTCCCGTGATATCAGCGAAATCAAGCATCGTTGCGCGTGGTTTGTGGAAAGATGGAGGACCGTCCGAAAACCAACTTCGTGCTGTTGACATGTGTTATGTGTTTTCTGTTTTCCGTTCTCCTTCTGTCTTCTCTTCTGTCGTGTATCAATGTCATCTTGTGTGTTGTCTTGTAATTATCTGAGCCGATGGCCTCAGTATCGAGTGCTCATAAGTGTCTCTACTTCGTAGATTTATCTACGGAGCAGATCAATATGTAATGTAATGTATCAACAACCACGTTCCTGGCTTCCCTCAAAAAAATTGGTTGCATTGTTTTCGATTGTACTAATTAAGATATTTTTTCCTTCAGTAAAATGGACATAAGGTATCATCGAGTTCATAAATGTAAAAATGCAGCATCACTGCAAAATACAATTTTAAAAATATGGTACCATTTGTGTACATTTTTGGCAAAATTTGATTTCATTATTGAGAGCAAACGTCAACACTTCTAGAAAAGTTAAAAAAAACTTTCCAATTAACGGTATTTGCTTGAAAAAATCGAACGTGAATTTAGCAGTGATGCTGCAGTTTTACATTTATGAACTCGAGTTATATCTTTTAACCTGTTAAACTACAAATTCGTCCAACAACCTTTAATTATTATATGTAACACTATACAAGCTCAGTAATTCAATAATAATGACTTTGTTTATAATAATCAACTTAATACGTAGTTACATAGTGCATCCAAAATTCTTCTTCATATTCAACCGTATTTATGTTTTGCAAATTATTCCCTTTCCATTCATTCATAGATAATATGAAGATATCCCTTTAATCTTGGTATGTAATATGATGATTCCTTTTTGGCTCATGATTTCTTCTTGTGCATTTCAAAATATTCTCTCCATCAAGTTAATTGTGTAAAATTCCACACCAAAAACACAGACACATCTGGAAGGATGTCGTATAGTTATATTTATTCAAATTAAATATCCTTTCCACCCAATCTTCTCTAATTTCGTTGCTATTAATCCTTAACTTATGTTCTCTGTTATCAAAGTCAAATTACCTTGCACTCCATCGTGGCTGTAAATCACATTTCGAATGGGGCTTCCAATGATATACAAGATAAAGACAAAGAGGCATCTCTAAGTGTCGAATGTTTCTAATTTCCATTTCATTTACACATAATCATTAGGCTCCAGCTAACCGCCCTAAATTATGGGCAAGTAAAGAAATATATAATTACTTATGTAGGGTTAGATAAGTGTTACTAAGAACATACCTATACATATGTCTATACCACCAATGTTAAAATTTGCATATTTTGCACTCTTTACATTCGCCAACAAAACATAAGGAGCTGGAGTTTCAAATTCTCAAACAGTATCCCTATCCCTAAAGACCTGAAGAAGTCTCAGCCCACGAAGTATGTTCTCTGTTCTGGTCTATCACATTCGATCAAGTTCCACATATAGCTACACTGCGTTTCATTCGTTTAAATGTTATTCTTTGATAATGTTTGTTGTAATCTGTTCTTATTATAAGAAAAAGTCAAGTTATGAAATTTATTAATTTCTTTATGTCATTTTTTTTAAAATAAACTTTGCAAAGTCTAAAACCTGATTTCTACTATCTTTTTTCTTTTAGTCTAAAGGTATCTCGTCTGCTCTAATCACTGTTTCCTTTTTGGAGTTTTTTTTTCCATCGAGGGAAACATGCCATCTGCTTCAGGTAATATATTTCTACTTAAATATTATTTGTATGTTGGTTTTTTTTATTAATATTTCTTTCAAGTCTTGGGTGAGTCCTACAGCCCATTATAAAAACAATTTCAGAAAAGTGTGTAGAAAAATAAATTTAATTGTCAAACCATGTACCATGTACCTTAAAGATAAATATTTTAAACAAATGCGGACTCTTTTTTCAAAAATTGTGCGACGAATTTTGCTAAAATCTTTTCTTTTTTTTTAGTTTGAAAAAAAAATTTGAGATTTCGTTATGCAGTTTTTTAGAGCTTTTTTAATATATAGCTGATTATAAAATTAAAAATTTTTTTTTTTTTTGGTTAGTTTAAAAAATATTGAATTTTCGAAAAAAATCTATACATATAAAAATCAAGCATGACATCATGTGTGAACGTTTCGCTAGTTCTCTTTGGTTGAAAAAAATGATAAAGAGAAATTTTGAGTCTAAAATGTTCACTATGGCGTATACGTACTTTTTTATCATTCCATACTAATCCAAAATAGATGTTTTTTTTTTGAAAGCATTGTAAGACTATGTGAAATTATGATCAATCAATATTCAGAAGAATAGCTTTGAGGACCTTGAAGGGTAGCTGACACGACAGACATTGTCCTGTCTTTTCTATGAATATTGAATTCGAGTTGGTATAATTAATAAAAATAAAAATCCAAAAATATATTTTTTTATTATTCTAATGCTTTATGATACAAAAGTAAGATTTTCCTTAACGGTTATATTGGCGGTACCGTTATTTTGAGGCCTTAAAATCCAAAAAGATTCACACACAGATACCTACATTCACATTCACATATCGCGTTATACACCCAGCCAGACAAAATATGCGTTATTAGTCGGGTGAAAATCCACATTTGCTTCATGAATCACCACTTCATCCACAAAAAATAACTGTTTGGTGCGGTTTGCATGCCAGCGGCGTTATTGGCAACATGTGGTTTCAACAGGATGGTGCCACAAGCCACACAGCACAACTTACAATCGATTTATTGAAGAGTAAGTTTAAAGAGCTTGTTATCTCAAGAAATGGGCCAGTCGATTGGCCACCTCGTTCGTGTGATTTAACGCCTCTAGACTATTTTCTTTGGAGCTACTTTATGTCATTGGTTTATGCCAACAAGCCGACGACGTTATCAGGCTCAAAGAAGTAAGTTTCCGATCTTACAAAGCCAACCCTACAGAGGAAAATCGGAAAAAGCACAAACAAGCAAGGAACTCATGCAACTCCGTTATAGAAAGAACCAAATTTTTGCATGACCAAAAATTACGGCAAAAAATTCTGCAGTGTCCCAAAGGCAGTAAAAATTTTTGGTCATTTGTAAAAAATATAAAAAACTCCTCGACATCTTCGGTTCCAACGCTCATCGACAATAACAAACCAATTGTTTACTCTTCAGAGAAGGCAAACTTGCTCGCCGCCCTTTTCGCTGCCAGCTCCACGCTGCCTCAAAGCAACGTTGCCCCTCCTGTACTTGAGAATGTAAATTTTTCCATGGGACAGATTTTTTTCCGCACTCTTACAGTAGCAAGAGTTCTCAAAGATCTCGATATACACAAATCCGCTGGCCCGGATGGTATACCCCCGATTCTTCTGAAGAGGTGTTCTTCCACACTGGCAAAGCCACTGCATAAGCTTTTCCATCGCTCCTACTCTTCTGGAATCTTTCCTAGAAGATGGAAAACAGCATTTGTCCAGCCTGTCCCTAAGAAAGGTGACCCATCCTCCCCCTCCTCCTACCGACCCATAGCACTGACATCCCTTCTTTCTAAGGTCATGGAAACACTGATTAACCGTCAGCTTAAGGAATATCTCGAAGATCGTAAGCTTCTCCATGACCGTCAGTATGGCTTCCGCAGCAACCGTTCCACTGGTGATCTGATGGCATATCTCACCGAACAGTGGAACAAATCTTTACATCGCTTTGGTGAAAGTAAGATTATTGCTCTTGATATCTCCAAGGCATTTGATAGAGTTTGGCATGAAGCTCTCTTATCGAAAATGCGTGCTTTTGGGATCGATAATACTCTTGTTCGTTGGATTAGAAGCTATCTCCTGGACCGTTCAATACAAGTTGTATTGGACGGATTCAAGTCTGATTCCCATAAAATAAATGCTGGTGTGCCCCAGGGCTCTGTTCTGTCTCCGACTCTTTTCCTCATTTTTATAAATGATCTTCTGTCTGTTACTTCTAATCCACTTAACTGTTTTGCTGACGACTCTACCCTCAGCTTTTCATATTCGTTCGATAATCCACGTCCTTTGCCTTCGGACGTACAATTGCAACGGTGCCGTATGTTAAGCTCATTAAACTCCGATTTATACAGCATTGTCAAATGGGGTAAAAGAAATCGTGTGGAGTTTAATGCTTCGAAAACTCAATGCTGTCTTCTGTCGTTAAAGCTAAACATTCCCCCAATGCCATTGTCCATGAATGGCACTTACATCGAAGAAACCGAAAAGCTCTCAGTACTCGGTATGTGTGTCAACGACGATCTCCGTTGGAACGACCATATATTTGAGATCGCTAAGAATGCTGCAAAGTGCTTAGGTTTTCTGTATCGGTGTAAGAAGTATTTTTCCCCATCTGATCTGGCTACAATTTATAAAGCGTTTATACGCCCTAAACTCGAGTATAACTCCCACCTGTGGGCAGGTGCTTCGCTAACATCGCTTCACCTGCTTGATAGAATACAAAATCGAGCGTTAAGATTGATAGGTAACAGAACTGCCGCTGAAACAATTGCCTCACTCGAACACCGACGCAATGTTTCATGTCTTTCCTTATTTTATCGTTTCTTTTACAAAAAATGTTCACTCGAAGTAGCCAGTTGCATTCCTCCCCTTAAAAGTTTCTCCCGTAATATTCGTCTCGCAAGGAATGCTCATCAGTTCACCCTTGAGCCTAATTTCGGACGTACCGTGAAATATAGGGATTCTTTTTTTAGCCGAACGACACGAATTTGGAATAGTTTACCCGGCGGGATTTTCCCTTGCCATTTTGATCTGCAAACATTCAAAACCAATGTTAATCGACAACTCCTATCTCTCCTCTCGCTATCTTCCTAATGCCCGCGCAGTGTGTTCTACATTAAAAGGGAAACACATAATCCCTTGTGCGCGCGTTAATTATAAAAAAAAAAAAAAAAAAAAAAAAAAAAAATAACTGTTTGGTGCGGTTTGCATGCCAGCGGCGTTATTGGCAACATGTGGTTTCAACAGGATGGTGCCACAAGCCACACAGCACAACTTACAATCGATTTATTGAAGAGTAAGTTTAAAGAGCTTGTTATCTCAAGAAATGGGCCAGTCGATTGGCCACCTCGTTCGTGTGATTTAACGCCTCTAGACTATTTTCTTTGGAGCTACTTTATGTCATTGGTTTATGCCAACAAGCCGACGACGTTGGAAGAGCTCAGAGCTAACATTGAATGCGAATAGGCCGCCGTTTCGGCCGAAATGTGTGGCCGAGTCATCGAAAATTGGGTCCAAAGAATCGACCGCTGCAAACGTGTCCGCGGTGTCCATATGAACGAAATCGAGTTTCATTTATAAATATTTTGATTGTACTTCAAGCCGATAGTAAAGTTTTTGAAATATCTTAAATCGTTTGCGTTTTATTTAAAAATAAAGTTGTCAAGTCCTTATTCGAAAACCCTTTAGTATCTTTTTTTTAGAGTACTCTACCCGACTGTTTTTCGAATTGGCATTCTAGCTCCAAAACTATAACGGTACCTGCAATAACTTTTAAAGAAAAAACATCTTGTCTCGTAAACTGCTCCAACGATTTTGATAAAACTTTCTGAATGGTGTTGTTTATGCAAAATCTATCTTTTGGTTTGAATGGATTTTTCAGGAAATTTTTAACTTTTATTTTTGTTTTTTGAATATTTTGAAAATGAATCGATAGTTTTTTTTTAATTTTTTTCCTAGTATAAACTATAGATTTTTTCAAATTGATATACTCAAAGAAATTTTAAAATATGTTTTCAAAGTTTTTCAAAAAAAAAAAATATTTTTTTCGCTGTTTGATGATGGATCAATTTGAACATGGGTTCCATATTAATTCAACCTGTAACAAAAAAATAAACAATTGATGGATAAATATAAGGGACATTCGCACATCAATAATTGCCTCTTAACTTACAAAATACTTTCGAAAGTCCAGCAATACTTTTGAAAAATTCACTGCTCTCAATCTGTTTTGTTTTTCTGACCAAGTTTTTGTGTTTGAGCTAAGTCCACCCAAGAACATTAAAACACTTTGTATAAATTGAGACACAGACCATATTGAGAGGTCAAAACGGTTAGCCAAATCCTGGAAAACGCAAGTTTCAGACCTGCGAAACCTCAAAAACATTGCATTGCATTTAGCTACACTGATTCTTATCCGGGCGAAGCTTTTGAAAAATGAATGTTTGAAGACTCGTATTTTTTTACGATGTCTTCAAAAAGAGATCTTTTAATACGAAAATGTGTCAGAAACACCTTTTCTGTATATGATGGAAATACATCTTCAAAATAATGTCTGATACAGTTCCTTTTTTTCTAATGTAAGGTTTGATGTAATAAAGCCACCAAAACATCCTCTTCATCCGAATTTTCAAGTAGACGATAAAGAGCATTATTATCTTCTTCATTATCCAAGCTTACTAATAAATTTGTTATTTCTTCGGCACTAACATATGTATATGTGTACATATGTTATACATTTTCTCACACATACATATAATGCAAATTTTAAGTTTTAAGAAATCACTTCACATAATCACAAATCGGACAATTTTGTTTTCTTTTTCATATTTTTCACGCGTTATTTTACTTTTTCTCAGTTTTGACATTCTCAGAGAGATTTTCATCCCCACTCTTCAAATTTTGACAGCTAGCCCAAATTTGCCCAAAAAGTAAACAAACAGAGCTACTATATTTAAAAACATATGATAAGGTGTGTACTCTAAGTACTCACTTAGTCGTACCATAATTTTTGGAAAAGTGAGAATTAAATTTTTGTTTACCAATACTACCCCTACAGTTATTGAAATGATATTTTGGATAAGTAATTTGATGTTAAAAGTACGGTAATTTGAAATAATTCATTTTGTAGACTGCAAGACCATAAGAAACAACTTCCCCTGCCATTATACTTATAAATAGTTGTTGAAGCTTGAAGAAACAAAAATTGTCCAATAATCTTCTTATTGGAATACAGAAAACAGCTAAAAGCCATTTTCAAACTATAGCTAGAAAATTGTTTCTATTTAATCACTCTTCTTACAATCTTTTTCAATATGGAATAATCTTTTTTGCTTTTTGTGTTGATAGCGGAAATAGATAAGGACACCCTTTAAGGACTCTCAATCAACAAAAAAAAATCTTTTAGACAAAAATGATGGCAAAATTTTTTTTTCAAAAACGGGAAGGCCATGTAAAATTGCAACTGAACTTCAGTTGCATCTTCCTCTATACCATATCCAAAGTAGTTCTTAGAGAGTTTTCTTTTCTTAAGTCTGATAAATGGGATCCTCTGAAGAAGAATCTAAAGCACAAAATCTCGAAGAAAGAGGAGACTTATGCAATGGCGGTTGGATTATTTCCCACAGGAATACTGAAACGAATTTCATGTGATACCGCTTAATCTAAAATGTCAGAGTTTTCTGTTTAAGAGATTTTTCCCATTACTTCTTGGAATATACATAGTACATATGTATGTGATTCTAAACATAAGATAAAGATGATCCTAGGATATTGCATCCTTGGTTTGTATATCCCAAGTTGACTTGGTAAAAGTAAACATTTATTAGAAAAATTTAAATAGATAGATATGCAAGACTTCTAATGCATTCAAAGGTTATTTTTCATGTTCAATTGAAGTGTGATTGTTTTGATAAGTGTGAACTTCAAGATGATTTTATAACTGGCAATTAAACTGCAAAATCTTGAGTTTAACTTATAAGAATATTGATTTAACTTGATTTTAGTATTTTTACTTGGGATTATAGGGTAAGTTTAGGATTCGTGAATTTAAAAAAAAATGAGATAACAATCAAACATGACATTTAGATCATAGAGAAGCCTAAAAAAGTTAGTTTCAAAACATGTCTGACTGTCTGTCAGTCTTTCAGTATAACTTTATGTATATTGATCTACAGCGTACAGCCTAATCGGCTAAAGTGATTACCCTCAAATTTGGTACATGTGGTTCTTTTGATATTCCTCAGAGGGGAAATTAAAATTTTAATTTCAGGCAACTAACGGTACCTGCCATATAACCTTTAGGTAAAAGCTTATTTTTTATCGAAAACGGCTCCAACGAATTTGATGAAAATTCTTGAAATTTTGTTTTCAGATAATAGCTATCATTTCATCAAAACCAAATTTACGGGAAAAGACTATTAAAGGTACCTTTCATATAACGTTTTTGGATAACGGCTCATTGGATTTCAATTAAATTGTATATTTGAAAAGCTCTAAGAAGCCAAATTATTTCTGCATACCAATATTTTGAATAATTTAATTTGTATGTATTAAAAATTAATTTTAGATTTTTTTTTTTTTTTGAAATTCAATATTTTTAAATCCGTTCCAAAAAAATAGTTTTATGATCAATTGTATATTAATAAACTCTAAAAAACTGCATACCAAAATGTCAAAAAAAAATTTTTTTTTAAACTAAAAATAAAAAACAAGATTTTATCAAAATCCTTCCTACAATTTTCGAATAAATTCAATAATATTTAAGACGTGTGATGGCGTACTCCATTTTTTACTTAAAACCGTTAATTTTAATATTATATAATATAATTTCTATGTTGCACATATGACCCCTACCCTATCACTGATTTTAAGAACGTCAAAAAAATGCTCTACAAATTCGCTTATAATAAACACAAAAATGTGTGTTTTTTAGAAAGACCCATCCCAGCTATGAACGGCATAATCAAGCATGGCCTACTATCACAGACATATTTCTCATTGGCTTTATTGAATACATGCGCCGTTCGTTAAGTTTCGTTAAGCATAAGGTATTTCAATTTAAATTACTCTGACTCATATATTTATTTGCCAGCTGTGCTTTTTTGTAATCACAAAAGATCTCTGAACAGAAATCGAGCATTCAGGGCGAAATTTGATTATTTTCTGAACCGACCGTGGTTTGATTGCACAATTGTGGAAACGCTCTTTTGTGGTATAATTTTATCTTTTTGTTTATTCCTTTTTTTCTTTATATATAAATATATAAATAAAATGTAAGACTAGCTCATATATTTTCATACAAATTTTAGTCTAAGTTCCACACTACATATTACGTTTTAGTGTCGACTGAGTATCTATATTCCGCTTTAACATTTTGTGTGTAGTATTACTTATGAAAAGTCCATTCATAGCGCCTGTTATGATGATTAAAGGATAGTGAATTCCATTAGCGTTCACTCCAATAAAAATTTAAGTTCCATTCAAATCGTCTATATGTGTACAAGCACTATTTCAAGAAAAAATACTCTTTAATTGGGAATTTGGAAGCAAATTGGTTGGGTGTCGGTTATAATGGCTACAGTTGTGCGCCATTGACTAAAAAATTGGCACAAAGTTATTGACGCATGCGTCGCGTAACAACTAAAGTGTTTAGTACATACTGCAGTAAATTACAAATTTATTCAAACAATAAACTTTTGCAGACAATGTCCAAATAATACCTATTATTATTATTATCATTCATCGTTTATTAAAATAATTTCTAATTTAAATTCTTAAAAATACATATACCCTGAAACGTTTAAGAAATCTAGTACATTCCTCGAAAGTCTTTTGCTAGAAGAGTATAACAGTCGCATCCAATTTTGTTCCCTTCATTTTGCATGTTCTTTCTTTCAAACTGACAACTGTCAAACAAATCTAGTTTTTGCTGTCATGTTGGCTTGAGGCTTGACACATTCCATAGCAGAAAGAATTTTCTATTTTTCTTAAAATTCGTTTTATTTTGTGCATTTAGTTAAATACTGTTTATTTTGTTTAACCAATATTTAGTTCAATCCTTTTCCTTATACATTTTGATTTAATTAAGATGATCCTGCTTCTAATATTTATTCCAATAAATAAATACAATGCAGAGATAATGAAGCCATTTACAGAAAAGTAGTCCAAATAATCAAACCAACAACAACACTGGCCCTGAACTAAAAGTGAAAAATATTTTAAAAGCTTTTTTCTAGTTTCTAGATACGTTTTTGGCAGTTTTTTGTATTTAAAGTTTGCCTCATATACTGCGTGTAATGCATCATCATCACCATCAGCATCGGCGTCGAAAGAAACGCCCCAATTACGGAACGCGAACCGTCGAGGTCAGCCGTGGCTATAATGGCTTCGGTTTTACAATCTCCGGCCAACAGCCGTGCATTCTTTCGTGCATTGTAGCCAATTCCCCAGCCGACCAAGCTGGCCTACGCGCTGGAGACTTTCTTATTTCTGTAAATAATCTAAATGTTTCAAAACTGCCCCATGAAACTGTCGTCCAGCTGATTGGCAACTCCTTTGGCAGCATTAAGATGCAAATTGCTGAAAATTACTTCTCTGATAGCTCTGATGAGGAGAATGCTATTCAGCACATGAATCGGGGGAAGCCAAGTTATTTACACCACAAGTTGAAGATGAATCGCTTAAGAACGTCCCCCCAGAAGCATCGCGATGGAGCAGCAGTTGGAAGCACTGCCTGCAGAGAACACGCTTTACGTCCAGTTATCGAAGACATTCCATTGCCAGCATCACTCTCATCGTCGGCGTCGCACAACATCATTCACTCGCCAAATGCCAGCACTTCTAAGGACATCTCGAATGTCAGTGCCATGGTTCGAGTAAATCTCGATAATGAAAATGGCCATGGAGTATCTTTAGAATACCGAGCGATAGTGGGATACTTAGGAACAATTGAAATGCCCAAACAAATCGCAATCAGCTCCAAACTGCAGACTGTTCGGAGTTGCATCAGAAAATTGCGTCAAGAAAAGCGTAATCCTACTACCGTCCTCATGACCATTCTCCCCAACTGCTTAACACTGCAGAGCAGTAATGCCACAATCTTAGCCACATATCCCTCTTCTAGGTTGAATTACGTTAGTTCTTCTTCAGAGAGTGAAAATCGATTCTTTGGTCTGGTCACAAGTGCGATATATTCCTCAAACGGCGATGATGACGAACAAGACCCGAATGGAGGTCAAAGAGATGTCAGCATCTCAAACAGTTGCCATGTTTTTGTAGTTGATACGAAAATCATTGAACACTATGTTCATGAACAAAAGGCGACCGAGTTTCGCATCACATGCACCAAAGATCCCATATCGAATCTGTGCCTTGAGTTTCCCAATAATTCGGAATATGTTGTTAATCTCATAAGGAGCATGTACACGATGAGAATTCTTCCTCCAGCTGCTAGAAATCCGGGACGAAATGGAGATGTCAATCGACAGCCGCAGGATGTCCAAGCCAATTCACCTCAGCCGAGCAATCACAGTGAGGTCACAACAACATCTTCAAATTCAGACTCTGGTATCGGATTTCACAATGACTGCACCAATATCTCGGATCGAATTTTAGTTGTGGACTTCCCTGGAGTGCATGTGATGGCAAATCGCGTGGGAAATGTCGGCGCATGTGCTAGACCAGCAGGTATATTCAACACCATCGAACAGTGTATCCCTCCGGTAGACACACGACTTACTGTTCGAGCAATGCCGGATCCTAAAGCTACTCCTCCACCACCACTGCCAACCACAGCACCTCCATCATCCTATGCCGGGCCAAACTTGCTGGCTAGCTTCAATCTAATAAAAAGTCCTATATCTAGTTTGGTGGCAACAAGATCCTGTGACGATGTACTGTCACTGATGGACCGACAACCAAATCGGAGATCACTTCAAATGTCCATGGATGACATATCGATACATTCAAGTAATCACATGGGGTATGACAACGTTTCGGGAAGATCGCCAATGAAGGATCATATTTTTATTCCGCCGCTTCCAACGGTACCAAAACATAACAAAAAGTCAAAGCAGAGCAGAGGTATACCTTATGAAGAGGGATGTTGTTTCCTTAAGGATTCAAGATCAGTTCCGATAAATAAATTGAGTCCCAAAGTCTA
Source organism: Platycheirus rosarum (assembly GCA_963971375.1). NCBI lineage: Eukaryota > Metazoa > Arthropoda > Insecta > Diptera > Syrphidae > Platycheirus > Platycheirus rosarum. The sequence continues at coordinate 42,727,506 of OZ020509.1, forward strand.
TGGTATGATGGAATCTAGAGTTAATTCAGCGAGTGTAGAAAATCTGTCTTCAGACGGCACTCGGAAGGCAGTTGGTTATTCAAAGAACGAACGTAATGTGGATCGTGGACAAAACGCAGATGATTTTGAGACGTGGGGCAGTCTGCAGAATATACACAAGACGGAGAACTATAGAGCATCGCCAAAGAAAACTGCTATTTTGGAAGCCACCTACAGTGAACCAGATTTGGGGGTAAGTCCAATTAAAATTATTTTATTTTAGCGTCTATATTGGTTGAACAAAATTCTTTGTATTGAAATTTAGTTCCTAAACCATTCACTCTACACAATTTTTTTTTTTTTTTTTTAATTGAGTATAACGCCATCCAGCTTCGAACGTTCTAGTCTACGCCACCCTTCTAACGTAAGCAAGGTCTGCCACGGTATCTTCTACCATACAAAAAACTGCAAGACTTTCCGAGCTGGTTCCTCTTCGTTCATACGAGCTATGTATGTGCAAAGCCCACCGCAGTCTAAAAAGATTTATTTTTTCTATAACATCTATTTCATACAATTCATGAATGTATCTTCTGCTTAAGACGCACCCAAGTCTCTGATCCATATGTGAGCACTGGTAAGACCATATGTGGAATACTAGCAGCCGTCCGCGTATTGCTTCCTTTCGGGTTTTCCAATAGGGACTTGACAACTTTGAATTTAGTTTTTGAACGCACCCTTTCACTAATCATCAAACTGTCATTGTCAATTTATTCAGTAAACTCAACATTTTCATCATGGTAAAGTACACGAGCGAGCAACGTCTGCAAATTATAAAAAATTACTACCGAAATTCGGAGTCGGTGACTGCAACTTTAAGAGCGATGAAATGTTGAATTTCGTCGCAAAATCATTTTCAGTGACGAAGCTCATATTTGGCTCAATGGGTTCGGGTTAAAATCCTCATTTGCTTTATGAATCACCACTTCATTCACAAGAAATAACTGTTTGGTGCGATTTGCATGCCGCCGTCGTTATTAGGCCATATTTTTTCGTCGACGATAACGATCGTCACGTTACTGTGAATGGCAAGCGTTATCGCGCCATGATTACCGATTATTTTTGGCCCGAATTGGAAGGCCACACAAGCCACACAGCACACCTTACAATCGATTTATTGAAGAGTAATTTCGAAAAGCGTGTTATATCAAGAAATGGGCCAAAAGATTGGCCGCCTCGTTCGTGCGATTTAACGCCTCTAGACTATTTTGTTTGGGCCTACGTTAAGTCATTGACATATGTCTACAAGCCGACGACGTGGAAGAGCTCAGAGACAACATTGAACTCGAAATAGCGGCCGTTTCGGCCGAAATGTGTGGCCAAATCATCGAAAATTGGGTCCCACGAATCGACCGCTACAAACGTTCCATTCATAAATGTTTTGATTGTACTTCAAGCCGATATTAAAGTTTTTGAAATATTTCAAATGATTTGCGTTTTATTTAAAAAAAAAAGGTGTCAAATCTTATTGGAAAACCCTTTAGTATTATCGGCTGCTATTTTTGACCCAATGTAGTTAAAGAATTGCACAACTTCAAATTAATGCTCCACTACCCTGATTTCTGGACCAACACTTCTCACAGACGCAACCACCATGTACTTGGTTTTTAGTTCATTAATATGCTGGCCCAGGTTTTGTGTCGCCTGCTCGATGAAGGATTGTTTTAAAGCTGTTGACTTCTGCCGACGATGTGGATGTCGTCTGTGTAAGCCAATATCTGGCTGGACTTGGTGACATGCCAGAGTAACGGATTGATTTCTCCAACCCCAGGTTAAAGAGGAGGCAAGCCAGACCATCGCCTTTTCGGAGTCCATTTAAGATGTTGATTGCTATGGACAGCAAACCGTTTACTTTTACTTGGTTTGTAATATCAGTCATGGTCAGCCTACATAGTCGTGCCAATTTATTTCGGATGGTCATGCTTTCATAGGCGACTTTGAAGTCTAAAAAAAGATAATATATTATTATTATTAAATTCTTATAAATTCTTTATTCAAAACACAAAACTCGTGATTTAAACATTAAACACAAATAAAAAAACTGTTTCGATATTATAGGCCTGATGTATATACTTATATAGATTGTTCCATTCTTTCTCACCGTTTAAGAATTGTTTCGCTTCTGGGCCAGCCATAAAACTCTTGTTGAAATAAAGTCTACGTAGTTTTAGAACAATTATTAGCCACCTTCTTTTCCGGGGCAATGTCTCTTGCAAGGAACTGAAAAAAACTCCAAGAGTAAAACTTGCCTCGATAAAGTGCATTTCATGTAGCCGTTCGGACTCGGAGGTAAACTCTAGGTCCCTTCCATTCTTGCAGATTAACAACACACACACACAAGAATGGTTGAGAGTATAAGTCACTAGGCTTTGGCTCCTTAACTGTAGACCTACTGTCGGTGAAACAATTGGCCCTCTCGAAATCCGACGCAATGTTTCATGTTTTTCCTAATTTTATCGTTTCTTTTATAAAAAAAATTTCACTCGAAATGGCACATAAGGTCACCATTGCAAGCACACGGTTTCCTCATCTCGATATACACAAAGGGACTTGGCGACACCCAGATCAAAAAACCGTCAACCAGATTGATCACGTTGCGATCAATGCAAGACGCCTCCAGTATCCGGCGGATTGGACAAAACATCACAATAGACAGGTAAAACTTTGAGGTAGTTAGGGACTTTGCTTACCTCGGATCTGCTATAACAGCTGACAACAACATCTCGTCAGATATAAAGCGAAGAATTATTCTTGCCAATCGCTGTTTTTATGGGCTAGGAAGGCAATTGAGCAGCAAATCCCTCTCTCGAAATACAAAGGAACTCTGTACATACAAGACCTTAATCAGCCCAGTCCTGCTCTATGGCGCCGAGGCATGGACTCTATCTAAAGCGGATGAAGATATCCTTAGTCGTTTCGAGCGTAAGATTCTTCGGAGGATTTTTGGCTCTATCTGCGTTAACGGGCTTTGGAGGAGAAGGTTCAACCAAGAACTATACGAGCTGTACAGCGACATTGACCTGGTCAAAAAAATACGCATATCACGTTTAAGATGGCTAGGTCATGTAGAGCGAATGGACAACAATGTTTCGGCTCGCAGGATCTTCGATTCCATCCCAGAGGGTAGACGCAGTCAAGGAAGACCTTGCTAAGGTGGCGCACTCAAGTGGAGGACGACCTCAACCAACTTGGAGTGCGAAACTGGAGGCAGCTAACCAAAGACCGAGCTGTCTGGAGAGGCATGTTCGTCTAGGTTCGTCCCGAACTGTAACGCCCCCTAAGTAAGTAAGATCTCAGCGCTGGTGTTGTTCTCTGAGTTAATAGCAGAGCCCAGGTAGACAAAGTAAGTCCTTAACTACCTCAAAGTTATAGCTGTCTATCGTTATGTTTTGTCCAAGACGTCGATGTTGGTTGTCTCTTCTTGATCACAGCAGAAAATTGATTTTGCCCTTTACTGTTAAACCCATCTTCGCAGCTTCCGTCTCAATTCTCACAAAAGCACTACTGAAATCGTGCTGTGTTCTTCCGATTATGTCAATATGGTCGGCGTATGCGAGTAATTAGCCGAAATTTTGAATGTCCAAGTGAATTAGTTCAAGCTATCAAGGAATCAACTATTTTCAACATTGCCGCTCAAATAAGAAAAAACGCTTAGAAGATTCATCCCCCACAACTCTTTAACAGTGCTTAAGGCCACTTTTTTGTTGATGACGACATTCTTCACAGATAACGACATTATTGTGAAAATCTTTTAAATTATCAGTAAGCTATACCTACTTTCCAATAGCTGCAAAGAAATCCGTTTTTGCTTCCAATGTAATTAGTCATATAAAGGGATTAACAGATAAAATGTCTGGCTTGAGAATGCATCCAAAATAATGTTGACATAAATTAAAACTTAAAACTTAAAACTGCTCGTCTTTCTTTCAGAAAGGAAATCACAATTAGCATTAATTACTTTTATTTCATTCAAAGTAAAAATTTACCCAGGCAATTATTCAATTACACTGCACAAGCGTCTCTAATTTCCTTCGTAAAGCACCACTGTTGCCACTATTATTAGGTACGACCCACACATTTGCCAAATCGGACAGAATGGAGCATATAATGCTTTCGGAGCTTTGCTTGAATAAAAAAAAGTTGCTCCCTTATCTCGAGCTGATAAGTGGAAATCGCATATCGCATGGTGGTTTTTGGTTAGATCCACACTAACAAATCTGAAATCCTATAGTTGGAAGTGGCTATTTGCTTGCCCTCAGTGTTAAAAGTTTTCTGTCAAACTAATGCAACCATAAAAAGTTCAGATTTTAGTTAGTCTTTTTTGTAACTCACGTGTTACTTGTGTGTGATAATTACTTTGATCATAATAATAAATAATGACAGTCAGTTCTCTGAGCTAATCTTTGTGCGAACCTCTATAATACGAAGTCATCTCCGGAAATAGATGACATCACTATAATCCACTTATTTGTTGTTGCTGTCAAGTTAAGTTGCAGCGTAGCTTCGTCCTCTTTCGAGAGTTAAACAAAAATATCACAAACGACAACAACGTGCTGTCATTTAATTCACTTAATTTGTGCCAATTAATCGTAACTAATAGAAAACTGAAATACAGACCTAATTTGTAGTTCGTGCGTGAATGTACTTCGCTGACCGTAAGTCGCTTGTTAGTCGCGAATCAAATTTCATCCAATTCGAATTTGTTGTTTCATACAACTTTTGTGAGAATTGAAGAATGTCAAAGAAGATTTCAGAACTTTGTATTATCTTATCTTGGAAATTGTTTCGCTCTTGATTCAGTTGTGTGACATATTTGTTTAAAACTTCAAGAAAAGAACTTGTTAACGGCGAGCGGTGCAACCATTTTAAGTGTAAATTAGGAGTTAAATTCGCATGTCAAGTTGAATGTATCGAGCATTACTGCACTGTGACTATGCACGTACATTAGATGTGCACAGAGGGTGAAGATTAAGGAAATTTAAACTCTCAGTAAAGTTTACAGAAGAGAGGAGCAAATCGATGAGTGAGTGTGCATATCTTTTTTTCGAAAAAAAAATTGTGTGCGTGGGTGTTAAAGGCGGAAGTTGTTGCATTTAAAAACATCGTTTAATATAACATCAAGGGACATGTCTTTAAATAACATGCTGGAGCTCGTCTGTGGATTATACTCTGAGGAAAACCATAAGGTGAGCAGTTGGAGAATTTTTTTGTGTAGAACCTTGAACTAATTTATTGTATTATAAGTCGAATAACGTCTATGTATATAATTCGGTTTGAATTTTCTGTTTGTTTTCAATCAGGATTACAGTTAAACGTAGCTTAAGAGTCAGTTTAAAATATTTATCAGAGCATGTGTACTTGTGTAGTCATTAACATTTTAACAATTCTTAAAAATATATCTTATAAAACTCAACCGTGTTCACACTAGCAGTCTTATGAAGGGCTGTTTATTTCATTTTTAAATTAATTTCACAGCCAATTAATTAAATTATCTGAGGAATACCAGGAGATGAAGTGCATAGTATTAAAGCAAAAATTAGATAATTGGTTACTACTGCACAAATCGAAGTGAAAAGAATTATACTGACTCTTGACTCTTTAAAGGATCGCCTGCTCTATGTCCAGTCCATATTTTCCTTTGAAATGTTGTAACGGTGAACGAAAGTGGATATGAATATAGATGATTGGCCTGATAAGTTCAGTGCTTGAAATAGTGTCGAAAGAATTTTTAAAATTAACCAAACAGGCACTCATGTAATGATATTTGGCATTATTTATTTTTATACTTCAGATTCTTTGATGTAGTATGCTTAGAGCAAGCTTCTTTCTACAAACAGAGGCTCATCATAAGTGCATGTGTTAGTTGTTAGTAAAATAATATAAAACAAGGCGTACGTTCACGTAGTTGGTAGTTATCCTTCGGACAGGTTACATTTGCTTTTGTTGTAATTAGCATGGCTATAAACAGCTGATTCCCATATGTTCCTTAATCACCTGGAAATCGGCTGTTTTAGATACGCAATGTTAGCCTAACACATGCAAAAAATACAAAAATTAAGTAAAAGAAAACAACAACACTGGTGAAATAAACATTTTAAACCCACTTTACTCGAAATTAAAGTCTATAGGCGAAGCATTAAAATAAAAAGTCTGATCATTCGGTTCAGAGCTTCATATTGGCCATAGTTAGTTTTTTCTATGAAAGTCAACATGCAGAAGTTCCAACCCACGTAGATGATAAGATCCTCTACGGTAAGTTAACCCAATACAGGCACCCCATTTTTTCTTCTTTTTTATATATATATATATATATTTGGCTCGCGCAAAAGGGACTTTGGCTACCCTTATAATGTTGAAAGTTTTTGTTTTTGCTTCCACGTTGTCGAGATTTAAGAAATAGATAGCGAAAACTCTATTTAAAAATAAAAAAATAAATATTTATTTAAATAAATACAAAAATTGAAAACTCCTAGGAAAATAGGAAAGGGTGAAAAAGGAGATATATATGCACATTTGTTTTAAAGTTCTGTAAGGGAGGGAGAAACAGAGTCTGGCAAGGCATTCTACATTCGCGTGGTACGGCTAAAGAAAGAATCCCTTTATTTGACTGTACGTCCGAAGTTGGGATCAAGGGTAATTTTTTGGACATTTCTAGCAGTGCGAGTATTACTGTTGAATTGTTTCAGGGGAGGAATGCAGCTGGCTATTTCGCTAGAGCATTGATTGTAAAAAATAACGATAAAATAACGAAAGGCACGAAACATTTCGGCGGTGCTCAAGAGATGTAAACGCTTCTGTTATTGTTCGGTCGCCTTTAAAGCCCTTTTGAATTCTATCTTGAAAACTCAAGTGGGTTATGGGAGCACCCAAATGTGCGAATTATTCTCGAGCTTAGGTCGAATATATGCTTTATATACGGTAGCCTGATCAGACGGGGTGAAGAATTTCTTGCATCTTCGAAGGAAACCTAAACACCTCGCAGCATTCTTGGCGACGTCAAATATGTGCTAATTCCATAGAAGGTGGTCTGTAATACACATACCAAGAACTGATAGGTGTTCGGCTTCTTCAATGCAAGTGCTCATGGATAGTGGCATATGTTTCGCTTTAACGACAAAAGACAACATTGAGTTTTCGAAGCGATTTCTTATACCTCATTGTACAATGCTGTCAAGATCAGAATTTAATAAACTTATCATTATTATTAGCCGTAGCAGTTTTACATCCGAAGAACATGGATGAGAATCTGGAAACGAATATGAAAAGCTGAGAGTCCTGTCGTCAGCAAAACAATTTATTGGATTAGTAGTTTCAGATAATTAGTCGATGATAAATATAAAGAAGATTGTCGGAGGTTTGGTGAAGGGTTTGCATCTGGAGCTGGATTCGCTGTTCCTAAAGTGGCAAATTAAAAGGATAGTTCCAAGGTATACCCTTTACGGAAAAAATATTAATAAAATTGTGTTGGGTGCTTCGATTCGGTTTTTATGAATTTCGTAATAGGGAGTCAATACCTGTGAAGCATACTTAAGATGAGGGCGGGCGTAGCTATTGTACAAGGAAAGAGTAATTAAGAGTTATTAAGGCATCCATCCGGTGTAGATCTCATGCAACAGGTTTTTCCATCTAGATTGCTCTCATAGGAACTAAGTTTCCACCGTATTCAAGAGACACTAATTTTTGCATAACATCTGCTTCACGGTAGATTTCATACAAATCATGATTTTATTTTCTTTGCCATTGTCCGCCCTCGCATAAGGGACCATCTATAAACATTTCTTAAGACTTTCCTCTCGAACGCGGTTCAGAGATCAGAGTGCTTTTTAGTAAGCATCTAACTCGGATCCGTATATAGATACCGGTAAATACTTGTACAACCGCCCTTTTCAACCGCATATTTTCTCTCCATAATATTTTTTAAACTCAGGTTATTTAAAATATTGAACTATTTAAAATTAATATTCCACTATCGGGGAGTATACTTCTTGCAGTTGCAGCCACAATGAATGCTTTCAATTCATTAATATGCATCCTTAGGTTCCGTTTCGAAGAAGAAGAAGAAGAAAACGTGAACAGCATGTCGACATCTACCCACAATGTCGATGTCGTGTGCATTAACCTAGCTGCCCTTGATGACGATAGTACTTCTTGGAACGTGCCAGAGTCATGAATTCCTTTTTTAAACGCCAAGTTTAAAAGGATGCCAGCTGGTAATATCAGAATGCATTAATACTACTTTACAGGGCTTGTAATTTTGATCTCAGCCAGGATTCTCAGTCTGCTGAATTCTAAGAAATCGTCCAAATCGGAGAATATTATTTTCGAAATGTTCGGCACAGCTGTTCCGAAGATTACCTAGATCAACGTTGTTGCGCCGCCGTTTATCATGATGATGAGACTACGGCAATTAAGATCTTGTAGGTGATGTTGAGAAGAGGTTCAAAGAGTCTCCTTTCTAAGGGATCGAGCAAACAAAAACAATGCTGGGATTACATTCATCATGCATGATTTCTTAAACTTAGATAAAGCCAACTTTGCTTCGTTCAGATCGGTTGAGTGGTATTATTGTTCTGCGTCGCCCAGATAGAATGCTCCATTCCATGTCCTCATCCATTTTTGACAACATCCATGGGTCTGCCTAATAGAGCAGGATTGAGATGAGGATTCTTGTAAAGGGACAATTTAGTTGTCCGAGAGAGGGCTACTCAATTGCCTTCTAAGCCCTAAGAAACAGCGATTGGCAAGGGTTATTCTTCGTTTGATTTCAGCGCTGGTGTCTATTCTGCCCAATAGCGGAATTCGGTTTGTTATCGGCTTATACTGCTGACATGCATACATACATATGTAGTTTTTCCATAATATCAGCCACTGCGATTCTACTACGATGTACATATGTATATAGCTTTGACAGTTTCCTTTCTATTTTGGTAAAACTTTTGAACCTCAATCATGCAGTAACAGGTCTCCATTTTTTCAATAGCACACTTCTTATGCTCCTTTTTATTCCTTCTGAGAAGTGGATGTTACTCTTACAATAACAATTTAAAAGCGAACTATTGATTTGTAATAATACACTATATTTTAGTTCACAAAAATTGATCAAAAGCTTTGAAGATTTTATCAACATAAGGATCCAAAACTCGAAAGTGGTTTTCCAGCGTGAAGCATTGGACGTAGAAGATATACAAAACTACAATTACAAGTTCAGTAGTCAATACTAGTTGAATATTTAATTTTAATTTAAACCATTTTATTATGTCTTAAAAAAATATGTTTATGGAAAATTATCCTTTTCTTCAGAACTATAAATAAAAGTTCATATGACGACTATGTGTACTAGTACCCACGAACATTGTTACGAAATGATATTATTTTTTTAATCGGAATATTAAAATAAAAAACTTCCGCAATCTATTTACATTTTGCGTTTTTAAAAACTTTTGATTTTCACTCCATGAATCCAACGGAAACAAATTTATTGAACAATATTGAATTATTTGAATTTTTCACATAAATTTCCAAATTAGCTTTTCATTGATTACCTTTTGGCTTCTGGGTTTTGGCGTACGTGCGTTTTCTTATTTAAGAGTATATTTTTCTACACAGGCAAAGAAGTTGTTAAAATATAAACAAACTTGGAAAGAATTTCAGAAACAATTCTGCAACATTTTACGTTTCGCATATTACGTTTTTAAGTTTAATACGTCAGAAAAAGAAAACAATAACAAGTTCATAGAATTATATTGGAGGTCAACTACATTTATGTAGGTTCTTAAAGATCGAAAACATCAATTACGTCAGGGACTCCGGATTCAAGAATATTTTTTATGAACTAAAAACTGTCGCGCAATTAATTTTATTATTTTATTTACTTTGTAATTAGAAGAAATCAGTAGTTTTTTACATAATCATGAATAAATCGAAAGGAATTATATAAAACAATGATAAACGTCAATATAAGATTTGATTTTGAAAACGTTTTGGTTTACTTTACGTATTAAGTGTTTGATAAGAGTTCTTTGTTGAGATTGACCGATATAATGTAAATTATGGCGTTGAAGTCATCCTTGGCTATTTCAACGCCAAAGTAGGCAGGGAGCTAGTATTCTTCCAGTACATAGGCTCGTATTTGCATGAAAATACGTATGATAGGTAAAGAGACCGATAAATCGCAGAATCCATAAAATTGGTAGTACTAGGCTCCCGCGTTTGTTTCGAATCCGAATCGCTTTGTGATGAAATATTACATGTTCGAATAAAGACGACTGCCCTGTTAATTGAAAACCAACAAGCAACACCCATATTCTAGGACTCGCTCTCAAATAGCTCAATAGGGGAACAGTTCTAGGGACAGATTGCCGGTTAAATGTTCATGCCTTATCAACAATGTCATAAGAACTGCTGACTTCATTAATGTTATGCTTACTCGCTCATAGGATTATGGATCTTCATCAAATGACAACAAGGGTGAAAGTACAGAGCTTTCAATACCTTGGAAGCTTCAGCTCTACCGAAGGTGGAATCATACAAAACATCAAAAGCCGTTTCGGGAAAGCAAAGGCTGTTTTCGGTATGTTGAAATATATATGGAAGACTCTCTGAGCTTAAAGACCAAGCTACGACTGTTTCGCTCACATTTTGAAACCGTACTGCTATATGGATGCAGCACTTGGAAAGTTAAATCAGCTGTAGGATTTTCTGGCCCAATCGAATATCTAACTAAGATCTCCTCAGAAGAACGGTCCAGGAATCATTTTTTTTTTTAAATTGAGTGATAAATGTCCTTAAAAACAAAAATAAATTATATTTGCCTTCACAAGTTATGTAATGCGCATACAATATTGTATAAATACAATATTGACTGACTGTACAAGCTGGTGTGTTTCGCTCTTCAAAAATTTATTAAAACATGACAATGATTTTTCAATTAGTTTTGGTAACAATATTAGCTTAGCGTTAGCCTATCAATGAAATAATAGGTTATCAGTCGTTGGGATTTTTCTATAAAAAAGGCTCTCGAAATAAACATTTTTTTATGTCACTATCAGACATAATCGTATTCATCAAGTACATACGCAGTTGCACAGTTTGTGTGATGATAAACTTTTTTTTCCGTGAAATGACGTACCAGAATGCCTTTCGATCGAAAGTAAATGGAATTCTCGATGTAGGAATGTTGTCCTACATTTTAATATCAGGAACATGATGTTGTGAGTAAAAATAGGTTTATATGAAGTGTTTTTTTAATTTTTGCGTTTAAAAACATGCATGCTTGAAAAAAATTAGAATTGTTCATATTTTTGTTTAAATCATTTTAAACTTCATCTAGTTCTGAGGTTACGGGGTACATCACAGTTAACCTAATTTTTCTTATTTTTTTTTGACAAATTGAAACTGAAATGTTGTTGAATTATTTGCTATTCACTTGCATGTATATAATGTACATATGTATGTTGTTCAATTTAATTGCATGTTTATATTTCTCTTCATGTGGGATGTGGCTACTATAATGACAAGTATGACATTACAAGTTAAAATACCATTACAATATAAAAAATTACATTTAAATTTAGTATAAATCCTCTATGTCTATAATTGGCAAGAGTACGATAACTTACTCTTACTGAGTTTAAAATTCGTTTTTTCAAAAACTGTGCATCGATTTCACTTGATTTAAAAATTAACAAATAGAACGGAGTATTGGCTTTAAAAAAAAAGTAAAAAATTTACCTGTAAGTATTACCGTTATTTTTGTATAATTTTTTTTTTCTTTGAGTACTTTTTTTTATGAAAATGCACCTACTGACCAAACGGGGGGAGATAGACCCCCCTCTAATAGAAAAAAATTCTTGTATTGAACTGTTCTACTAAAAACCGTTATCATTTCTTGGCGTCTAAGTTATCGTACTCTCCCCCTATAATTTAATATGACATATTTAAATAAAGCGCTAAACTGATTACCTACAAATAAATTATGTAAGGTTCATTTGGTATCAAATAATACGACTTTTGTTTTTATTATTTTTATAGCTGTATTGATAAGCGTTAAAAAACGTATTTAAACAAATCTTAAATAAATATCAAAAACAAAACAAAAAATGTAAAAACACGACTTTAACAGTCAAATAATTTTTTGAATAACTTTCATAAATTAATTTAAATTAAAGACATACATATAATGTCAAACTTTATTTTACTAGAAACCGTGTGGAATGGTGGTTGGTAAATTTTATATAAATATCATTTTTTTTTTTTTTGCTACTTTTTATGTACGTACTTGGTTTTGTCATAAATGTGCCCAGCCTATATCTGGATATGTATTGTTTACGTTGCATTCTTCTAGAGTTTTAAGTTTTCCTTCTTTATTAAAATAAAGCTTTTTAAAGATACTTATACTAAGATTTTGAGGCTTTAGAAACTTTATTATTATTATGCGTTAATGAATATAGTAAATCCATGCAAATTTTAATAAATTTGTTCCCATGTATAACTTAGAAGTAAGTTTTTATTGTGTCAAAAATTTGTGGTTTTATCCAGAAATCATAATTACAACAACTTTCGATTATAATTTAAGTATAATAGAAAAAATGAGATACAAATCTGCATTTTTCATCTTTTAGGGAATTTTTTTAGAAGCGCCATATGTATCTTAATAACGAATTGACAAACAAACATGTTTGAATATTCAATGTTGTAGAAAATTGTATGTTCTACAAAATATACGTGAACGACTTTAACATAGAACGTAAGAAAAAAAAAGTTACAGGGTCCACGAGGTTCAAAACTTGAGAAAATGTTTATTAACCACTCCTAAGTACTATCCCAAAGATTCATTAAGTTTCGACTAGCTGTCGACTGGACTAAATTTTTTTTTGGATATTTTGTTTACAACAAGTTGGATTATAAACTGATTTTGCGTCAAAATGCACCAGAAAGGAGTTCTAAGCCAAATAGTGAACAAAGTGCCGATTTTCATTAATTTTGTCTTTGTTGTGCAGGGGCCGGAAAGGGCGTGGTTGTAAAAAATTGTCTTTTGGTATCTATCGGGCGTTCCAAACATTGCAATTCTTGGCAACTATTTATGATAAAATAGAAGTTATATATATTGTTCGAAAGGGAATTTTTCGATTAACAAATACAGTAGAACTTCGCTAACTCGAACCATCACTTTCCAGAAAAAAAATCGAGTTATCAAGGCTTCCAGTTACTAAGTAAAATTCAAAATTGATATAGGTACATAAATGTATGTATGTATTTATTTGCGAAAGAACACAGAAAACGTAAAGGAACATAATTATTATTTAAAAAAGTCTGTTATACACGATTGATTTTTGTATTTTGGTTTTCAAAAAAAAACGATTCAATCAAATTTAAACCACTATACATAGAATGAATCTGTTGTTTTTTCATTCGCCTTTAAATATAAACGCAAAGTGCTTAGCGAGCTTGCAACCAATTCGCTTGAAGGTGGTTGAATAAAATCATCCTCCCAATCTTCCTACATCACTGTCATCGATATTGCCGAGCTGTGCAGATTCGGATTCATATCTGAATATCTCGACAACATCTTCATCTGTGGGAAACTCCGAACTCCGAAGTAACAATATCGGCATCCAATACTAACCTAGTAATAGTGTATTCTAACACCCTTACTAACAAGAAATTCGACAATTCTTACTCATACATAAAGAAATCACGGTTTTCTACACGTATGTATACTAAGTTATAGAAACCTACATATGTATGTATAAAACGAACTTATAAAAATCCCCAAGTTCTGGGGATTCCCCTTCAAAATTCGACTTATCGAAGGTGACGCCAAATAATACCTTCGAGTTATCAAGACATTCGAGTAGAAATCCGACTTATAAAATAATAATTACATGTAAATTTGTTGGCGCTATTGACAACCAATTTAATTTGAGTTATTAAATATTCGAGTTATCGAAGTTTGACTGTAAATATTACTCGCCAGAGGCAGTGTCCCGGAAATAACGTAACTTTGATGGAGAATCGAACCCCGACCCCTTGGCATAGAAGTGTGACATAATAAATACTTTATACCACGACGCAGTATATTTTTAAGATACACTTCACAAAATAAATGTGAAATACTAATGTCCGATAATTTCTTACTCATTTCATAACCACCATTTAAGGCTTGCAACTGAGTTTGAGATAGAACTCAGAACAAAACTCAAAATTAAAATGTTTTTGTTGTTCTATTCTCAAACGAACATTTTAAATTCTTTTGGATTGATCTGTAATTTAATTCAGAAATAAATTGAATTTCGGTGATCAACTCTAAAATAATATGGTTGAAAATTTGTGCTCCAATCAAGACTTCAATGATCAATTTTACGCTGATAAAGAATTTTTTCAGAACGGTAATCGAAAATCTTCAAGTGGTGTTAAAAGATTTGCAAAACCATGTCTAGTAGGATGATTACAAAAAATGTGGAAAAATTTAGGATTGGATTATTTCCACGTTTAATCTTTTTCCATGTGATATAATTAATTTTTGGTCTTTTATGACAGCTGTTCTTTGCCAAATTGTTTTCGCTTAACACAAAATCGCTTTGGAGAATAAAGACAGGGCCAATAATCTGCCAAAAAAGTGACCAGTTGTACCTTCTATAATGGGCTTACAGTGTCAATTGTATTTTCATTATTGGAATTTCGATTCACCCAACTTGAAAATATGCAAATAACAGTACGCAACGCATTGCATGCTCTGCACACTGAATTATTTAAAAAAGAGATGGTTGTCTGTATGGCAGCAACACCAAAATACAGCCCGTTAGCTCACACCCACAAACCCTCTCGTTAAATCCACACACACACCCCAATATCTACATCTACTTTCTACTTTATCAAAACTCCGCCTATTTTGTATTTCTTTTTCTCTTTGAATTTGAGTGGAATTATTTTGGGAATTTGCGCCTGTTTTTTTTTTCATGTCCGCCTGTTGCTTGCGATCGATTTTGGTTGAAAGAACCACAGAATCGCGGTTAGCATGAGTGATGAGTCTTATCAGCATGAATCATGTTATTTCGTACGTGTAGCCTGTCATCGATTTATAAGACGTTATCACGTTGAAAAACTGACAAAAGTTGAAGAACAAGAGGAGTTACTGTAGTCACTATATTTTACCTCAAATATAGGTATTTGTTGATATGTAATAATTAAATACCAGGGCACGGTGTGTGCACGAAGAATATAAAAACATTATATATTTTCTGACCAAAAAAATCGTTACAAAAATATTTAAATTTACACAGAGTTCCATTGACCACGCAACTACTTCCTTAGAAGTCAGTTCCATTCCAATAAAACAATTTGCCAATGAATGTTACTTTCTCAGCGTAGCCTTTACTTATTTGTTTAAGTCGGCAAAAGTAAGAAAGAAAATCTACATGAAAATGCATTGCTCACTTCCCATGACCAACCTAACCTCAACAAAAAGAACAAAAGACACAAAACCAAAGAAAGAATTTTTCTTCTATAAGGGTTCGCTCGTTCAGATAACTATGCAACAAACACAGCACAAGGCACCTGTCTTCGGCAACATGCCACGGTCATTAAGCATATGACCTGTCTTTTCTATAACCATGACCAAGACCGTGTTTCTAGTGTTTTGAGGTCGAGGCCATACTATAAAACCGTTTAAATACTATTTAATATCAAAGTGTTGCACCTTGCTGTGGCAGTCAAATACTTTTATATTACTTATAACTACCCTGGTTTTAAGTATCTGATGGCAAATGAAGGTTAAAATGTAAATTATAGTCTAGTTAGTTTGACATTAATTGTTAAACAAATTTGGAATAACAACTAGTTACATATCGGTCGTTTATGGTCATCTATCGGAGTGTCATCGATTTAAAAAAAAAACAGAAGAATTGTTGTCTTTTTAAAAGTACTGATTGTATGTCAGATGCTTGCAGTTTGACAGAACTTCTCACTGTTTAATAAAACGTTTCGTTTTGTTCTAGCGTTATACTAAGGTAATGTTTGGGAAGAGTCAAGGATTACGTTATTCTAAAGAACATAAACATGACATATTTTGTTTTTGAAAAAAAATATTATGCCTTTTTAGAGTATATCAGTATACAGCTGATCCAGTGGAAAAAATCGTTACATCGCTTTGCTAAAAGAAAGATTATTGCGCTTGATATTTCCAAGCATTTGATAGAGTTTGGCATGAAGCTCTCTTATCGAAAATGCTGCTTTTGGGATCGATGATACTTTTGTTCTTTGGATTAGAAGCTATTTTCTGTGCCGTTCAGTACAAGTTGTATTAGACGGTTTCAAGGCTGATTCCCACAAAATAAATGCTGGTGTGCCCCAGGGCTCCGTTCTGTATCCGGCCCTTTCCCTCACTTTTATAAATGATCTTCTGGCTTGTACTTCTAATCCACTTAACTGCTTTGCTGATGGCTCTACTCTCAGTTTTTCGTATTCGTTCGTCCTTCGCCTTCGGACGTACAATTGCAATGGTACCGCATTGTCAAATAGGGTAATAGGAATCCTGCGTAGTTTAATTCTTCGATGTATTTCCTTATTTTATCGGTTCTCTAATTAAAAATTTTCATTAGAAGTTCATAGCTGTATTCCTCCCCTTAAAAGTTTCTTCCGCAATACTCATCCTTTTAGCCCAATTTCGGACGTTCCGTGAAATATAGGGATTCTGTTTTTAGCCGAACAACACGAATTTGGAATAATTTACCGGCGAGTACAAGCAGTCTACAGATTTTTACTTGCGACTATAGATACTATCATGCAAGTTATGCATTTGTGCAGATTAAAAATTTTGAGATAACAATAAAACATGACATTACGATGATCGAGAAACATATTTGAGTTACTGGCAAAATTATGTCCGTCTGTCTGTCTGTCTGTACGGATGTATTTTGAACTGTAGCCTAAACGGTTGGGCCAATCGTCTTCAAATTTAGAACTTAAGGTTATTTTGACATTCTACAGAGGAGATTTTTCATTTTTTTTTTAGCTCAAAAATTAACGGTACCTGTCATATAACCGTTATGTAAGAGCTTATTTTTCTCGAAAACGGCTCCAAGAATTTTTATTAAAAAAAAATCCGTGTACTTGTATGTAAGCATTATATTTTGGTGAAAAAATAGGACCGGTTTTTCGACTTTCTCGAAAACTGGTCATCCGATTTCAGCCAAAATTAATATTCAGGAAGATGTTGGTGCCTATGTAATTTTTTTTAATATTTTCGAAAACTTTTTTTTTTTTTTTTAATAATTTTCTTAATTTTTTTTCAAAAATCAATATTTTGATGGATTTTTTTTTATTTAAAAAAAAAGTTATTAAATAAAAACCGTTTTATTTAAAAAACCGTTCCTGCGACTAAAAAAATCATGCATTTTCACATTTTTTAAAGAAATAAATTGGTGTTTAAATTTGTCGGCTGAAAACTAATTTACGTACTTCTTTCAAACAATCAAAAGTCAGAAAAATCGAATAAAAAATTTGAATTTCCTTTAATATTTTTTCAAATTTAAGTCGAAGCTGTGACCGCAAGCGCACATAAGAGCAAGTACGTGCGATCCAGTCGTGCAATTTATTTCCCCTAAAATCGCCAATAATGTTGCATCCGTCTTTATAAGCAGTAGTAATTTCACTTTTAAAACAAATAAAAAATGTTTTGATATTTCGGAGCAATTCTGAAGTTTTCGAAATCGATTGAAATGTAGAAAACGCAATTTCATTTCACGTGAAATTGAAAAGTGATTTCAATTCGATTTCGATCGAAATGCAGAACATGGGTGTTAAGCTTTTTAAGTGATTCGCTAGAAGATAAATTTATTTTTTTTCATAGCTCGAGAAATAATGGTGTTTGTCTCGAAAATTGCACTAACAATTTTGATGAAAGTTTTGAAACTTTTTTATTGTAGCTATGATTTATTATTTTATAAATACAAATTTCCCAGATAGTTCTATTATGATAAATTTCTAAGTGTTTTTGTGTGTGTTTTGCTAAATGTTTTTGTTTTGTTAATTTTAGACTTTCTCGTTAACCGCTCATTGGATTTTTAACAATTTTTATATTTAAAAAGATCTGTGTCATATAAATTCTGCAAGTTAACAATTTGAATTTTTTTGTGTTTATAATAAATTTTTGATTTTTTTGTTTTTTCTTACATTTTTCAATATTATAAAAACTAATCAATACATTTTTATTTTAAATTTACCAATCAGCTGTATATTAACAAAATCTAAAATACTGCATACCAAAATCTCCCAAATATTTAGTTTTCTTAAAATAAAAATAAAAAGCACAATTTTATCAAAATCGTGCCAACAATTCCCGAAAAATTTGTTTCATATATTCATTATAATTTAACATGTGAAACGGTTAACTCCATTTTAACTAAAAACCAACCGTTAAGTGTTGTAGGTTTCAAAATGTCGATAAGTTTAAACCATGTTATGTTCCTTGTTTAGAGTAAATACGTGGGACCCAGTCGTTCCCATTCTTTTACTTGTGCTAACAGCTTGGCAATTTGTGGAACTCAACAAAATAACCGTTGGCACTGGGATTTTTTTCCAGCTGCAGCGCCGATTACAACTACATTATCAACGCTGCCAAATGCTTAGGGGTCTGAATCAGTGCAAGAAATATTTCACACATTCGATCTGGCTATAATTTATAAAATGTTTTTACGTCCTAACCTTGAGCTTAACTCCCATCTTTTGGCAGGTGCATGATAATTGTCACTGCACTTTCTGTCCAACTAGAAACCAGAATGTAGTGTTAAAAATTGATTAGAAATTGAACTTTCATTTAATTCCATCTCTGGAACATCGCCGAATTTTTTGTATTAGTTTACTTGTTTTATTTTTTTTTTTTATAAATAGATTTTTCTACAGTTGCACGTAACAGTTTGGGATTCACACAGGTCACGATCTCACGATATAAAATGAGTACCTTAAAGTTTAAAAAAGTTTTTAAACGATTAATTTTTTAATATGCTGGAATGTGATACTTATAAGAATAGTTACATTTACAATCTGTACCTATTGCAAATAGAAATAGTTAACTCTTATATGAGTAAGTAATAACACATTCCTTTAAAAACAAAACAATGTGATTAATGTAAATATATGTATGTATGTATGTATGTGTTCAAAAACTGATAACGTCATTGTCATTATACATACAAGAATAGCGAAATTTATGTCTAGAAAACAAATGACACAATGAGTTTGCAAAACTTATTTTAATCGGAAGTTATCAAATGAATTCTTAAGAAAAGCGTACATTGCTCGAAAAGTAAGTTAAATGTTTATCTTAGAAAATTCATCCGCTAAAAAATGCATTGTTATGTAGAAAAATAGACAAAAGTGATTAACTAAAATTACTCCGCTAAATTAAACTATAGCCTAAAGGGTTTGGCCAATCGTATTCAAATTTGGAACAAAAGTTTATTTTGACGTTCTACAGAGGACTTATTAAAAAAAAAATTATTTCAAATATTAACGGTATCTGTCATATAACCGCTAAGTAAAACCTTATTTTTCTTGGAAACAGCTCCAAGAATTTTTATAAAAAATAATTAGTGTACTATTGTAGGTGTAGGTTATATTTTTGGTGACAAAAAAATTCAAGATGGTTGGCTATAAACGGTACCTCCCATAGAACCGTCTTTTTTTCTTCGACTTTCTCGAAAACTGGCCATCCGATTTCAATCAAAATTGCTATTCAAGAAGATGTTAGTAATTTTATTTTAAAAAATTTCGGAAACTTTTTTTTTTGTATTTTAAATAATTTTTTTTTTAAATCAATATTTTGAAAACGGGTAGATAGATTTTTTTTTTAATTTAAATTTTTAATCACGTGTATATTTTTAAACTCTAAAAAACTGGATACTAAAATTTACAAAAAAAAATAAAAATAAAAAACAAGATTTTATTAAAATCCGTCCTACAATTTTCGAAATACTTTTTTCATAAATTTGTTATTATACCAGACGTATAATGTTGTGGTTTTGGCAATTTTTATAAGTTAAGATAGTGTTATTTTTCTACGTTAATGTTATGTATATAGTTACTTATTTTTACTTGGAGTTATAGGTACTATAAGGCAAGTTATGGATTCGTGCAAAGAAAGAAAAATCTAACAATCAAACATGACATTACGATGATAGAGAAGTCGAAAAAAGTGGCTCCGGAAATTCCGTCCGTCTGTCTGTCTGTCTGTCTGTTCGCACCTCTACCGATTTGCTTCAAACTTGGTATTTAGTATTTATTTGGTAGTATCTCGAAGGGTGTTTTTCATTTTTGCTCTAGGTCGAAAAATAACAGTACCTTCCATACAATCTTTAAAAAAAAGTTTGATTTTCTCGAAAATCAATACATCTTTCAGTTAGAATGATTTTTTCGAAATTTGTATACCTCTCATAGAACGGTTTTTTTTTTAAATGCAATTTTATGGTAAAGCATTATCCCGATTTCAATAAAATTTGGCACACAGGAAGTCATTTTTAATTCAATTAATATTGCATTTCAAAATTTTCAAAAACTTTTTTTTCGATTTTTTTAATTTTTTTTAAAAAGAAATTGGTTTTCGAAATATTTTGAAAACGGGTTGATTGAATTTTTTAAAATAATTTTCACAGATGAATACTATAGATTTTCTTATAAAGACATTCTAAAAATAAATTTAAAATATTTTTTCGAAGTTTTGCAAAAAAAAACGACTAGAAAAACTGGTCGAACGATTTTCAATATTTTTTTTTAAATTTTATTGCATACTTAGTTTTTCCGTGAAAACTCTTAACTAATTAAAAAAATTAAAGAATTTTCAAAAAAAAATATTTTTTTTTATTTTAATACATACATATGTATATATGCAGCCACTTAGCAATTATCTAGCATAAGAACAAGTTCGTGCGACCCAGTCGTGCAATTTATTTTGATATTTATTCAGATAAAAATCAATAAACTTATTTTGCACTAAATCTTCCAAATAATGTGGCATTTTTTTCATTCATATCTTACTTATACTATAAAAGTGAATGTATTGAATATTTAGATAAAATTTTGTAAGAAGATGGTTGAGGTGCTGGATTCCGTAAAAATCCCCGATTCCTGTGGAAGAGGCTTCATTGTGCCCCAACAACTGAAAGATTTTGTGATATTTGAAGGATGGAAAAGTTACAGGATGCACTTTACTAATTTTATTCTTAAAAATGTATGGTTTCTGCGGGAGAAATCTACATTTTCTTTAACGGCTTTTGATTTTTAAAATAAACCTTAATCTGAAGTCATGACAAACGAAATTTGCATCTTTTAATTCAAAACATTCAATAAAATTCTCTAAATCCTTCAGCAGAAAGTTGTAACTCTGTTGTTTTTCGAGCGTCAATTGAAGACTATTTTGGAAAATGGGGGCAGGACCAATAGTCCAACGTCCTAATTGCTTCATATTACATTGATTTAACTCTGAGTCAATTTTAGTGGTTTTATCCAGAAGTGCAAAATATGTATGTACTTTAACTAGATGTACTCATAACCCTTGATTTTGTCAAGGATCTTGGATTGCAAGTAATAGGTGAATAATATATTCATATATAATAATTTAAAATTAAAATATAAATTTTAACTGATGCATTGACTTACATACATATGTGCAGGTTACACAGTGTAACTGAAACCAGCTGAAGCACAAACCGCCAAAATACACTTGTCGCTGTAAAAAAAAAGTAAATAATGTAGGAACCCAAAAATCAGTCAACCAACAGTTAATTATTACTGCTATCCCCTTTTTGAACTCCCTACACATGGCATTATATAAAAGACTCCTCGCCAGCAGTGTTTCCTATGTGTAAGGTAAGGGAATTTCCTTGTCCACTTTTTCTAAACGAATACGCCAAATGCCGAAACTCTCTTTAAACAAGCTAGGACAGCAGTAACAACCGACAACAACAACAACAACAAAAAAAGTATCTACACACCTGTAACCGGGAAGTATCGCCGCACGAGCTACCCAAACCCGCGCTCCGACTCACCAGTCACCACACAGGTCATAATGACATCTTGCCAGTTCGTAATCGTGCTGGAAACCACCTTGAGCCAAACCAGCAACCACTAGTCACAACCACATGATTTCTATCGACCGCTTTCAGTTTACTTTACAATTTCCATCGAATGCTACCTATGTAGAGGAACGATCGTGTGAAACTATTTGTTTATAATCAATAAATCCAAATTAAAGTATCTATAACTCATTGTTTAAATTCGGATGTCTGAGGCGCCGCCGCCGTTCGTTATTCGCACTCATTTCCTTCAAAACATCGACTTCGTGTTCCCCTAAGATAGTTTCCCGACAAATGATAATCTAGGAACCATACCTGGCGATCATTTAGCACTTCACAAATTTCCACCGAATAAATCTGCAAATAAAAATATTTCGCGGAATGTGAAATCAGTTTTTTTTACTCAATTTTCAAAAAAGTTTACGTGTAAACAAAATTCATTAAACCTCGTCATAGTGAGTCATTATTCAAAAGT
Organism: Platycheirus rosarum; assembly: GCA_963971375.1. NCBI lineage: Eukaryota > Metazoa > Arthropoda > Insecta > Diptera > Syrphidae > Platycheirus > Platycheirus rosarum. The sequence goes on from OZ020509.1 coordinate 42,750,084, forward strand.
AATTGATTTTAAGTGCGAAACAATTGTTCGAATGAATTGCCGAGCTAAAATTGTTTTAAAAATTTGAATTTGGGTAAAATTATTATTTACACTTGCGTTGAGGATCATTTGGCGATATTTTTTTGTTTTGGAGGAATTTTCTTCGGACGATGCTAATGATGTTCATTTGTAAGTATTTTTTTTTTTGAAATATTTAACAATGAATTTCATGACTTGCGATGTACTTGACTGAGAATCGTTCCGCCGAAAAGAGAGTAAAAGAAAAGATGAATAGTGCGTGGGGGTTTCTTCAAGTTCAAGATGTTTTCCAGAGATTTTGAAACGTAATGCAATTTTTTTCATTGTGTTTTCAATATTATCGAATGATTATCGATTTCCTTTCAAATTTTAATAATAATTTACAAATTAAATAAACTATGTGTATATGTTCGAAAGTTTTCCATTTCCTAAGAGTTTCGAATGAGTGACCAATGGATCGCCTATATGGGATTTTAACAATTTATTGGTCGTCGTCTTTTCATATGAGGAACAAATTTATTGTGTCGGCTGAGCGTTACGTGATTTTTTGTATCTTGCATAAATTAAGAGTGACTAATCGAAGGGAAATGTCACTTTTGAATTGTATGTATGTGAAGAACGTCACACCTCCTTTTTGTATGCAATTGATAATCACTTGTCAATTGTGAAAAATTATCTTTAATTCAATACAAATATTTTGACAAAGTTGAAAACTTAATTTAAAGTTTAGTTTGGCATTAAAAACAACTTCGATAAATTATTTCTTAATTTTCTAAAAGTTTGTTGCTAAACAAACTAAGCAAACTATTTTTTTCTTTTTACCCAAACATTTAAATAAAATTATTCAGATATATTTAAATCAACATCCGGGTAAATTTTCATTTAAATGTATAAATTCTGTTTAGTATGCAGATACCCGCGTGACAGAGGGGTTCATTTAACAAGTTTCGTAATCAAGTGCTAAATGATGAATTAGCTAATGATGAATTTGAATGAAATTAAAATTTTAATTTGTTTATAACTAAACATGTGTCATTAATTACTTGCAAAATAATATTTACATTGTGTATAATATTATGAGAACATGCTGAGCATTTAAAAATGAAAATAAGCTCAAGAAACATGACATAATGATGATAGACTAAGCAGGTTTACGAGGGGGGTTTCAGTGGTTAATACCTCCCCTATTTATGATCGTTCCAAATATTATTTTACTTACCATATTGTCCTCGACTGAAAGACTTAAACTACTAAAATCTTTTATACTTCTTCGTTAATTTATTGTTTGAAAGAAGAGAAAATGAAGAAGAGGTATCAAAACCATAAGTGACATTGGCGGGGAAATAATACATTGAATTGCTCAAACGAAGTCCCCCTCGAAGCAAAAAAATTACTGATTCAATTAAAGATTTTTTCTATACACACGACTTCGTTTGGGTGGACTTCAAATTAAATGATTTTATTTTATTTTTTTATATGATCATCAAAATCCGTCTAGAAAAATATTCAGATTTCTCCCACAGAAACCGCACATTTTTCGAAATAAAAGTAACTTATTTTTTCAATCCAACACTTCATCCATCACGTACAAAATTTCATCTTAAAAATTGAGTAATAGAGTTATGATTGCGGAACAAACATCAAAAAATACAAATTTTCACATTTACAATAAAAAAATATATAGTGGCAAGTTGGTTAGTAGAATAACAAAAACATTTACAAGAACGATTTTAAAATATAATAGCAATATTTTATCAATTTCTCTTGCCTCTTGTTCTTAAAAAAATAAAGTTTTGGATCGCGACTCCTGCACACAACTTTCTGAACCATACACTTCTTAATTTTGCACGATGATTTCCGTTACATCGAGGCAGACTGCGTTCAACTTTGGTGTCAACGCATTTGCCGAATAGAATATCAAAAAATCACTTCAAGCACTCGATATTTGTATTGTAGATACTTTTCCAAATGTCTATGACGAATGCACAATCTATCCCAATATTCTTCCGTCCCAAAAATAACTTAAATTGACGTTGTTTGAAAATCTGCTGAAAGATTTAGCTTACGTCCATAAGAGTTTTTTTTTCAATTGGGACTTAAAACTTTGAATTTCTTCTCGTCCCAGTAAACCAATACATAATTGAATCTAAATTTTTGCTGCTGTATGTTTCCGTTCCAATGCGACAAAGTCTTGGACGAATTGCCGAAAATATTTCTGCCACTCGATTCCAGTCGATCCGCTTGGACCAAACTATGGTGAATTTGTCAAAAGGATATTAGGCCTCTTCTTAAAAGAAGAGGAATACTCAAGAACTCAGGTCACTCGATCATATGAAGCGATGTGTGTTCTCGGATTGGGCTTAAGATAAATGTTGGTTCATTGTAAAATCATCTTCAGTCGTGAAGCGCATTTTCTACTAAACGGCTTCGTCAGGCAAATAGGAAAACTTTTATGAAAATAATCGTTAGTTTACAGTCAATTGATGACTAGCGGTTTTGGTCTAAACATAAAGATGCGACAAGCTACACATCGGGTGTAACAATCCTCTTATTCATAATTATATCCGTGAATGTGTTAAATCGAGAAATAGTCCTATCGATTTGCCACGTAGATCGTGTTATTCAACACCTCTAGACTCTTGTTTTACATATTCTTAGACAAAATTTCACTACCCTTTGGGATAGCAGTATGACATCTTACCTTATATTTATTTACCTTACCTTATGTGGCGCTACAGTCCGGGGTGAACCTGGGCCTCAATCAACGAGCTTCTCCAGCCAGCTCGGTCCCTAGCTAGCTGCCTCCAGTTTCGCACGTTGAGTCGGTTGAGGTCCTCTTCCACTTTTGTGCGCCAGCTGAATCTCGGTCTTTCTCTACTGCGCCGTCCCTCTGGGCCGGAGGGTTGATGTCCATCCATACATCCATATGACTCAGTCATCTGAGACGTTGAATTTTTACCTTACGTTAGGTGGCGCTACAGTCCGGGGTGGACATGGGCCTCAATCAACAAGCTTCTCCAGCCAGCTCAATCCCTAGCTAGCTGCCTCCAGTTTCGCACGTTGAGTCGATTCCACTTTTGTGCGCCACCTGAATCTCAGGCTTCCTCTACTGCGCCGTCCCTCTGGGTTGGAATCGAAGATTTTCCGGGTCGGAGCATTGATGTCCATCCATCCATCCATATGACCCAGTCATCTGAGACGTTGAATTTTAACTCTTTTGGCTAGGTCTATGTCGCTGTTCAGCCGGTACAGTTCTTCATGGTATCTTCTTCTCCACTCTCCGTTAATGCATAAAGTACCAACAATCACCCCAAGAATCTTTCGATTTTCAATAATCACAAACATTGTTCCTCCAATACAGAATGCAATACCTGGGACAATAATGTTTTTCTTTCGATTTTATTTATGTTTCCTATTTTGCATCCTGTTTAATTTAGCCGTATTCAGTTGATCAAAATAATGCTAACATAATTTCTTCAAACCAATGTTTCATTCTGAAAGGACCTTGTTTTTGTGTGAGTCTCCTCAAAATCAAGTCTCTAGAATGGTTACAACATTGACTGCATATGTATATGTTTTTATGGTATACGAATTAATTCATTGAGAAAACTCAGTCGTGACAAACCTGTCGTCCGACACCCTAGTCTCTTTTTACTAGAGCTATAAGTTGTAGCACCAAAAAAGGTTTAAGCTTACAAAAACTTTTCGTCGCAAAAAAACCCAGTTGTCCTCTTCATTCAAATCAAAAATCTGTAAAATTTTTTAGCAAAAATAAAAAAAAAAAAAACAAACAAGTACTTATTTTTAAATTTGTTTATTGTTTAACGTGTATTTCTAGACCCAGAACCTGACCATAATTATTGCACGTCGACTTCTTGTATAGTTGAATGACCAATTTGGTATTTTATTCGCTTTTCAGTTGTTTACCTCTTGTAAAAATGTGTTTTGTGTATATTTTGTATGGTATAAGCATTTATGATGTTTTTATCGACTTTTTTTTAAAATTGAATCACTTCCTCTCGAAAAATAAAGCTGCATTAATCTTATCCAATTTTGTACTAAAAACAGAGTTCAATAAACGCATTATTATTCAAGCAACATTAACAGCTGTTTTCAATAAATTCATTGACGAAGAATTTATATTATACATTTACCTGCATATGATATGATACCATTCATTGAACATTGGAAGAATTCATAGGTGGGTAGTTACTTGGTTGGATTTTTATCCCATTTTCCTTTTATGTTTTTTGTTTTTGAAGTCTTGAAAAAAAGTATTTAAACAAGAATAAAAAAAAAAACTGATACAAATACTTTTCCTGTCATAAAGTTTTACAAGCTGTTGATAAAATAAAAAAACGTATTTGTGATCATACTTTTGTTGAGTTTTTAAATTTTTCTCAAACTTCTCGTAATACACATGTTGATGACCATCATCCCATGCACATCTCTACATATATGCTTTTTTCTCATGCTAAAGAATTCCACTTAAAGAAAAATTCCAGTTAAAGGAATCGGGACAGGATCTGGTCACTAGTTACTCTGCATTCTCCCTGTAACGAAGACTCCAGCGCAGCCACAAGTCTCATTGTTTCGGGAATGATACTTTTTATACCAATTAGGGTTAAAAGCACCGAAAGAAACCAATGGTTTCATTCTAGCTGCGAAATAATTATTATGGTCCAAGTTGTGTAACGACGAACCAAATTTTTACATGGCCAACATTTGAGTCGAAAATAGCACAATGTCTCAAAGGCAGACAGAATTTTTGGTTATTTCTAAATAAAAATATGAGGAATTCTTCCTCATCTTTGTTTCTAACGCTTATTCCAATGCCACTATATTTGTAATTCTCAAGAGAAAGCTAACCCGTTTGCTAGGAACTTCACCACCAAATCTATGTTTCCGGACCAATCTTCTTTTTCACTCGAACAGTAGCAAGAGTTTTGAAAGATTACGACATGCATTACGAAAATCCACTAATCAAGATATTATCCGGCTATTTCCACTGGGTTAAGATAGTACCGCTTTCGTAGCAATAGGTCCACTTTGAGATCTGATGGTTAATCTCACCGAACAATAAATCAAATCCTTACATCGATCGTTAAGAAAAAAAGTTAGGAGGGGCCACCTTGATTAGAAACTACCTGAATGGTTTCAAGTGTAATACCTTCAAAATAAATTTTGGTGTGCCCCAGGGATCTGTTCTGTCTCCGACGTTTGAAATTTGTATGTCTAATACTTCTTATCAACTAAACTGTCACCGAAAATACCGCAAGATGTTTGGGCTTCCTCCGACGCGACGATGTAAGAAGTTCTTTTCTTCTTCCGATCTTTATTATTATTATTACTATTTACAAAACTTATATCTGTCCAAAACTAAAGTATAACCCGCACATCTGGGCGGGTGCTCTCTATTTCACTTGAGTTTTTTGAATGGAGTTCAAAAGAGAGCTTTCAAAATGATTGAAGATGATAACATCATCAAAACCTTCACGTCACTCGAATATCGATAGAATGTTGTATGCCTCTCTCTTTTCTACCGCTACTTCTGCCGTCAATATTTAGTACAGATATTCGTTCTTCAGCCGTACATCTGGAATGTATAATGTTTTGCCTTACTCTATTTTCCCATTACATTTTCATTTTCCCATATCATTATGATGTTCAGAGGTTTAAAACCATTGTTCATTGGATCTCCTTTAAAACCACTTCCTTTTACTTGCGATTATAGGTACATTCGCCATTCGTCCAGATTAAACATTTTGAGATAACAATCAAACATGACATTACGATGATAAAGAAACATATTTGAGTTACTGGCAAAATTCTATCCGTCTGTCTGTCTGTCTGTCTGTACGGATGTATTTTGTACTGTAGCCTAAACGGTTGGGGCAATCGTCTTCAAATTTAGAACTTAAGATTATTTTGACATTGTACTACAGAGGAGTATTTTTCAATTTTTTTTTTTTTTGCTCAAAAATGAATAGTACCTGTCAATTAACCGTTATGCAAAAGTTAATTTTTCTCGAAAACGGCTCCAAGAATTTTTATGAAAAAAAATCAGTGTACTACTGTAGGTAAGCATTATATTCTGGTGAAAATGTGCGGTCACAGCTTGAAGTAAAATTTGAAAAATATTAAAGGAACTTCAAAGATTATATTCGATTTTTCTGACTTGATTGTTTAAAAAAAGTACGTACAATAGTTTTTAGCGGAAAAAATTAAACGCCATTGCCATTTTATTTCTTTAAAAAAAAAAAGTGTGATTTTTTTTCAAAATCGTAGAACCGTTTTTAAATAAAACGGTTTTTTCTTAACAACTTTAAAAAAAAAATAAAAAAAAATAATTCAAGAATACAAACTTAAGCACAAAAATAACGTACATTTAAAAACAAAATTTAAAAAAAAATCACTTACCCGTTTTCAAAATATTGATTTTTCAAAAAAAAAATTAAAATTATTAAAAATACAAAAAAAAAAGTTTTCGAAAAAAAATTAATGCAAAATTACTCAGGCTACCTACAACTTCTTGAATATCAATTTTGATTGTAATCGGATTACCAGGTTTTGAAAAAGTCGAAGAAAAAAAACCGGTGCTATGGGATGTACCGTTTTTAGCCCACCATATACATTTTTTTTTCACCAAAATATAATGCATACCTACAGTAAGTAGTACACTGATTTTTTTTATAAAAATTCTTGGAGCCGTTTTCGAGAAAAATAAGCTTTTTTTTTTGAAAAATCAATATTTTGACGGTTGGTTTTTTATTTTTTTGAAAAAGTTAAAAAAACCGTTTTTTTTAAACCGTTCCTATGATTTATTCGAATTTTGTGACTTTTGGTTGCTTTGATGTTAACTTTAATTTTATTAAATTTTATTCTACAATGTGACCGCACATATGAGCAAGTACGTGCCATTCAGTCGTGCAATTTATTTACTAAGCTCAAACTGTGGCTACCGACATCAAAAGGGTAACTCAAACCCCTTCAGCGTGGGTAAATAAAAACAAAAGAATAACTGCAGATTTTTTGACAAAGTTCTAAAATCATTTTTTTAGCTCATCATTTGAGTTTTAATGATCTCATTTTTTTGAAACTGAGTTTTTATAATATTTTCGAACATTTGAAGCACCCGTTTTGTTTTGAAAAATATTTTTTCTGAATTTTGTTATAAATTAAATTGAATGAAACTTTCGGATGTGGTTCAGGGATGGTTAATTGACATTTTCTCAAGTTTTAAGCTCGTGGACCTTGCGCAAAAAGGGGACAGTGGAACGGCAAAATGTATAAAAATTAGTTACCGAGATTGGTAAAAGTTGCAGAATTTCACCTTATTTCGTCTGTTATACTCGAATTGTAACTCGTCTTGTAACTCGACGTCGCCTCCATAAACAGCAAGCTAGGAACTTTTCTTCAACTTCTCTGATATGCTGAGGAGTAGCGTTTGTTGAGAGAGCCACCTCTTTATTCAACTTTAAAATATTATAATTATTATTTTAATAGTTTTTTTCCAAAAATCCAATACATATATGTACATGCCAAAAAATTCTAAAAGCCTGAATATGACAATGACTTTGATTGGTCAGAATTTGAAAATGCACCCTTCCTCTAATGAATTCTTATAACCTGGTTCAAAACACCTCCTAAGAATGCTAAATTCAAATATAATTTCCGTTGAATAACTCACGTACCTCTTCCAGTAATTGAATATCTCTGAGAACTGCGACAACCCAAATACTCATAATTACAGACTTGCATCAAGAAATTACAATCCCAGTCTCGAGTTCCTTAACCGTTGTTCCTTCAATTTGCATACAAAACAACTCAAATACCCAACTACTCCGCCCATCCAATACCCTCATTCACTTGCAACCAACTACCAGAATTTATTGTCGCACAAAAAGAATCTCGTCATAAGTGTTGTCTATCCATCTATTCCCATTCAACGTACAAAAAAAAAGTATCTATTGAATGAATTTTATTATGAATTCATCTCACAGATGGGCGTACCTGTAACGCTACCTCATACCCATCATCATCACATGAGTTTATGAGTAACCCGTCATAGCGAAAAAACGCACGTGTTCAAAAACATTGCGCACCTACTTGGTACACTCGAGGCACTTTGAATTCGAAATTTCTTCGAATGTGTGAAGTTATTGTGAAATATACGTGCGCAACCCCTTTTACTTGTTCAGGGTGTTACGCTTTGGGAAAATTCTTCTTTGGATTATATATAGACATCCTCATTGGATATAAACGCTTAAAATAATTTCTGCACTCGCAGAAGCCAGAAGCATTCTTAAGGAAAAGCGAATTCAAACGATCTCAGTCAGTCAGTATATCGCAGTCGTGAAGTAGCCCGTTTGAAAAAAAAAATAAATAAATTAAATAATTTTTCTTATAAAACATAAAATTTTGTATTTCCATAAATAAAAGATGGTCAAAGTCAATCAAAGTGAACCTCAAACCAGGCCAAAGATACCCAAAGGATTAAAGGACTTTAAACAAAACTGTGATACAAAATCCGTGGCCATCATGGTCGAAAGATTCGTTCAGTCGATAGCGAATGTCAATGATTCGGGTAGTTTCGACACGAGTTTCGAAGTGAAAACTATTCAACCAAAGCCGGCTTACATCCGTCATAGGTGCGTCACCGAGTTGGATCGTGAAAGTTTGGCCCGATTTGTAAAGGCTTTCGAAGAGAGAAACGCTGCTGCCAAATCACAAATGTCTCCGGACAAAAATCAGAAAAACACACAGTTAAACATAAGTGCATTGATGGTATCGACACCGGCTAAAAAATCATCATCGACTATAATGCACCGAAAAGCATCAGCTGTATCAACAGATTCGGATATTGGTTCGAGTGACGGTGGTTGCTGTCAGGATGAAGAATCAGGAAAAACACCAAAGCTGCAATACATTAACCAAAATGATAATCTTAAAGTTCCCAGTCCAACCTGCAAGTCAGCTTCCAAAGTCCTTCAGTTCTTCTCGTCGGCGAAAAAGAAGGTTCAAACTCTACGAACGCCATCTAGGTGCAGCAGTGCAACAGCATCACCAGTTATGATGAGGGCGCATTTGGGATGCAAACCTTTGCATCATTATCACGACACAGATGCCGATCAAGAGGACAACGATGATGGAATCTCTCTAAGTGGATCTCGCAGTGCTAGCCGGAATACATCACCTGATAGTTCTTTTGAAATGCAACCACCTCTAGTGCCTACATTTAAGATAACTCCCCCTCGATCTACAAAAAGCCATCAACGCAATCCAGCTTATGAATTAGCAAGAATTATCCGAGGATCATTTCATGCAAAACGTGCGTCAGTTTCTAAACTCCGAAGGACGCTCAGTGATCCGGACAGTCATCAAAAAGGTGTGGATGCTATGAATGTCGTTGCCGTCGGGAAACAAGATGACACTAGTAAATTTGTTAAAGCCAAAAGAGCTGAACAGCGAACTGGAGTAGGTGATGCGACCGTAAAGAATTTGGATGTCATTCGTGTGAGTCATTTCTAATTCTGTTTGTTTTTTGTATCTCATTCATAAATCATAAAGTGCAGTGTGTATCTGCTGTTGTTTGCTTGAAAGTAGAATATTATTGTTAAGTATATAAGTATAAAACTATAGAAGTTTAAGTAAAGCTGTCTTTTTGGAAAAGACCTTATATAAGATTTTATTAAGGGAATGAATTCGTTGCGAATAAAATGGAAAATCACTTCGTTATACTGTTTGAAATTTGTTTGTTTCATATCTTTTTTCGGAAAAAATTGTAAGTCTTTTTGGTTCTCTATAGTTTCTTGGCATTGTTTGTTTTTATTGGTGTGAGACTGAAACTGTCAAATGCGCTACTCGGTTGCAACTGGTTTACTTGTGTTATTCAATCTAGGAAGCTGATGAATTGAAGCTTCCATGGTATTTTTCTCGTTTATAGTAACGATTTTTCCAAAATTAAAAACAAATGCAAAACCAACAAAAAGAAAATTCTGGCCATCTTTTTCGGCAAATTTTACTTAAAATTTTAAAAGAAATGTTTGATTTTCAACTAACTCACCCAGTTGGCCAGTTGGCATAGCCGTAGCAATTTTAGCTGCTCAAAATTTATTAATTAAATTAAATTTTTTTATTAAATTTAAATTGCAAGAATTTACTCAAGATGTTGTCATATAAGATTCCGTAGATACACGGTAGGACATTTTGAAAAATGACCTTGAGATACTTTTACATAAACAAATGCTAGATTACAAAAAGCTTTATGATAATTTGTAATTGCGATTTTCTTTAACGGCCATATTATTCACATTTTTCAAAACTAGAAAACGTAAAACTTGTTTGGTTTCCAGTTCTAGCAAAATGAATCAAAACTAATTTAAAAAAAAAATCGGTATTATTCATTTCTGAAGATAAAACTAGTTTAAGCTTTCAAAATAGTTTCTAGTTTTGACTATAAAATTAGTTTTGTCGAAATAACTGATTTAATTTTGACAGCACACATTAAAAGTCAAACAATTGTTGGTTATTTTCATAGGAAAACTGTGTGTTGAATAGCTTAACACCAAAACGAAAAGCACTAAGACCAAATGACGTGGACTTACCACAAATCCGCTGCTTCCACTTATCACGTACATTTCCTCGTCGCATACAATAATCTTCAGTTAGAAAAATCCATCTATATTTCTAACGCTTTCGCATCAAATTTTCGTGATTCATTTGTTAAAGAACCATTGGTTGATGAATTTTTTTCACAATCTACACACTTATTCGCAAACTAGCTGTAATCATATCCCTGTACAGTTCAAGACCTTCTCTCTTCGCTAAATTATGATTGTTCAGCGGACCCCGATGAAATTCCCTCAATTGTGTTAAAAAAGTGTAGACATTCTTTAGTTCAGCCGCTCAGGTTCATGTTCGAGCTATCATTTAAAGCAGGAAAATTTCCCAGCACATATAAAAAGGCCTTCCTTACTCCTATATTCAAGAAAGGAGACAAAACTGACATTAACAACTACAGGCCCATTTCTAAATTATCTTGTATTCCTTTGAGCAAGTAGTCTGTGAGAGTGTGGCATTTTATAGTAAAAATCTCATTTCTGAACATCAACATGGATTCGTGAGGCTGTTACTAATCTTCTTACGTTCTCCTAAAAATGTTAAAATGCACTAGAAAAAGATTACGAATTTGACTGTATTTACACACTTCTCAAAAACATTTGATCAGCTAAGTCACTAATTAATTTTGTTCAAGTTAAAAGCTTTTGGTTTTCCCCCTTTCTATTAGCTTGGATCAAATCATATCTTGAGAATAGATCCTACCAGGTAAAATTTAGAAATTGTCTTTGAGACTCTTTCGTTGCTTACTCTAGCGTACCTCAAGAAAGCCATCTTGGTCCTTTACTATTCATTTTGGGTAACTTATTTTACGTGTAACTTAGAATTTACTCAACACATTATTTTTATTGGGGCTAAGGAATTTAATGATCCATATGTGATCTTTGTACATTTTGTACGTACGCCCTCAACTTGAATATGCCTCACAGGTATGGACTCCTCATTACGAAACTCATATTGCATTGAAGCAATCTAACATAATTTTATTTGTTTTGGCCTGAAGAGGGTCTACCTTGGAATGATCCTTTTAACCTCCCACCTTATGAACAGATAATCCAGCTTCTCCACATGCAAATCCTTCACCAAAGACGTGTTAATAATGATTTAATATTTCTTCATCAACTTATTAAAGGCGAAATTGATGCTCCTTATCTATTAACCTGTATGGGTTTAAAATACCGTAGAAGATCACCTGCGTGGATGGGAACTTCTACATGTTGACTTTCATAGAACAAACTATGGCAAACATGAAGCTCTAAATCGAATGAACAGACTCTTTAATTTAAATAAAATGGGACTAAAATCATTATTTCGAACCAGTGCTCAACTGAAACAATTGCCCCTCTCGAACACCGACGCAATGTTTCGTTTTTTTTACTAAAAAAATTTTAATCGAAGTAGCCAGTTGCATTCCTCCCCTTAAAAGTTTCACCCGTAATACTCGTCTCGCAAATAATACTTCATCAGTTCACCCTTGAGCCCAATTTCGGACGTACCGTGAAATATAGAGATTCTTTTTTAAGCCGAACAACACGAATTTGGAAAAGTTTACCTGGCGAGATTTTCCCTTGCCATTTTGATCTGCAAGCATTCACAACCAATGTTAATCGACACCTCCTATCTTTCCCCTCTCTATCTTCTTAATGCCCGTGCTGTGTGCTCTACATTCAATATATGGATCTTATTTTTTGGAACGTGAACCCAAATGGGATTCCTGAGCTGGTATTGGTAGAATAAATTTAAACTTATACATTTTAGACAAAAATGTTTTATTTTTTTCTTATAAATAAATCAAAAATTTGATAATTTAATTGGAGCGATACAACTCCTAAGTTGTATTCCGTACGTTCATACCAGTTTAAGCACTTGCTTGTAGATAAGCAGTTGGTTATAAGAGCAGATTGCCATTTTAGATTGCAAATGTATGCTGCACGACAATTAGTAAGAAAAATTAGAAAGATAGGAGAGAATTTGTTTGGCGCAGTAAATCGAGAATTAAGTGATTACTTTCTCTCTTAAATCTTACAAACGGTTCTAGCTTACACTAGGATTTAGTATCGAACTGAAAATCTCTGCGGTGGCAAGCAAACGTCTTATCTACTGCATCCTTTTAACATGCATCTGTCATATAAACTCAGCATCAAAAGAGCTCGATTGCTCTGAGAGTTTAATTTTGAAATGCTTGCAGTGTTTGTTTTATACAACCCCAAAGTTTTATAATGTTATTTCATACTGGTTTAATCACTTGCTTGTATAGATTTAAACTGTTTGTTGTAGGTGCTTTGATTGGTGTGTTTGCCGGTAAGCCAATTCAATTCTCTTAATATAATACCGAGTGATTTTCGTTTCTTCTTCACGTGCGTTTTCTATTTTAGCTTAGCATATCAAGAGCCATGTCTAGATACTCGCCAAGTACCATTTATTTGTCCAGTTTGTTATTTTATCCATAATTTTCTGTAGCTTTTCGGTTGCTCTTTCCATTGAGTCAGATGATGCAAGTACTGGGTGGCTGATGTTAACAAGTCTCAATATACATAGTCCATCTGTTCCATCTGGTCCATCTCTTTGAACCGAAACTAAGGACTCCAGTGCGTGTAAAATAAAAAAAAATTAACCAGATTCATTAAATCGAAAAAAAGTTATTACATTTTTTTTGGTAGCGGCTTTCATCAGCCACCCTCTATATACGTATCATCATCAGTAAATCTGTTTATCATGACGGGGCTACCTTGTGGACCACCAGCATTTATTTCCTAAAATTCTTGATGCCCTTATCGAAAACGTGGGAAACATGAAGAAACCCGATTGAACTTATCTTTATCGTCTAGAGATTTCTCATAGAAGAATGTCTTTAATTTTTTTATGAGACATTTTTTTCTGTAGACTTCTAATCCGAGCGAATTTAATAATGAAAATTTAAGACGACATTTTCCAAGAAAATTCTATGGCTTGTTATAAGAAATCTTGCCTTGAAAATTTAATACTTCCGAACAGAAAACAGAAATTTAGTCGATGGACTCCAATTTATAAAATCTCACTATTTCTGAGTCCTTCGGACTAATTAAACCCCATTAAACTGATATTTAGTAATAAGAACATAGATTAGAAATCGGACAAAAACGGACTTTAACCCTGAGAATTCCATACGAGTTAATCATGTATTTTATTTAACATTTTTAATGAAATGTGCTTTTACTCATCTGATAAAACTAGATATCAATTTTCATCAGACAATTTTGATTGGAGTGCTTAGTAACTATTAAACGATGTCGAGTGATTCATACGAGGTCACTTATGATAATATTTATCTAATCGTTAGTGGTAGGGTAAACAACTTAAAGCAATTATATTGAATAAGAAAATATAAACACATGCGTAGTCAATTATTACATTATTCAAAATAAATTGTCTATACTGCTTAAGAACTTAAGTATTTTGAAATGATTTGTTCAAAATATGTACATATAATGGAAGCCTTGTACGTCAAAAGACTAGACTTTTTACTTTCTTTTTAATCGAAAATTGTCATGATCAGCGTTTCGCTTTAAGGCTCTACATGTGGGGTTCACCTGAGAAACTGTCAGAAGGCCAATTCAGTGATTTTTGCAGAAATTGTATTGACATAGAAGGAACCATTCCGCATCTTCTTTGCTCATGCCCGCCTCCTACGCAAAGATGTAAACTACACATACAACAATTTTCTTTCCAGTCATTTGACAAACTGGTCCACCAACACCAATGTCCATCTCTTTACCAAAAACTCCAAATCTTAGTAAGTGAATTCTCTCAATAACAAAGAGCCTATTTTTGGCCGAAGTGAACCAGCAATTTTCTTGACAGAAACCAGAATCTAACCTGACCTCTTGATTTTGGATTGTTTCATGTCTGAGGCCAACTCAATGCAGGTGCGTCGTTGCATTTGTTTGATCCAAGAGTTTTTGTGCCCTACTTCCGTGATAGTATTGAAATGTGGAGTGCTATTGCCTTTTAAACTGGGTTCTCAGTGAATTTTCTTTCTAAATGGCAGTACCACCAGTTTATCATTGTGAATTTTGTCCAAGATGGACTTCCCCTCCTCAGATTTTCTTGCTCCTTATTCTATCACGCTTTGTTTTTTCTGTTGCATATGGAAGCATCTTCATTTCAGTTTGCGTCAATTTATTCTTATACGTCTTGTTCATTGCCCAATATTTTATAGAAGATGACGGAATCTCCCCGCCACTTCATCCACTCTAAACCTACACTATGCTTGGTTCTACAAAATCCTTGGTTTTTGATCATAGAACCAAGATATTTAAACTTTTCGCACTTGGTAAGAACTATTCAATTCAAATAAATGTCCGGCATCTGTGGATCAGAAAACAGCATTTATGTAATTATTCTTGCAGATGCATTATCCATTTCTCCCCAAAATATCTATCCACTCATCTTATGCTTATTAAAAAGATAATCTTCAGTTAATATTGCTCCATCATCAGCAAAAACTTTCGGGTATGTCATTTTACCTAGCAGAAAATCAAAGATTGTAATTAAAAGCAAAGGCCCTAAGATACTACCCTGGTGCACACCAATTTTAATCGGGAACTTTTCGATGACTATACTGTTGGGCATCGCTTACCTTTGTTTAACTGATTGGTACATGTCCATGATTATCCGCAATTCCGGATTTCCGGAAGTCCTCGTTGCCTTAGGGCATCTTATATCAGATCTCGTGGTGGTCTATTGAATGCTTTATTAAAATCAACCAACTCAGTGTCGAGAAGGTGTCCTTTTTCGATTTCATAATGAATAAGAATAGACAATATCCCCAACTTATGTTGTGATGTTGCTGATAGCTAATTCTATCTTTGCCGTTTCACTTACATTTTTGGCGGCAAAAGCCACATAATTGCTTTTCAATTCAAACTGAATTCAAATTGAAACTGAAAACTATTCTCTTCATTTGTCCCAGACTACTTTGCCTGCCCTCAAAGCCAATATTATATAAAAAATAAAAGTATTCCTTTTTAAGAGAAAGAATTTACCAACAGACCAAGCGGGAGGGGGCATCTATAGAGACTTAAATAGCGAAACATAATAGAAAGTGGACACTGTCTGCGATGAAAACAAAAACACTGTCGCCAAATTCAATGCAAACAGAAGCAATTATATGGAAGTACCTATGTAGTTGGATACTCCAAAGCCGTTAAGTAAAAAGGTTAACGAAGTACCCCCACAATAGACTAAACTAACAGAACTCAGCATGGTGTTCAATGTTGAGCAGTGAATATAATAAAGTGGCAGCTACAAAAATACGAAAAACAGAAATACATATATCTAGCCGTAAAAATGATTTAAAAAAATTCACCATTGTTCTGTTTGTATTGTGTTCTGTAAAGAAAGGGTTTGTTCGTTTTTTTTCCTCACAATAAAAAAATAAGAACGATGATAGGAAACAAGATTGTTAGAAAAATAGAGATCGAAAAAAAAACGGATGAGAAAAAATATAAAAAAGATTTCAGACAGGATACATCACTTTAGCAACCGGAAGTATGGGAGGGATGTTCAGTTCAAAGTTATTTGAAAATCGGTTTTCAAAGAATATAGAAAATGGTTTGCAAATGCATAAGGAATGGTGAAGGGGGATTATTTTATTGAATTCAATGTATGAATGTTTTGAATCTGTTTTATTGGGCTGGCCTAGATAGTTTGATCTTTTTTGTGAAATGTTTTTGAAGGTGTTTTAGCTCATCGTCAAAAACTCTTGTTTTATTTTTCCTCATATTGCGAATGTTATTATTTTACTCAAAGTAAAGGTTTTATCATACGACTACAAATTGGGAACTTTTCTGACGTTCTCGAAAGTTGAATACAAACCAGTCCTTTCGAAAGCTTTGGAGTTATCTACTACAATCGATTGGAATTGGTGAAAAGGAATTTATTGCAAACTAGCTGTGCCGCGTCAGGAAATGTTTGTATGCATCATACCAGCATACCTGGGGCCTATTTCACCAAATTACAAATTGTAGTTTACAAGCACTTTTTCAATAAATTTGTAAAAAAGTCGATTAATTCGGTTTCGCAAAATATTTGTGCTACGAAATTGCAGTTGTAGTTTACAAAGGGAAATTTGTAGAAATTTCATTATTTCAAATACAAATTTGTTAAAATTCATATTTTTTGTAAGTTTGTGTTTCACGAAATCAAGAAATTTTACAAATTTGTTTAGTTGCTGAAAAATTCTTACAATAAAAAGATTACAAAACAATTTAATATAATGTAATAATAATATAATAATTTAATAACAATTTGTATTTTTCGAAAGTGTAATCGCATTTAAAACATAAATGTCCTTAGGTCGAAAGGATTTCCCGGATAGTAATATAAGTGAAGATTTTGTGCCAACATTTTGAAGACAACTTTATGTATTTATAGTTACTTTTTGATTTTTTGGTTTTGAATATTGAACATTTTTAAAACTATAATAAAAAAAATATTTTAAATTTTATGATTAACTGTATATTAATAAACCCTAAAACCTGCATTTGAAATCTAAAAACAAAAATTAAAAAAAAAACTAAAAATAAAAAAGCTGAATTTTATCAAAATCCGTCCTACAATTTTCAAAATACATTTTTCATATTTTTTTTTTGTTATTTGAGACGTGAGATGGTGTACCTCATTTTTGCTAGAATCTGTTAAGTGTTGTGGTTTTGACAATTTTTATAGGTTCATAACAATTGATGTTTACAACTTTGCAAAGTAAATGGTGAAACGGCTTTTTTTTAATTTGTAAATAACAAATACAATTTAAATTCTCTTTTTTACAAATTTGTTGGAATTAATTTTGTTGTTTGTAATTATACTTGTAATTTGGTGAAATAGACTTCCGGTATTTCTGTGTATCATTGTACTTCTCTATAAAATACCTGACCTGTGCCCTATTTTACCAAAAACAAGTTATTACCATAAATTTCGACTTGTTATTCACAACTACAAGTTGGTTTTCAAGTTTTTTGTTTCACGAATTACAAGTCCTTAATTAACAATTTTGTTTTAAAAACGGGAAAAATTGTGAAAAAAAATTGTAGATCACAAGTGCTCTGATTAACTTGCAAAATTTTGTTGAACGTTGAGGATATAACATACCTACATAATTATGAAAAACCAGAATAGTCTTTGTTGCCTCTATAACTAGGGATAAGAAAGATATTTACATATTAATATTAATATTTATTATTATTATTTATATTTAATATATGTACATATGTATGTATATTTTTAACATCTACAAGCAGTCGACTTAGGTATTCCGTGAGTGTCAGCAACTCCATGGTACTACCAAGTGCTAGGTTGTTAACAACTGCTGCCTCGTGTATTGGGGATTGAGGTTAATGCAAAGTTTTTTCTTTTGTGCGAGCTATATGTGTCTCAATTATTTAAATTATTTCTTCTGAGTTCCTTTTGCATCAACTTATTCGAACTTTTCATTAAAATGAAATAATTCTTATATGGCATAGTATCATCGCCACTTTGACTAACTATTACTACTACTATGTCTACGTTGCAGAGACATTTTTATAATAAAGTTGAAGAAGAAACTAACTTCTTGGTGAAATTACACGTGAACTTTTACTTGTGAAAAATTCTTACAAACTGATCAAAATTTGTAATTTTTTTTTTCTTTGGTGAAACGGAAAATAACAATTAAGTTTCATCTGTACAAATTTATTACTTGTAAATTATAACAATATTTTGTTTTTGATGAAACAAAAAATCATTTTTGCCACAAATTTCCCTTTGTAGAATATAAATACAAAATTGTTAATTATTTGGTGAAACCTCATAAAGGGAAAAAACCACAATTTTTGTTCAAAAACGCTTATAAATACAAAATTGTCAATTGGTGAAATACGCTACTGGGCCTTATTTCATAAACATTGCCACGTGACAATTCCACAAAATTGTCGCCCTTGTTTAACAAGTTTTCATTTCAAAACATATTAACAGGTGACAAAATTGTCAATAAAATACAACGAAAAAATTTTCCTGACAATTTTATCATTGTCAATTTATGATAAATTTGTCATAACAATTTTTTTCATTTTCAGCTAGAACAAATTGGTCATTGTCGTGTTTTGACAAAGTTGTCGTAACATTCACAACATAGCTGTACTTATTTATTTTGATTTTTACTTGCGATTATTCATAATATGTCTAGGTATGTACATATGTATGTAGGTACTATAAAATAAGTAGGTAATGCTTTCGTGCAAAAAACGGCTGAATCGATTTTCTTCAAACTTGGTAAAAATAGTTTTAAGAAAATAAATAAAGAAATATTAAAATCCTTAAGATCCGTTTTTTCAAAGTTTTCTCTTGAACGCTTCAATGATTTTAACCAAGTTCATTTCTACGGAACCTTATCTAAATGAGTACCTACCAACATTTTTTTTTCAAAATGCTTTGTTTTTGTTTTCGTTAATTTTGTAATTCGTTATAATATGCAAAATGTGTATTAAATTGGCGTACAAAACATTAAACAAAATCGATTTATTCAAAAAGCGCTCTGCCAGTTTAGATTTTTTGTTTTTTTAAATTGAAATTAACTCACGAAAATTGTCTGGAGTTGTGTAACGCGACCCAGTCTGCATTTAATTTTATGTTGCATACTCTATCCGGATAGGATTCAGGATTCATGTACCTGTCACTTTACTTTCAATATTTGACCGAAACTCAGTTGCCTGTCACAATTGTCAATTACATGCTGACAACATTGTCAATTGTACATATTTTTCTGCCCCATACAAAATTGTCGGTACAAATTTGTCAGAAAACTGACAATTCATTGGCCATGAACATTTTTTTTATGATCCATAATCTTGACAATTCTCTCCAATGTTCGATAATTCTACAAAATTAGGTAAAAAGTAGACGAACACTTTTTACGTTGTTTTAGGAAAAATAAAATTTAACTAAACAAAATGGATCAATTAAGGGCAGATGAAATAAAAATTGTGATGGAAACCATTTTATTAGGCCATTGTAAGGTCATTTTATTATTTAATTTGAATATAACTTTACAACTTTTTTTTAATTTAATTAAAATTCTTGGGGGAAAAATGTGAGTTTTAACATTTTCCCCCAAGAATTTTGTTGGTTTAAAATAGAGAGTTAAGGGGAAATGTTTTGCTCTCTCACAAATCTCTCTCTTCTCACGAAAACTCTCGAAAATGTGTGTAAACGAGCAACATTTGTGTAAAATTGTTCAAAATAGTCTGTTTTAGGGAGTAGACGAACAAAGCTGTTGTCTAATTCTTTAAAATAAATAAATTTATTGGCGCGACAGCTCCTTAAGGAGCCAATGCCTTGTGACTTATACTCTCAATCATTCCTGTGTGTGTTGTTAATCTACAAGAATTCTTGTCTAATTCTTTATGGGATAAGAATTTAAAAATTGTCGTGTTGTCATTTTACAAATTGTCACCTGTCGCACCTGTCAGTGTTTATGAAATAAGGCTCTGGTATTACCGAAGCTTTAAATAAAGTTTCAACATACGCCATCTGTTTTAGAATAGAAGTACGCAACAACCCAATGTGTGGCATAATTGTAAAAAAAAAAAAAACAAATATAAGTACATCGTAAATAAAGTTTCAACATACGCCATCTGTTTTAGAATAGAAGTACGCAACAACCCAATGTGTGGCATAATTGTAAAAAAAAACAAATATAAGTACATCGTAGATCGTACATACGTTCTGTCATTTTGCTTGAAGTGTTAAGCAAATTTTTTCCTTGGCCAATTTGCAAAGATTTAGTGAATTTATTAAACAAAAAAATATGTCCTATATGTTTCTGGAGTAAATTATATATTATTTAAAAAAAAGATTTGTTCAATTTCGTTTTTCGTTCTCGCTTGATGCGCGGTCAGGAGCTTCGGCTTTAATTTTATTATATATAGTGATATTCCTGATCCCAATGAAACTTTGTTTTGAAAGACATTCAACACATCAATTTTGTTCCTAACAGTGAAACCCTGAATAAACCATCAACGGTAGTCGAGTTTGAAGTTGCTATTCAAATCTAGAAACTTTACCATAAAAACTAAGCAGCTGCTGTAAAAGACTATGATCTTACCGGTACTCACATATGGATTCGAAACTTGGGTGCTTACTAAAAAGCATTTATCTCTTAACCGAAAAGGAAAGTTCTACGGAGAATTATTGTTCCCGTGCGAGGGAAGACCATTCTGGAGAAAATACAATCATGAATTGTTTAAAATCTACCTCGAAGAAGATATTGTGAAAAAACTAAATCTCGGTAGACTCCGGTGGGCAGGGCGTTGAACAAGTTCCTTTTCATTTTTTTCGCAGCTGTAACAATGTATCACCATTTTTCTCTCTTGTTCGTCCAAACGCAGCCTCTCCAACTTCAATCCTCGCCGATTCCTACCTGTCGTAGGAATATATAGCACGCCTTCCTGATTTATATCTAAGTCTTAAAGTCTTTAAAAAAATGCCATTTTTTTGGTTAGATAAATATGTCTTTGTAAATTGGAAAAATATTAAAGAAACATGAAATGTGACCTTAATTATCTACAACATCCCGACATAGCTTTTCGTTTAATAAACTAATTCGATCTGTTTATAATAAAACAGAGTATAAAAGGCAAGCCATTTAAAAGATAATAAACAAATAAAGACAGGCATCCGCCTGCAATCACGGCCGCAGTAAATTAGCTTCCTTTATTAACGTACACCGTACAATGGCAACGGGTGGGCGGCCGTGGCGGACCTCTAAAAATGTAACCCCTTCAAGCTGGCAAAAAGAGAAAACAAAATTATGTTTAATTGAATTTCCGCCTAAATACTATTTATATACTTAATAGAGATGCGGGCCTGATAGATGGCCATTGTTCATTGATTTAATGCAACTGGTCCAACTGGAATCATCCATGCCAGACATCATTTATGCAGGCAATTGTGGAAATGTTTGCTGCGATGATGACGAAGCGCATAGTGACGACGACGAACGAAAAGACTGAGAGTCCACTGTTCCTGACTCTGCTGCAAATGTTTATTTATGAAAACCATATGTTTTCAGATGCATAGATGATAGATAAATGTGCATTTTTGCCTGAATTCCGAATAAACACATAACGCATATTGTACGCCCTCTTATCGAAAATCAATGCTTAGCTTTTAATGAAGAAATAATGCGTTTTCGAATTGACAGACAGATATTCGTTATTCCTTTAGACAGGATTTTATTGTAATTATTTGATTTGCTCATCTATGGTTATTTGTATTAAGTTTTATAACAAAAACATTGTTCAAACACTTAATAATAATATTTTAATTAAATAGTACTTATTAGTCTTTTGTTTACGATTCAATGACTTTAGTTGAAAAAACATCGAGTAGATTAAAAATAAATTGTACAACTGGATCGCACGTACTTGCGATGTGCCGTCACATCGTCAAATAAAATTTGAATAAATTGAACGACTGGATCGCACGTACTTGCTCATATGTGCGGAAAATTAAAGTGAACATCAAAGCATTTATTCGATTTTTGTGACTTTTATTTATATTGAGTGAAATAATTTAAACGCCATTTTATTTCTTTAAGAAATGTAAATAAGTGTGAATTTTTTTAAAACGTAAAAACGGTTTTTAAATAAAATGTTTTTTTCTTAAAAAACTTTTTTTAAAGACTTAAAAAAAATAATTCAAGAGTACAAACTCAAGCACAAAAATAACACACATTCAAAAACAAAATTATTTTTTTTTTTAATACAAAAAAGTTTTCAAAAAAAAATTTATGCGAAATTATTTAGGCTACCTACATCTTCTTGAATATTAATTTTGATAGTAATCGGATCACCAGTTTTCGTAAAAGTCCAAAAAAAAAACCGGTCCTATGGGAGGTATCGTTTTTAGCCCACTATATTATTTTTTTTTAACCAAAATATAATGCTTACCTACAGTAAGACACTGATTTTTGATTTTAATTCTTAGAGCCGTTTTGGAAAAAAAAGCTTTTACATAACGGTTATATGATAGGTACCGCTAATTTTTGATCAAAAAAAAAATTGATAAAAATCCTCTGTAGAATGTCAAAATAACCTACCTAAATTTGAAGACGATTGGCCCAACCATTTAGGCTACAGTCCAAAATACATCCGTACAGACAGACAGACAGAATTTTTCCAGTAACTCAATCTCTATCATCGTAATGTCATGTTTAATTGTTATCTCAATTTTTTTTACGAATGCATTATATTACCTATAATCGCAAGTTAAAAATAAGTAACATTAAAGTAGAAAAATGACACTATCGGAACTTACATATAAAAAGTGTCAAAACCACAAAACTTAACTATTATTAGTACATGTCTTGTATAATAAAGAATTTATGAAAAAAGTACTTCGAAAATTGTAGGACGAATATTAATAAAATCCTGTTTTTACTTTTAGTTTAAAAAAAATTAATTTTGGTATGTAGTTTTATAGAGTTTATTAATATACATGTGATTATATAATTTAAAATAATTTTTATTCATTAGTTTTAAAATTATTGATTAACAAAAATCATAAATTTATTTTAATTAAAAAAAAAAGTTATTCAAAATGTTGATATGCAGAATTAATTTGGCTACCTAGATCTTCTCAAATATAAAATTTCATAGAAATCCGAAGAGCCGTTGCCAAGTCGATCACTTTTTTTAGGCTTCTCTATAATTGTAATGTCATGTTTGATAGTTAGATTTTTTAAATTTTTTTTACGAATGCATAACTTGCCTTATAGTCCCTATAATCGCAAGTAAAAATAATTGAGGTACATTTTAGTTTGCTTTAATTTTCAGTAACTTTAAATGCACGAAAGTTTGAGTTTACTTCCTACCATTTGATGATGAACTCTTGATATTTCTTGGAAACTTATTGAAGTATTGAAAAGTACAAAAGTTTGAAATTGTAATTCAAAAACAAATCAAATCTGCCTTTTGAGATTATATAAGGCAGCCATATTATCTCACTCGGATCTCAAAGATCAATTGCGGAGCCCAGGAGAAGAGAGGAATGAAAAGTTGGGAACAGTATGAGAAAATTAGTGAAGGATTAGTTAGCGATGAATTTTTAGATGTTTTTAGGTGCCCTTTTTGAAAAAAACATCGCTATGTTAGTAGAAAAAGTCTTCTGGTCTGGCGTAGACTGGGGCATTTACATTCCGCATCAAAGTCTTGACACCCTCTACATATGTACGTAAGTCTGATGTTCTAATGCCCTTTTTGCTTTTGTGGGTTTTCATTCAGTTGTGTCCTTGTGTCCTTTTAGGATTCTAAACAAGAGGGACAGTTGAAACCTTTACAATATATTCCGCTTTTTACTTGCAATTTATAGGGACTATAAGGCAAGTTATGCATTCGTAAAAAAAAATCTAACAATCAAACATGACATTACGATGATAGAGAAGTCAAAAAAAGTGGGTCCGGAAATTCTGTCCGTCTGTCTGTCTGTCTGTCTGTCTGTCCGTATCGATTCCTACAGCCTAAACGGTTGGGCCGATTTGATTTAAACTTGCTATATAGTATTTTAGAGTACTCTACCCGACAGTTTTTCGAATTGGCATTCTAGCTCCAAAACTAACGGTACCTGCCATATAACTTTTAATAAAAAACTTATTTTTCTGGAAAACGGCTCCTACGATTTTGATAAAACTTTCTGAATGCTGTTTTCTATTCAAAATCTATCTTTTAGTTTTAATGGATTTTTCAGAAAAAGTTTTATAACGGTACCTCCCATATGACCGGTTTTTTTAAAATCAGACTTTCTCGTTAATTGACGGATTTTGATGAAATTTTCATTTTTTTCAATTTTGTTTTATGATTTAAAAAATATTGCTTATTAAAATTTTCAAAAACATTTTTTAGTTTTTTGAATATTTTGAAAGCGGATCTATAAATTTTTTTTAAATTTTTCTCTTAGTATAAACTATAGATTTCTTTAAATTAACATACTCAGCTAAGCTCTAGCCATTAGTCAAATAAAATAAGGTGAAAACTTACATACATACCTACGTATTTTAAAGCATTTCATCATCATAAAAGCACACAAAATAAATAAGGAAGCCTAGGATAAACACACAAAAACAACTAATAAATAAAAAAAACTATTCGATTACTACTGGGATAAAAGATGAACCGCAATGTTTTTATTTACCAGATTATATAATCTGTAAAAAAAAATATAGTTGGTTTGAATTTCGAAATCGATAAAGTCCACTATGATTTTATAACCGTAACTGCCCATATTCCAATTCTCACAGCACGCCAGCGCATTTGAGAGCAAAAAGGTTTTATTAAATACATTTTACGTGGTCACACATTTAGGATTTAATCATCTGAATATGATCTTTCCAATTTAGATTGAAATCAATTACCACACCTAAATAATTAAATTGCTGAACTGTTTCGATTTTGAAGCAATTTTAAGTACAACAAAAATTGGTGACGAAATTACTATGTCGACTGTATGAATCGTGAGCATAAAACCATTAATTAAAATCAAATAATTGTTTTTTTTTTTCACTGATAATCAATTTATGATAAATAAACCACGACCCCAAGATTTCAAGATCTTCGTTTATCATTACAATGCTTTCAAATTTACTTTAAGATTCGTAAGTAAAAACTATGTCGTTCGCAAATGCAGTTGAATTACCATTTAACTTGAGTTTAAAAATAGAATTTATATATAGCAAGAACAACAACAGGCCAAGTACCGATCCCTGAGAAACTCCGTTCTTTAAAAGTTGTGTTCACTTAGGATCCCATTTTTATTTTTTAAAATAAGAACTTAGCCAATTTAAAGTATTACCACAATAACCAATTCACTCGATCGAAAGCTTTTGTCATATCAATAAATAATCCAATAGTAGATTTGTTGTTATTTAAACTTTCATAAAGTTGACTACAGACCCTTAAAAAAGTTTCTTCAGTTGATAAACCTGCTCTAAAACCAAACTGATTTTCACTAAAGAAGTTATACTTACTTACTTAGTGGGCGCTACAGTTCGGGACGAACCTGGGCCTCAACCAACATGCCTCTCCAGCCAGCTCTGTCTTTGGCTAGCTGCCTCCAGTTTCGCACTCAAATTGGTTGAGGTCGTCCTCAACTAGAGCGCGCCACCTAAGGTGAGGTCTTCCTTGACTGCCTCTACCCTCTGGGATAGAATCGAAGATCCAGCGAGCCGGAGCATTGCTGCCCATTCGCTCTTCATGACCCATCTTAAATTGATATGCTTATTTTTTGTTAAACCTTCTCCTCCAAAGCCCGTTAACCCAGGTGGGGCCGAAAATCTTCCGAAGAATCTTAGCTCGAAACGACTAAGGACATTTTCATCCGCTTTAGATATGGTCCATGCCTCCACGCCATAGAGCAGGCCTGGTATGATTATGGTCTTATACAGAGACTCCTTTGTCATCTGAGCTGCTTCAGCTTCAATATTAGCAAACGCTCCAGTGACAGCTCGCCGAGTTCTGCCAATGATGTCTATGTCGTCAACATATGCTAGCAGTTGCACAGACTTGAAAAAAACTGTCCCACTACAATTGACTTGCGAGTTTCTTATAAATTGTTCAAGTATTAAGTTGAAGAAATCGCTTGTCGGAATTCTTTTTTGACATTAAAAGCTTCTGTGAGGTCAGTACCAATCTTGACGGAGCAGCGAGAGTTCTCCATCGTCATCCTGCACAATCGGACAAGCTTTGTAGAGATGCCAAAACCAGACATGGCTCTGTATATCTCGTCTCTATAAATGCTATCGTGCGCGGCCTTAAAATCGATAAAGAGGTGGTGAGTATCGATTTGGAATTCTTGGGTAGTTTCCACCCCCCAAATATCTAGTCCATAATTCAAACTGCTAAGTGCTGACAGCTTAACATAGTAGTTAGTTGGCTGTCGTTTCAAATTCCAAGATTGGAAGAATTTTCACATTTGAAGTTAAAGCTCTGCCGTCCACCGTGTCGCATGTCGCTCGAAATCACGAACAAGAAGAGTGTTTTCTTCTGCTCGATGAAATTACTCGCTGTACTCCTAATAAAAACACAATTTTAAATTTTTTGTCTGTCTGTCTGTTTGTTCCGGTTAATCTCGGAAACGCCTGCCTCGATTTTGACAGGACTTTCACTGACAGATTGCTGATGTTCTAGGGAGTAACTTAGCCTATTTAAATTACCCACTAGGTGATTGAAAATTTTAATTATGGACCGATTTGACGGGAATTTCACTGGCATATAGCTTATATTGGGAGGAGTAAGTAAGACTATTTGAATTACCCCCAAGTGGCGCTGGAGTCGCATTTTTTTGAAAATGTATGGTATACCCGAGCAACGCCTCATCTAAAAATTGCAGTTACAAAAGAGAAGATAAAAAAACTTATTTAAAAAATTCTTAAGCCATGATTGAGTCTAAAAAAATCATATAGCAATTGATTTTCCAAAATAAAAACTGATATCAATCGATTCATTGGAAAAGAAAAGTCAGCAACAAATACAACAATGCCGAAGTATAATGTTATCAACCATAGGGGTAATTGAAAACGGGCAAAGTGATGTGTGCATAGAATTTGAGATGTTTCTGATGAGCTGAGCCAATGTACTGGTAGTGGGTCTCACTTAATTAAATAAATCGAATGACAGCCGTCCAAGTCCGAGTACCCTTGTCATTTTGCTTCGCAATTTCTAAATGATTTTGTGTTTTTTTTTCTTTGTTCTTGTTTATGTCATTCGAGATTTTGTGCTTGCTTCAGGAATTTTAACAATTAAATGTAGAATGATTGTCGTCTATATGGGGTAGACAGACGTTTTGAGGGAGCCCTCCCCACATTCATAAGACCCACAAGAACGCCACAAGAGTCGGCAAATATGTATGTCTGTAAGCATAGAAATGACAGTTTTAAGCAAGTCTGTCAAATAAGCGTTTAAGTGTGCCAGTAATAATATTCGGATGTGCAGAAATAAATTTGAAATGTTTAAACTATTGTTGTATCTAAATTGTTAATATTGCGACATGGCAACAACTTTTACCTTTAACTTCCAGTGATGAAACAACCCTTTTCTTATTTTCCCACATTTCACTGAGTGTGCTGACCTCAATTTGCTTGAGTAATTATTGCAATTAACAATGTTAAGCATTTATTATTATTTTTTTTTTTTTTGAATATTCACATAATTTATGATTTTAGTTATTTCTCTTATAAAAGATAATTAACTTCCGATTAGGAGTGGCCTTGTCGGCAATAAAAGACAGAGAAAGCGTGTGAACAGCTTTAACAAAAACAAAACAGTGAGTGCAGCAAGTAATGAAATATTTTAACAGTAATACGTACATATATGTATGTGTATATGCAAAACCTAAGATGTCTAAACTTTAATGTTTATACACCAACAGGCAAAATAATAAACGTGGAATAGCGAAAGGTTAGGCCTTATTCCGTGGACTTAGTGCAAAATGTTATCAATAAAACAAAATTTCTACTAATTGACGTTTCCTAAGTTAAACCACGGAAGGAGGTGGATTAGCGAAAAAATAAGAACCAGATGTGTCAAAATTATTTTGAAATGAATTATTGGACAATAGTGTGAGCTTAATTTATTATTGTTTATTTCATACAACAAAAATTCAAGTTTGAGAAACTTCAAGTTACTGAACTGTAGTAGATTTTCTTTAGGGTTTTTTGGTAAACTGCAAATTCGTACGAATTTTCACGAATTTCTGGTAATTCCTTTTCCTGTAGTAAAAATTATTGGACAATAGTGTGAGCTTAATTTATTATTGTTTATTTCATACAACAAAAATTCAAGTTTGAGAAACTTCAAGTTACTGAACAGGCATCTTACTTATTGTAGTAGATTTTCTTTAGGGGTTTTTGGTAAACTGCAAATTCGTACGAATTTTCACGAATTTCTGGTAATTCCTTTTCCTGTACACCAAAAAACCAATAGAAATTCGCAGAAGAGAGAGCTCGTGAGAGAGAAAATAATTTCCCCGCCCTGCAAATTTCTGCTCAAGACATTTTTGAAGGCAGAAAAAAGTAGCAGCCAAACGTCAGTTTGACATTTGAAAAAAAGACAATAAATATATTAAATTTACGACACGTTTGGTAAAGATTGCAGAGCTATTTTTAAAAGTTTATAAAAAAAACATAAAAAACGCTGATTGAACTATGAACTTTTCTATGAATATTGTTGACGAAGTCCAGACACCTGATTTAGTTCAGGCAATTGTTACAGAGCAGTGTGAGTTTAAAGATGTAAGAGTCCTCTGTGTGTATAAGAAGTAGTAGAGAAGAATTTTTGCCAGAAGCGTGGAAGCACCTACAAAACTACTAACTGTTTTGTTGATGCTACAACAAGGCATTCCCTTTAAATAATAAACAAAACATTTTAAAAATCTTTTCGCAAGAGTTATTAGTTTTCAGTTCACCAATCTTTTGACATTTAAGTAGTGATGCTTGAACATCCGACAGTTTATCGGTACTGTAGATAGTAAAAAATATCGAGTACATCGATAGTTTAAAAACCAATTGAACGATTATCGATAGTTTAACTGATTCAAACTTACCTTCACATTTCGAGCTTGAACTTATTCAAGAGATGGAAACCTGTTATAATAGCTCATAATATATGGTTAAACGATTATCAGAATTTTTACGCGGGCTTGTCTTGTTAAAGCTATAAGAGAGTGTCCAAAAGCTCTTGCTGCACTAACAGACAACAACTTTCAGGCAATAGATGAAATCTTTCAGCTTCCTGAGAGCCTTGAAACTACGAACACAACAATATTCAGCGAAAAATACGTAACAATTTCCTTAATCATTCCTCTTAAACGAAGAATTTTCGCAGTTGATAGCGTTATATGTAAAGGTTGTAACTGTTGAAGGCAGGGATGTAGTTAAAATGTTAACTGATACTGTTAATGAGCCACTCGTGCTGTCTACAATCTTTTCGATTAAAACTTTTTGTAATTTCATTGAAAGACATTAAGGGTATTCATAAAACGTGGTAAGCTTCACTTTTGTTGTATGGATAGGCAGGCGGTCATAAAAAAATTGAACAAGTCTATCGAATTTGATGACAATGTCATCGTCAGAGAGTTAAAAACTATGAATATTGAGTTTTAAATGCTTTATATTTTGCCTTTGCCTGCCTATTCACTTGATAAATTTATCGATATTAGTATATATAGTTTTTTTTTAAACCATCGATAATATCGGAAATAAATACTATTGATGCTTAAGCAACATTAGGACAGACCAGCTGCAATTTTTTTTTTGTTTTAAGCGTTCCCGTCTTTTTTTCGTAGAAATCTCTCAAAGAGAGAAAATATCCCCTCTGCTCAAAAATCTGGCAGCTGCGAATTTTCTGCGAATAATTATCGGGAACACATTTTTGTTTTTATTAATGGAAATTTTTAATCCCTAACTTAACTCTTCTTCCATGATTTAGTTATCTCGTAGAATAAAGGTAGAATAAGAGTTTTCTTATTGTTGCATTTGGTTAAGTGAAAAAATAAATTGGTTTCTTGGATAAGGTTTTTGCTTTCATAAGTATATAAAATGAGGAAGAGTACGATAACTAAGTTGACGGGTGTACAAAATAAGATCACGTTAATACTAAACAAATCATAAAAAACTAGGTTTGGTAAATTTCAATTTTCTCGAAAACTAGAACACATAACAAACCTTCTTGTTTTCAGTGTTCAACTAAGAATTATTAGAAGCAACAAATACTTAAGGCAAACTTAGTAAAAAATATCTTAATAAAAAAAAAATCAATACAAATTTTTTTTTCCATAATGTCGAGTTTGAAATAACTTTTTTTTTTTCAAAATCTATTAATAAATATTACTTATTTAAAAACAATTTCAATGTATGAGGAATCTCTTTGACACACTAGGTTTGTTGACCCTGGTTTGTGGGTTATTTTTTTGTTGTTGTCAAAACCAGTCCAAATATTTTAAAAAGTCTCAAGTTCATTATAATTTATGTCAATTAATTACGCAATGCTTGATATCTTCATCACAAGATCAATCGATTTTGATCATAGGCCCAACACTGTTGGCAATTGGGAATAACTGTTCAAATAAATGTGCGGATTAGGACTGTTCGAATCAGAAAATGGACAGCAATGGTATTCAGTCTAGTTTTCGCTAGTGCGGCTTCCATTTCATTTTAGAGCATACGTCTATACATTAAATGCTATTTCCAAAGGTTGTGGATATGCACTTGTGATGGGTCCATTGTTAACAAAGAATGATTGACTTAAGACACTTCCCTGATGCGGTTATTAAATACCCGTTGAATGATCTTCAACTTCTTCTTTTTTAAAAGGTGCAGCTATTGGAAGGTTGAGCCTAGGAAACTGTTGATTTAAAAGTCCCTCGCTCATAATACTGTCGCCATCTGCGAAAAATTTTGTTTAAACCCACAAGAAGTAAGCCCTGACGTCCTGAGCGTTGTTCTTGTTATGGAATTCTGATGAACGAACCGCTCGATCATTTTTCTTTCTTAGAGCGGCAATGTTCCAAGTTCCAGAATAATCTCTGATTTAAATGGACGATGCAGATATTTGAAGATATATGTGTAATAATACTTGAAGTTGGACATACTTCCTTGCTTCCTTCTTACATCGTCTGGTTAATCATTCCGTCCGTGCAATTTCATCTATTTCAAGTCTCAGACATTTTAAATTTAAAATTTTTAGCCTTTTGAAATTAAATGTTGGGTTAATTTGACTTCTGATATAATTGTGATTGTACTGTGAAATTTTGGCCTGGGGTTCGACAAATAAAACTCAATCAAAATTCCAAAATAATACAACAAATTTCTTTATTTTATAAAACACAGAGTCTTTCAGTTTAAATAACATCAAATTTAACTTATTCCACTTATTCACAATTCAAATACGTTTTTATAATTCAACACTTTTTATTTAATCTCAATTCAATCACATTTTACTAACGATCCCAGTTGTTAACAATTCTACTTTTGAAAATGAATTAACTCTTAATGCCATCTACTCTAACTTGTATTTATACAAATTTACTGACTTCTGGAAGCTTCCGCCTGGTTCTGCGACAATCTAGGCTGTTGGTTGTTTGTTCTTATTCGAGTTCGAATTAGTACTTCGAGTTCGAATTAGTACTTCGAGTTCGAATTAGTACTTAGTCAAAACATATTGCAAACATGTGGCATACTTTTAGGAGCGCGGTTGTTGTACACAATAAATGTTGGTTGTTGTACACAATGAATCCCACAGATGTCGTTAATTTACAAACAAAATATATCCTTAGAATATCTAAACATTTTGTTGCCACAACACAGTACTTTTTGGTTATCATTTCATCATTAAAAGTTACTATACAGTTGTTTTTTTTTTAATTTTAATATTGTCACGACATTCCTTTTATCTATTTTTGATGTATATTCATTTTTCTTTTCCATTTAAAGCTAATAAATTTGTTGCTAAAACACAGCTGTATTTGCAAAATTTTTAGAGCTGTATGAGTTCAAATTCATTTCAATTAAGCACACTTTACAACCTCTTTTTTTTTAATTGTATCTATGTATCTAACCTCGTATTCCAAGCTCTTCCATCCGCACATGAAATGAGACGATGAATTATGCAAAGAAATTCTATTAAATTGTCTGAATATCTTTCCCACAGATACAAAAAAAAATTAAAACAAAAACACAAAACCCACCCAACGATAACGAAGCAAAAAAAACTCTGTCAGCGCCCCAAGTATCTAGTATCTCTTCATTCACAAAACCAACCAAACACCAACAACTCCAATCGAATCACTTGTGTTTTGTGTACTTCTCTGAACTCAGTACTCTCCTCAATTCCGTCCTATTCTTATCCCATCTTCGTTTTTTTTTTAGTTTTTTTTCCTTTATCGGCACAAGACTTTCATCATCCGTCCCGAGTCCCGACCCAGAGCTCACCAGTCCAGACTATTTGTACACGTCCCCTCCTCGGGCTCCACAACCCCGCATAGGGGCATAAATGAACTTAGCTTTTCAAGTCGAAATCGCGAACGCAAACTCAGCATAAAGATCATATGATCAGTAGACCATGTTTCGCCGCGTAGTTTAGTTCATAGTGATCGTGGACGTTGTTGTTGTTGTTGTTGCCGTAACGTCATCATTGTCGTTGAGATAATTGAAACTTCTATCGCTGCGCTACTGGTCGCTTTAATTTTAAACTAGACTATCTTAAACCATTTGTATGTTCGTTGACGTTTGGTGTTCATTTATTGTTGACCTGTCAAAAGTTGTGAAATAAATAACCGTTAATTGGAGCCTTCAATCTCATTATGATATCAAAAATGTAATGCCATTTTCCGCCAATATAATTGACAATTTTTTCAATTCCATTCCATTTAAGATGACAGTGCGTTAAAAATGCAACAAAGTGTCATTCGACTTCATTCAAAGATAGATTTAGTGCTGTTCAAATTAGTCTGAAGGTGAATTCAATTATTGAATGTGCGGACAATGTTTGTTAACAGTACACATCCCACTACAGTGGGTAAATAATTTATGCTTATGTTTTTTAACGTGTTTTTTCAATGAAATCAAAAGTGTTTTTTTTATATACATATATATAAAAAAGAAAAACTGGAATATCAAATAATTCTCTTTCCAGACATTATCGTATCGTATTTTCAATTGTAATTGAAGCGAAACTTATTTATACATCTTCCGTCTGTTTTTTTTGTTTGCATATTTGTGGTTATTGATGAATAAAGCAAAAGTTGAAATTACACAAGCAAATGAGAAAAAAAATAACAGCAATCCAACCGAACCAACTAAGTGAAGGAACAATAACCTGTGTGAATAGAAAACGAGGTAGCAGCGAACTTGCCTTCGACCGTCGTCGTCGTCGGTTTTAAAACAACAGTGGGTAACGACTTTTTCTTGTTGTTAGAAACACATTATCATGCTAACTATCGTAAGCATATTGAGAAATGAGTTTAATGAACATTTAATGAAGTAAAAAAATTGACCAAGAAGTCAAACAAAAAAAAAACAATTGAGTTTGCCAAATTTATGAATCTTTGTATGTTGTTGCCCAAATGTCATTTACAAAACGTTAATGTTTTTTTGAGTTTTTTTAACTTAAGCTGTCTATTGCCGGGCGCCCTTCATATTAGAAATACATCTATTCTATACAAATAAATAAAAATGAAGTGTCCGTTTTTAAAATCAAAATAACAGCTTTTTACTTGATGTATACGAAAATACAGTACTTATAACAAAAACACCATTTAAAAATTTGTTGTCTGTCTGTCTGTTTGTTCCGTGTAATCTCGGGAAAGGCTGCACCGATTTTGACAGGACTTTCTCAGGCAGGGAGCTTATTTTGAAAGGAATAACTAAAACTATTTGAATTACTCGTAGTTGGCGCTGGTTTTGCTTATCTTTCAAAAATTATTTCAGGCTGACGAAGTCGCGGATAACAGCTAGTTCTAAATAAATTAGTTTAGTTTCCAAACTAACCGACTTTATGAAATACTCTTCTGCATCCGTAGTCTATTCATCCGTTTTGCAACCATCTTCACCAACTTTAGTATTGTTCATTTAAGAGCAAAACAGAGTAACGCAGAGCAGATGAATCTCAAAGAAAATTATAGTAGACAATTGTCATTTGTGATGCCCCAAAAAAAACATGTTTCTTATTTTTTTTTTCAATTTTCGTTTTTGAATAAATTATATATTTTATGTTAACGATCTTAAGCAAATATATGTATGTATAAGTTGATAAATATCAAAGAAAGTTAGAGCAGACAAATGTCATTCGTGATATGTCATTTCTTTATGTTTTTTGTTTAATTTTTAAATTTTTAATATTCTTTTTATTTTAGCTAGTTTAGCTAATAAAGGTAGTTGTATTTTTTCAATATTTAATTTATACAACTACATTTTATGAAAAAAAATTAAGATAAATTGCAGAGCAGAAAAGATGAGCAAGTTAGAACAGACAAATGTCACTTGTGATGTGTCAGAAAAAAAGCATTTTCTAGCTTTTATGTTCCTGCTTAATACTACGTTTATAACATGTCCTTATTATTTCTCACAATCTCGAAAACCAAAATCCCGAAAACCTAAAATCCCGAAAATTCAGAAATTCCAAAATCCCGAAAACCTAAAATCCCGAAAGGCCAAAATCCAGAAAATGAAACTATAATTTTTGTTGATGCTATAAAGCAGTCGAAAATTTACTTAACTTTTAATTAACTCTTAATTAATAATAATAATAATAAATTAAAATCATTTATACTAAAAGTTAAATTAAATTAAAATAATTTTTCGGTTTTTTTTTCGGGATTTTGGCTTTTCGGGATTCTGGATTTTCTGTATTTTGGGTTTTCGGGATTTTGGGTTGGGTTTTCGGGACTTGGGCTTTCGGGATTCTGTCCCCAACCCTATTTTGACACCCAAACTCACAAAACACACACACTTGTTTTTCTATACTTCTTTCAAAATGTTTGTATTATAATCGACCAAGCGTAGCCAGCTTGTTTCTTCTGCCCTGTTTGTCTCGCAAAACTTTTGCAAGCTTTTTGTGTTATTAATATGCCTATAATCCGGCGTTGCTCAAATATACCAGAAAAAAACATACTTTTTATATATTTTGGGGGGGGGGGGGGGGGAGAATCAAAATGGTAGCTAAAAACTGTACCGCCCATAGGACCGTTTTTTTTTTTATTCTACTTTCTCGAGAACTGGTTAACCGATTACAACCAATTAAATGAAAATGAATGTAGCCTTAGTAATTTCAATTTAAAATATTTTGAAAACTTATTTTTTGTATTTTTGTTTTTTGTTCGCATTCTTTAATTATTTTTTTTTTTATTTTTTATAAAAACTATTCCTACTATTTAAAAAAGAAAACCACTTCTTTTCATAGTTTAACCGAATAAAATGGCGTTTAAATTTTTCCGATCAAAACAATTTTACGTACTTTTTTCGAACAATCAAGAAAAGTCACAAAAATCGAATAAAAACTTTGAAGTTCTTCTAATATTGATCAAATTTTTTTCGACGCTGTGACCGCTCATAAGACCAAGTACATGCGATCCAGTCGTGCAATTAATTTGATTATTAATGGCGGCAACTGCCTAAAATAAAAAAATTAACAACTGGCCCTACAATAGATTAACTACAAATTTAGTCTGCAATAGATTTTTTTTAGGCATTTGTATTTGAGTTTTTTTGAGTCACTGTGTAGAGTTATGTACTATTATTTCAAATCGAATTCATTTCCAACGACTTTTATTTTTTTTTTATTTTATTATTATGTTTGTTTTATTACACAAAAATGTCACGCCCAAATATTGCAGAAGAAGGTACACAAATTTTGTAGACTCGTGCGTCATTTTAAATTTGTACCAAGTACACATGTGTGCACATATTTGCTTAACTTGGTTTTAGAAATGAGGTTTCTCCATGAACAAATTCTAAAACAAACAAACTTTTTTTTTATGTTTTTTCTTTTTTCGTAGTTTTGCTGTATTTCTTTTGTCTTTTTAGACTTGTTGGGGAAGTTAATTAGATATTTCCTCATTATTTTTCATGTCGAATTCAAGCATTTTAATTTGAATTTCCTGAGATTGACCCGAATTGGAGTTTTCTTCTTTTGTTTTCTTTATGTTGGAAAACGTGTAGTGATGGTTTTTTTTCAATTAATTTTTTCTTTACTGTTGTAATGTAATAAATAATAATTAATTGAAAAATGAAAATACATAGACAAAAAATTCAATAAAATTCACTCTGTATAAAAACTATCATTTTCAATAAGCAAATCAATAAGTTGCGGTATAGTTAGAATAGAAAGTAAAAGTAGAAATACAATCATGCTTTACAACCGACTTTGACAACTTAAAAAAGTTCAAATATACAGAAATGTTTAAAGTTTATCGCAATATAAAAGTTTTGTTTGACGTACGTAAGGATAAAGTAACAAAGCGAGTGTTATACAAATGGCTAAAACACATACACACTTTACAACCGACTTCGTCCCGTTACGTTAGTAAGCTTCAGAGCGCTGTTCTGTCATAATGAATGTGAAAATATTGAGGACCTACAATAAAAACATTAGTTATTTTCTATTTCAAACGTATTCATTGAGTAAATGTCAGAAAGCGAGCAAAAGTTCAGTCGAATCGAACTTTTTTTGTATATCACTGGCTTTGTTACGTTATCATTACGTACGTCAAACGAACTATTCATTGAGAAAGCCGCATTGTGATCATTTATACACATTTGGTTTTTGTCGAACCTTTGCCAGTTTTCAAAGTCGGTTGCAAAGCGTGTTTGTGTTTCTGCTTAAAAAAGTTCGAATTGTCTGAAATTTTGTTCGCTTTCTGACATTTTACTCAATGCATACGGTCAAATTAGTTTTTTTTTTTTATTTTTACTGTAGGTTATTAATATTTTCACATTCACGATGAGAGACCAGCGCTCTAATGGCTAAAACAATCACGCTTTAGCTTCGGTTTCAATTGACGTTTACAAGTTTCACCATAGGAAATCAATACATCTTATCACAATGTCGCTTTGGCGCTAACGTTACGTTTGGTTCGTGTACAAGATAAGGTAACGTGACTCAAACGCAAAGCTGAAGTAGAAACTGGTTGATCTTTTGCTCGATTTGACCGAAAAAAGCAAAACCAACAACCGAAATTTGGAAAATGTCACTTAAAACACAAAGCGTGTGAAATGTAACGTGACGAAGCCAAAGCTGAAGCGTGATTGTGTTTTAGCCATAAAGCTTTATATACGTAACGGGACGAAGTCGGTTCTAAAGCGTGTATATGTTTTAGCCATAGGAACTCCACAAGTCACTTGTACTTATAAGCTACTACCAATGACCTTAATTCGATCGGTTGGATTTGTGTTTTGTTTTGAGACTTCTTCACCCAAGTTCTTTCATCTCGATTTCTGATGAATGCTGACGCCTTCCAGTTTCGTACATCAAGGATTTTTTTAGTTTTTTATGGTAAGGTTTCGTGAATTGGAAGAGCGTTGATAGGACCTGTTGGATTTTAGAAGCAACCACCTGCGTTTTTCTTGCTTTATAATATTTTCGGTTTCTTCTTCAAGATTAGACTTCATTATCGGGGTAGTGGACCAACATGCAGACGGACCCAACATGTACTTATTTTTTTTTCTTTCATTAATGTGCTGGCCAAGGTTTTATACCACTTGCTCGATCTGGATAAAGAAGTCTAAGTACAGCTTGTTGACTTCTACCGATAAAGTTGAAACGGGTGCAAGCCAGACCATTCCAATAAAGTAATTGATTGATCTGGAATGCAATCCGGCTAATATAACTTGGCTTGTAATATTGGTTAGCCACGGTTAGTTCGGTGGATCTTTTTGTGATGCTGAATTCTTTCAAGAATAAGTTCTACCTTAAATATACTTTCGCGAGTAGCATAAAAGTCTATAAAAAATGATATGTTAAAAGATTTCATACTTTTTCCATCATCTACCAAAGGTTTAAGATCTTATAAATTTTTGATTTGCCCTTGTTATGATGACAATTGCAGTTGCCGATTAAAATTCTCGCGTATGGAGCTGTCCTAGGTCCCAAACGCACACTGAATTTTAACATACACAATACAAATGTAATATGTAAAAAAATGATACGATCTGAACTTAAATACTGTCAAAAACTACCAAACCATACCGTTTCTATTAAAAATAAAGTATGCCATCATACGCCTTAAATAAAGATTATTGTATGAAAAAAGTATTCCGAAAATAAACTAAATAAAATGTCTAAGCAATTTTATTTCAAAATGAAGCGCTAAATGTAGTTTCTATCGTAATATTTAAGAGAGCTATATTCGCGTTAACATGGCTCAGTTACGCCTGGTTAACTGATGGAGCTGATCCATATGTTGAAAAATAGTTCTACAAACTACTTTAAATTCACATTTTAAAATGGTGCTTATTTTTTTGCATAAGCAAACCTAATTTAAATCATATTTGATTGCTTTTTTTGTTATCTTAAATTTCTTTTTACCAAAAATATAGTTGACGTTGTAGTAACCTACGTTTTTTTTTATTATTCTCAATCACTGTCTTGAACTTATAAAATTCTCTATCGCACTTCCGTTTTCTAGTGGGGTTTAGGTTTTGAATTTTGACTTTGGAATTTGTATTGCAAAAAATTAAAAAAAGGTCTAAAGATCATTAAAATATATCACACTCTAACACAAAATTTTATATGTTAAGCAACCCGCAAATCAAACAAGAATATTTCAAGGTGAAAATAAAAAAAAAAAAAAAAAATTATAAAAGAAACCGGCAAGTTTTGAATTGGTTTGAGACCAGTTTTTCATTTGTTAAATAAAATCTGTATTATTGAGGAGAAGACGACACTTATGATTTTTTTTTATTACCTTACCTTTTTATATATGTAGGTTCCTATAATTTTGGACAAAATGGTTAGACTTTTGAACAACAAATTTAAAAATAGAAATCCAAGAAACTACAACAGAACAATTTGGTTTGGGTTGATTTTTCTTTACGTGTGATGTATGTATGTAGGTATTTTTTTTTACATTTTCAGATTTCCATAGAATATCGCCGGGGTCTTTCAACAACTTCAGTCCATCATGTCCATATCTATTTAAGCCTATGCTCAATCGTTTGTTCGAATAGATGCTGATTTAAACTTGGGCTTTTTAAACCTTTAATAGCCTTCTTGTATATTGGTTTTTGACGGACTTTAAGATAAGTAGACATGTAGTTGTACGGAATGTTTTTTCAGACAGCAGCATCTTGAAAGATTATTATAAATTTGTCGAATTCTTCTTCTAATTCCAGAAAGGTTTGCAATGTTACTTAAAGTAATTAATAGTTTCTTTGCACAATTTTTGTTAGATATGGGGCACTTTTCTTGTAAATAGGCTTTCGCTTACAGTCGACATAACTGGTGAGTGATCCAGTAGGAAGATCAAAGCTTTTTGTCGATCTTGGTTTAGTTTATATTTAATCCCTTTGCGATAAAAAAAAAATCAAAGAAAAATGAATGCAGGCTTTGAATATACCAAAAGTTGTCTTCCCTCGTTGATGTACATCTTGATTCTTGATCCCAAAAGGTTGTTTTCGAATCAAACTCACTCTATAATAAACTTGTGTTAGATGATTTATGCAATCTAAAGGGGCAATATATTGATGCAGTACCATCAATCAATTCAATCTTGTATTGGGTAAATTTCGATTGTCGATTGGCCAGCATAAAAACCACACCATACAGTAATTTTGAGCGGTTGAAATATAAATAGATTTTCAGAACCTTGGCGGTCAGCGGCTAGGATTTGATGCACTGTCTGCACTTTGTAATGGAACATCTTCAAGTCTTTCCCCAAAATTCTCTGTAAAAACCGCCGATTGCTTGGCACATCGTCAAGTCGATATTTTGTGGTCCTCTGCGAAATCTTCAGGCACAGTCTCAATAACGTCTGCTCCGGGGCCGTCCAGACCTGACTGCATCTACAGTTGGTGTCGGATGACCGGGAAATCTATGTCTAAATTCAAGCTGCGCCAAAACCACCCATGTTCTATTACACTACAAAAAAAAAACGAACAATTATATATTTATATATTTATTATTTATTGAGGAGTATAGCAATTCATTACTTATTGACATGTATGTTGTTATCTGTTTACTTCACCAATGTCAAAGTATAACTAAAATTTACATATAATAAAGTAAGTGAAATTATTCTGTCCGTCTGTATGTTCTTTCAACATTCCTGAGAGTCGTTTTTGTAATTTCAATTTTAAAGGCTTAAGATAACCGTACCTTCCATATAAACATTAAGGAAAAAGTTATTTTTCTCTAAAACGGATCGATTTTGTTTTAAAAAATCATTAAATTTTTGACTTCCTGGATAACGGCTAAAATCTCAAAAAAAAAAAATTAAACTAAAAATAAAGACACGATTTTATCAAAATCGGTCTTACAGGTCTACTTTAAACAATTTTCATTCGTTTTCATACGTTTTACGTTATCCCAAAAAGCGTTCGCGTACTTAAAATTAAAAGATGAACGAAAGAAAATGACAAATATCTTTCTTTCATTTATTTTCAAGTTTTGACCCTGTGAAATTTCCTCTGGTAAAAACTTTTTCGATGCCAAAAGTGAATGACGTTTACAAAAGTCAACAGTTATTTATTCAAAACCTTAAATTTCAAATGTCCGAGGCAAATGCCAACGGAACTTTTTTCAAAGCTATTTTGATTTATTTTTTAAGGTAAAAAATATTCAATAGAATTTTAAGCAAAAAGTTTTGTTTAAGTTGATCGAACAGTAAAATTCAAACTTGACGTTTCCCAAGAATTTACACAAAAAGCGTTCGCATACTTTTCCGTAAATAAGAGAAATTTTTCTCTCATACGATAAATTTCAACAGTTTTCATTTTTTGTACACAAAAAGTACACGAACAAAGCTATTATTACAAGAATCTATTCGAGCACCTCTCAATTCTGTATAACGAAATGACACATTAAGTCGATGAACACTTAATTTTAAACTAAATAATTAATTTCGATAGAATACGTTCATATACATATCATTACTCATTCAGACTGTGATATTTCGAACTGTGATATCTTTGACGAGAATAGCCGACATATTGGCTGTTTGAAATCCTTCTCTTACTTGACTGATATGAACTTCAATATTAATTCTGCTAATGTTGCTAAGTTTATATCTAATCTTGACGAGAATTGTATACCAGGGCCGGATGGTATACCTTCTATTATTTTGAAAAAAATGTGCAAATAATTTGCTTTACCATTGTCATCTCTTTAATTGTTCTTTGTTTTCTTGTCAATTTCCGTGTATTTTGAAAAAAATCTTTCATAATCCCTCTACACAAAAAAGGTAGAAAAGACGAAATTCAAAACTGTAGGCCTATAGCTAAACTATCTGTTATTCCGAAGCTCTTTGAGGCTGTTATTTGCGAATCTCTGTGTTTCTATGTCAAATCAGTCATTGTTCCTAATCAACATGTATTTACCAAAGGTCACTCTACCTTAACGTTTCTTATGGAGCTAACCAAAATTTGCATTGATGTATTACAAAAAAAAAAGAAAGAAATTGACTGCGTCTTTACGGACTTTAGTAAGGCATTTGACAAACTCTCGCATAAGATCTTGCTAAAAAAGCTCAAAAATCTTCAAAAACTTCGTTCTGTGGCTTAAATCTTATTATTATTAAACAGATCTTATGCAGTATTGTTTAACGATTGCCCATCAAATTACTTAACAGTTAACTCTGGAATACCACAAGGTAGCCATTTAGGCTCTCTACTTCTTATTTTATTTATTAATGACTCACCATCTGCCTTGAAACAGTCTTAATGCCTCATTTACGCGGATGACATGACGTGACAATTTTTAAAACTATTTCTAGTATTAGTGATTATGAAATGTTGCAATGCGATCTGAATTCATTTTTTGACTGGTGTGTGCGTAATTGTTTGTCTTTCAATATAAATAAATGTAATAACTAGAAAACTTTCAGTAACTTCTTTTAATTATACGTTACGGCAATTTTCAGACCCTTATGTTTCAAAACAGCTTTTTATAACATTTGTTCGTCCCATTCTTGAATATGCTTGCCAAGTTTGGTCAACCCATTACGAGTGTTATAAAACAAGATTGGAACGTGTTCAAAAAAGATTACTTCGATTTGCCTTGCGGTTCTTAGGTTGGGAAAATCCTTACGAGCTCCCCGCATACATCAATTAAGTTTCGTTTTTTATTGTGAAATTAATAAATGGTAATATAGACTCTTTGTACTTCTGTCTCGAATAAATTTTAATATTCCTCAAAGAAACTTAAGGTATCTGCCTAGCTGCATAAATATCTCAAATTTTGGTACTAATTATGAACGATTTTCTCCTTTAAACAAAATGTTTAAATTATTTAATATTCTTAATAATAGATGTAATAATTTATTTGACCAATCAATCGAATTTTTATTCAATTATATTCAATTCAATTCAATTTTTAATTCATTTTATTCAATTTTATGTTCGTTTGTATTATAATTTAATGAATTTAAAGCTATGGCATTGCCGTCAGCTCGGTTAACAAATTTTGTTTATTACATTAAACATATTAATATAATTTTTTTTTTTTTTTTTTTTTTTAATAGTTTTTATACATATTCGTTTATCAATAGCATTCTATATCTACACAGTTCTAATATAAATTTGCAAAGGTTTTTCCAGTTGAACTCGTTCAAGATTACAATTGTTTCTTGCATAGTTAGGGTTTTCTTTCCGAAGTATACAAGACGTTGGGGAGAAAAAATTGGACAAATACTTAAAAATTGAAAACAGTCTTCTTTTGCTTTAAGGTTGCACAATGAACAGAACTGGTTAAAACTTCCGTTGTAAGGGCTTCCATTTAGATAGAGTAGTTCGCATCGTGCTTTGAAAATTAGAGATATTTCTTTATAACTATATACATCATTAAAGTAATTCTTCTCAAGTAAATTAATATTAAGCTGCGAGTATAAAATTCTGCTCTCTGATTTTCGAACTTTCGCTGCAAACTCATCATGAACAGAATTTTCATGATTCTGAATAATTCGATATAGTTGGTCTTTGACCAAATTTATATTGTTTGAGTCCATTGAGACGACTTCTTCACAATCTATTCCTAAACGTTTCCATTTAGACCACCACCAATCCTCGTTCCTTAGCTCGTATAACAGCATTTTCTTGGCCAGACGGGTATCTGAATAAGAGAGTACTTTGGTTATGTAGTCGGCCTGCAATTTCAGAGTATATGTGAAAAGTTTAGGAAGTCCTGTTTCAACATAAATTGCATAATTTGGCGTATTTAGTGGTAGGTTAAAGAGCTTTTTTTAAAAAGTTTCTTTGAAACTTTTCGACGGACTCGTATTCGTCAATACCCCAGACTTGTCCAGCATAACAAAGAGTAGACTTAACGACAGCATCATATATTTTGTACTTCGTTGAAAGATTGATTCTATTATTTAGGAATATGCTTCTCCAAGACATGTTGAGTAGGCTAAGTGATGAATTTGATTTTTCTGCAAGATGCACGTTAAAATCTAACGTTCGGCTTAGTTTTACACCCAAATACTTATACTCGTTTACAATCTCCAAACTAGTACCATTATAGAACCAATTGTATGTGGTTTGTTTTCTCGTTGAACGGCTAAATATCATTACTTTTGATTTGTTTGTGTTGATTACAAGACCCCACTGCTGACAGTATTCCGCGAGTCTATTGATCCTCAGTTGAAGGTTTTCTGGAGATTCTGAAAGCAACACCAGATCATCAGCATACATTAGAACATTTATGTTTGTATCGGCTATTCGAATCCCTCCAGATAGGTATTCAACCACATCATTAATAAAAAGCGAAAACAATAGCGCACTCAGAAGGCAGCCTTGTTTTACTCCGTTATCTGTTTCAAACCAATCTGAGTAAGTGGAACCGTCTCATACAGCTGCTTTTGACTCTGAATATAGTGCTTTTAAAACATTAATGAATTTTGTAGATAATCTTAGCCTTGAGAGCTTATAAAAGAGAGCATTTCGATTTATAAGGTCAAATGCAGACTTAAAATCCACGAAGAAAGCATACACTTTTTTATTTCTTGCTTGAAATGCTTTAACAATTGAGGTAAGCGTGAAAATGTGGTCAATTGTCGAGTAATTTCTCCGAAATCCAGCTTGAAAATCTGACAGGGCACTGTTAACCTCTACCCATGTCTCTAATCTATTTACAAGAATACCACAAAATAATTTTGCAAGAACATTCATGAAGGAGATGCCACGGTAGTTTTCAGCATTGTTCAAGTCACCTTTTTTGTATATTGGGAAAATTACTGACCTTTTGAATGATGATGGCACTTCTTCTGTCGAAAATATTTTATTAAAAAGGGATTGAAGTTGTCTGTGGAAAGTTTCGGTGGCATTCTTAAAGAATTCGTACGGAACTCCATCTTCTCCAGGGGCTTTTCCGTTTTTTCCTTTGAAAATTGCAGATTTCAATTCCTCAATAGTGAGTTCAGAATCCATTATATAATTCTTGTACTCTTGTTATAGAAATTTGTACTTATATTTAAAGCTAGTCTTTAGCTATGTGAGTGTAACTTTTTCTTTAAAGGATATTGTCTTCCAATAAGTACATAT
Source organism: Platycheirus rosarum (assembly GCA_963971375.1). Lineage (NCBI taxonomy): Eukaryota > Metazoa > Arthropoda > Insecta > Diptera > Syrphidae > Platycheirus > Platycheirus rosarum. The sequence goes on from OZ020509.1 coordinate 42,794,971, forward strand.
GTATGTGCGACACAGTCGTGCCTATTTTTATGCGTTTCAGAAATCAGGCATTTATCGATTTTTATGTGTCTGCTGACGGTTGTATTTCCAATTTGTCTATACTTTAAAAGAGGTCATTACCATTCCCTTTACAAATTTTAGGGCCCTATTATGACTCGCGATTCGCCAGAATTATTTGGCGAATTGGAATATTTGGTATTACTGTTTTCGAATCGCCTAATTACTTTCCTGTGGGTTCAATCCACATCCAACAATTTCAGGCAGTCCAGATTTCTTAAAGAAATCATTTCTAGCTTGTTGCTCTTCCGAATTGGTCATATCTATTTATCTTTATCCAAGCCCGGACAACTTTTTGTTTCAAGCACGTCAAGAACTTCGCTTAAAACAACACACACTGCAGGTTGTGGAAGCTCTAACTTGAAGTCGTTTCCGACAGAACTTTGGTAGCTGCAACTACTGAGGAACCGCAAGGCTGATTGCTGAAATTACTGAACTTTGAGTTGTTTGAAATTATGAACTTATGATATTTAAGACTAACTCAAACGCATGTTTGTTAATCCGAAAATATAAAATTAATGAATTAATGTAAAAGACAATATTAGTTGAACAAAGGGAATAAGTAATTTGTTCCTTACAAAGTGTCAGGTAGTTCAAGTCGGCTGGAACTTGGAACTTTGTATCTCTCAAACTTCTCAATCTACAAATCATATTTTTTTTCATTGCTCGTCTGTTGGCCTTCGTCGCCAAAAAACAAATCTATTTTACTGTTTTTTTTTTATATGTTCTGAAATCTTTTTTAATAATAAAAAAACGTACATAATTTTCGACACAAATGGAACCAATAGACTTTCAACAACAACTTGACTTAGCACATTCAGTTTTTAATGTTGGTAGCTTTGTTATGACAGGCGAACGTCGGAGTTCGCTTTTCGCAATACCACGACAATAGTAATTCGCTAAATTTTTCGACGTGAGTCGAACGTTCGACTCGCGAGTCATAATAGGGCCCTTAAACAACTGGTCCATTTCCATTATCAATAACGTGTTGCTCGAGGTCTATCCTTAAGATTAAATCGACCTTGCACTTTTACGTATGTGATTAAAACTGTAGATTTGGTGTTATATTCGTAAATCTGTCAACAAGCTTCGTTCTCCTTCTTTCAATTCTTGATATATTTTCACCATTTCGTCAAACCTTTTGCGGAGTTCTTGGCCTTCCTCAAGGCCGCACCTTAGGACTCTTTCCCAGAATTATTTGACCCAAATGTTGTTGATTGTGGTACCCTCGAAAAGTTTTCGTGAAAGGATTTATGAAATGAAATAATTGACTATCCCCAGATTCTGTAAAAAAAATAAATTGCACGTCTGGATCGCACGTACTTGCTCATATGTGTGGTCACATTGTAGAATAAAATTTAAGAAAATTAAAGTGAACATTTGACTGTTTGAATAAAGTACGTTAAATTGTATTGGATGAAATTATTTAAACGCCATTTTATTTCTTTAAAAAATGTTAAAAAAGGTGAATTTTTTTTCGAAATCGTATGAGCGGTTTTAAATAAAACGTTTTTTTTTTAACTTTATTAAAATAATAATTCAAAAATACAGTTTTCAGCACAAAAATAACATACATTTAAAAACTAAATTTAAAAAAAATAGCCTACCCTACCCGTTTTCAAAATTTTGATTTCTCAAAAAAAATTTTTTTTTTAATTTTAATAATTAATTTTAATTAATTAAAAAAAAAGTTTTCGAAAAAAAATTAATGCGGAATTACTTAGGCTACCTAAATCTTCTTGAATATCAATTTTGATAGTAATCGGATCACCACTTTTCGAGAAAGTCGTAGAAAAAAAACCGGTCCTATGGGAGATACCGTTTTTAGCCCACCATATTAAATTTTGTTTTCACCAAAATATAATGCTTACCTACAGTAGCACTGATTTTTTTCATAAAAATTCTTGGAGCCGTTTTCGAGAAAAATAAGCTTTTACAAAACAATTTCATGACAGGTACCGTTAATTTTTGAGCTAAAAAAAAAGCAAAAAACTCTTCTGTAGAATGTCATGTGGAATGTGGATTTTCATATTATTTGGTCACCAGTTATATTTGTAGGTTATATATGCATTTATATTATAATGCTATCAGCTTTAAAATATCTATCTGTATATGTAATACATTTTACAGCCAAATCAGTGGAACCGTCAATAATTATGTTCAATGAACCTTTACTAAACTGCTCCAGGCAAAAGAAAAAGATTTTGTTGTTCAATGGACAAATGACAAGCGTCATTTAATAACAATGTTTATCTTTAAAATTTTCGATGATAACGTTCGACGAAAATGGTTGCAAAATATTCCCTTTAAATTATTGACGTCATTAACTCTATCAAAACTAAAAAATAAATATGCAATTACCAACACTTGTATCTGTATACATAAATATCGCAATTTCAGTGTAAAATATTTTCAATTAAATTGAAAAACTCTGGCTCTCTCGGGTGTTGTAATACTCGTAAAAAAAGCAAACTTTTCAGTGCGGGAGGAGGCGAACAGCGCCCTTAATGCTTAATGCCTTATTCATATTGTTTGCCTCCAGAGTCCAGCCAGACTTTCGATCTCATGAATGCCTATATATTAATACCACTTAGGGAAGCGCATTCTTCATTCTATTGCTTCATTTAGTCAATTGATGTTGGTTCTCGTGTATTTTGTTTTTTTAATTTTTGTTGGATTGGATCTTTTTTGCCTCTTTTCGATAGTACCATATACAAGCTATATAATGTATACAGATCTTTCATGGGTTGTTGTAAAGTGAAAAGTAAGAAAATAAATTTTTTTTTCTCTCCCAAGTATCATTAAACAAAATGTTTCTCAAAGTAATCTGTAAGTCAGTAGAATAAAATAAAAACAAAATAGTTAGTTATCTTGAACATGTAACTATCAAATGTCTTTAACTACCGCACTAAATTAAACTTCCTAAAAAAAATTTTTTTTTTATGATTGCATGTTTAGAGTACATTGTTATCACACAAAAAAAAACTCAGAGTCTACGGATTTCTCGCATTCTCTGTCACTAACAGTGTCATATCATTCTTAATCGTAAATATAGACACAAGACTGAGCTTGTGGAGTGTATAAATACAATATCTTCACCAGCTTGACTTATCTCTTGACCCGAAAACAGAGTGAGTTCAAATTGATATGGTATTGTTGCATGCGGGGATGAATTTTTATTGATTTCTATTTCCAAATGTGTCTAATTTGAAACGGAAATACTTCTTTTGAAGCTAAGAAAAATACCAGAGTGGTTCACTGAATCACAAAGTCAAATAATTAAAATGTTTTGCTGAAAATACTCGTCTAATACAGCAGGGGATAAAATTAACCTACAAGAAACTATTAAAGGGAGCACTCTTAGAGTAATGAATATTTTAATTTCTTCAGAATTACATAATTTTATGTAATGTAATTAATAAAAACTAATAGTTATTTGTTTGTTCGTATTTAATGCGCTGCTATACCGTACATACAATTACCATATTATTGCCTGCCTGCACTTATGGGAAGGTTGTAGTTAATAGTCATAGTACAAGTTCCAAGCCATAACTTTTGCAAATGGCAGTAAATGTAGACAGATACACGTAAATTAATCTATGAAATGCTGTTGTTCTCAAGAACGCAAAATATTACAATACCTCGGATGTGGTGATAGCGCAGCGTCAACTTTGTCGCAGATTTCCTGGTCGTCCGGCACAAACTGGACAAATACTGGGACAACACGAAATGCTGCCAGAAATGGCAGCACCCGGAACACCCGTTCTGCTGACAATATCGCAGCTGTAGCTGAAGTCCGAAGAGAACCCCAGAATATCGACCAGGCCAGTCACTAGCCAGTGGTTCACATCAAGAATTTGGTGAGAGACCTGAAGATGTTCCTTTACAAAGTGCAAAAAGTTAATTTGCTGTTGATCGGCAAACACGTTTAACACAAGCTTTAACCAACAACAGGATGATTACTTTTTTCTCACCCTGTTAAATGAAGAAAAAGCAATAAAATGTTATGAAGTAATATTTTGCAATAAGAAAGACCATAAGGGAGGTTCTTATCGGTGTTCAAATAATGCCCTATAGGTGGCGCAACAAAAGAAATGTAAACAAATAGGGAAAGATGTGTATGTGATTCTTTTATAATAAAATCAATTAGTTATGTTTCTATTAGAAAAATTCTAAAAGTATTTTTTCGATCACCACGAAAGTAGCCATATACATGTATCTTTAAGTTATAGGCATAGTATAATAAACCTACAGTATTTTGGGGGTATATTGAAAAGAGAATAAAAAAATGGACACGACTGGATTGCACGTACTCTTCTAATCACATTGAAAGGCAAGGTCATTGATAGAAATAAGTACCACACAAGTTCCGAACCTATAAAAAGTGTTTAAACCACAACAAATAACGGTGTAAATAACTTTTAAGAATTTATGAAAAAAGTATTTCGAAAATTGTAGGACGGATTTTTATAAAATATAAAATATATTATATATATAAAATTTTAAAGAAATCTAATTAGCCGTTACCGAGAAAGTTTAAAATTAAAAAATCTGTTATATGAAAGTTACCGTTAATAGACGGTAAATTTGTGTTTTTTATAAAATGTTGCGAAGCAAGTTTCCACAGGGGAACTTCTTTGGGGCAGTAGAAGGGTGGCAAGAACCGTCCCCATTCCGTCGAGCATAGCCGTGCAACGAAAAGCGTGGCACCGCCCTTCTACTGCCCCAAAGAAGTTCCCCCGTGGAAACCTGCTTGATAGCGAATACGTAAAAATATATCAAAAATGTTCATCAAAATCATTGAAGCTGTTATCGAGAATATTAAGCTTTTCCTTTACGGTTATATATAAATTCAATTTCCGCTGTGATTAATGCAAAAAGAATCGCACATATCAAGTTTGAAGGTAATCGCGTAAGCCGTTTAGGATGCAGCTCGTTATACATATAGACGGACAGACAGACATTTTTTGTCATTAATTTTTTGAGGTCGTAATGTAATAGAGATTTTTTTATATTCACTAATCCTAAACTTGCCTTATAGTACCTATAGGTACAATCGTAAGTAAAAAGATAGAAGCCTGAATCCCCTGGGCCATGGTAACGATTGACCAGACAGCAATAATAGCTTTTGAAATTAATATGTTTCAGCAGCTGCCAAAGATCGCAATGACATCTTGCTGTCAAAATGGTTACCAAAATTTGCTATTTTATCATGCATTGTTTAAAGAGCGTAGACTGTCGTGCGTCATAATAACTATAAATGCATTTTAGATCTGTCAGTTTGGTAATTCAGTTTTTTTTAATAACTATAGCAGCATGAAAATAGTTTCATCGTTCGTATACACAAAATCACGTCTATGTGACATGTAAATTACTCATATTAACGAGGTTTCAACTCAACCTCATCGATTAGTGGGTTGAAAATAGTCAAGTCGATTGATCTTCAACGTTCTTACTGTCAACGCGTTGACACAAAAAAAAATAAAAAATTGCGGTGGCATACTTTGCACGTCAAGGTCTTTCGGGTAATCGTCATTATAGTAGTAGTAAACGTTGGAACGGTGAACATTCACTGTGCAATGACAGTATTTTTTGATAAAGTCAGAGATTCAATGCGTTCACTTATTTCCTTGACCTTGCAATACTAGTTTATGTTTTGTTTAAGAAAAAGCGAGAAACTACACATGTCAAAGTGGTTTCAGCTCATTGTCAATGATCCCTCAACCGATTAAAAGTGAACACGTTGAAGTTGACGGTGCAATGTCTGTAATTTTTGTAACTCAGAGATTCAACACGTTGACTCATTACCTTGACCGTAATACTAGTGTAGCGAACGTATTGAAATTATTGAAAAATATAATCAAAATTCCGGTTCATTATTTTTTGTCATGACGTCTGTATCACTTGCTCTTCAGAACCTATTGACTTTTCTGATGCTGGCGGAATGCCTTACGTTGATTTCAATGGAATATAGTTACTTAACATTTCACGCACAGGTCGGATGCAAATTGAATGTTTTTGATGGCAAAACTATATTTTTTAAGAATTCATTTGGAGGAGTATAAATAAGGCAATAAGAATTTCTCAACACCATCCATTAACAAACAAAATGAATAAAATAGTACTTAAATAACTACCTTATGGTATTCCAGAGTTAACTTTAAATCACTTTGATTCATCATTGACGAGACAGGCAGGAGCCTATCTCTAGTGATTTATATTGTCAACGATTTCTGTACGTGTTACTAATTTGCAGGAGCGTAGGGGACCTAAAATTTACCAACCCGAACGTCTATATAAGATCCACTTCTTTCGCGGTCTACTATTTGTAGAAATCTACTTTTGGCAGATTTGTCAATTCCTCGCAAGAGGCATTGCCCCGGAAACCAGATGGCTCTGATGCCCCCTGGCTTTGGGCATAGAAATCCGGGACACTTACGAAGGTAAGTCATTATATGATTTTCAACGAATTGAACGAATCAATGCAGGACTCAACCGACTATTAAAGAAACCGTTTTGGTTGGAGGTTAAACATGGAAATACAAGGACAAACAACCCATATGAAAGGAAATTCACAAACAGAAAATAATTATGCAAGATTTGTCGAAGGTAACACCAAGTCATTAACCATTAACAGAAGAAGGCATCCGGTTCAGAGTAATCAAACAACTTTCGTCCAAATTACATAGATATACATTTCACAATTAATCAATCATATTTAATCTGAATTCTGAATTTATGTCAGACAAGAAATAGCCAAAAGTTTGACCACCTTCCTCAAAATTATCACAGTTCTAAGCGGAACAAAATCTGAAACTGTTCTATTATTATTTTTCGAATCGTAACTAGAAATATTTGCTGACAAAAAAAAATCAGTTTCATCGCCTCTTATTTAAACAAACAAAATTTAGACCACATCCAACTCAAAAGCAATTAATTTAAAAAAACAAACAGACAATTATTTTTCCACTAAATATGTTAGAATTCTTTATGAATCATCCTTAATCAGCAAGGCTTGGTTGTTACTTAAAAACACCCTAAGCGTATCCCATTCTAATAAAAACTGTGTTGGTTCACATTTTTTGAATCTCTTATTTATATTAAAAATAAAAGGTTTCAGTTGATTTTATCTTATAAACATATTTTTAAGCAATATAAATCGTATCTACTTGCTTCTACTACTCTACTTATTTCCAAACAAAGCTCTTTTTTCATTGCCAAATACATACAAATACAAACAAACATGTTATCAGTAAAAATGCCAATAGACCTCTGTATAGTGTACATACAGTCTGTCATTAATTACTTTAATAGCTCAGAGTCATTCACTGATTTTTTAGCTCAAATGTTGATTTTCATTTTTACTGATTGTATTTTATTTTTTATTTGCAGTCCAGAGCATTACCTTCAGATGCATCGCCTTTCCGTCGCTGGGCACAGTCTTCTTTCCGAGCACCAAGAACTTTAGATTCTCAAGTTTCACTTGCTCGACGACCATCCTCTCTAACTGCCTCCGACAACGATGTTTACACAAAATCCATGGATACCTACATAGGAGATTTAAAAGCAGCAGCAGCAGCCGCAGCCCGCACTCAGTTAGCCGATATCAAAAATATTGTAAACGGAAGTAGTAGTAGTAGTGCTAATCAACAGTCATCAACACCTGTTGGAGTCATAGCTTGGGGAAGATCATTTGAAAAGCTTCTGGAAGATCCAGCTGGTCTGCATACATTTGCCGAATTTCTCAAGAAAGAATTCTCAGCGGAAAACATTTACTTTTGGACTGCATGCGAAAGATATCGTTTCATTGATTCAGCTAGTGAACGCGCCACTTGTGCAATGGAAATCTATTCTAAGCATTTGGCAAATGGTGCAACAGAACCGGTTAATGTAGATTCTCAAGCAAGGACAACAACCCAGGAGAATTTAAAGACAGCTGAAAAGGACTTATTTAGTCAAGCACAAAAGCAAATCTTCAATTTGATGAAATTCGACAGCTATCAGCGATTTATTCGGTCGGATTTATATAAAAAGTGCATTGAAGCCGAAGAAAAGAATCAACCGCTTCAATACTCCGCCGAAGGACTGGATGAACTTTTGAAGACAAATTTTCACCAATCAGCCCAATCTAAGGTGAGCATAGTTAATTAAGACAGCTTCTTGCATTTCTCTTTGCTTTTCAGATCTATTTTTTTTTAAGTTATGCTCATTAAGTTCTTATCGACAAATATACACACAGCACTAAATAGGATTTTATTGTTTGAAACATTGTTTCTGAAAACGTTCCCCATTTTTGCAGCGTTTGTGAAATCTCTGCCCTTTGTCATAATATGCTTCAATACTGTTAATACGAAAGATAGGAATCTTTCCAAAAATATTTTAGATTTTGTCGATCTTACAAGATAACATCGGTTATACTGCATAACTAACCAATTGTTGATTGCCAACCAATCATTCAACTACCTTAACGGTATTGTTGGCTTGTTGTTCATTGAAGAAAAAAATCATTTTTGTTCCATAATCTAACTTGAAATCATATTTTTGTAGTCAGTACACACCTGCTTTTGCTTTTATAATTGTTATTTCTTCATGTATCAATATTTTTAAAGATCTTCTTTGAGAATTTGTTTTTCTTCTTTATCATAACCAACAAATTCCAGGAAACAAATTCTTCATCCTTCACGGGTCTATTACTAGATATTTCAACTGTGACCATGTCTTGGTGTCTGGTCTGATAATATAGTCTAATTTTCTTAAGAAGGCAATCAATATTCATCATGTATAGTCAGTAGAAACAGGATTGACAATAAAACCCTTCCCTTGTCATGCTCCTTATTGAACTTCGCAAGAGTCGGAAGAAACGCAACTACAGATTTGAGAGAATTTGTAGCCTGGCCTTCTTTGTAAATATATGTAGTTTCGAACATTCTTAAAATTTGCTTAAAAAACATTCAGAAACAGTCTAAGCGCATTCATTCACATTATAGCTTACTCAATTAAAATTCGAATTTTATAATGATTTTTATTCTCGTTTCATTGATAGTTATTATTTTACAGAAATTCTGGAAGCTTGAATTTTGGAGGCAGAAAATATCACAGCACAAATGACGTAGTCAAATCCAATGCTCAATTGAAGAATCTTCATTTTTCTTAGTTTTGTAATTAGGAACGTTCATATGTGATAGTTAAAAATAGTATGTTAAGTCTCAAAACCTGTAAGAAATATATGCTTAAAGTAATTTTCTTAAATTACGCAAATTTATGTTTTCTTTTTTTTAATAAGTATGTTATCTTAGGAAATATTCAAATTCATAAACTCAATTGGTTAGGAGTGATTCTTATACCTATGGTATTTTCTTTATAGGCCAATTTAGGCTTTCTAATTGTGTTCGATAATACATTTTTCGAAACACCTTCATATTCAAATTTGCCTTTTAGACCGCAATTGGTAACAATATGTATATTAATACCTTTGGAAGATGTTGTCGCTCTTTATTGTTTTGTTGCCCATTGAAATAATTGTAGTTTCAAAAAGGATGCATTCTTTTAAAATAAAACTTAACAGACAATTTGATGTTGTAAAATTAAAAAAAATATTACCCCTCGCATCTTAACTTAACCAGTTTACTCATTTCAATGTTTTGTCTTATTTCAGCTTAAAAAATCAGCTAGCAATGCCGAAGATCGCCGTCGAAAGAGTCTGCTGCCTTGGCATCGTAAAACTCGTTGTAAATCTCGCGACCGTGATGAATCCGACAATCATAATAGCAATAATAAATCATCCAACAACAGAACTGGCAAATCTCAGCTATCAGGAAATTCCTTAAAAATATCAAACACAACAAATTCCACTAGTGATATCCATAGTTCACGCAGCTCTCTATCTAGTTTCGACACTTTGCCCCAATGTACGCTAAGCAACACTTCAGATGATGTTAAAGCATGCTGTCTTTGTCGTGTTATACTTTGTGATGGAGCAACAACTATTGTTCAAACAAAACCCGATGAAACTGTTCGTCAATTAGTTGAAAGATTGCTTGAAAAGCGTGGCATTTCTTACCAGTTGTTTGAGGTGATTCTTAATACAACAAATAAATCTGTTGATTTAAATGCATCGTCGCAAATTTTGTCTGGCAAAGAGTTGCTTATTGAACAGAAAGTTGCATTTAAGCTGGACCTGCCCGACCCTAAAGTAATCTCAGTAAAAAGTAAACCGAAAAAGGCTCTTTGCGATGTGATAAAACCTATTTTGCAGAAGTACAACTACTGCATTGAAAATGTTCAAATTTTAATGCGTGACACACATGAACAGGTTGATCTTTCACAACCGGTTACTATAGCCGATGGTCAGAGATTACAAGTTGTAATGTTGAAAGCCGATAATTGTGACTACCAGCAACCCTCTAATTCAGTTAAGCTCAAACCTATGCCAAAAAGTGTATCCTTTCCAGCAATAAAACCACACAGGAATGGATCTGTACCAAGTGTGGTTGTTAATACGCAACAGAGTACCCTCGATGAAATAACAAACAAGGTTTTTAATGAACTGCTTCAAGGGAAAGTTGAATCTCATGATGGGAATCATAAGGCAGCTGAAGTTTGCTCTCTGAAGGTAGGTTAAAATTTAACTCACCATGGCTTGAGGTTATTTCATATCTCAAAAACATTAAAGGTCTACTTGCCTGTTGTTTTTTAATGTCTTATGTAACATTTTAAATACAAACACACTTATTAATATATATATTTTTTAGTCAGATGATTGCGCTTCAGAGACATCATCAATATTTGATCGAATCCGCAGAAGAGACTCTAGCATTCCAGGCCTAAAAGGACTACGACCGAAAAAGATAAACAAAATATCAATAAGCCAATCAGATGACGCCCTAACAACCTCAACACAAATATTTAGCACTAACAGCGACCCAATAGTCATAACCCCACTTTTAAAGAAACCCATTATAGCCAAATGGAAAGCTGGAGTTAAGGTTCAGGTCACCGAACGTGCTGAAAACCAAGGTTTGTATACTGGCATATTCATTGTTAGACCCACTTCAAAAATCTTTGCCAATATGCTTATGAACTAGTAACTAATTTCAGATGAATTTCTAGAAGGACTTAAACGTGCACAATGTGCCCGCCTAGAAGATCAACGTGGGACTGAAATAAATTTTGAACTTCCCGACTTTTTGAAGAACAAAGAAAATCTTAGTGCGGCCAATAAATTAAGGAAAATTCGAGCAAATCTCAGCCCTGTCAATAAATCAGCACCTATTGGATTAGATACCCAGCACGTCGATCGACCATTGCCACAACCAGCTCCTAGACTATCGATTACAAAAAAGCAATCAGTTTCACCCATGAAAATCGATGAAGAGGATGCTGCGCCAGTAACTTTAACTGATTCAGCAAATGATGGAGACTCTTCGTCTATAAAAGGACCACCTCCACTGCCCCCAAAGCCAAAGGTTTTGCCAATAAAACCTTCAAACTGGGGCCAAAACAGCATCAACACCAACGGCTGTTTAAAGCCAACCGCTCCAGTGTCCTCGTCATCAGCACCAACGATTCCACTTCCGAGTAAAATTCCAGTTGACATTTCACGAAAGCATTTCGGATCGGAGCAAACAGGTCGGACTGCATATCTAGATGAACCAAGTAGTAGTTTTGTTTAGACTTTTTAAATTGATAATTAACAGCTGAGTTAAAAATGTAGTAATTAATATTATTAAGTAAGAAACCTTTGTGGAACATTAATTCAAAAAACATATACAATATACATACATATATATTCAATAGGGTTAACCATGTAAATAATAAATATACAAGTATATTATAAAAAATATAACAGATAACTTATACTTATAAATTATTATTTAAATAATATTCGAGGAAAATAAATACATTATGGTTTTGATAACAAAGTGTGTTCGTTTTTGTGATCCTATTAGTAACTTAAACGTGAATGTTTGTTGAAGCTAACCGTATTGTAGATGATGTAAGAATATGCTCTGCATTTTCCTTGCATATCAATTATGTGTGTTATCGATTAACCAGTTCTTGAGAAGCTTTAGAAACGGCCTTAAAAGAGTTACCGTTTTAAGCTCAATATCTTGATTTTGTTCACTAAAACAAATAGGTACTCTTATTTTGTTCATAATAAACGTATGTACCGTCCAGGCTGTAGTTCAAAATACATCCGTACACACAGACATGTTGCCATGTTGATTGTTATCTTAATTTTTTATTTCAAATTTCGAGCATATATCCATGGGGTTTGACAAACATTCATTTGAATTCGTTGAAAGTTTTACATTATAATTTTTGAAATGCCAAAATTGAGGTTTAATTTTTTTTACCGCTAGTGTACTCAGGAGGGCTTGTGTCGCCCAAAATAACTGAAACTAAAATGGAACCAACTTGAGGTAGGCAACTAGCAGTCCATATATAACACGTCCATGACTGCCGCATTTAAGCCAAAAATTAAAAAAAAAAAACGTTATATGAAAGCACTTTTCCCGTAAATTTGGTTTCTATCAAATGATAGCTAGTACTGACAAAAAAATTCTCAAAAATGTTCATCAAAATCGTCTAAGCCGTTTTCGAGACAAATAAGCTTTTCCTTAACGGTTATATGGCAGGTACCGTTATTGTTAGCCCTAAAAATAAAATTTCAATTTCTCCTCTAAGGTATGGCAAAAGAATCACACATACCAAATTTGAAGGTAATCGCTTAAGCCGTTTAGGCTGCAGCTCATTATACATACTGGCAGACAGACAGACAGACAGATATTTTTTGCCATTAACTTTTTTAGGCTTCTATCCTCTAATCCCTATAATTGCAAGTAAAAATAAAATTGGAAGACCTCGGCGACAAAGATATTATGTCTAATGAGGATTCTGAAAAATAGTTTAAAGGGCCCGAACCATAGAATCCGTTCCGTTGCGTCCTTTGCGGCAACGAATCCGGTGAGATTGCCGCATGCGATGAAAAGAGGTGACGAAATGTTTGCGTTTTTTGTGACATTGATGCCAGAGCTGAAATGATCACAAACTTGATTCTTCTTGGGATGCGTGCTTTTATTCCTAACAGAGTTAAAAGCATCAAGCCTAAAGAAAAGTCCTGGTTTAATTCTGAGTGTAAAGAAGCTATCAGGCTCCAAGAAGTAAGTTTCCGATCTTACAAAGCCAAGCCTACAGAGGAAAATCGGAAAAAGCACAAACAAGCGAGGAACACATGCAACTCCGTTATTGAAAGAACCAAATTTTTGCATGACTAAAAATTACGGCTAAAAATTCTGCAATGTCCCAAAGGCAGTAAACATTTTTGGTCATTTTTAAAAAATATTAAAAACTTCTCAACATCTTCGGTTCCAACGCTCATCGACAGTAACAAACCAATTGTTAACTCTTCAGAGAAGGCAAACTTGCTCGCCGCCCATTTCCCTGCCAGCTCCACGCTGCCCAACAGCAACGTTTCCCCTCCTGTACTTGAGAATGTAAATTTTTCCATGGAACAGATTTTTTTCCGCACTCGTACAGTTGCAAGAGTTCTCAAAGATCTCGATGTACACAAATCCGCTGGCCCGGATGGTATACCCCCGATTCTTCTGAAGAGGTGTTCTTCCACACTGGCAAAGCCACTGCGTAAGCTTTTCCATCGCCTGTCCCTAAGAAAGGTGACCCATCCTCCCCTTCCTCCTACCGACCCATAGCACTGACATCCCTTCATTCTTAGGTCATGGAAACACTGATTAACCGTCAGCTTAAGGAATATCTCGAAGATCGAAAGCTTCTCCATGACCGTCAGTATGGCTTCCGCAGCAACCGTTCCACTGGTGATCTGATGGCATATCTCACCGAACAGTGGAACAAATCTTTATACATCGCTTTGGTGAAAGTAAGATTATTGTTCTTGATATCTCCGAGGCATTTGATAGAGTTTGGCATGAAGCTCTCTTATCGAAAATGTGCTTTTGGGATCGATAATACTCTTGTTCGTTGGATTAGAAGCTATCTTCTGGACCGTTCAACAAGTTGTATTGGACGGATTCAAGTCTGATTCCCACAAAATAAATGCTGGTGTACCCCAGGGCTCTGTTCTGTCTTCGACTCTTTTCCTCATTTTTATAAATGATCTTCTGTCTGTTACTTCTAATCCACTTAACTGTTTTTCATATTCGTTCGATAATTCACGTCCTTCGCCTTCGGACGTACAATTGCAACGGTACCGTATGTCATTGTTAAATGGGGTAATAGGAATCGTGTAGAGTTTAATGCTTCGAAAACTCCATGCTGTCTTCTGTCGTTAAAGCTAAACATACCCCCAATACCATTGTCCATGAAGGGCACTTACATCGAAGAAACCGAAAAGCGCTCAGTACTCGGTATGTGTGTCAACGACGACCTCCGTTGGAACGTCCATATATTTGAAACCGCTAAGAAGTGTAAGAAGTATTTTTCCCCATCTGATCTGGCTACAATCTATAAAGCGTTTATATGCCCTAAACTCGAGTATAACTCCCACCTCTGGGCAGGTGCTTCGCAAACATCGCTCCACCTGCTTGATAGAATACAAAATCGAGCGTTAAGATTGATAGGAAATAGAACTACCGTTGAAACAATTGCCCCTCTCGAACACCGACGCAATGTTTCATGTCTTTCCTTATTTTATCGTTTCTTTTATAAAAAATGTTCATTCGTAGTAGCCAGTTGCGTTCCTCCCCTTAAAATTTTCTCCCGTAATACTTGTCTAGCAAGGAATGCTCATCAGTTCACCCTTGAGCCCTATTTCGGACGTACCGTGAAATATAGGGATTCTTTTTTAGCCGAACAACACGAATTTGGAACCGCTATCTTCCTAATGCCCGTACAGCGTGTTCTACATTAAAAGGGAAACAACGCACGAGGGACGCGCGTTAATTATAAACAAAAAAAAAAAAAAAATGGAAAACGAACTAGCGATGGTCAATGGATGAGTTAGAAGTGATAGTGTGATTTGGTAACTGATAAATACTAATGTTTTGTATCCTTAGTATTAAAATCGTACTTGTTCGATAGCGATATTAATGCACGAAGAGTATAGGAAATACATGAATGTGGATTTACATATCGTTTTCTAACAAATTGCAGAAAATATTTTTTTTCGCTATTTTGCGAATTTTGCATTTTGATAGTAATTTTAATGTAGTAACTTAAAAAAAGAACAATGTTTTTTATATAGATCACTTTAGAATTCTTGGTTTTTGGCAAGATTTATACCGGTTTGGACTACAATATATGACATTTCCCAAATATTACCGAAGTTTGCATTTCATTTGGATTTGGTTTGGTTTTGAAAAGCTTTGTCATAATAGATAAAAGATACATCGTCGCAAAATTATATACGCTTCAATATGAAACTAAAACAAATAAAGTATGGTGCTAAGATTATAGGTATGGTTTTTGAATAATTTTTTCTTAGTGTGAAACTAGATTTTAAATAATAGGAAATCCCTATATTATTTTTTCTAGTGTAAAACGAAGAATTCTCGAGAGATGACAACTCTCACAAAACGCCATTTTGTAAATTTAACTTAACATAAAACACTGCCTAAATCCAATAAACGTGTAAAACTAAATTTTAAATAGTACAAAGGTTTCCGTTTATCACTGCACCAACATCTACATCACATCGTCGAGTTTCTCAAGCAATATTTGGTCGAAGTTAAATCAGCTTTTGTCCTTTTTACAATATTAAACTTAACTTTTTAGATTCATGGAGTTACATAAAGCGCAAATTTAGCTACTAAGTAGCAGCAAAAATTGCGCTAAATAACAACCCATGACTAGAAAACAATTGAAACTTCAAATCATGGACGTATTACATATGGACTGCTAGTTGCCTACCTCAAGTTGGTTCCATTTTAGTTTCAGTTATTTTGGGCGACACTAGCGCCTCCTGAGTACACTAGTACACACTAGCACTAGCACACCAGACTTTGGCAGCAGGTTTTCCCGCGTTGGCATGTTAAAATTTCCTTTTTTCTTCCCGTGTTATTTAGAATATCATACAATTAATTAATAAAAAATCCCTTTTATCCTTCTAGTGCTTTTAGCTTGTCTTAGGCACAAACCAATAAAAAAAGGAAGTTGTCCACGATCTAAAAAAACAAGAGGCAAAATACCAAAGATGTCGCACACTTCCATGGATGGAATTCAAAAGTGTCAGTTATGTTTTACCGGTAAATGAGACTTTTTGAATTTTTAAAAACAAATGTCGCGAGCTTCTATGTCAACATTTTAAGTAGTTATTTTTTTTTCCTGAAGTGGATTCAGGAAAGGTAGCATTATTGTATATGAAAACTATAGTACTACCATTAGGCAGCTTCTAGTTCAGCGAGATACTGCCGTAATAGCGCTGCAGTAGCTCTTGATATGCATTTGTATGGGTTTTGGAGAGTAGAAAGAAATATAGTGATGAAAGAGCAGGTTGTATGTTATATTTTCAGAAACGTATGAGTTAGAATGATTACAAGCATTTGCAGGAATAATGAATAATAAGTACGAGTGAAAGGTTTAAAAAGTAATACTAGACCATATGTCATGGCATAGTAAGGGAAACAAAAATGAATGGATTTCCCTTTGTTTTTTCGTAAACAAACCAAGATTGTGCGTCTTCAATTATTTTTGGATTTTGCATTTTTCAAGAATTTTTTTTATTTTTATACTTTCTGTATTTCTTATACCGAAATCAATTACCAATTCGGATTTGACTGTTTAACGTTTTAATGTATATATATTCTTCAATTTCGAATGCTAGTTAAATATAAAACTAATGCCGATTGGTACTATGTTGTTGGACAATAGTATTTTTGGTACTAGATTTTTAGTACTTAGTACTAGAATTTAGTAACATCGTAGTTTTGGTACTACATTTAGTACTATACTTAGTACTTAGTAGCAGATTTAGTACTATATTTTGTAGTTAGTATATGTAGTACTATATTTAGTAGTTAGTAGTATATTTAGTAATAGATTTTTTGACGTGATAAGTAAATATACTCTAAAGAAATAACATAGTTACAAACATATGCAAACAATGTGTTTTATTTGTAAAATAAGTAACTAAGTAGGTACTTCAACTCAAAATAAATTTTTGCACACTAAAAGAAATTGATATAATTATCAAACATGGTAACCATTCGAAATTGTACAAAAAAAACCTAACCAATAATCAAATTTCAGCAAAAATCGTTAAAACGGTAAATTTCATCCTGTTGCCGTATCTATAAAAAAACCCACCCAAATATAGTGTATCTCCAAGGCAGAAATGAAAACTCCTCACACCCCTGTCAAAGTTTCTATCTTCCACTCTCTCAATATCTGAAATTGACAAAGAAATAACACGAAAAAGACTTGATAATTTGCTTCCCTCTGACTGCTAACTCTTTATATACATCTTTCCCATTCTGTCAATTTCTAACGTTGCATATGTGTTGAATTCATCTCCCCGACTAAAAGTCTACACTGAGAAAAAGCGAGATAGCGAAACTAGATGGCGCTAGGTGAAACACCCATCTTGATAGTACTGTGATGTGGCAACAAGTTTAGATACATTTTGTAAACTAACGACATCTGTTGGATTCATTGTGTACAACAACCACCATTTATTGTGTACAACAACCACCATTTATTGTGTACAACAACCATGCCCCTAAAAGTATGCTACATATTTGCCACATGTTTTAACTTAGTACTAAATCGAACTTGACGAAACAATTCGAGACTCGAATTAGTACCGAAAGCTTAGATTGTGCCAGAACCAGACAGAAGCTTCCAGAAGCTTTTAAACTTGTATAAATACAAGAGTAGATTGCATTGAAAGTTCAGTTTAGTTTCGAAAGTGGAATTGTTAACAACTGGAAGCATTAGTAAAAAGTGATTGAATTGAGATTAAATAAAAAGTGTTGAATTATAAAAACGTATTTGAATTGTGAATAAGTGAAATAAGTTAAATTGGTGTTATTTAAACTGAAAGACGTTGTGTTTTATAAAATAAAGAGATTTGTTGTATTATTTTGGAATTTTGATTGAGTTTTATTTGTCGAACCCCAGGCCAAAATATCACATTGGTGTCAGAAGTGGGATAAAACTCAGTAAAGTGCTAGAAAATTCCATAGTGACATTTTCTAAAACAGTTTCGGTGACTCATTTAATTGTGAAAGTGGAATTTTCCAGAAACTAGTGAACTGATTGTGCTATAAAACTGTGAATAGCGAGCATTTTTGTTAAAAATAGTGTTGAAGAGACATTAAAATAAAACTGACTGTGTTGCGAAAATAGTGTTTCAGTTACATAAAATGGGTCGCAAGTTAGAACAATTAACAACAGCTGAGTTGAAAGAAGAATTAGGAAAACGAAATCTTCAGACTTCGGGGCTGAAAAAGGAACTATTGCTCCGACTTCAGAATGCTATCACTCAGGATGGTGGAGACCCCGATACCATGTTGTTCGATGTTGAAGAGCAAGGGAGAGAATGCACAGTAAGTACAGCCGATGAAATGCCTGCTCTCATGAAGTTGCTTCTGTCGAAATTCGACGAACAAAAGAATGAGCAGAAGAATTCGTTGGAAATTCTCCAGGAAGTTCTCGAAAGTAAATTCGATGAACAAAAGAATTCATTAGAAACTCTCCAGAATCAACTAAGCGAAAGACTTCAAATAGTAGATCAGAAATTTGAAGCCAAAATAGAAAGCTTAGAAGAAAAGTTCGGAAAGCAAGTAGAAAGTGTAGAACAACAGTACGAACATCTGGCTAAGGAATTTGATTCTTTGAAAAAGCAGAAGGTTCGGGAATATTCGAGCGACGGTCCACGAAGAAAGGAAATGCAGCCCCCTGTCTTCGATGGTCAAACATCATGGCCAATTTATAAGAGGCAGTTCGAAGCTGCCGCCTTGACGAACAACTGGGACAGCGAAGACAAATCAATTGCTCTTACGCTTGCGCTCAGAGGAACAGCTGCCGAATTGCTGCAGACCATTCCTGAAGACAAACATCATGATTATGATGCCATGGTCAAGGCAATCGAGATGAGGTTTGGCGACGACCACATGCAGCAAGTTTACCGAGTCCAGTTGCGCCGAAGGGTCCAGACAAGAGGTGAAACGCTACAACAATTGCAAGCTGACATCGAGCGCTTGGCAAATTTGTCTTATCCCAATACCAGCAGGGAAATCATAAATGAACTGGCAACTGATGCGTTCACTAATGCATTGCAGATGGAAAACTACAAATGGCTGTGAGAATGGCAGGTAAGAAAACGCTCGCTGAGGCTTTAGCATTTGCCCTGACAATGGAAGCAGCAGACCAAGCTTCGCAAGGTAGCCATCGCGTCAGGGAAATGGCTACGCTAGAGTGCCCATGTCAACGTGTCGACATTGAAAGACAAAACCCGAACACTGCTCGAGGTCAAATGAGATGCTGGAATTGCAACAAGGTAGGATACCTACAGCGACAATGCAGATCTCCACAGGTAAGCTGCCCACATAGCGCGAGAAAAAGGCCTACTGACAGGGATATCGCTTACCCTACCGGGCATGATTTGGGGATACATCGGTGTGGACGCGTAAGAACCAACTTTGCAGAGCAGAAGTCGGTTGATGAAATGAACGCCCCCAGGACCGTTATCCAAGTTGCCCAAACGAAACGCTGCAACCAGAGTTTGACGGTGGAGACCGTCATCGCCAACAGAAAATGTGTGGCCACTATCGATACGGGTGCCACGGCCTCCATAATTAGAAGAGGCCTTGTCCAGACGTCCTGGCTACACAACACCAGCTGGAACAGTCTGAAGGCAGCTACGGGAGAAGTAGCAAAAGTATACGGAGAGGTACTTCTGAAGATAGAACTGGCAGGGCTGACCTTCGCACATGCATTCTTGGTAGCTGACATATGCGACGACTGCATACTAGGTGTGGATTTTATGAAGGCACATGAAGTAGTCCTAGACTTTCGAATGCAGGTGTTAAGGTATTCAATCGTCGAGATTCCAATGGTGTACGGAAACGAGAATGCTGTAAATCTTCGGACGATCATAAGCAGTGATGAAATTCTCCGGCCATCTTCAGAAAGAGCGCATCCTAGGTGTTCGAACGGTAAGAAGGACGAAAGTATTTCTGTTCAGAGACTAAGGGCTGAACCTGTAAAGGGTTGGACTGCGGAAGAACTTCGTAATGCACAAAAGGAAGATCCTGACATCGAGCCCATTCTTGTATGGAAGGAATCTATGGATAAGCCGAATGCAAGAGACATCTCCGACAGAAGTCCTACCTTAAAGGCATACTGGGCGCAGTGGGACTCTCTCCATGTAAAAGATGGTGTTTTGTGGAGAAAATGGGAAATGCCGAATGGAAGATCCTTTAAGATGCAGCTTGTGGTGCCACGGTCGAAAGTGCAGGAGATTTTAAGGGAAATGCACGATGAAGAATCCGACGGGCACTTAGGAATCAATAAGACACTGAAAAAGGTACGGGTACGTTTTTATTGGTTAACTGTAAGAAAAGATGTCGAGAGATGGTGTCGAAAGTGCACCACGTGCAAAGCTGGTAGAGTACCCAAAGTCAAGGCAAGCGCTAAGATGTACCAGAACGAAGTGAGCGCCCCGATTAAAAGGATCAACGACACACACCAAAGAACCCAAAGCAATATAAACATTGCGAGAGACCGCCTGAGAACCAGATACGATGCGAGAGCAACAGCACCTGAATTCAATGAGGGAGATCTGGTATGGCTTTATAACCCATCTCGCAGAAAGGGAAAATCGCCCAAGCTTCAGCAGGACTGGGAAGGTCCCTACCAAATAGTTACGCGCATTAATGACGTCGTTTTCCGAATCCAACGAGGACCAAGAGCAAAAATGAAAATTGTCCATGTGGATCGACTGTATCGTTACCACGGAAACAATGATGATGTGCTTGTTCGGGACGAACAAAACTAAGAGGGGGACAATGTGATGTGGCAACAAGTTTAGATACATTTTGTAAACTAACGACATCTGTTGGATTCATTGTGTACAACAACCACCATTTATTGTGTACAACAACCACCATTTATTGTGTACAACAACCATGCCCCTAAAAGTATGCTACATATTTGCCACATGTTTTAACTTAGTACTAAATCGAACTTGACGAAACAATTCGAGACTCGAATTAGTACCGAAAGCTTAGATTGTGCCAGAACCAGACAGAAGCTTCCAGAAGCTTTTAAACTTGTATAAATACAAGAGTAGATTGCATTGAAAGTTCAGTTTAGTTTCGAAAGTGGAATTGTTAACAACTGGAAGCATTAGTAAAAAGTGATTGAATTGAGATTAAATAAAAAGTGTTGAATTATAAAAACGTATTTGAATTGTGAATAAGTGAAATAAGTTAAATTGGTGTTATTTAAACTGAAAGACGTTGTGTTTTATAAAATAAAGAGATTTGTTGTATTATTTTGATTGAGTTTTATTTGTCGAACCCCAGGCCAAAATATCACAGTACTATAGATTCTATATACAATGGTAGCATCGCAATCTCAATTTTGGAGACATTTTTTTGACAGTTCTGAATGAAGCTGACATTAGACTAGCAGTCCATATATAATACGTCCATGCTTTAAATATTGCTTTTGACATTCAATGTCATCAGATTTGCCGGAGAGTTAAAGTTAAAACTTGGTCTACTTGATGCGGTGCGTCCGGCACATGCGATTCCTATGAGTCACCTCCCATAAGAATACGTTTAAACGAGCTGTCAGTTGTTTGCGGCAACGCAACGGACGAACGGATTCTATGGGTCGGCCCCTTAACATTTTTTAATTCTTAAATATCACTTTTTTCTCTTTAATTATCAAAAAAAAATTCAAAACAAGACCAATATCCAAATAAAATGCAAACTTCAGTGACATTTGTGAATGTGTGTGTGCAAATCGGTGTAAATCTCGATAAAAATCCAGATTTCCAAGAACTTGATCTAGATAAAAAATAAATGATTCCTTTTTTTAAAAAACGAATTCGACATTTAGGCTGTGTGTCGATTGCGTTTAAATGCTGGCTAAATTTGTGGCCCTGGCTGATGTTTGAAGTTTGCATCGAAATTGACACAATTTTAGCTTTTTGCTGTGTCAATTGGATTAAAAAGGATATTTTTAAACCACTATTCGCCTTTATTTCTTATATAAATAGTACATTTTTCCTAGAGAACAATAGGCGTGTTTATTGCACGCATATATATACGTTTAAAATAAAAGTTTACAAAAAAACGCTAAAGATGTTTTCTTAACATTTGGGCATTACTAATAAAATTTTATTTTATTAATTTCATTTAGCGTGGATATTTATCGCCGCTATCCAATTAGGTATGCACATTTGTTGTTGTTTAAGCGTATATACGCGTGCAAAAAAACATACCTAAAATGTATCTTGATTAAATTTATTACTTTTTTGTACGAATAAAAGCTTAAGAAACACCAAGATAAAAAATTAACTCACATATGTTAATTTTTTACTTGTTTTTAAATTAATTTTCACTAATAATAATTTTTTTTGAAACAACAATCTCAAATCCCTGTAAAATAATTCCCATTACAGATAATTTATTTACGGGTCTATGAACACTTGATTGACGACGAATGACACGAACAACAAATTCATATATATCTTCTTTTTTTTACATCGACTGGCTAAAATTAAGTCTGCTCTGGAGCAGGTTATAATATCCCAATTTAACCTGTCAAAATGTATCCATGGTATCAAATTTAGCCAGCATTTTAACGCATCTCCAAAGGAAAGGAATCATTTTCGTCGATATACACATGTGTAATGTGCATACCTATTTTTCTTTCTATTTTATTTTATCCGTCAATGTAGTTGGGAACAAAGAAAATATGTGATCTTTCACCCAAAACTAATATCTGAAAATGAAGAAGATGATGAAACTTGGCCTTTATAGCCATTCCTTTTCTTCATTATTGTCCCCTTTTATACACATAATCATATGACTCCGATTCTGCATCAATTGCCTTTTTGGGTACCCCTGTAGCTTTCACACGTTGAATCAGCGTCACGCGACAATGTATGACAAACATTGCTATGTCTACGTTTCTTTATTTCAACGCTCTCGCTCTTACTTATAACAAGACATACATTTGACCAAAAACTGAGGAAGATAATAATAAAGCAAGCAATGAAAATAACAAATGAGAATGAGAGAATCGCAACGTCTCTGCGTCATTGTGAACCCACTACACTTCTCAACTCCTTAGCCTTAAACACCAAGTCACGCTGCGGCATATACCTATGTGTATAAAAAGGGACTTTCTTAAAATCATCCAGTGTATCCAGGCACTACCTTGTTTACATCATTCTCCTTTTCGGTTGTTTCTTCATTTTTCTTTTGGACAGATACGTACGTGGATGTTTACACTAGGGGTATTCATGCAACGAGATAAATTCATACACCGTAGAAAATCCTGTCCTTCCGCAAGCATTTGCATGAACGCCCCTTATAAACAAATTGCATAAATGTGGAAACAGCCACTTAACGTCAAAGTTGAGATTGAAATACACTTACTAACAAAAGTGTAGGTACACTAGTAGATCTTATGATTTGGTTATTCGTTTTTATTAAAGGAATATAAAATTCGACGACAACAATTATTTTTTGCTTTATATTATAGCTGAAAATGTGAATATAAAAACAAGCTTTTTTAAAAAAATAGAAAAAAAAACAAAATAGTCAGCATCTATTGATGCAATAAAAAAGAATTACAAAAGTACACGTGTGGAAGGGAAAAATATGGGGTATTTGTATATATCGTGGACATTTTTGTTTATTTGAATGTGCTACACCCCTACACCCATAAGGATTTCGAAATGTCATTCCAAATTCAAAATGGAATCCTGTTCGGGCGAAACTCTCCTCTGATAACTTTTAAAATTCCGGTTGAGTGGAAATTTTTGGGTTGGAAGTTTTCCGCGCGAAACTCATGATAACCCAAGGCTGATTATAAAATAAACTGAACACTCAAAAGATTTTTTCGTATTGGGAAGCGAACATTGCCGTTTAGACTTCAGGTAAAATCTCAAATTTCCAAACCTCGAAACTGTGTGCTTAAATTTAAAGATTTCATTTGAAATTGTTGATCGAACTGAAATCTGAGATTTCGTTTTGCTGGAAACATATTATCTGAAATTTTATACGACATCTCTGCAATTGACAAATGAATCCGATTCAAAAGTTACAAATGTAAGCGCAGACAATAAATAATATAGTTTGAGAAGCATTGGTTCATCCAAATTCAATCTGCCAAAGTCAAAAGTTACCACACTGTTGTTGATAAAAGAATGAAAACTATTTCATCAATATATTTCTACTTACTATCGTTATATTATAAATAATAAAATACTTAAGGAAAATGGAAGTAATACGTCCAGCTAAAAACTGTATTAAATTTATGCAGGTAACAAGCCATACATGCTTATTTAATCAACATTTTATTCATGTCTGTCTACTTTTTCTAACCACATTCACGTACGTCTCTAGGTTCTCCAGCCTGGTTTTCTATCGCCCGGGATTCAGGGTCTCCTCAATGCCCAACAAGTAAGACATCGCCAAACTAAGCATTGGAACCCCAAATTCAAGAAGTTACGCAAACAGAAATTCGTTAAGATAGACCTTCCGAATTTCCAAGAGAAATTCGAGGACCTCTCCAAAGAGGAAGTCCGCAGCAGAATGAAAGAAAAAGGTGTCCTCCCACCACGACCATGGATGGAAAGGCCGTTCCATATCAGTTGCACTGGGGGCATGTTTGAGCCGTATGTACCACCAGAAGGCGATGGCAAAAAATCTTTTATTTCTACAACTGGAGCTAAGCAAAAGATTGAGTTCATCGAAATGAAAGGCAAGAGCATTATGGCAGTGCGAAAGATCAAGACTTTCCAAGAAGACTTCGATAAGGATGCGTTTGCACTTCAAGCTCAGGACATTTACATCAACGCCCATCAACTGATGGCTGCCAAAAAAAAACACGAGCTTAGGCAACACGTCACAGAGCGTTGCTATCCCGAACTGATTCACAACACAAGGGACAAAACTATTCATTGGAGGTTCCTGAAATCCCTTGAGCCACCAAAGGTTGTCCATGCCCGGTGCACAGACATTATAACAAAGGAGAACATGTTCGCACAAGTGACTGTTCGTTTCCACACCCAGCAGCAGTTGGCTATCTACGATAGATTCGGTCGGCTCATGCATGGAAGCGAGATAATTGCCAAGGACGTTCTCGAGTACGTTGTAATGGAGAACCACATTTCTAATGAATATGGAGTATGGCGAATGCATGATAAGATAATTCCTGCTTGGTCTCCCGAGAGGCAGCCGTCTCCGATCACATTTAGGGTTATTGAAGATATTGAAGAGGACCCAAAGCAAATTGAAGAAGCTGTTCAAACTGAAGAAAATAAGGCTGAGCAAATTCAGGCCGGTTCATCTGAAACTTCCAAAGAAAAATTAATAGCAGCTTAAGATAGGCTTTTCAATTTGTATGAAGAATGTGTTGTTATTTAAACATTATCAAATAAAAATGTAAGACATTAACATCTGTTTTGTGGCTTCAAATAGGAAGGAAAAAACACCTCCATCGACGATTGCTATGATCTCGACACATGAACCACAACACTTCGCCTTTAGGTTCCACCCTGGGTTAACCTCGAAGCTAACTTAACGAATGTTTTGTACATTAATTATTTGATCCGAGTTTTTGCCATTTGAACTGGGTTCATATTTCATTAAACTCCGATTTACACAGCATTGTCAAATGATGAAGCAGGGGGGTCGTGTAGAATTCAATACGCCGAACACTCAATGCTATCTTGACCATGAACGGCACTTGCATTGGAGAAACCGAAACCATATACTTGGAATCGCCAAAAATCCTAAGTACTTAAGTTTGCTGTATCGATGCAGGTTTTTTCCTTTCTGATCTGGGGTGGAATCGCGTAAGGTGATAGTTGATAGTTGACAATCACTTTACACAGCAAACAATAGTTGATAATCAAAATAACAGTCAAATATGCGACCTCAAGCGATTCCACCTATGGCTACAATTTATGAATCGTTCAAATGCCCAAAAATTGAGTATATCTCCCTGCTTTGGGCTTGCTTCTCAATATTCGCTACACATCAATTGATAGGACACAAAACAGAGCTTTGAAATTTATAGGAAATAGAACTGTATCTGAAACATTTGCCCCTTCTCGAACACCTTTGCAATGTTTCATGTTTCCTTATTTTATCTTTTCAATTATAACAACTGCCTATTCAAGGTGCATTTATCTCCTTAAAAATTTAACCTGTAATACTCGTCTCTCGGAATGCTCGTCAGTTCTCTATATGAGTCAGCCATCTGAGACGTTGAATACTTGCTCTCAATACCGCTGTGCTCTTACGATTATGTCAAAATCGTCCGCGTATGCGAGTAATTGGATGGCCGTTTGAAAGATCGCAAAAGGTCGGGAGTTGATGGAGGGAGCAAGGCATACAATATTGTGGTATCGGCTTCGGAAGATACAATTGCCTATTCTTGCCCCGTGGCTTAGTGTATCGAACTGCTAAGCGAAGGGTCAGGGTTCGACTCCGTCAGACACCTATTTTTCCGGGGTACTGCCTCTTGCGAGGAACTGAAAAAACCTCCAAGAGTAAGATTTGTCTGGGAAAAAGTGCATCTCATGTGCCGTTCGGACTCGGCGTTAAATTTTATGTCCCTTCCATTCTTGCAGATTCACAACAGATAGAGGATGAAAGTATAAGTCACCAGGCTTTGGCTCTTTAAGGAGCTGGGGCACCAGTAAATCAAAAAAAAATACTTTTTCTCACAATTTTCTGCACTTGATTGCATAAAAGTAGACTAGCTTTAGTTGCGATGTGAAACCAAATTTTAAAAACATTTGCATCCTCCCACTCGAAATTAGATAAGATTTGACGTAGACTTGGAAGTCAACTCCCTCCTAGGCACCTATATTTTATTATATTGAAAGTTACACTAACCAACTGGCCAAATTGAGTGCTAATACTTTTAGTCCAAAGCTAAGACAGCAAGATTTTACATGAATTCAGCCGTTTCCAACCCTATACCAACCATTAGTCCACGTTGCCGTTCGGAATATTACGTGCAACGTAACAGTACGATGAGTTTAAAAATCTTATTAATCTAATGTTTATCTGCTGAGAATATCATTTCAATAAAAACAACTTTTATACCTTGTTTCTTTTGTATGCATTTTTTTTATTTTATCTTTTTTTTTTATTTAGAATTTTTTTACGATGTTAAAACTCTGGTCTTTTTTAAAAGTTTAATACAGCTTCGTTAGTCTTGTGTAGTTTTTGTTGCTTTTAGTATGTTAATACATTGCACAAGAACGATTTAAAAGAGTTTGGTTGTTGGTGTTTCTGAATGCATATAGAGAGCAGTCAAAGGTTACACATTGAGGGTTGTTGTTGCATTGTATAATTGTTTTGGCATTCATTCCTTTCCGATGGTATAAAATTCAGTTTCAAATTCTGTATTTATGTTGGAGAAGAGTATATAACATGAACATCTTGTATATTTTTGCTTAAGAATTATTTTGTTTTCAAGATTTCTCCAGGGTTGTGAATGTAGTTGTTGTCCTCTTGTTTATATATAGGTTTTTGTTGTAAATAAATTAAATATATATAAATATATGATCCTATAGATTTATTTGTTCGCGTTTTCTTCTGTTTGCTCGTCTTCAGATTCGGTTTCTGAAACAAAACAAAAATATTATTTTTTAAATCATCCTGTCTTTAGTACATAAAAGGTTAAGTTAAGTACATGATTAATTTGATTTAACCTACAAATAATTCAATTATTTACACTTTGAACTTAAAAACCTTAAAAAAAAGTAATTAAACAAAATATACAAACCTTCCTCAGCATCTTGCAGCCATTCAACAAGTTTCTTCATTTGTTCAAGGAAATGCATTTTTCCTTTCGGTGAATGTGCATCTTTATACCATTTCAATATAGTTTCTTCCGACAGCACCTCAGCTTTAATAATAATAAAAAAAAAAAACAAATCTTTAGTGTCTTCTGAAACAAATGCACTTTCGTTTAAACTTACTTTTGTAAAACAACAAAATAATTTTCTGAAAAGCCTTCATAAAGTTCATATTTTCATAGCAGAATTCTTGAACCTTTAGAATCAATGACAACTCAGAACGATTTGTTGAAGCAAAAGACTGCAATAATGGACAATAGCCCTTTAAATGTCTCACTGCTTGATCAGTAACTAATTCTTCTTTTTTGTTCCATTCGCCGAGCGACATAACTGTGGACCAAATCTTAAAAAATGAAAGAAAGGTTAGCAAATTGCCACACATTTTTAGAGCGTGAATTAACTTACAATGCTAATAATTTCATGTTCGGGAATGTTTGATTTGAGTGCGAATTCTTTAATATCAGCCGCAATTTCTGTATGTGGTTTATCATCATTTATATCATCAAGAAGGGTCTAGAAATAAAGAAATAAGACAAGAATGAAATAATAATACTTGTACAGCAAATTTATTGATTAGCAGTATACAGTTAAAGAATTCTTATTTCATATAAGTTTATTTGTAAGAGTTTTCATTGGCCGCAGAGACCTGGTAAGACTAGTTCGTCTGTGGCAAGCAAAAGCTCTCAATTTGTCTTGCATCTTGTACAACATAAATAGTATACCATTTCTGGACTAGATCTGTTCTCAAAGATGCACACATATGTTTTAGATAAACTGCAAATAATACACAATTCCTACAAATTGTCTAACTTAATTATTGTTTATATCAAAAAATTTATTTGTATCAAAGATAAACATATAAAGGAAAAATTCTTATTTTATTAACTTTAATTGTAAGAGTTTTCATTGGCCGCAGAGACCTAGCTAAATGGTTCATCCGTGGCAAGCAAAAGCTCAATTTTTTCTAGCATCTTGTACAACATAAATAGTATACCATTTCTGGACTAGATCCGTTCTCAAAGATGCTTATATTTCACAACAAATCCAGTTTACATTTCGGCCTTCATAAAAGGAATAGACAAAATTTAAATAATGTTTACAAACACAAGTCATCTGGTATAAAATGATTGTTTATCCAGGATGCCGTTTGCAATACTTTTTTCTTGGAGTATTTGAGAGACAAATCGGTAGATGTTCAGAAAAATCCCACTTTAAGCTCCGTGTAATTTTACCAAAATTAGATAGAAAAAATGATTATTTTGCATTTCTAAAAATAATGTATTTTCCTAAAATTCGATTCTGTTTGATTGGCACTTAATGGATGTATGTATGTATATCGGAATTCTTTACTATAAATGTTAACAAACTCAAGTCATCTGGTATAAAATGATAGTTTAACCAGGATGCCGTTTGCAATAACTTTTTTCTCGGAGTATTTGAGAGACAAATCGAATCCATGTTCAGAAATATCCCACTTTAAGCTCCATGAAACCGATCGATTCTGTTTCATTGGGACAGCCTTTTTTTCGTTTTCTAAAAGACTAATAATTTAACATGTGTTTTATGAACATCGAAATTCTTTAATGTGAATGTTTACAAACACAAGTCATCTGGTATAAAATGATTGTTTATCCAGGATGCCGTTTGCAATACTTTTTTCTTGGAGTATTTGAGAGACAAATCGAATACATGTTCAGAAATATCCCACTTTAAGCTCCTTGGTAATCTTATAAAAATCGAAAATTTTAACCCATAGCAACTATCAAGTGCTTGGATTAATAGAAAATATTTTGTTTGAGTTTTCATTGGCCGCAGAAACCATTTCGAATTGGTTATTCCATGGCAAGCAAAAATCTCATTTTTATCTAGCATCTTTTAACACAATATTTAGCATTTCATTTCTGGGCTAAATTCGTTCTCAAAAATGCTTTTGTTTGTGCCATATTTACAATTTGAAGTTCCGCCTTTGAAATATACCTTTTTTTAATAAAATTACAGTCCAAAACAGAGTAAATAACGGAGATGAAATAGGAATAACGCATGCTTATACTTTATTTGCGAATTATAAAAAATGTTATTTTACCGAAATTTTGGGCCAATTGTGAACGAAAATATACAAATTGTAAACAGGCTTCTATTTGACGTTCTTTAAAGTGGCATTTACACTGATCAAAATGTCTATGAAATTAAAACGTTGTTGTGTCTGCTTGAAGCAAAATAAAAACGTTTTGATTTAGGCTCAATCGGGTGTCAATGTTAAGCGTCTATTCTCATTTTTGTGATGACAACGACGAGAAGAGACGGAAACCATAATAATTTTTAAACATTTATCTAAACAATATCAATAATAAATAAATAATAATAATAACCTCAACGCGCAATTGCTTCTTTTTAACGAAAACTTAAATGTGTATCTTTTAAGTAAAGAAATTATATTTAAATAGGAAAATATATATTAACTTACTTGTTGTAGTTCCCGTTTGGCTTCAGCAAGCCCCTTTTCGAGAAAAACTTGTTTTAAATATTCTTCAGTACGTTTGTTTGGTGGGAAAAATTCCATTAACCTAGAAGACAAAAAAACATAAGTGTTGTTGCAATGCCTTAACAAACAAGGATTTATTTAGCACTAGAATCCCTAAGATCAACGTACGTACTCATGAATGTGTTTTTGTTTATCAAAAAATAGCGCTAAGTTAGCTAACCTAAACTCCTGTCGTGTGTATATGTAAGAATTTAATGAAACTCAAATAAAATAATTCATTTGCGGATCTCATTAAAATTCTTAAATTTATATTGGAGTGTTAATTAAAGAAGTCAATAGAAATGACATTGAATTCATCCTGAAACACTCCTTGTGCATATTCCAACGCCCAGTATAATTCTCAAAAAAAGCTGTTATAATAATATTTTAAAGGTGAAGAAAGGTGAAGATTACTCTTCAAAGTCAGGTCACCATTTTTTTTCATTGAAAGAACGCATCCTTTTAAGAATATTATTTAGTATTGTAAAAATTCTACAAAAATCAAATAAAATCATTTCATTTGACGATTTTATAAACATTCTGGATTGGTCTTGGAGGGTTAATTAAAGAAAACAACAAAAAATACATTGAATTCATCCTGAAACTCTCCTATTAAATTATTATTAAAAAAAATACATACGGGATATACGAACATGCTGTAGTCAACTATTAATTAATAAACAATTAAATTTTCTGCCGAAGACATTTTGTTAAAAATTCTAGATTAGGTGGTAATTTGAAAATTCGAAATGAAAAATACTCTGATGCATGTCTGATTTTCCCTGATTTCTATCTACTTAGTTATTTTAAGTATATTTACTAAAATTATGTTGAAAACAGTTACACACTGGAACATGTACTCACTTGCTTTCCAGTCCACCTTTTTTAAGAGCTTGGACAAGATATGTCATTCCTTTCTCCTGTTTAAATGTTAGGAAAAGTTCTACGAGAAAATCTAGCGCAATGCCATCTTTTATGAGATGCTCATTATTTAATACCAACAAAACCGTTGGAGGTATTGCTCCGTTTACTGCAAATATTCAAATAAATTTGTTGTTAGTAAAGTGGATTTAATTGTTTTTTTTTTTCTTTTTTGAATCTATTTAATTAAAATATACTTTTAAAAGAATATGCTTGGAATTGTGTCTCTTGAAAAATGTATAATTCCAAAAGTCAGTACACCAAACAGTTTTGATTTGCCCAACTATTTTGTTCATTATGTAATATACAAAAAAAAAAGGAATTTTATTTTCTTTTTATATTCTTCGTTGGGTAATTTAAAATATTTAGTAGTGGATACGAATTTAGCACACTAGTAGTAAAAAGAAAATATTTTCAAAATACTTTCTCCATTTTTTCGAAGCATGGTGGGTATTCCCAAATGCGCATTATTTTCGTATTCCCAAATACGATTTGTTCTTCATTCGATCAAAAGTAAAGCGAAAGTACTTTCCAATGTAATTGGACTTGCGTATCTGTAAAAATTGTAAATTTTATACAAAACTAAGAATACTAAAGTTGGTGAAAACCTTCAATTTTGTATTCAAAAATCCTTTCTAATAGAACTTATAAATTTTTTGGGCAACTTCTTTTCTTTCTTCTTCATGATGTCTAGCGTTTTATTTATATAGAACTATTGAGCCGTAGCAATGTGGTAATCTTGCCCAACACTCTATATATGTAAAACCCGTTACTAGGAATCTAAGGGAAGCGATCAATTTTAATATAGGGCTTAAGGAGCTACTGTGGCTTCCTTTGACAGTCGAAACAATTAAAAAAAATAGGTAAACAAACGTTTAATTCTGATCAAAATATTCACTCAGCACTCTCTTTGTTAGGGATATCGAGCGGAAGATCCACTTCTCAAAAAATGTCTGCGTATTGAACATTTTCTTTTCTTCCTCCTTTATTTTCGGCATTAAAAACACACTTATTGAATCAATTTAATTTATTTTTATTATAAAATGAACAATTTTCAAACACAAATAATTATTTCGCCAACAAACGATGCAAAAAAAATTTAATTGACGAGAAACAGCTGTCAAATAATTGGAAACAATTTCTGGAATTTTGAAAAATAATTTGAACGATCATTTTCGTCCATTCGCATTTGAGAATATTCACAAGCGAAGAAGACGGTAAAAATTTAGGTATCGCTTCCAATAGGATCCACTTCGCTTTTTGGAATAACTCTACAGCGGTAAGTATGCATGTAGTCATTCCCTGCTCTTAATGCATCGACAAATGCTTTCAATGCTAGCAAAAAAATACTGTTGCTTTTTATTTTCAATTAATTTTTGTTTCGAGAAAAACGCCAATTGAATGAAATTCACATTTTTTAGGCGTCAGTTATAGCGATGGAAAGAAAACATCAGGAAAAGTAAAATAAATAAAAAAAGGATTTTTTCCTGGGGCCTATTTCATAAAACTATAAAAGCCGAATTTATAAACGGATTATAGTGAGTGTATAACGTTATGCGCTCTTTATAATGCCTCTAAATGGGAAAATATTTATAAAATTAATGCAGCGTATAAATATATTCCTGATCGCCGCCATTTTCCTAGAATTGGTGTCATAAAAATGTAAGATTCCGTTTCTTCATACTATGTTAAACACAAACCATTTTTTATTAAATAAGAATTTATACAATGTTGCATAGACTCCTTTGGACTTTATAACTATTTAGCCGTTTAGAGCTGTTAAGGGAATTCTAATATATAAGGGTGAAGTAAACTTGTAACTAAAAGCGCAAATAAAGTATGGAGTTGTAATATTATGTTCCATAAACATTTTTCCGCACTTGTAGCGCGGCAGATTCAAAGTATAAGTGTAGCGATTAAAATGCTACAAGTCTACAAATCTGGTAAACATTCAGCAGCTAAACTTCACAGCTAAGCGATTCATTTCAGATTTTTTACTTGCGATTATAGGTACTATAATGCAAGTTATGCATTCGTGCAGATTAAAAATTTTGAGATAACATCAAGCATGACATTACGATGATAAACATATTTGAGTTACTGGCAAAATTCTGTCCGCCTGTCTGTCTGTACGGATGTATTTTGGACTACAGCCTAAACGGTTGGGCCAATCGTCTGCCAATTTTGAACTTAAGGTTATTTTGACATTCTACAGAATTTTCAATTTTGTTTTAGCTCAAAAATTAACGGTACCTGTCATATAACCGTTATGTAATTGCTTATTTTTCTCGAAAACGGCTCCAAGAATTAAAAAAATCAGTGTACTACAGTAGGTATGTATTATATTTTGGTGAAAAAATATGTAATATGGTGGGCTAAAAACGGTACCTCCCACAGGACCGGTTTTTGTTTCTTCGACTTCTCGAAAACTGGTGATGCGATTACAATCAAAATTGATATTAACGTACGTTATTTTTGTGCTTTAGTTTTGTATTCTTGAATAATATTTTTTTATTTTTTTAAAAAAGTTAAAACCTTTAAACGGCTCCTACAATTTTGAAAAAAAAATCACACTTTTTTGTCCTAAAGAGATAAAATGTCGTTTAAATTATTTCACCCAATACAATTTAACGTACTTTATTCGAACAATCAAGTCACAAAAATCGAATAAATGCTTTGATGTTCACTTTAATTTTCTTAAATTTTATTCTACAATGTGACCGCACATACGAGCAAGTACGTGCGAAACAGTCGTGCCATTTATTTTTCTAGTGTTGGGCCAATGCTTCTTAAAAAAATCCTCAAAAGGAGAGAAGTTAATTTTAAATTTTTCATTAAACTTATGTAATATTAATATTGATACGCTCTTTTAAAATTCGCGGTTCTCGTGTCTGATTGTCTTCGTAGTCATTGTTGAGAGATAATTTGATTTTAAACTTCTTAAGCACACGTTGTCTAAACACTAAATTCTAGCCACGAATAAGCATATCCCGCGCATAGCCACCTTTTTTTCTGGGGTACTGCCTCTTGCGAGGAACTGACAAAACCACCAAGAGTAAAATTTGTATCGAAAAAGTGCATCTCATGTAGCCGTTCGGACCCAAAGCAAATTGAAGAAGCTGTTCAAACTGAAGAAAATAAGGCTGAGCAAATTCAGGCCGGTTCATCTGAAACTTCCAAAGAAAAATTAATAGCAGCTTAAGATAGGCTTTTCAATTTGTATGAAGAATGTGTTGTTATTTAAACATTATCAAATAAAAATGTAAGACATTAACATCTGTTTTGTGGCTTCAAATAGGAAGGAAAAAACACCTCCATCGACGATTGCTATGATCTCGACACATGAACCACAACACTTCGCCTTTAGGTTCCACCCTGGGTTAACCTCGAAGCTAACTTAACGAATGTTTTGTACATTAATTATTTGATCCGAGTTTTTGCCATTTGAACTGGGTTCATATTTCATTAAACTCCGATTTACACAGCATTGTCAAATGATGAAGCAGGGGGGTCGTGTAGAATTCAATACGCCGAACACTCAATGCTATAATTGACCATATACTTGGAATCGCCAAAAATCCTAAGTACTTAAGTTTGCTGTATCGATGCAGGTTTTTTCCTTTCTGATCTGGGGTGGAATCGCGTAAGGTGATAGTTGATAGTTGACAATCACTTTACACAGCAAACAATAGTTGATAATCAAAATAACAGTCAAATATGCGACCTCAAGCGATTCCACCTCTGGCTACAATTTATAAATCGTTCAAATGCCCAAAAATTGAGTATATCTCCCTGCTTTGGGCTTGCTTCTCAATATTCGCTACACATCAATTGATAGGACACAAAACAGAGCTTTGAAATTTATAGGAAATAGAACTGTATCTGAAACATTTGCCCCTTCTCGAACACCTTTGCAATGTTTCATGTTTCCTTATTTTATCTTTTCAATTATAACAACTGCCTATTCAAGGTGCATTTATCTCCTTAAAAATTTAACCTGTAATACTCGTCTCTCGGAATGCTCGTCAGTTCTCTATATGAGTCAGCCATCTGAGACGTTGAATACTTGCTCTCAATACCGCTGTGCTCTTACGATTATGTCAAAATCGTCCGCGTATGCGAGTAATTGGATGGCCTTTTGAAAGATCGCAAAAGGTCGGGAGTTGATGGAGGGAGCAAGGCAGATAAAACAAGAGTAAGTCATGTCATTTAACAACATTGTGGTATCGGCTTCGGAAGATACAATTGCCTATTCTTGCCCCGTGGCTTAGTGGTTAGTGTATCAAACTGCTAAGCGAAGGGTCAGGGTTCGACTCCGTCAGACACCTATTTTTCCGGGGTACTGCCTCTTGCGAGGAACTGAAAAAACCTCCAAGAGTAAGATTTGTCTGGGAAAAAGTGCATCTCATGTGCCGTTCGGACTCGGCGTTAAATTTTATGTCCCTTCCATTCTTGCAGATTCACAACAGATAGAGGATGAAAGTATAAGTCACTAGGCTTTGGCTCTTTAAGGAGCTGGGGCACCAGTAAATCAAAAAAAAATACTTTTTCTCACAATTTTCTGCACTTGATTGCATAAAAGTAGACTAGCTTTAGTTGCGATGTGAAACCAAATTTTAAAAACATTTGCATCCTCCCACTCGAAATTAGATAAGATTTGACGTAGACTTGGAAGTCAACTCCCTCCTAGGCACCTATATTTTATTATATTGAAAGTTACACTAACCAACTGGCCAAATTGAGTGCTAATACTTTTAGTCCAAAGCTAAGACAGCAAGATTTTACATGAATTCAGCCGTTTCCAACCCTATACCAACCATTAGTCCACGTTGCCGTTCGGAATATTACGTGCAACGTAACAGTACGATGAGTTTAAAAATCTTATTAATCTAATGTTTATCTGCTGAGAATATCATTTCAATAAAAACAACTTTTATACCTTGTTTCTTTTGTATGCATTTTTTTTATTTTATCTTTTTTTTTTATTTAGAATTTTTTTACGATGTTAAAACTCTGGTCTTTTTTAAAAGTTTAATACAGCTTCGTTAGTCTTGTGTAGTTTTTGTTGCTTTTAGTATGTTAATACATTGCACAAGAACGATTTAAAAGAGTTTGGTTGTTGGTGTTTCTGAATGCATATAGAGAGCAGTCAAAGGTTACACATTGAGGGTTGTTGTTGCATTGTATAATTGTTTTGGCATTCATTCCTTTCCGATGGTATAAAATTCAGTTTCAAATTCTGTATTTATGTTGGAGAAGAGTATATAACATGAACATCTTGTATATTTTTGCTTAAGAATTATTTTGTTTTCAAGATTTCTCCAGGGTTGTGAATGTAGTTGTTGTCCTCTTGTTTATATATAGGTTTTTGTTGTAAATAAATTAAATATATATAAATATATGATCCTATAGATTTATTTGTTCGCGTTTTCTTCTGTTTGCTCGTCTTCAGATTCGGTTTCTGAAACAAAACAAAAATATTTTTTTTTTAAATCATCCTGTCTTTAGTGCATAAAAGGTTAAGTTAAGTACATGATTAATTTGATTTAACCTACAAATAATTCAATTATTTACAATTTGAACTTAAAAACCTTAAAAAAGAGTAATTAAACAAAATATACAAACCTTCCTCAGCATCTTGCAGCCATTCAACAAGTTTCTTCATTTGTTCAAGGAAATGCATTTTTCCTTTCGGTGAATGTGCATCTTTATACCATTTCAATATAGTTTCTTCCGACAGCACCTCAGCTTTAATAATAATAATAAAAAACAAATCTTTAGTGTCTTCTGAAACAAATGCACTTTCATTTAAACTTACTTTTGTAAAACAACAAAATAATTTTCTGAAAAGCCTTCATAAAGTTCATATTTTCATAGCAGAATTCTTGAACCTTTAGAATCAATGACAACTCAGAACGATTTGTTGAAGCAAAAGACTGCAATAATGGACAATAGCCCTTTAAATGTCTCACTGCTTGATCAGTAACTAATTCTTCTTTTTTGTTCCATTCGCCGAGCGACATAACTGTGGACCAAATCTTAAAAAATGAAAGAAAGGTTAGCAAATTGCCACACATTTTTAGAGCGTGAATTAACTTACAATGCTAATAATTTCATGTTCGGGAATGTTTGATTTGAGTGCGAATTCTTTAATATCAGCCGCAATTTCTGTATGTGGTTTATCATCATTTATATCATCAAGAAGGGTCTAGAAATAAAGAAATAAGACAAGAATGAAATAATAATACTTGTACAGCAAATTTATTGATTAGCAGTATACAGTTAAAGAATTCTTATTTCATATAAGTTTATTTGTAAGAGTTTTCATTGGCCGCAGAGACCTGGTAAGACTAGTTCGTCTGTGGCAAGCAAAAGCTCTCAATTTGTCTTGCATCTTGTACAACATAAATAGTATACCATTTCTGGACTAGATCTGTTCTCAAAGATGCACACATGTTTTAGATAAACTGCAAATAATACACAATTCCTACAAATTGTCTAACTTAATTATTGTTTATATCAAAAAATTTATTTGTATCAAAGATAAACATATAAAGGGAAAATTCTTATTTTATTAACTTTAATTGTAAGAGTTTTCATTGGCCGCAGAGACCTAGCTAAATGGTTCATCCGTGGCAAGCAAAAGCTCAATTTTTTCTAGCATCTTGTACAACATAAATAGTATACCATTTCTGGACTAGATCCGTTCTCAAAGATGCTTATATTTCACAACAAATCCAGTTTACATTTCGGCCTTCATAAAAGGAATAGACAAAATTTAAATAATGTTTACAAACACAAGTCATCTGGTATAAAATGATTGTTTATCCAGGATGCCGTTTGCAATACTTTTTTCTTGGAGTATTTGAGAGACAAATCGGTAGATGTTCAGAAAAATCCCACTTTAAGCTCCGTGTAATTTTACCAAAATTAGATAGAAAAAATGATTATTTTGCATTTCTAAAAATAATGTATTTTCCTAAAATTCGATTCTGTTTGATTGGCACTTAATGGATGTATGTATGTATATCGGAATTCTTTACTATAAATGTTAACAAACTCAAGTCATCTGGTATAAAATGATAGTTTAACCAGGATGCCGTTTGCAATAACTTTTTTCTCGGAGTATTTGAGAGACAAATCGAATCCATGTTCAGAAATATCCCACTTTAAGCTCCATGAAACCGATCGATTCTGTTTCATTGGGACAGCCTTTTTTTCGTTTTCTAAAAGACTAATAATTTAACATGTGTTTTATGAACATCGAAATTCTTTAATGTGAATGTTTACAAACACAAGTCATCTGGTATAAAATGATTGTTTATCCAGGATGCCGTTTGCAATACTTTTTTCTTGGAGTATTTGAGAGACAAATCGAATACATGTTCAGAAATATCCCACTTTAAGCTCCTTGGTAATCTTATAAAAATCGAAAATTTTAACCCATAGCAACTATCAAGTGCTTGGATTAATAGAAAATATTTTGTTTGAGTTTTCATTGGCCGCAGAAACCATTTCGAATTGGTTATTCCATGGCAAGCAAAAATCTCATTTTTATCTAGCATCTTTTAACACAATATTTAGCATTTCATTTCTGGGCTAAATTCGTTCTCAAAAATGCTTTTGTTTGTGCCATATTTACAATTTGAAGTTCCGCCTTTGAAATATACCTTTTTTTAATAAAATTACAGTCCAAAACAGAGTAAATAACGGAGATGAAATAGGAATAACGCATGCTTATACTTTATTTGCGAATTATAAAAAATGTTATTTTACCGAAATTTTGGGCCAATTGTGAACGAAAATATACAAATTGTAAACAGGCTTCTATTTGACGTTCTTTAAAGTGGCATTTACACTGATCAAAATGTCTATGAAATTAAAACGTTGTTGTGTCTGCTTGAAGCAAAATAAAAACGTTTTGATTTAGGCTCAATCGGGTGTCAATGTTAAGCGTCTATTCTCATTTTTGTGATGACAACGACGAGAAGAGACGGAAACCATAATAATTTTTAAACATTTATCTAAACAATATCAATAATAAATAAATAATAATAATAACCTCAACGCGCAATTGCTTCTTTTTAACGAAAACTTAAATGTGTATCTTTTAAGTAAAGAAATTATATTTAAATAGGAAAATATATATTAACTTACTTGTTGTAGTTCCCGTTTGGCTTCTTGACTAGCCTGAGCTTTGTGTAGTTTGATTACTTCAGCAAGCCCCTTTTCGAGAAAAACTTGTTTTAAATATTCTTCAGTACGTTTGTTTGGTGGGAAAAATTCCATTAACCTAGAAGACAAAAAACATAAGTGTTGTTGCAATGCCTTAACATACAAGGATTTATTTAGCACTAGAATCCCTAAGATCAACGTACTCATGAATGTGTTTTTGTTTATCAAAAAATAGCGCTAAGTTAGTTAACCTAAACTCTTGTCGTGTGTATATGTAAGAATTTAATGAAACTCAAATAAAATAATTCATTTGCGGATCTCATTAAAATTCTTAAATTTATCTTGGAGTGTTAATTAAAGAAGTCAATAGAAATGACATTGAATTCATCCTGAAACACTCCTTTGTGCATATTCCAACGCCGAGTATAATTCTCAAAAAAAAAGCTGTTATAATAATATTTTAAAGGTGAAGAAAGGTGAAGATTACTCTTCAAAGTCAGGTCACCATTTTTTTCATTGAAAGAACGCATCCTTTTAAGAATATTATTTAGTATTGTAAAAATTCTACAAAAATCAAATAAAATCATTTCATTTGACGATTTTATAAACATTCTGGATTGGTCTTGGAGGGTTAATTAAAGAAGTCAATAGAAATGACATTGAATTCATCCTGAAACACTCCTTGTGCATATTCCAACGCCGAGTATAATTCTCAAAAAAAGCTGTTATAATAATATTTTAAAGGTGAAGAAAGGTGAAGATTACTCTTCAAAGTCAGGTCACCATTTTTTTTCATTGAAAGAACGCATCCTTTTAAGAATATTATTTAGTATTGTAAAAATTCTACAAAAATCAAATAAAATCATTTCATTTGACGATTTTATAAACATTCTCGATTGGTCTTGGAGGGTTAATTAAAGAAAACAACAAAAATACATTGAATTCATCCTGAAACTCTCCTATTAAATTATTATTAAAAAAAATACATACGGGATATACGAACATGCTGTAGTCAACTATTAATTAATAAACAATTAAATTTTCTGCCGAAGACATTTTGTTAAAAATTCTAGATTAGGTGGTAATTTGAAAATTCGAAATGAAAAATACTCTGATGCATGTCTGATTTTCCCTGATTTCTATCTACTTAGTTATTTTAAGTATATTTACTAAAATTATGTTGAAAACAGTTACACACTGGAACATGTACTCACTTGCTTTCCAGTCCACCTTTTTTAAGAGCTTGGACAAGATATGTCATTCCTTTCTCCTGTTTAAATGTTAGGAAAAGTTCTACGAGAAAATCTAGCGCAATGCCATCTTTTATGAGATGCTCATTATTTAATACCAACAAAACCGTTGGAGGTATTGCTCCGTTTACTGCAAATATTCAAATAAATTTGTTGTTAGTAAAGTGGATTTAATTGTTTTTTTTTTCTTTTTTGAATCTATTTAATTAAAATATACTTTTAAAAGAATATGCTTGGAATTGTGTCTCTTGAAAAATGTATAATTCCAAAAGTCAGTACACCAAACAGTTTTGATTTGCCCAACTATTTTTTTCATTATGTAATATACAAAAAAAAAAGGAATTTTATTTTCTTTTTATATTCTTCGTTGGGTAATTTAAAATATTTAGTAGTGGATACGAATTTAGCACACTAGTAGTAAAAAGAAAATATTTTCAAAATACTTTCTCCATTTTTTCGAAGCATGGTGGGTATTCCCATTGCGCGATTTGTTCTTCATTCGATCAAAAGTAAAGCGAAAGTACTTTCCAATGTAATTGGACTTGCGTATCTGTAAAAATTGTAAATTTTATACAAAACTAAGAATACTAAAGTTGGTGAAAACCTTCAATTTTGTATTCAAAAATCCTTTCTAATAGAACTTATAAATTTTTTGGGCAACTTCTTTTCTTTCTTCTTCATGATGTCTAGCGTTTTATTTATATAGAACTATTGAGCCGTAGCAATGTGGTAATCTTGCCCAACACTCTATATATGTAAAACCCGTTACTAGGAATCTAAGGGAAGCGATCAATTTTAATATAGGGCTTAAGGAGCTACTGTGGCTTCCTTTGACAGTCGAAACAATTAAAAAAAATAGGTAAACAAACGTTTAATTCTGATCAAAATATTCACTCAGCACTCTCTTTGTTAGGGATATCGAGCGGAAGATCCACTTCTCAAAAAATGTCTGCGTATTGAACATTTTCTTTTCTTCCTCCTTTATTTTCGGCATTAAAAACACACTTATTGAATCAATTTAATTTATTTTTATTATAAAATGAACAATTTTCAAACACAAATAATTATTTCGCCAACAAACGATGCAAAAAAAATTTAATTGACGAGAAACAGCTGTCAAATAATTGGAAACAATTTCTGGAATTTTGAAAAATAATTTGAACGATCATTTTCGTCCATTCGCATTTGAGAATATTCACAAGCGAAGAAGACGGTAAAAATTTAGGTATCGCTTCCAATAGGATCCACTTCGCTTTTTGGAATAACTCTACAGCGGTAAGTATGCATGTAGTCATTCCCTGCTCTTAATGCATCGACAAATGCTTTCAATGCTAGCAAAAAAATACTGTTGCTTTTTATTTTCAATTAATTTTTGTTTCGAGAAAAACGCCAATTGAATGAAATTCACATTTTTTAGGCGTCAGTTATAGCGATGGAAAGAAAACATCAGGAAAAGTAAAATAAATAAAAAAAGGATTTTTTCCTGGGGCCTATTTCATAAAACTATAAAAGCCGAATTTATAAACGGATTATAGTGAGTGTATAACGTTATGCGCTCTTTATAATGCCTCTAAATGGGAAAATATTTATAAAATTAATGCAGCGTATAAATATATTCCTGATCGCCGCCATTTCCCTAGAATTGGTGTCATAAAAATGTAAGATTCCGTTTCTTCATACTATGTTAAACACAAACCATTTTTTATTAAATAAGAATTTATGCAATGTTGCATAGACTCCTTTGGACTTTATAACTATTTAGCCGTTTAGAGCTGTTAAGGGAATTCTAATATATAAGGGTGAAGTAAACTTGTAACTAAAAGCGCAAATAAAGTATGGAGTTGTAATATTATGTTCCATAAACATTTTTCCGCACTTGTAGCGCGGCAGATTCAAAGTATAAGTGTAGCGATTAAAATGCTACAAGTCTACAAATCTGGTAAACATTCAGCAGCTAAACTTCACAGCTAAGCGATTCATTTCAGATTT
This sequence comes from Platycheirus rosarum, assembly GCA_963971375.1. Lineage (NCBI taxonomy): Eukaryota > Metazoa > Arthropoda > Insecta > Diptera > Syrphidae > Platycheirus > Platycheirus rosarum. The sequence continues at coordinate 42,837,920 of OZ020509.1, forward strand.
TTTACTTGCGATTATAGGTACTATAATGCAAGTTATGCATTCGTGCAGATTAAAAATTTTGAGATAACATCAAGCATGACATTACGATGATAAACATATTTGAGTTACTGGCAAAATTCTGTCCGCCTGTCTGTCTGTACGGATGTATTTTGGACTACAGCCTAAACGGTTGGGCCAATCGTCTGCCAATTTTGAACTTAAGGTTATTTTGACATTCTACAGAATTTTCAATTTTGTTTTAGCTCAAAAATTAACGGTACCTGTCATATAACCGTTATGTAATTGCTTATTTTTCTCGAAAACGGCTCCAAGAATTAAAAAAATCAGTGTACTACAGTAGGTATGTATTATATTTTGGTGAAAAAATATGTAATATGGTGGGCTAAAAACGGTACCTCCCACAGGACCGGTTTTTGTTTCTTCGACTTCTCGAAAACTGGTGATGCGATTACAATCAAAATTGATATTAACGTACGTTATTTTTATGCTTTAGTTTTGTATTCTTGAATAATATTTTTTTATTTTTTTAAAAAAGTTAAAACCTTTAAACGGCTCCTACAATTTTGAAAAAAAAATCACACTTTTTTGCCCTAAAGAGATAAAATGTCGTTTAAATTATTTCACCCAATACAATTTAACGTACTTTATTCGAACAATCAAGTCACAAAAATCGAATAAATGCTTTGATGTTCACTTTAATTTTCTTAAATTTTATTCTACAATGTGACCGCACATACGAGCAAGAACGTGCGAAACAGTCGTGCCATTTATTTTTCTAGTGTTGGGCCAATGCTTCTTAAAAAAATCCTCAAAAGGAGAGAAGTTAATTTTAAATTTTTCATTAAACTTATGTAATATTAATATTGATACGCTCTTTTAAAATTCGCGGTTCTCGTGTCTGATTGTCTTCGTAGTCATTGTTGAGAGATAATTTGATTTTAAACTTCTTAAGCACACGTTGTCTAAACACTAAATTCTAGCCACGAATAAGCATATCCCGCGCATAGCCACCTTTTTTTCTGGGGTACTGCCTCTTGCGAGGAACTGACAAAACCACCAAGAGTAAAATTTGTATCGAAAAAGTGCATCTCATGTAGCCGTTCGGACTCGGCGGTAAACTGTAGGACCCTTCCATTCTTGCAGATTAACAATACACACACAGGAATGGTTGAGAGTATGTCACTAGGCCTTGGCTCCTTAAGGAGCTGTCGCGCCAATAAATTTATTTATTTATTTAAGCTTAATTTACTCAGTACTTGATTTTATTAGTCTCTTTAGTCTTGTAATAAATTCACTTGTAGTTACAAGTCTGGCGCAAAAAAATATTCTTCTATGAAACAGAAAAGTTCGCCGTACTTGTAAATGCACATGTAGTCACAACCCAAGCATACTTGTTATTGTTAATAAATTGGTATTCTTTACGAAACAAAAATTAGCGCGTAATTTACAAGTTACAAGTGAATTCACGAATAATTATTAGTGTTGTAGTTTTATGAAATAGGTTTCTGATGAGCGTTTATAGCAATCAGAGAAAATACGTCAGTTGAAAAACAGCGGCAACCAACACCTTTCTTCTTTTTTCCTGTTCTAAAGTTCATCAGAATTTTTTTCCTGATGCTTGGAACACGAAAAAATTGGAACGATTTGTGTGAAATGGCAATCACAGCTGGCACGAAAAATAAAATTCCACCAGGAAAATAAATAAATACATTTTTTGCAAGAAATATTTAAAACGATTATTATATTAAAAAAATTGTTTAGCAAAAAAAATTCTTCCATTGACTTGCCATCGATTAGTATAGTATTATGTTTCAAATCCTATGAAAACATAGTTAAATAAATATCCATTTGAATTTTTTTCCTGATACAACTTTGACATTTTCTAATGAACCTTATGTAAATAAATACAAGATAAATTGCACGACTGGATCGCACGTACTTGCTCATATGTGCGGTCAGGTCACATTGTAGAATAAAATTTAAAAAAATTAAAGTGAACATCAAAGCATTTATTCGATTTTTGTGACTTTTGATTGTTCGATAACGTACGTTAAAATGTATTGGGTGAAATAATTTAAACGCCATTTTATTTCTTTAGGAAATGTAAGTCTGAATTTTTTTTCAAAATTGTTGGAGCCGTTTTTAAATAAAAACGGTTTTTTTTACCAACTTTTTTTAAAAAAATTAAAAAAAATAATTCAAGAATACAAAATTAAGCACAAAAATAACGTACATTTAAAAACAAAATTTTAAAAAAAAATTCACTTACCCGTTTTTAAAATATTGATTTTTCAAAAAAAAAAAAATTAAAAAAAATATTAAAAATACACAAATTACTCAGGCTACCTACATGTTCTTGAATATCAATTTTGATTATAATCGGATTACCAGTTCTCGAAAAATTGGAAGAAAAAAAAACCGGTCCTATGGGAGGTACCGTTTTTAGCCACCGTATTAAATTTTTTTTTCACCAAAATATAATGCATATCTACATTAGCACACTGATTTTTTTTATAAGAATTCTTGGAGCCGTTTTCGAGAAAAATAAGCTTTTACATAACGGTTATAAGACAGGTACCGTTAATTTTTGAGCTAAAAAAAAATTGAAAAAAGTCCTCTGTAGAATGTCAAAATAACCTTAAGTTCAAAATTTGAAGACGATTGGGGAAACCGTTTAGGCTGCAGTCCAAAATACATCCGAACAGACAGACAGAATTTTGCCAGTAACTCAAATATGTTTCTCTATCATCGTAATGTCATGTTTGATTGTTATCTCAAAATTTTTAATCTGCACGAATGCATAACTTGTATTATAGTACCTTTAATCGCAAGTAAAAAATAAGTCACGGACAAAGAACAATTGTTCTCATAGGACAAAATAAGTCTCATCTTTGGAATAAAAGGTAAAGGACGTCCAATGTCTGACATTTTTGAGCTGTTAAGATTGCTCCGGGGCATCGTTTATAATGCATTCCGAATTTTTGAAATCTAAAAGCATAAGACAACTCAGAAAGAAGACAAAAATTACTTAATTTAAGAACTCTGGGACTATTTAAATTGAGCTAATGAAAAAGTAAAAAAAAACGTGAGAAATGTCAAATTTTCCACAGCGAAAACTACGTGTTTCCAAAAATAATAAATGAAGGTCCAGGTTAGAATTTGATTTTTGAAATGTTTATGCACATTGACATCAGGTTCACCATTATAACTGACGTGACCAGCCGCAATCCCCCGATTTTAATTCGATTGAGATATTGAAAACTGATATAACGATTTTGAACAAACATTACCCGAAAAAACTTTTTTGATACGGAATGCATGCTTGATATGCAATTCTGGAACGATGTAAGGCTTACGTGGAAAGTTCAACGAGAAGAATCTCTGGGGGCTTATGTAAAACGATTATCGTTTGTAATAGTATTAATTTTATACTCTATTTTCATTAAAGATTATTTTAAGCTATCGATTTGTTAGGAATTATAATATAATTACACAAATTATTAATTTTGTTCGTTAAAAATAAATATAAGAAATTTTATATGAAACTGAAAAATAATAGATTTTATTTTCTTGAAAGTGTGCTGAATTCTTGTCCACCTAATAATTATAATAATGGGCAAAGAAAAATTATACTTACTCATCCATAGTGCGGTCATACGCGCCAACTTGATGCGTTCGCTGGGAGTAAAGCCTTTAATGAAAACCAAGACTTTCTTCATTTCCACTTCGAACATCTTCTCCAAGTACTTATATCTACGCATGAGCTTGATGAATACCTGCAACAAAGGTTTTATTTAAATTTTGTTCTTTTTCTACATTTTTTTTTTCAATTTAGGTATTATTATAAGACCTAGTATTTGAAAGCTTCATTATTATTCATCTGGTACAAGAACAAAAATATAAGCTATATATTGTTGCAATTATAGAAATCTCCAAATCTATACAAATAGTAGAGTAAGAAGACAAGTTAATCGCATATTTTAATATCGCATAACTCCGACACCTATTATCGTAGATTACATAAAATGTAGCTGATAATTGGCTCTAATTGTATGCTCAGTGATAAACTTAGCGAGATCAATTTAAAAAAAAATCAATATATGTACATTTACTTAATACTTGTTTCAACATTTATTTTAAATTAATTTAATTTACTTACACCTACATGATATTATGTGACTTCTATGAAGCTCTTGACAGTATTCATTAGCATCTTTGCAAATCAAACAGGAGTGAGATCAATATTAGCTACCCTAACAACAGAAATATTACATATATTTACTTTTTTTTGCATGACCAGACGCTCACGTTTTATTATTAAAATTAGGAAAATTGTAACAATTATAGAAATCACCCAAAGACATTTATTTGTTCCAATAAGGCGACAAGTTAATTGTTAAATTTGTATAGCATAACTCCGACACCAGTTATCGTAGAAACACAACAAAATGTTGTAGCAGACAAATGGCTCTAATTGTATGCGTAGTGAAACTGCTTAAAATATATTATATCCACACCTAGTAGCTTAGTTTACACTTAAGCAAGCCTATACAAAAATATGTATTTAATAACTATAACTATACCTGCTCGTGATTTCGCATGGCTTCCATATCTTCGGGTGCCTCGAAAATACAATAATTTGTTCGAGGTTTCTCGCCATCTTGAGAAATTGATCCACCAGGAACTTGAAATTAAAGAAAAGGTTAGTTTTGTTTTGTTAAATATTATTATAAAAAACTTAAATTCCTTACCCAATAAACCACCAGCAATTAGAATATCGAATAGTACTTCGCCGTAACGACGATAATCAAGTTTGTTACCAGCAAGATCTAAATATTTAGAAATTTGTTCCAAGTCGCCTTCAGTTTTATCGAGACCAGCAATGACCGCGTCACGGAACCCCGTGGGATCGAATTTCTCTTTTTCATCTAGAAAAAACGAAAGTTTTTATGATTAAATTTACATGTTTTATATTTTTATTGTTTTTGTTACCTCTTTTTCTGGTCTTGATGCGCTGACCTGATAGTACTGGTCTTTCTATTTTTTGACTCATACAACAAATTGCTAAAAAAAAAATATAGGTATGCATTAATTTGAATGTAAGAGAAACTAAACTTTTTATAAATAATTTTGAATATATACCTAACGTTTCGTGAGATAGGGTAATATGAAACGCGTTTACGTATTTTTTTTATTATTGACTTAAGTATAGGATACCAAACTGTATTAAATTTTGTCCTAATCAAAGTATTAATTACTGTCAGACTAGAGACTTGGGTATGTTTATAGAATATTTTATTATTATTTTTCCTTGTCACACTTAAGCAATAGGTAGTACATGAGTTATCACAGCTCAATAGGCGTTTTTCTTTTTTAGCCGAGCGGGGCCTGAGCGAATAGAGCTCGCTCCGAATAGATTGTGACCTGAGCGCGCTCGGAGGTCTATTAAAAAACACAAATGAGCACTGAGCTGTCTTCATACCATTTTTTCGTAAACTGTGAAAATGATCGGTTTTGTTTATGAATTTTGCGTTTTTCAACTTCTTCACTTCACCTCTTCAATAAAAAGGTCCAAAAATAATCAAATCCTAGCCAAAATGTATTTTTCTGTCCTTATTTTCACTGAGAGAGCAGCAACCAGATTCATCTGCCATTTCCATTTTATCTGATTTTTTGTATTTTTATTACTGTTACAAAAAACGAATGAAGTTAGCCGCACACAGCTCTTCTCTCGATGTGCTGTTATTTTTAGCGAGCTCATCGAGCGAGCCCCGATCGAGCTCTGAGCTAAAAAGTTATACAAGTTGAGCTCTCATAGCGCTCCGAGTTAAAAACTTTTTTTTGGCACCTCAGTGCCCGGCTCGGAGCTAAAATAAGAAAAACACCTATGTGGACACAGCTAATGTGCTTTTAATCAATTGAAAAATCATCGTGTGAACAAGCACGAAAACAAGGTGTTTTTGAAGTTCTTCTAGGGCGAACAATTTGTTCGTTGAAGTGTGGATCATAGAAAAAAGAAACAAGAACGACAACTGAAAGGATAATTCTCTCTTCGCCTACAAACTGAAAAATGCCCTTCAGCAACATACATATGTGTACCGGTCTCTGCGACTACTAATACGTCTGGGTTTTGGGGATTAGAAAACGTATGGCTGCTTCTCACACGAATCTCACACACAAAATAAAATTTCAGGGTTTGCGGCATAAGGCGTTTTTCTTTTTTCTTTTTAAGCTCTGAGCAGAGCACGGAGTAGAGCCTGAGCAAGTCGGTTAAGTATCTGAGCAGAGTATGATCAGAGCTCTCCGATTTAATTAATGACGAATTCATTTTTAATTTTTTAAAATTTGATCTCAGATTTCAGATTTTTCTCTTTTCACGAACGTGAAACGAGATTGATTTTTTTTTTGTAGTTATGTGGACGATTTTTGACAACTTTCGATCGTGTCTTTTGACAGTCTAAACAATGACAGTCCTCAATGATATAATTTACGGAGTTCCTTTGCTTCCACCAATTTGCTTGAAAAATAAACAAAATATCACAATCGGTAGCCCTATTTTAAATCAAAAAATCTCTTGCGGGAGAAATGTGAGTTCTGTCAAACTCAAAAGTACATTTGAAATTTGACGTTTTGTGAAGCCTTCCTATTTGAAGAATTCTAAATTAATTTTTTTCTTTAAGTTAAATCCATAGTAAATAACAAAATGGCCTTATAATGGCCCAATAAAATGGTTTCCATCTCAATTTTTGTTTCATCTGCACTTATTTGATCCATTTCGTTGTTTAGTTAAATTTAAATTTTTGTGACCTTAAAAAAGTTTTCCTATTTTGATCCATCCACAAAGCGTTCTTTTACTTTTGAGCGAATTTATTATTATCTGAGAATTTTCATCCCCACTCCTCAAAGTTTGACAGTTTTCCTAAAACAACCCAAAAAGTAGACGAACGGACCTACACTTGAGCACTGAGCTATATGGTCCACTTTGCACCTTAAATACAAAAATTAAATTAAATTAATGTTATTTCCTTAGAAAAATTCATTTTAATATTTTACTTCGACCGACGCCATTTTTATTTTTTGTTTTTGTTTCATTTGTCTTGTCAATACACACAAAATATATGAAGTTGGCCATGCTCAGCCTTTTAATCCATGTGCACGGTCATTTTATTCAGAGCGCATAGAGCGCGCTCCGAGCTATGTAACTCCGATTGAAAAAAGAAACACAAGCTGAGCGCTCAAAAAGAAACACAGATCTTTTTTATGACAGGTCAATGTCCTGCTCTGAGCTTAAAAAGAAAAACGGCTATAGTTGGGACAGTTCTTTTTTTGTATGGTGTGGATTGTGGATCGTATGTGGAAGCGAATAGTTTGGCAGTTCGTAGCAATCAAATTGCAATTCGCGACCATCAATTTGTTTATTTTTTAAGAAATTAAAATGCAAATTTAAGTAAATATAAGTTATAACTCCAATCATTTGTTGATTCTGTGAAGAATTTACGTTTGCAAGTTGCTTTAAATCACATTCATTCTGGAGCGTGATCTGAGCACTCAGATATAATTTTAAAATACGTTCTAGCACTTGGCTGTCACAAATCGACACTTCTCATATGGCTTGTTCTCAGGCGGCGCGGCAATATTATGCACACAATACTATTGTCTGTTTCGTTTTGGCATCTATTTTTCGAAGTGGCGTAGGCAATGTGCATGGGATAGAGTGAAATAGCCTACAACTCTAAAGTGACGTTAATTTCGTTCAGAATTTTTTCAGAATGCTCAAGGGGTTTTTATTTTTAAGCTCAGAGCAGGGCACTGAGCTGTCAAAAAAAGATCTGTGTTTGTTTTTTAACTCGGAGCATTCTGAGCGCTCATCTTGTGTCTATTTTTTTCAATCAGAGCTCGATCGGAGCGCGCTCTATGAGCTCAGAATAAAATGACCGAGCACATGGGGTAAAAGGCTGAGCGCGTCCAACTTCACTCGTTTTTTTGTGTTTTGACAAGACTTGTTTTGTTGGAAAGAAAGAACAAACAACAAACATTAAAATGGCGTCATTTTTTGTGATACGTCTTGAATGATTACTTGAAAATCATCTTCCTCATCGGATATAAAAAATTGTAAGCTTCTCGTAGAATAATTGCTTTATCCATTTTTTTTTTCAATTTCTTTTCTTAAAACACTTAAAACTTCAACAAGTAAGCAAATTAATTTCATTTGACATTCAACAAAATATGACAATTCAGTGCTCAAGTGTGTTTCTTTTTTAGATCGGAGAGCTCTGATCACTCTGCTCAGAGCGTAATCGATTTGCTCAGGCTCTACTCCGTGCTCTGCTCAGAGCTTAAAAATAAAAACCCCTTCAGTCAATTTATTCTTCTTCTCAGAGCACGCTCAGATCATTCTCTGAACGAAAAAAGAAATACAATTTTAAAGATCTGAACGCTTTGAGCGAAAAAAGAAATACAACTTCTTTTTTGACAACTCAGACTCTGCTCTGAACGAATAAAGAAAAACGCCTATAGAAACAAAATTTAAAATGGAAGCAGAAGGGCAACTAATCCCTTTTAACCACAAAAGTGTATATCAACAAAATGTAAAATAATAAGTGATAACTAAGGTTTGCTTGTGCCAAATTGTTTATTTCTATTTTTTTTTATCTTGGTCGATAGTAAAAGCAGTTATTATCTTGATCAAACTGCAGTCTTATAACTAAAATTTTGAATCATAGCAGTAGAAGAGTGGTTAGCCCCAAAACCGATTTATAGGGAGACATGACTTTTGAGGCAAGATGTTCAATTATTCGCCTCGAAAGTATTTTTTGCCAAAACGATACAAACAAAGTAAAATACTTATCGATCAATCCGCATTCATTGAATAATATGGGCTATTCTGCATTTCCAAGCATGAAATGCCCACTTAATGATGCTTTAGTTTTATTTTATATTTTAAATTAAATGTTTTGAAAATGATTGACTCTACTATGCTGTTTTGAATTTGGCTAGATTGATGAAGTTACATGCCAATAAACTACATATAACATAAACATTCAGATAGATATTTAACTTCAACCTTTTAGTTTTGAATATATAGATACATACGTATCTATATTTGCCACGTTCCTTATTTCCAATGTATTTTTTGTTTTATCACAAAATGGACGATTGTTTCAAAAAGCATAACCTCAATAAATAATTCCCAACATGTGACTGCTATTGAAAAGACCCCTGCCCAAATACATATGTATTTCAAAGAAAGTTTCGCACACGTATCCGTCATTACCAAGAGAAGAGAAACTTTCTCGGAATAAAGGAAAAGAAAACAATTTATTTATGAGTCAGACAAAAGAACAAAAAACCGCCATTCACTTAGAACTTACATATTTCTTTGTAAATAACTCTCGTCACTGATTTTCTCCTTGGCGGGTTTCACGTGGTATCTTTACGTATGTAACCATTTTAATATATACAATTGAAGCGACAAAGAATTAACCCCCATATTTCTTTTTCATGTTTCAAATAAAAATTAAACCAACAAATAGTTATAAATTAATTAATACAAAAAGAAAATGTATATTTAATTTAATTTTTTCGATTTTTTTTGTTATAAAAGAAAGTGCTTTTTCACAGCACAGCGGGAAACTTAAAACTTCATTGTGACGTGACGGTTTTACTTGAAGAGGAAAGATAGACAAAGAAACTCAACGAAGAACAAGGGCGTTTTGTGCCTTTGAATGAAAGAGATGCAATATTTTTTCTTTGAATATTCATAAAATGTCGGCCATTGGATGGAAGTCAACTTCAATTTTCACATTTTACGAATTAAATTCTTCAATTTACTACGAACTAGTGATTACACAAAAAAGTTAACATTAAACTACAAATTTATGGAAAACAGCAAATTTATTCAGAAAAAAGTAAGAAAAACGGCTATACCAGAATGATTCAGCAGCCATTTTCTTTTCTTTATTTAAAGATATATATGTTTGAATACTATTTTTTAATCTTAATAACTAAAGGTAACATTATTTTAGTGTAAATTAAATGTACTTACAATTAAAACAAAAAAATAGTAGCTTAACCCCAAATTTAGTAAAAACTAGCACAACTTGCACCACGTAGGAGTAGAACGGGAAATGTGATAATTCGATTTTGATATTTGATTTTCTGAAAGTACTATTCGTGGATTTTACCTTGTTCGAGACTCGTTATTGGATGGAATGGAAGTGGAACTAGAAAGAAGAAAAAGGAGGTGAAAGAAAAATAATTAGGGTCATTAGGGTACGCCTAGACTGTAGAACATCTGTATTATGGTGGACTTACACGTTACTGTATTCTTGATATTAAGAAAACAAAGAAGGGGTAAAATCATGAAATTACGAAAAACTCATAGAAATCTCGTAAATTTCTATCCTCGTAGTAAACAAACTGTAAAAATTTTGAGACATTTATTTGTTCAACCCAGATAAATACCATTGTATATACATTGCCTATAGTACTATCATGAGACGAGAAAAAATCTTTTTACCTAGAGCCGCTTGGAGTGCTAGTGTAGGGACATTTTATTTGAGTGAGAGAGAATTAAGAGCATGGTTTTTAGTGTTATGCTTTGTGCTTAATTTATTGCGCATGTGCAATGTGAGGCAAGAAAAAACAGAAGGATTTTGTTTTGTTCATTGTAAACCTATGTATATGGATATAAACTGCTAGCAGTTTTGAAGTTAATACATAATGGTTTCGCTTAGCTGAGGCTAATAGATTTTTTTTAAGGATTTATACACGATCCAACATTTTCATTGTATACGTTTTTTTTATATGGAATATGTAATATGAGAACTGGTTTTTACATAAGTATTTATATATGCGTACGTCATTGACCAGACTTTTGATTTGAGTTTTTTAGGATTTTCAAGTTTTGTACGAGCACTACCTACATACATATTTGTCATATTTGTACATATACCTATACACCATTGACCAGACTTTTGATTCGAATTCTTTAGGATTTTCAATTTTTTTACTATTACGAAGGTTGTCGTCTTCAAATAATGTACACATTCATTCTTGAAATTTAAACACAAACTTACTTCTTGCTATATTTATACAAAGATACAAACGTCTTGCAGTGGATGGATTTTTTTTTTTAATTTTACTTTACATATACATATAGGTACATACATATGTAGGTACCTATCTGAATGAACAGAAATTCAATCAAAAATTGTTTGCAAATTGATTTATATTATTATTGATTGATTATATATTATTGATTTATAGTAACAAAGATCTTTTGTTTGTTTGAGGTTTATATAATAGGTACTAGTTGACCTACCCAACTTAGCTCGCGGGAAAGAAATTTATAGTTAAACCAAAATATTTCTTTGTACTAATCTTCTATAGAATTGCTAAAAATACCACGGGTTTTTTACATTTGTAATACCTATTTGTTTAATATTTACTTGCAATTATTATAGGTAGGTACTAAGTACAAGTTATGCATTCGTGCAGAAAAAAAAATTGAGATAACAGTCAAATACATATTAAAAACATATTTGAGTCACTGGCAAAATTCTGTCCGTCTACTAAACGGTTTGGCCAGTTGTCTTTAAATTTGGAATATAAGTTTATTTAGACATTCGACATAGGATTTTTTTAGTTTTTTTTTAGCTGAAATATTTACGGTACTTGCGATATAACCGTCAAGTAAAAGCTTATTTTTGTCAAAAACAGCTCCAAGATTTTTTTATGTAAAAAAATCAATGTGCATTCTATTTTGGTTAAAAAAATATGACGGTGGGCTAAAACTGGTACCACCCATAGGAGTTTTTTTTGGCATCGACTTTTCTGAGAACTGGTTAGGTAACCGATTACAACCAAAATTGATATTCAGGAAAATGTAAGTAGCCTAAGTAATCTTACATATAGGTATATTTAAAATAATGTGCTATACCTTTTTTAAAGCCAAAAGCCTGTTCAATCATATTATTTTTTAAATAAAGATTTTCAGAAAAAAATAAATATACATATAAAAGGCACGACTGGGTCGCACGTACTTGCTCCTGTGTGCTAATTTGTTTATTTAGGGGCAGGTGTAAGCCTTCGTTTTCTCGATTGAATTTTTTGCATTCAGTAGTAATCGAATAGTTTTTTACTTGCGATTTATAGGGACTATAAGGCAAGTTATGCATTCGTAAAAAAAAAATCTAACAATCAAACATGACATTACGATGATAGAGAAGTTAAAAAAGTGGGTCCGGAAATTCCGTCCGTCTGTCTGTCTGTCTGTCCGTATCGATATCTACAGCCTAAACGGTTGGGCCGATTTGATTCAAACTTGGTACATAGTATTTTTAGAGTGCTCTACCCGATCGTTTTTGGAATTGGCATTCTAGCTCCAAAACTAACGGCACCTGCCATATAACTTTTAATGAAAAACTTATTTTTCTCGAAAACGGCTCCTACGATTTTGATAAAACTTTCAGAATGATGTTTTCTATGCAAAATCTATCTTTAAGTTTTAATGGATTTTCAGAAAAAAATTTTCTTCTCTATGATCGTAATGTCATGTTTCATTGTTATTTAATTTTTTTTATATTCACAAATTCTAAACTTGCCTTATAGTCCCTATAATCGCAAGTAAAAATTGAAAAATTTCAATATAACCTTAAGTTCTAAATTTGAAGACGATTGGCTCATCGGTTTAGGCTATAGTCCAAAATACATCCGTACAGACAGACGGACAGAATTTTGCCAGTAACTCAAATATGTTTCTCTATCATCGTAATGTAATGTTTGATTATTATCACAATTTTTTTATGTTCACGAATCCTAACATTGACTTATAGTCCCTATAATCACAAAGCTACTTGTGCATAAAATTCAACATCAACGATAACGAAGCCAATGAAATGAAAATTCAAAAAATAAAATCATTGTCGATCCTCTTCGTTGTTCACCGTTACCGAGAACAGGATATACACAATACACATACACATGTGCTTATTAAGTTTTCCTTGTTAGTATCTCCCTCACCCTCGCTCACACCATCTACCACACCGACGACCGACCGATCGACCTGAATTTAGCTGAACATTTTATCAAAGATAATATAACAAGTATACCTACGTAAATACACACATTATGTAGGTATGTATGTAGGTACATACCTTAATATCTACCTACCCTCGAAAGTTTTATATGAAAAAGTATAAAACTCAAAATAAACTTATCAACCTGCTTAAACCCACCCCCCGACACCTTTCATTTACAAAAGTCGTTTTTATTCTTTTTTTTTGTCATTCCTTTTTTAAAACTAGCCATCTCGTCACCCTGCTTGTGTGAAGCAATCCAGTTGTGCAAAAAAAAAACTATACTCGCATCATTGTATATTTATATAAACTGCAAACTGCAAAGAGCAAAGTACATGTTCACAGAGTTTCTCTTAGAATTCTCTTTGTTCGCCTCTTTCAATTTACCGAGTTAACTTTACCTAGAGCCGCTTGGAGCGCCACGGTCCACATGTCACCATGATAGTACTATAGAAGTTCATATACAATGATAAATACTTGAGAAAGTGAGGAAACACATGATACAAGAAAACAAGATAGCGCATTTAAGTCTTTTTTTTGTCAATTGTTCGCCGAAAAACTGTTTTTTTTTTTCAAATATATTTTTGCGTTGTTTGAACCCTAAAATACCTTTGCGTGACAAAATTTGTAGTCTCCATTAGTCCCCTTTTATACACATAGGCATATGCCGCAGCGTGACTTAGTATTTAGTATTTGATAAGATCATCGATGTCAACGAAAAAACACAGAGTATAATTGCACTGAAAACAAGTTCTACTTGCGATATAGCAAGCGATGAATGGTATGTGCGGTATTAGGCCCAATGCACATGGAGCAACTAGATACAAACTAAACCGGTTGGCAACTTGGGTTACAAACCAGTTGCGGACTCAGAAGTGACTTGACTCCAAACACGAGAAAACTCATCACCAATCGAAATCCCTAGTTCGTTCGGTGTCGTCATGGATACCGGGCGTGAAACCATTATGTTGTACTATTATCTCATGAAGATGCTATTAATCCAACCTTATAATAACTTCTCTGCACAAGCAGTGGAAATATATGACATAGTAGACTAGAATTATTAACATCCACATTCAAGTCAAAATAAAAAAAAACATACCAGTCAATTTTACGACATTTCTCTATTTCATTTTTATTTGCATATATAAAAAAAATTGCATATATAAATAGATGTTTTTCCATCTCCCACACCAGCAACAGGTTATTTTGTTGTTCGCTCATTTTCGACAAACTAGAAACTTAAATTACTAGGCAACCCGACATGAAAATCAACAGACGACTGGTTACAGATTTTTTTGTGAATCGCCAACGAGTTTGCAACCAGTAGGGTCGTGTGCATCGTCCCATTTGATTACACAGGTTATGTTTCAAAGCAAACTAGTTGCCAACTCGTATCGGTAATCAGTTTTTTTCGAGTTGCTCTGTCTGCATTGGGCCTAAATGTAAAGCATAAATCGTCAACAAATCGTCAACAACTTCATATTCTTCGGGTTAGATTCATTGCTTTTGTTGTAATTAACATGGAAGAGATCTACAATTTTCTGACAAATCCGAACGGCTACATGAGATACACTTTTTTTGAGACAAATTTTACTCTTGGAGGTTTTGTCAGTTCCTCGCAAGAGGCACTACTAGAACATATGGAAACAGAGCAAAAATCCAAAGGTGTCCTAGAATTTCTTGGATACTTTTATATCTGAAGGTACATGTGATAAACAGCAGCGGACTGTTTCCAATCTACTCTGTCATTTGTGATATATTTCCACTACTAGTGCAGAGAAGTTTGTGGGGTTAATAGCCTCTTCCTGAAATAATAGTACAACATGATGGTTTCATCATCGTTCGAGTCTTCCGATGACATTTAAAGCCCGGTATCCATGACGACACTGGACGAACTAGAGATTTCAATTGGTGATGAGTTTTCTCGTGTGTGGATTGAAGTCACTGCTGAGTTCGTAACTAGTCTGTAACCCAAGTTGCCAACCGGTTTAGTTTGTATCCAGTTGCTCCGTGTGCATTGGGCCTTAGTGATTCGGCCTTTTTTAAATTTGACAACAAATTATACAGTGCCATCTCTTGCTAAAAAAAAAACTAGCAAATAAAATTCACTTGACAGTTGAGACTCGAAAGTTGACAGCAGTTTATAGATTTGTTTGGGTTTGTTTATATACATATCAGTGGTTGAGGAAAGTTTTTTTTTGTAATGAGGGTAAAAACAAAGTTTGTGAAATCAATCAATAACTAAAAGATTTTAAAATGCTAGAAGTTTGCGTGGATTCTATAGCTTCAGCCATTGCTGCAGAAAAAGGTGGTGCTTCACGCATAGAACTCTGCTCAGCATTAAGTGAGGGCGGACTTACACCAACTGTGGGCACATTAAAAGCCCTGAAAGATCTTCCCATCAGAATTCCAATATTTTGCATGCTTCGTCCAAGAAGAGGAAACGATTTCATGTATTCTGATGCAGAAATGGATGCGCTCCTATACGATGTGGCTTTATTCAAGTCCCACGGGTGTGATGGTTTCGTCTTTGGCGCACTGGATGAAAACAGAGGCATTTCAGATTGGCAGTGCCGGCAAGTAGTTCAGATGTGTGGTGGCTTACCAGTTACATTCCACAGGGCCTTTGATTTGACAGCACCTTGTAAAATGCACGACACAGTCATTCAAATCAAATCTCTAGGCTTCCAGAGAATCCTGACAAGTGGGTTCAAGCATTCTTGTTCGCAGGGAATCTATAACATTCGTGAGCTTTGTAGTCAACACAACGACATTGTCATAATGCCAGGAGCTGGGATTACTCCGGCTAATTTAAAAGAAATTTTGTTAGAAACAAAATGCAAAGAATTTCATGCATCAGCAAGAAAGAAAGTGGATCCACCCGTAAGCACAACTGCAAATATTTCCATGGGAGGAGGCGAAGCAGACCTAGACCCTTTATTCGTTACAGATACAGAAATGGTCAAGGAATTAGTGGATATTGCAGAACGCAACAAGATAATTAGTGTTAAATAATAAAAAACAAAATCCGAATGCATTTTCTCTTAATTGATTTTTAAAGGCCGTTAAGAGATCAGAGTGCTTTTAAGTAAGCACTCAAGTCTCGGATCTGTATCTGAGTACAGGTAAAGTCATAGTCTAACATAGCAGCCGCTTAGTTTTTATGGTAAGATTTCTGGATTCGCAGAACCACGATTCCAGCCCTTTTCCATCACGTGCCTAGGGGTACAAAAATTGATCAATTGTTGGATTTGCCTGGTATGAAACTACATTGATACTTGCCGATTATGGCTTTCGCGTATTGGGCTATCTGTTCTTGTGGGAAAGAGGGGAATATCTTATAGCATGTACTCAACAATGTTATACCCTTTTAATTTGCTGCACATTATGATTTACCCCTTCTTGTGTATAGGGTATTTGATGCCTTTTAGCCAATCTTCTGTCGTTATTCGTGTTCCCTCACTTGTAATATGATTTCATGATTGCTCGATTTAGTGTCGGCCATCCATGTTTCAATTTATAATGAAATATGATTAGTCCGGAAGTCCAGTAAAATTTAGGTTTATTTCTCATAAAAATGGACCGCTTACAGTGCACCTTGAGACCTCCTGATGTAGAGGGCGCTTGAAACATGCAAAACAAAAAAAACTTGTTTGTTCGTCGTTGATCTTTACTAGACTAGATGGTCGATCTATTGGTCGTATTTCGCACCATTGAGCGCTTGTAAGAGGTACTTTGTTGACATTAATCTGATGTTAATTACTTACCCTACAAAAGATCAACAACTAACAAATAAGTTTTTTTACATGTTTCAAATGCTCCCAGAAAGCATTGTCCCGCTATTTGGTTTTAAAAGGTACCATGCGGTCACATCGTCCAATAAAATTTAAAAAAAATGCACGACTGTGCATGTGTTAGATAATTGCTTAGTGGTTGCATACGTACATATGTATATATTAAAATAAAAAAAAATATTTATTTTTCGGAAATTCTTTAATTTTTTTAATTAGTTTTAAGAGTTTTCTCGGAAAAACTAAGCATGGAATACAATTTTAAAAATAAATGTCTATCGAGGAAAAAAATATTGAAAATCTTTCGACCAGTTTTTTTAACGTTTTTTTTTTTTTTGAAAAAAACTTCGAAAAAATATTTTAAATTTTTTTCTAGTATGTCATAAGGAAATCTGTAGTTTTAATCAGGGAAAATTATTTAAAAAAAATCAATCAACCCGTTTTCAAAATATTTCGAAAACCAATTTTTGTTTATAGAAAATTTAAAAAAATCAAAAAAAAAGTTTTTGAAATTTTTTAAATGAAATGAAATAGTTATTAATTGAATTATAAATGACTTCCTGTGTGCAAAATTTTATTGAAATCGGGATAATGGTTTACGATAAAACCGCATTTGAAAAAAACCGGTTTTATGAGAGGTACCGTTATAGAACAAATTTCGAAAAAAAATCATTCTAAATTGAAAGATGACTTAGAGCAATAATGAAAAAAATAGTACCCTGGAAGTTTTATCAAAATCGTAAGAGCCGTTTTCGAGAAAATCTAACTTTTTGTTAAAAATTGTATGGCAGGTACCGTTATTTTTCGACCTAAAGCAAAAATGAAAAACACCTCCCGAGATACTACCAAATAAATACTAAATATCAAGTTTGAAGCAAATCGGCCCATCCTTTAGGCTGTCGAGGTGCGAACAGACAGGCAGACGGACGGAATTTCCGGACCCACTTTTTTCATCTTTTCTATGATCGTAATGTCAAGCTTTGCCGGAATACATTTTATTTCTTTGACGCCGGAAACCAGCTTGCAAGCGTCATACTTTTGTTTGTTTATAACGGTGTTATGTTTATTTCAAGTTATCGTTTGTGTCCATTTTTTGATTTAAAAGATACTTCCCTTATTTATTTCATTATACATTTAAAAACAACAGATCACCATTCTCATAAATTTATTAATTTATATTATTTTATTTTATTTATTATTTTTTTTTATAAAAATTGACGAAAATATTGATAAGAAAGTTTTAATTTCCAAAGTATTGAAAAGAAATGTGATTTAGGACAACAGAGCGACGGCACCTTGTAGTCTTTTAATAAATACTTTATTATTCAAACAGAACAAATATGTCTTTTGCTAATTTCAGTTGTTACCATCACCTTTCTTCGGGAAAAATTCTAGTTTGATTAATTACACCAATTTTCTATATATCGGGTGGGCCATCTATCGGTTTAAATTTGAACCACCGGTTATCTCAAATCTGACAATACTTATGTCATTCTATTGTATCACAAAATTCAGTATATTATCTCCGCTGAACGAACTGAATCGATTTAAGATTGAGCAACGTGACCATTCGCTTCGCTATATGGTCCAACGAGAAGCTGCACGATGATGTCGATTTTGTCAAAAAAATCATCTTTTCGGATGAAGCTCATATTCATCTTGGTTTATTTGGGGCTCAGAAAACCCAAACGGACACGTGGTCTTAGAGAAGCCAATGCACCCATTACGAGTCATTGTTTGGAGCGGAGGCATCATTGGCCCATATTTCCTTGAAAATGAGGACGGCGCAACCGTTACGGAGACACCACATATCGCACCATTATAAACGATTTTTTTGTGCCCGCTCTTGATGGTAATGATGTGGACAATGTTTGGTTTCAACAGGATGGTGCAACTTGCCACACATCTTATGCCACAATAGATTTATTGCGTCAAACGTTTGATGGCCGTTTAATAAGCCGAAATGGTGACGTCAATTGGCCGCCAAGAAGCTGCGATTTGACACCGTTAGACTATTTTCTGTGGGGCTGCGTTAAAGACGGGTGTTATGCCGACCATCCAGAGACAATTGAGCATTTGTGGGCCAACATTCGTGATGCCATTGCCGAGATACGGTCCCATACACTTGAAAATTGGTCCGATGGGTACTATGAGGCCAGCCGCGGCAGTCATATGAATAAAATAATATTCCATTTCTAACCGGAACAATTGTATTTCACAACAAAAAAATTAATTTGGCAAAATCTCAAAATGTTTGTGTTATTGCATTCTTAAATTTAAACTTTTAAATGGTCCACCCTATATATTTTTAAGTCATTGGCAAAAAATGGCCGTCTGTCCGTCCGGGTGTATATTGAGCTGCAGCCTAAACGGGTTAAGCGATTGCCTTCAGATTTGGTATGTGCTTATCTTTTGGCATTCCTTAGAGGGGAAATTTTATTTTTAGGGCTCTCTTTTGATTAGAACTACATATACCGGAAAAGTCTATTAACGGGACTTTTCATATAACGGTTTTTTTTTAATTTTTAGCCAAATTAATTCTGCATATCAAATTTTTTTTTTGAAAAATCGATAATTAAAAAAAAATCAAAAATAATAATTTTTAATTTTATAATCACATTAAACTCTAAAAACTGCATACCAAAATTAAAAAAACAGGATTTTATCAAAATCCGTCCTACAATTTTCGAAACACTTTTTTTCATAAATTCTTTGTTATTTAAGACGTGTGATGGCGTACTTCATTTTTACTAAAAACCGTTAAGTATTGTGGTTTTGATAGTTTTTATAAGTTCAAACTGTGTTATTTTCAACGTAAATGTTATTTGTTTTTGTCAAAGGTCTTGCCGTCCAACGTAATTAGGCACATAAGAGCAAGTACCTGCGACCCAGTCGTGCCCATTTTTTTAATATAGGGGCCAGTTATAGCGATCATTAAAAACCATCATTAAAAAATTTCAATTAGACATTTTTGTGTGTTAGAAAAAGATTTAAAAAATGAAACTTATGCCAATCGATAACAGATCAATTGAAATAATTTATTTCAACAAAAAACAAACTTGGGAAAAAGTATTATTTTTTAAAAAAGCATTTATTTATTTTAATGATGAAAATTGGTTTTTCGTCTGCAAATGCATTGTATATACACTGCTTATAGTACTATTATGAAGTATCATTTTTTAGTTCTGAATCAAGTCGCAATGAGGCGTTCTGAAATTGCCAATTGATGTGAATTTAGAATAAGTACAAACAACAAGTGTATTAAATACTGATAAAATATCGGTAAAGGTTCTCGTATCCACTATTTAGAGTAAGTTTCGAATCAACCAGGAAGATGGCCAGACGAAAATGACCACCATGAGAGTACTATAGAAATGTATATACAATGTCATTTGACAGAATAATGGAACATTTCGTTCCAGTGTTTGTGGTCCATTTTTTTAATGTTCCAACTCCTCAGCAAAAAGTTTACTGAAGCATTTTGCATCATTAAAACAAATTTGAAGTTATGGCTGGTGTACTTAGCCTTTAAATTTTGACACAACTTTACTGATCGCTATAACTACCCGTACATACAAAATTCCAGTTTCCTGCTGTTTCAACTTTTAATGATGGATAATGATCGCTATAACTGGCGCCATAGTCAAATGTTTCTTTTGTTATACAAAAATATTTAAAAAAAAAATGTTGGGATACATTTGCGAACTGCCGTATCAACTCATCCTATCAGGTAATTCTTACCGGCATTTTTCTATCATAAGAAAACAAAGTTTTCCCATCGATTTACCCACCCTACAACTACGCAATTCTTGATATCGTCATTATCACAAGATCCTCTGCTATAGATCTTAGTTTCAAGATATTTAAACTTTTCGCACTAGCGAGGTACTGATCCATTCCAATAAATGTCCGAATATGATCGTAAGAAAGGGAAAGTTATTCAGTCTTTTTGCGCTGGAATAGTACCTTTCTTTTCAGAATCAAGGGCTCGCTGCAAGGATGTGAAATCATAACTTATGATGGATTCCGAGGGATCCATAGTCAGCAAAGCTTTTTTAGTCCTTTTGGTGTGTTGGTTTTTTGCTTAACTCGAAAACTTAAGGTCCTTCGATGGTCAAAAACACGATTTTGACGATAACATTTTTAATACTTCATTTGCTCAAGTAATTATTTTGGAGAGGTTATCTGACTACCTAAGCTTAGCCGAAGAAAAAAGGTATCCAACAAATATAAATTTTAATTCATGTTTGATTATATATTAGTAAGATAAGATAGTGTAAGATATCGAATTAGAGCTTTGGTTTTCGCTTTCTGTATTCACTCAAGAGTATTTCTCAAAACACTGCTGTTGCATTTTGCTTTCTTTTTATTGAATTACTTTATTGGTTAACATAATGTACAATATATTTTAGTTTAAATGAATTCACACTTACAGTTATCATTATTTACAAATGTTTCATAAACAGCAGTAAAATGATTTTTTGCTTTCAATTTATATTTGACTTTTTTTAAATCAATATAGTATTTTGCTGATTTAAATTGAAATTTCATTATTCTGCATAATTCAATAATAATAACACTGCAAATATTAAATTTTGTCTATTTCAATAAGATTTCTGGTATAATTTTTAACACACGTTATTTATGATAAAATTTAAAGAAAATCCGATGTATATTTTATCAATTTCTCTAAGTAAGAATTTATCATCCCTGAATAAGAGTCAAACAAAATCAACATTAATGTAGGATTTATTTATTTATATTTATTTTTGAACACAGAGTATACACATTAATATAACTTTGTTTATCTAAGACTTCACGAGCAGAAAGGAAAGTCTTTGGCGACGAATGAAGGAGGGAAAGGATGGAGGTAAAAAATAAACAAAATAAAACACAGTTTATAAGTGGTGGACGAAAGAAAGGAAAACTGTTAATTTTAATACCGTAAACATTAAATTTTACTAATACATCAAATACTGATTTTTTTCGTTTTGTAAGATTTTTATATAATTTTTAATGTTTACATATTGCCAGAACGGTCATAGAAAGAATATTGCGAAATGTTCAGTAAGTTTTGATGTTAGTCGTTTGCTTAGCCTTTTGTTAAGAGAAGAAAAAATTTGGCATATAGTTCTATTTCAGTGTAGATAGCAGTAAAACACACACTTCAATATTAGGGAAACATTGAGATGAGATTGAAATAAAAAACCCGCATTAATAACCATTTCTTTTTTATTTGAATAAGCCAGAACCGGTCACTAACCAAAAGTACATTTTGAGCAGTGGAATTCATCACCGATTTGATGTTGGTTCAGAAGAGTAAACTCCAGAATTCCAGTGGTCAAAACATACTGATGCTGATTTGACTAGCAAGCAGTTCTGGACTTATGTACATATGTATTATTTGTAAATATCTCTTCTTGACATCAAGCTAAGCAGGTGACCTCTTCCAACACATTACTTGCACATTAACAATCTTCAGAAAACATTTAAAAAAAAAAAACAAAATAAATTTCTTAACAATGGACAACAAAAGACTAAACGAGAAAAATATAACAAAAAAAATGTTTTTTTAGAGAAATTTAAAACTTCTTTTTTTCTATAACAGGAATGTTTATGATATTATATCAATATGTATATATTCAATTAAGGTAACAAAAAACAAAAACAAACCTGTTGCTTTGTTAGATTAAAGATTAAATATTTACGTGTATGTATACATCATTTTTTTTTACGGTGTAATTTTGTGTATCTACATAATTTATATGCTAAAAACTTGTAATAGTTTACTTTTTTTAATTTGTATACGATATATGCAGTTTTTTGTTTTGACTTTAAGGGATTTTTTTCTTTGTGGTTAAAAATATGCTTTAATATGAGACTAATGGGAAAGAATAAAATAAAGAAAAGAAAAAAACGTACAAAACAATTTAATCGGTGAATTTACGGTTGGGATTTGTACCAAAGAGTGCATTACGAATTTCTGGAACAAGTTGTTGTGAAATCAATTCCAACCTGGACTCAAGAGTATTTGGTACCTAAGACAGAATTTTGTTAAACAGGATTATTTATTTTTGGTTAAAAAAAATACCTTAACCCGTCCATTCAAAGCAATCAATTCAACTCCTCCACATGTGTCTGGTGGCAAGAAGTTTTCAGTATCAACCGAAATAACTACATCCTTTCCAATGTTGGCTTTGTATTGTTCAACTGAAGCTGGTAAAACTTCATTGACCAATGCTTGATCAACTTGACGGCAACGTAAAATGACTTTAGCTTCCATGGTCTGGTATAAAGCCTGAACAATAAGCTTTTGGAGTACAACCCTGTATTCGGTAGGATTTTTTGTGACTTCACCCAGACGACGGCGTGCTTCGTCTAATACACTGCGAACATGATCTTCACGTACTTTGAGAACCTAGTGCAATGAAATAAATCTATTTTTTATTGCATTCCAGATGAAACTCATAATAAATATAGCTAACCTTAAGACGAGCTTGATTCAACATGTTGGAAGATTGGATCTTCTTTTGGAGCTCAACTTGTTTCTCCTTCTTTTCGTAGTATTCCATAATCTTAAGACGTTGCTGTTGTACCAGACGTCCCTTTTCGATGTTGAATTCTTCTTCAGCTTTAGCATCGATTTCTTCGGCTTTTTCATTGGCTTCTTGCTCAATGAAGGCCATCATATGCTTGATCTAGGAAAGAACACAGAATGTTTGTAAAATGTTTATATTTGCCCATGAAAATAATGGCAGCTGCCAATTGGTTATAATGACAGTTCAACTGACTTAACAAATAGCTAATTTGCTCAAATATTAATTCAATTATTTGGTTTTGAAATGTATGCGAAAATATATTTTATTTAAATATTTTGGTCAGACACCAACCGAAAGAAGGTATGTTGAGATCTTTGCTGGGTTACTCCACCTTTCCCAACTGATCGATGTGCCATGCCGGATGTTCCTAGGCATGCTCCAATTTGACCTTTTTCTTACTTTTTACCCTGATAAGTTTACCGCTATTGTTATTTCTTCCTTCTCAGTTTGACACTTTGGACCATTGTCACTTCAGAGCAATACGATAAAGCCCACAACCAGTTGAAGGCCTGAATAATTTCTTCCGTATCTAACTGTTCACTACGCTTGCCCGATAGTGACATTGATGCCAGTGTGATTCTTCTAGGGATGCGAGCTTTTACTCCTAACAGGGTAAAAAGTATCATACCAAAAGAAAAGTCTTGGCTAAACTCGGAGTGTAGAGAAGCTATCAGGCTCAAAGAAGTTAGTTTCCCATCCTACAAAGACAACCCTACAGAGGAAAATCGTAAGAAGAACAAATAATTAAGGAACACGTGCACAACTCCGTTATTGACCAAAATTCTGCAATGTGCAGCAAAAATTGTTGGTCATTTGTAAAAAAGATGCAAATCACCCCTAGTACCTCAACTGGAGATTGGGTTCCAACCCCTTTGGAAGGTTGTTGGTGGCAGCAAACGAGAGAGGGGACGGGGAGGAGTGTTACCACTAAGGCACTACTCTTTGCATCCTGGCGGCAGCGGAAGAATTCTCTAGATGGAATCAACGGTGGCGTCTACAGTTCCAGTCAGGTAACTACTTAGTGAACACCTTATATGGGCTACTACGACGTTTTCGGAGCTCAGGCCTATAAGGAGCGGTTTATCCGGCTCTTCGTCCTTGGAGTCACAATAAGGACCTGGTCCTCCAGGTTGGGGGTTGTGCAGAACAACTAGCGGAACAACTAGCGGAGGCCCTTGACTGCTGTAAGGCCGGGCAAAAAAAAGATGAAAAACTGCGATATCTACTATGGCAACTGCTATACACAACAAAAGAGCGCTTATTTGGATGTGGATTCATCATTGGAGGCAGGCTCCGGCAAGAGGTTTTGAGTTACAAATGTGTGAACGAGCGCCTCATGACAATCCGCATCAAGGCTAAATTTGCCAATATTAGCCTTATATGCGCGCATGCCCCCACAGAGGAAAAAGATGATGACACCAAAGAAATGTTTTTTGAGCTCCTGGACAAAACATATGAGCAATGCCCTAGCTATGACATTAAAATTGTCCTAGGCGACTTTAACGCCAAGCTAGGGAGAGAAGATGTTTTTGGTGATACAATCGGAAAACACAGCTTGCACGACACCACCTCCGATAACGGATTCAGGCTAATTGACTTTGCTGCGGGCCAAATATTGTAATAGCAAGTACCAAGTTCCGACACCTCAACATTCACAAAGGGACATGGAGATCCCCTGATCAATCAATCCACTGTCAACCAAATTGACCACATTGCGATCGATCCAAGGCACTACTCCAGTATGATGGATGTCCGAGCTTTCCGAGGGGCAAACATTGACTCGGACCACTACCTCGTTGTAGCCAAGGTACGACTTAGGATATCACGACCCACGCCAAGAAGAGGTAATACTGTGAGGAAGTTTAACGTCGGACAGCTGCAATCGCAAGAAATCTCCAGATCCTTTTCCGATCGAGTTTCAAATAACCTCCAAAGGAGTCCTTTACCGCCAGCATCAAGTATCGAGAACTAGTGGCAACATTGCCAAAATGCCATCAGGGAAGCCGCGACTGAAGTGCTGGGTTTTACACGGCCACCACAACGAAACCCCTGGTTTTACGATGAGTGTCGGCAAGCACACGCAGCTAAACAAGAAGCATACAAGGCGGCGCTGCAAAGAAGGACCAGAACTACCTGTGCAGAATCGATCAAATATTTACATTACGGCAGATCTTGGAAAAAACTCAAGAACTTCAAATCGATACCCACCACCTTTTCATCGATTTCAAAGCCGCGTCCGACAGCATTTATAGAAAAGAATTATATAGAGCAATGTGCAGTTTTAACATCCCTGCCAAACTCGTCCGCCTGTGTAAAATGACGATGGAAAACGCACGCTGTTCCGTCAAGGTCGGTAAAGATCTCACCGACACCTTTGAAGTCAAAAAAGGATTTAGACAAGGCGAAGCGCTGTCATGCAACTTTTTCAACATCATACTTGAAAGAATAGTGCAGAACTCTCCCACCAACACCAGAGACACGATCTTTTAAAAGTCCGTCCAATTACTCGCATACGCCGCAGCGTGATGTCAGTAGCGCTTTTGTGAGTATTGAGACGGAAGCGGCAAAGCTGGGCTTAGCAGTCAATGAGGGCAAAACCAAGTATATGCTGTCATCAAGAAGAGACACCCAACATCGGCGTCTTGGACAAAACATCGCCATAGACAGCTATAACTTGGAGGTAGTTAGGGACTTTGTCTACCTGGGCTCCGCTATTAACTCAGACAACAACACCAGCGCTGAAATCAAACGAAGAATAACTCTTGCCAATCGCTGCTTCTTCGGGCTTAGAAGGCAATTGAGTAGCAAAGCCCTCTCTCGGGCAACTAAACTGTCCCTTTATAAGACCCTCATCATCCCAGTCCTGCTCTATGGTGCAGACGCATGGACGCTGTCAAAAGCGGATGAGGACACTTTAGGCTGTTTCGAGAGAAAGATTCTCCGGGTTAATTTTTGGTCCCATATGCATAAACGGAGAGTGGAGATACAATGAAGAATTTTACCGGCTGTACAGCGACACAGATCTAGCCAAAAGAGTAAAAATTAAACGTCTCAGATGGCTGGGTCATATAGAGCGGATGGACATCAATGCTCCGGCCCGGAAAATCTTCGAATCCACCCCAGAGAGACGGCGCAGTAGAGGAAGACCGAGACCCAAGTGGCGCACACAAGTGGAAGAGGACCTCAACCGACTCCACTTGCGAAACTGGAGACAGCTAGTAGGGACCGGGCTGGCTGGAGAAGCTTGTTGGTTGAGGCCCAGGTCCACCCTGATGATTAAAGACATTTGAGATGTTATTGATGTCATCTGACTGAAGTCTGTGTACATTTTAAAATTGCAAATTATTATTATTATTAAGTCAATAAAACTTAAAATGGAAAACAAAAATGAAGACATTTTATGCAGCTTTGTGTTTTATGTTTATATATTTTTTTATTACTTAAATCCCAAAAACTTCCATTGTGCGCTCGGCTCCCATAGTTTGTTCCCTTTCGTCCATCGCGTTTTTTTTTTGTTTTGACAACCAAAAATAATAATCACGCACGACAAAGTTAAAAGTTAACCAACCTTTGCGGCTCCATATTGAAGTTGCGTATGCAATTGCGTTCCATTATGTTCACAACATTGAATTCGAGTGTATTTAATATTTGACGGCTGTTGCAGTTGCGGCTCCGTCTCAATTGTGTTCAGCCAGTTAACGGCAAGTCGAGCATTGGTTTTATTCACCATTTGAACTCCTCAGTTGGCCTCAAGTTGGCCAACTTGCCGTTTCGAAAAATTCTCTGCGATATTTGTGACAGATGACACATAATATGTCAAACATAACTTTTGGATTGGTTTTTTGTTGGGCCTTGTATGAGTCCTATTTTCAATTCTTTTTTGAATCTTTTTTGACAAAAATGGTAAGGGTGTAGAAAAGTAGGAGGAATGAAGTAACGAATGAAAGAATGAACAATTTAAGTTTTTCTTAGGTTTGAGCTTTGATGTTTCTCGTCTGAGAAAGAAAATGCTATACACAAACTGAAAAAAAGAACTTTTGAATATTGAAAACAATTCCCAATTATTTTTTTTTAGTGGTAATTGTTGAATTCAACATAAAATTAATTAAATTAATAAAAAAAACTTTATTTTCCGAAGGTTTGTTGAACATAACTTGAAGATTTTTTTATTTCCAACTTGTGAATTTGCTTTTTTTCACTCGAAGTTGACAGTTTCAGTTTCAGAAAATGCCTCTATAATAACTTTAACGACCAACAGATATGAAGGAGTTCCCACTGGTCTACACGCCAAAATTAACTTCTTTGTATTTTGTATGCTAAGGGATTTATTAATAATGTTGCATGCATGCAATCTTCTGAAAAATGGGGATAATATTGAAAATTTATTGTTGTAGCAACCGTTTTAAGACTTAGCCCATTTTCTTGACTTTAAGTTGGGAATTTTTTTCCAACTTGGCGAACCGTTTTTCTTCAGTCAAAGTTGAATGATAAAATTCCGATTTTAACCAACTGGTTGATTTTTAATTGTTTTTTCTCAACTTCCGAAAATAGTACAAGTTGAGAAGGATTTTGTCTCAATAGTTTCTCTTTAGGGAGAAAAGAAGTGCAACCACGAATGGTGTTCCACGTTGGAATTGCCTGACATATGTTTTAGAATAACTAGAGATGTCTCCAGCAATAGAAATGAATGTGGAGATATACATATGGTAAAGGGATAAACATGTATTTTGGAATGTTTTATCCACTGATATGCAAGATGCAATGCAACAGTTATACATATAAATAACTGATTTTTAAGAATATATACGATAAAATTCGTCAATATAAGATGTACAACCTCAACAGGAATCTTCAGCCAAAAAAATAACGGAGCATCGGTTTTGCAGATTCAATATAACCCCATTCATGCTTTGCACAACATTCGTGAAATATAAACAAATGTGTTCCCGCTCGTGGAAGGCCTAGTTGACCAACAAAAAGAACAACTATAACTACTCCTTATTGAACCAAGACAAAGCCGCATTTTGTATTTAAATTTATTGAAAAATATAGCCTGTTGCGGTGAAGCTCAATATTGGCGAAGAAATTGCCGCAGTCCTTGAAAATGTACAGCAGAGCCCGAGGCAGTCGCCCTTCACAAGAACTCGGCCTTTTGGAGCCTTCAACTTGGCGAATTTTGCGTCGGGACTTGGACTTACACCCGTACAGATTCAACCGACTCACGGCCTCAAAGTTCATAACCACAAGTAATGCCGTTTGTTCCCCGACTAAGCTTTGGAGCGATTGGTGAGGGCATCACAGTCAATGGCGAGCCCTACAGAAAGATGGTCCAAATTGAACGATATACAAAGGCTTGGACGAGTTTTATTTCCAGCAGAATGGGGCTACGTGCCACACAACGCTTACCACCCTTGCAATTGTTTGGTTTATTGAAAAACGACACATTCTCATAGTACTAATATTCAAAGAAAAACAAGACAAGATAGCGACGACGTATTTGTGAAATTTTCTGCCAAATAATCTTAAACATTAATTTTAGGTTGAAAAAAATCGCTATCAAATTTAAAAATTTCCCGGGGATATTTTGAAAAGCAAATCGAAAAATAAACTTTAGCGAAGAAAAACGACTTCCAACTTGCAGGTTGAAATCGGCTAGTTGACTTAAACCGGCAGTTTTGTTTCAAATTGACAGCCCTTTAAATATTAAACCAAAAAACAGAAACTAAAACACCTTTTTCACCAGCTTTTTCATTTGGCGAAAAATTAATTAGAGAATTGATTATTGGAAAACAAAACCCTTTTACCTATATCAACTTGAAAATTTTATCTCAAAAAACCATTAACTTGAACTAAGAATTAAACTAAAACTGTTAAATAAAAAAAAAATCAACGGCAAGATAAATCAATACCATCAATTTTTATGACACTACCTACTCTGTCTAGTGTTTTGCTAAACCTTATTTAAATAATCCTGTAAATTGTTACATTAAATAAAAATGCATTAATTAAAAAAAATCAGAATACTACTGTAAACATACATGTATTTATGTTGCATTAAATAAAAAATCAGAAGTGGTTGGCTAATTCTTTCTACGGTGTTTATCTACCTATTAAAATAACCTTCGAGTCACATGACCAATCGAATCGTTGTATGTACATTTTAAGATTACTAAAGCAGTTACGGTCTAGTTATTAATATATAAAATAATATCTCAAACATGATTTTCTCATTGTTTTGCCGATATTTAAAACAAAAAAATAATTTAATGTTCGATATTTCTTTTATTTGAATAATAAAATACTACTGCCATTTTTTTGGTAGGTACTTGGTTGGAAATTTTTCTCACATGACAGCTAATCTCATGACTTCACTGCATAGAAAATTTTCACTTCTTTCCACATTTGTTTTAAATTTATTTTTGCTCGTAGACCACAAAAATGCAAATATAATTTAAGTAAATAATTAAATTTAAATATTTACCTGTTTTTGTACATCTGCGTCGCTTAGAGCCATGATTGTAGATTCTTGTATTTTCTACTACGGCCCTAAAATATATATCCACACTTTGCTGAAGTGGGAGACTTTGATAGCCGTTTCTGTAAAACAAGTTTGTATAATGTTTTTGAAATGTTGAATTTTAAATATTTGAATAGTATTTAAATAGAAAAAGTAACTAAAAGAAAATGTACTTACAGAAGTATTTAAAAAAAAATATGTGCGCTTACTCGAAGTATTACGTCCCTTTCGTATTAAAAAAAAGAAAATTATGCCAGATTGGCCAGTGGCACAAGAAGACAAGATTTTTTCGATCATATGACATGGGATGGGATGGTAATAGATGTTCTTACTACGTTTACAAGAGGGGATTTACGAATCGAATTCAATCCAATGCGAAATTTCGATCCAATTTGAAGATGCCAGATTAAGTGCCTGTCCATACGGTGATTTTTCAATCGATTGAAAGTACATCAGTTGTGATGTGATATTATAACCAAAATGGACGCCGCAGTGAACGAAGGATTTTTTTTTATTTTTTTTGTTATAACATGCGCGCGCAAAAGGGATTTATGTGTTGCACTTATAGTGTTAAAACGCACTGCGAGAGCATAGGAAGTTTAGGGAGGGAGGGAAAGAAGGTGTCGATTAACATTGCTTTTGAATTCTTGCAAATCGAAATGGCAAGGGAAAATCTCGCCGGGTAAAACATTCCAAATTCGTGTTGTTCGGCTAAAAAAAGAATCTCTATATTTCACGGTACGTCCGAAATTGGGCTCTAGGATAAACTGGTGAGCATTCCTAGCAAGACGAGTATTACGGGCGAAACTTTTAAGGGGATGAATGCAGCTGGCTACCTCAAATAAACATTTTTTATGAAAGAAACGGTAAAATAAGGAAAGACATGAAACATTGTCCGGTGTTTGAGAGGAGCAATTGTTTCAGCGGCAGTTCTATTCCCTATCAATCTTACCGCTCTGTTTTGTATTCTATCGAGCAGGTGAAGCGATGCGTGAGAAGCACCTGCCCAGAGGTGTGAGTTTTACTCAAGTTTTGGGGAATAAACGCTTAATAAACTTTATAACACTTTTTTGAAAAAAAACATCACTTGAATTTTAGTTTATTTCTTTCTTTATATAACTTACACACTAAGATAATAGATATCTTATAACCTAGTGAAAGTCTATGAATTTAAATCTTAGATAACAATTTCAATTTTATACAAACGAATAGAAAATAAGTTAATTGAATACAAAAGATGAAAAAAAAATAATGTGTAACTAAAATAAAAGGGAAAATTTATGAATACCTTAACTATTTGCATTTTGAAAAGTTTTACAATAATTTAGAAGAAAGATATATAGATAAAAGTAGATAAAGAGAGAAGAGAACGAAGGATTTAGCTTGGGTTTAAAAGAGGGGATAAGTTAGTTGCTTTGATTTGAAAAGAAAATTTTAAGATTTTTTTGAAATATGTGTAGGTCATCATAATCACGCAGATGGGTGGGTAGTGAGTTCCAGAGGCGACATGCAGCAATGAAAAATTGCCTTTCTGAGGTCAGACACGTTAAGCGTGGAAAAATTACAGATGTTGATCTATTTGATATTGACAGTCTGAGTTTTTCGTGGAGATATGTTGGTTTACGTGTTTTTAAAATTTTAAAATATAGTATCAATGTTCGGAATTTCATGAAAGCATCAAAAGACATATTAAGGAGGCTTTTCTGCAGATGTGAAACATGGTCATACCTTCTTAACCCATAAATGTATCGAATGGTACTATTAAAGGCAACCTTTAATTTATTTTTACTGATGGCGTCGCAATTGTAAAAAAATTCGCATCCATAAGTAAGGACAGGTATTACCAGGGTTCTTGCCAGCATTAATCTAGTTTGAAGTGGAGTGAATTCTTGGGCAGTCCATAGCGCTCTGAGTGTTCCATAAGTTTTTCTTACCAAAGCATTAATGTGATCATTCCATGTCAAGGTTCTATTGAAAATAACACCCAGATTTTATAAGTATTTACAAATTCTAAGGCGTTCTCGTTTAGATTAATTGAAGGAAAGTATGATAAGTCCAGTTCTTTTCGCGAGATAACCAAGCATTTGCATTTGTTTGGGTTGAGAATCAACCCATTGCAAGATGCCCACTTAGATATCTTTTCTAATTCCTGATTTAAGGTGACAGCACAGTCATCAATAAGACCCAAAGGACAGCTTTTGTAAATTTGTATGTCATCGGCATAAAAGTGTCTCGATGCTTGATTTATAATGAACCCGATTTCATTTATATACATTGAAAATAAAAGTGGGGACAAAATTGATCCTTGAGGAACTCCTTGTTGCACTGGAAGAAAATCAGATAGATTTTCGTTTAAGAAAACAGCTTGCTTTCTATCGCTTAGATAAGAAGAAATCAGTTTGATAGCGTCTGGAGATATGTTGAAACTTTGACGCAGTTTATTCACAAGTACAGAGTGATTAACCAAGTCGAATGCTTTTGAAAAATCAAGAAGAATTAAGAATGTAACGTTATCTATATCGAGTTCAGCCCTTATATCTTCAATTATTTTAGTTAGTGCAGTTATACAACTGTGGTGGGAACGAAAACCTGATTGAATATCGACTAAGATGTTGTTGCGGGTGATAAAGTTATTTAATTGTTTTTGCATAAGGCGTTCGCAGACTTTTGATAAAAAAGGAAGTATTGAAATTGGTCTAAAATCATCACAAAGCGAGTTTTTGGGGATTGGAATTATTTTTGCTATTTTCCATTGGTATGGGAAGATCCCAGTGGTAAGGATAGAATTCATTACATGAGTAAAATATGGAAGAAGGAATGGAAGAATAGCTTTGATGAAGATGGGATTTAAATCATCAGCTCCAATGGCATTGGATTTTATGCTTAAGAAGCTTTCAACTACGTCTGTGGTGTTCACACAAGCAAAACTGAAAAAAGTGTCCGTTGATGGTGAAGGTAAGTTACCGAGAGATACGTGTTCTCTTAGAGGTACAAGAGGTGTGGATGCAAATCTACGGTTCAGCTAATTCCCATTTACATGGGCTTGAAAATTAGGTCTTTGTTTCCCAATTCCTAGTTCGCGGAGGTTATTCCACAATTTTCGGCCATCAGACTTTGCATTTAGACGGTTCGAGAAAAACCGCATTTTTGCACGTCTCACCTCATGAACAACTTTATTCCGTAGTGTTTTGTAAGATTCATGGAGTTGATCCACACGGAAACGTTTCCAGCGTCGATACGCCAGGTCACGCTGGTTTATTAGTTCAGTTATCATACTTGTAAACCATTGTTTATTTTCACGAGTCCTCATTTGTGTTTTTAATGGCACGTGTTGATTAAATAACGCATTTAGATTTGAATTTAAGAAATCGACTTGATCATCTGGTGAAGGCATTAGGAAGATGTCATTCCATGCTATCGCGTGTATAGCATTTTCAAGAGAAATTCTATTTATGTTCTTAAAATCTCTAAACTGAACTCTAGAACTCAGCACGGTGTTACTGGTATTAAAATCATAGGTAAGGAAAATGAGATCGTGTCTTGAGAAAACTGGAGCTTCGAGTTGGTCGTATAAAAGTATTCGATCTTTTTCACTTACATAATAATGATCTAATAGCGTGGCAGAAGATTGAGTAAAATGAGTTGGGATTGAAATATTGACTGGGTGAAGATCGAAGGAAATAAAGTTTTCACTTAATCTTTTATCAATTAAAAGGTCGCAGTTGAAGTCACCGCATATAATTATGTTTGAAGAGCTGACCGTTATTTCTTCAATAACTCGATATATATGCTCCAAATCAATATATCTGTTAGGCCTATAGATCGTTCCCAAGAGAAGATTATTTTCACTGCCGTTTATTTCCAGAAACAAGTACTCGAAAGAAGAACCCGGTGAGGAATAATACCTCTATATTTTGTACGGAATAATCTTTATTCGCAGCTTTACATATTATATTTCGGAAACACCAAAAATCAACATAAGCTGTTTTTTATTATCTTCGCATCTGGATCTGGAGCAGGATTTAAAATTGTTATTGTAATACGTGCTAAGACATAATCCAGATCCAGATCAGAAGATAATAAAACACAGCTTATGTTTGCTTCTGCAGCTATCAGCATAGTGTGGTTCCGCTTTCATAGTTTCATACTTTTTTTCCACGATGCCAGTTTGGAAAAATAATTCATATCATTTTTGTAGAAATCGTCGTTTTGTTAAGGTTTCTTAACAAATTCTGAATGACACCTGTCAATGTCAAAATGGTGTTCCGCTAATTTCAGGAGTTCTCATTTAACTTAACGTAAACATGTAACGTATTGTGATGTGGCAACAAGTTTAGATACATTTTGTAAATTAACGCCATCTGTTGGATTCATTGTGTACAACAACCAACATTTATTGTGTACAACAACCACCATTTATTGTGTACAACAACCATGCCCCTAGAAGTATGCTACATATTTGCAACATGTTTTAACTTAGTACTAAATCGAACTTGACGAAACAATTCGAGACTCGAATTAGTACCGAAAGCTTAGATTGTGCCAGAACCAGACAGAAGCTTCCAGAAGCTTTTAAAGTTGTATAAATACAAGAGTAGATTGCATTGACAGTTGAGTTTAGTTTCGAAAGTGGAATTGTTAACAACTGTAAGCATTAGTAAAAAGTGATTGAATTGAGATTAAATAAAAAGTGTTGAATTATAAAAACGTATTTGAATTGTGAATAAGTGAAATAAGTTAAATTTGGTGTTATTTAAACTGAAAGACGTTGTGTTTCATAAAATAAAGAGATTTGTTTTATTATTTTGGAATTTCGATTGAGTTTTATTTGTCGAACCCCAGGCCAAAATATCACATTGGTGTCAGAAGTGGGATAAAACTCAGTAAAGTGCTAGAAAATTCCATAGTGACGTTTTCTAAAACAGTTTCGGTGACTCATATAATTGTGAAAGTGAACTGATTTTGCTATAAAACGGTGAATAGCGAATATTTTTGTTAAAAATAGTGTTTGAAAAAGATTTTTCTAGAAGAGACATTAAAATAAAATTGACTGTGTTGCGAAAATTGTGTTTCGGTTACATAAAATGGGTCGCAAATTAGAACAATTGTCAACAGCTGAGTTGAAAGAAGAATTAGGAAAAAGAAATCTTCAAACTTCGGGGCTGAAAAAGGAACTATTGCTCCGACTTCAGAATGCTATCACTCAGGATGGTGGAGACCCCGATAATATGTTTTTCGATGTTGAAGAACAAGGGAGAGAAAGCACAGTAAGTACCGCCGATGAAATGCCTACCTTCATGAAGTTGCTTCTGTCGAAATTCGATGCTCTGGAAAGTTCCTCGAAAGAACAAAAGAACTTTCTCGAAGAACAAAAGAACGTTCTCGAAGAACAAAAGAACGTTCTCGAAAGTAAGTTCGACGAACAAAAGAATTCTTTAGAAGTTCTTCAGAAGCAACTAAGCGAACAAAAGGATGCTCTCGAAAACAAGCTAGATGCGCAGAATGTTCTCTTCGACAAAAGACTCCAAATAGTAGATCAGAAAATAGAAAACTTAGAAGAAAAGTTCGGAAAGCAAGTAGAAAGTGTAGAGCAACAATACGAACAACTAGCTAAGGAAGTTGATTCTTTGAAGAAGCAGAAGGTTCGGGAATATTCGAGTGACGGTCCACGAAGAAAGGAAATGCAGCCCCCTGTCTTCGATGGTCAAACATCATGGCCAATTTATAAGAGGCAGTTCGAAGCTGCCGCCTTGACGAACAACTGGGACAACGAAGACAAATCAATTGCTCTTACGCTTGCGCTCAGAGGAACAGCTGCCGAATTGCTGCAGACCATTCCTGAAGACAAACATCATGATTATGATGCCATGGTCAAGGCAATCGAGATGAGGTTTAGCGACGACCACATGCAGCAAGTTTACCGAGTCCAGTTGCGCCGAAGGGTCCAGACAAGAGGTGAAACGCTACAACAATTGCAAGCTGACATCGAGCGCTTGGCAAATTTGTCTTATCCCAATACCAGCAGGGAAATCATAAACGAACTGGCAACCGATGCGTTCACTAATGCCATTGCAGATGGAAAACTACAAATGGCTGTGAGAATGGCAGGTAAGAAAACGCTCGCTGAGGCTTTAGCATTTGCCCTGACAATGGAAGTAGCAGACCAAGCTTCGCAAGGTAGCCATCGCGTCAGGGAAATGGCTACGCTAGAGTGCTCATGTCAACGTGTCGACATTGAAAGACAAAACCCGAACACTGCTCGAGGTCAAATGAGATGCTGGAATTGCAACAAGCTAGGACACCTACAGCGACAATGCAGACCTCCACAGGTAAGCTGCCCACATAGCGCGAGAAAAAGGCCTACTGACAGGGATATCGCTTACCCTACCGGGCATGATTTGGGGATACATCAGTGTGGAAAGCGCGTAAGAACCAACTTTGCAGAGCAGAAGTCGGTTGATGAAATGAACGCCCCCAGGACCATTATCCAAGTTGCGCAAACGAAACGCTGCAACCAGAGTTTGACGGTGGAGACCGTCATCGCCAACAGAAAATGTGTGGCCACTATCGATACGGGTGCCACGGCCTCCATAATTAGAAGGGGCCTTGTCCAGACGTCCTGGCTACACAACACCAGCTGGAACAGTCTGAAGGCAGCTACGGGAGAAGTAGCAAAAGTATACGGAGAGGTACTTCTGAAGATAGAACTGGCAGGGCTGACCTTCGCACATGCATTCTTGGTAGCTGACATATGCGACGACTGCATACTAGGTGTGGATTTTATGAAGGCACATGAAGTAGTCCTAGACTTTCGAATGCAGGTGTTGAGGTATTCAATCGTCGAGATTCCAATGGTGTACGGAAACGAGAATGCTGTAAATCTTCGGACGATCATAAGCAGTGATGAAATTCTCCGGCCATCTTCAGAAAGAGCGCATCCTAGGTGTTCGAACGGTAAGAAGGACGAAAGTATTTCTGTTCAGAGACTAAGGGCTGAACCTGTAAAGGGTTGGACTGCGGAAGAACTTCGTAATGCACAAAAGGAAGATCCTGACATCGAGCCCATTCTTGTATGGAAGGAATCTATGGATAAGCCGAATGCAAGAGACATCTCCGACAGAAGTCCTACCTTAAAGGCATATTGGGCGCAGTGGGACTCTCTCCATGTAAAAGATGGTGTTTTGTGGAGAAAATGGGAAATGCCGAATGGAAGATCCTTTAAGATGCAGCTTGTGGTGCCACGGTCGAAAGTGCAGGAGATTTTAAGGGAAATGCACGATGAAGAATCCGGCGGGCACTTAGGAATCAACAAGACACGGAAAAAGGTACGGGTACGTTTTTATTGGTTAACTGTAAGAAAAGATGTCGAGAGATGGTGTCGAAAGTGCACCACGTGCAAAGCTGGTAGAGGACCCAAAGTCAAGGCAAGCGCTAAGATGCACCAGAACAAAGTGAGCGCCCCGATTAAAAGGATCAACGACACACACCAAAGAACCCAAAGCAATATAAACATTGCGAGCGACCGCCTGAGAACCAGATACGATGCGAGAGCAACAGCACCTGAATTCAATGAGGGAGATCTGGTATGGCTTTATAACCCATCTCGCAGAAAGGGAAAATCGCCCAAGCTTCAGCAGGACTGGGAAGGTCCCTACCAAATAGTTACGCGCATTAATGACGTCGTTTTCCGAATCCAACGAGGACCAAGAGCAAAAATGAAAATTGTCCATGTGGATCGACTGCATCGTTACCACGGAAACAATGATGATGTGCTTGTTCGGGACGAACAAAACTAAGAGGGGGACAATGTGATGTGGCAACAAGTTTAGATACATTTTGTAAATTAACGCCATCTGTTGGATTCATTGTGTACAACAACCAACATTTATTGTGTACAACAACCACCATTTATTGTGTACAACAACCATGCCCCTAGAAGTATGCTACATATTTGCAACATGTTTTAACTTAGTACTAAATCGAACTTGACGAAACAATTCGAGACTCGAATTAGTACCGAAAGCTTAGATTGTGCCAGAACCAGACAGAAGCTTCCAGAAGCTTTTAAAGTTGTATAAATACAAGAGTAGATTGCATTGACAGTTGAGTTTAGTTTCGAAAGTGGAATTGTTAACAACTGTAAGCATTAGTAAAAAGTGATTGAATTGAGATTAAATAAAAAGTGTTGAATTATAAAAACGTATTTGAATTGTGAATAAGTGAAATAAGTTAAATTTGGTGTTATTTAAACTGAAAGACGTTGTGTTTCATAAAATAAAGAGATTTGTTTTATTATTTTGGAATTTCGATTGAGTTTTATTTGTCGAACCCCAGGCCAAAATATCACAGTATTTTTAAGAGCATGATAAAAGTTAATTTATAAACGTTTTTTTAACAGTTGAAATGTCTTTAATATACATACATATTTCATTATTTTCTCAAAGGAAAAACTGTTTTAATTTTGTTACCTTCCAAAGTGCTTTTGCAGTTAGTATACATGCGAAATGGGGCCCATATTTTATCCTGACTTTGAATTGGAATTTTAAAATAAGCTTCATAGGCTTCCGAAAGTCTTTTATTATCTTAAACTTATTTTAATTGTTCTTACTTTTATAAATTCTCCGCAAATATAACAGAGTCCACGTCATTTTTGCAAGTTTTGGAAGACATTTTAGCGATCAAAACACACAAAACACGTAGTTTCTCTAATAAGGGCGTACGCATACTGACTGACTAATCTACTTCCTTCCATCCCACACCGGTTATCTCCACGGACACCGCTCTATACCTTTTTAAGAACGGTACTCCCTAAGCGTTTTGCAAGAAATCATGCATTTTTATTTATCATTGTTTAAAGTACAGAAGCAAACTTTTTTTATAAAAAGAATTGTTGGTTATTGTTTGATAGAAGCAATCAGAAAATAGTCATTAAATAACAGACACAAACAAAAAGTTTTTTGTTGTTGACTTGAAAGTGTCATTTAATAAATATTTATTAATTCAGCATTCAAAAATGTCGTAAAAGAACAGACAAAATTAGTAAATACATACTAAAATACCGCAAACTGCCGTGGAATTAATCGGTCCCCCCGTCGCAATGAGGCGCGCTCAAATCGCCAATTGGTGTGTGGATATAGAATAAAAACAAATAATAAAAGCGGTTGAAATACTGGTAAAATATCGGGAAATGTTCTCGTCTCCACTATTTAGAGTTAGTTCCGAATCAACCAGGAAGATGGCCAGACGATAAATAACACCATGAGAGTACTATAGAGAATGTATATACAATGATTAAAGTGCAAGCTGTTCCTTAACCTTAAGTTTTCGAACATTCTCTGAACGTGCATTTTTTCGATAAAAAAAATAATTATGGCCATCTACATCTGAAACTGTCAAAACAATCAAAACACTAAATTTGTATCCTTTTTGATAAAACTTTCATATTAAATTCTTAATTTCCAATCTTTTACTACATTTCTTCATGAAAATTTAACTTTTGACCTAATAATAACAAAATAACCATAAGCTTTTCTATAATCCGTTCTAAGTCAATACGCCATTTTCGATATTAAATAAAAAAGCTTTCATTACAAGGCTGTCACTTTATCTATACTAGTGTTAGTACCCATACGCACATCTCCAACTGTCAACCATTTCATTCCAATGCGAAAACTGCTCGTTTTTATATCTGTATTAGTAAGCTGGCTATGAGCTCTAATTTTGCGGAAGAGTGGTGTACAATTTTTATTCCGATCAAAGAAAAAAAAATCTCAATAAAATACATTTAATTATATTTTTCCTTGGAAAATATCGCCCTATTTATCTAATCAATTTCTCCATTCCTCGATTTACCATAATCTCAAACATTACACCATCAACTTTTGTGTGTAATAAGAGAGAAAAAGAAAATTGTGAGTTTCCATCCATTCGTTCGATTCGAATATAAAAAAATTTAAACAAAGAGAGCTCTGTAAAAAAGAAACAAAAAAAGCAAAACCACCAAGGAGCAGACATGAGAAAAAGAAAAGGCTAGTTATGTGTGCGGTGGAGTCTTTGGGTACTTTTAGATACCATGGAGCGGGATATGTCAAAATTTACAACTTTTTTTTGGAAAACCCAACTCAAAGGCTATTGGGAAACTTTTAATTGTTTTATTTCAGAGCATTTGGTTTATTCCAAAATGTACTTTATTCTCAAAATAAGATGTTTTCTTTTTAGAAATTCCTGCGTACTCTCTGGCACTGGCTGTCAGGTTGACGCACATCACTGTCTGATCCGATTCGAAAGCAAAAAACAAAAGAAACAAAAAAACAGATTTCCCTTTATGAGTTTCACGAAATAGACTTGGTGCGCAAAGGCTTTCATCTTCTCTACTCCACTGTGCGTGTAAAAAGTTACATTTGTTTCCTAGCTCTTCAAATATATCATTTTAATATTACCCTGTTATTTCTTTTTGTATTAAATACAGAGCAATTTTGTTTTGAAACATATTTTTTGCCAAATGCACGCACCTTGCACTTGCACGTATATATTTTGCTAAACAGCGACGGATAAAAGGGCTGCAAAAACGTCTGCTTCTACTGCAACTATCAAGTGTTTTCTTTTTTCTCGTTCGCTTACTTGTTCGGAGTGTTTTTGATAGAAAAAAAATCTAAAAAAAATATTCCAGAAACAAAAAAAAAGCAGCTTATACAAACAAATCGTGTGTAAAGGATACAGTTTTGAAGTCAAGCGAAGGTGAAGAACAAAAATCCTCGAGACGATAGAGTTGGAATGTTAAATGCGGTGTCCGCTGCTTGCTCAACATTGAATGGTTGTAGTCGTCGACTGAAAATAAATCAATTGAGTAAGTCTATTATTTTTATTCAAACAAAAATTAATACTTACTGGAAGCATCTTTGAGAATACGACCAGGCAGTTTTGTTTTATTTTATTTTTCAGTAAAATTTGTCCTTATGGCTTATAGTAAAATCCAATTGAGTTATACTAATTTAAAATGGTCCAATTGGCTAAACCATCAGACAGATTGGTTTTTCATTACGAGCTCTCAAGTAATGCAAGTGTTCCCTTATAAACTCCCTATCATGCCATTTCTGCTTTAGGGTTATAGCCAAACTGCTTGGACCATGTAGAAATAGATGAGAACGCGTGAAAAGAAAATTCTTCGTGTTAGGTGCCTACCACAACTGTAACTGCAGCGACATTGTATAACTGTAAAATCAAACGACTCTGAATCCATCACGGAGAAATGGTTTACTAGGGAAAGACCGGGATTCCGATAGCCCACGAAATCGGAAAGCTTACATTTTGAGACCTTTACAATTTCGGGGTGTAGCGCCAGCGCCACTTCTGAGCTCCTTTGTATCTATATTTTGTAAACCAAACCACAAGAAAATGTTATTAACATTACGATTTGTTTGCATAGACAAACACCCCTCCGCGGTAGCTGCTGGATAGCTACATTCAGTTTTTATTATTATTCGCTAGATGCGGTTTTGCTGTCATAGGAAACATTCGACAAAGGGTCTTAAGCTTAAGGGGAGTCAGCGAGATAATTACGACGTTCCGTATCAACCCTGGATTCCATAATTCTAAGCCCATTGCCCCTAAAGAAGAGAAAGACGACGTTACCAAAAAAAGTTTCTAACAGCTCCTTGCCAAAACGTACGAGCAGTGCCCCGAACCATTAAAATCCTATTGGGGGATTTTAACGCAAAAATTGGGAGGGAAAACATCTTTAGTAATACAATCGGAAAGCACATCCTACACGAAACCACCTCCGGAAACGGGTTCAGACTAATCGGTTTTGCATCCGGAAAAAATATGGTGTCAAGCAGCATGCGATTTCCTCATCTTAACATCCACAAGGGACATCCACCAGATGGTCGAATCTGCAAATTTGAACATCTCGCGATTCACGGAAGACATTCCTCTAGCATTCTGAACTTCCGTACGTTCTTCGGGTACGTATATCAATGGAAGCTATTAGGCGATCAACAACCACCAGAGCCAGAGATCAACAACCAGAAGAAATTTAATGATGGAAGACTCAAGTCGGAAGTGACCGTCACAGCTGCTCGCGTATCCCGTACATGGTTACCAACGGGCCCCGATATTCTCTCGGCGGTCCTGCTCACAACCACCTTGGAGAAACATCTGCTTGACTCTAATTGTTCTCAGACAAAACAAACCCAAAACGGAGGCATTAAAATCGTGGCTCCGCGAAAGAACTAGAGCATCTTTTAAACTCTACGCACAATGAGCGAAGGAAGGATGAGAAATGCTTACTCAGGAGAAAGAAAAGGAAAAATTAAGTCGAGAATATGCAGAGATGTTTTAACAGATAGGAGGTGCGAAACTTCTACAGAAGAGTGAAACCGTCTACATCAGGTTTCACTAGCCGTCCTGGGCCCTCCAAAGATGGAGATGGAAACACCGTAGTAGATACGCAATCGATGTTCACCAAGTGGAGAAACTACTTCAAGCAGTTGTTGAATGGCGATGATGGCTAATATCCTGACAATGATTGACCTGGACCAGTCAACCTAGATGCAAACGAAGAGTAACATCCGCCTGACCAAAATGAGATCAAAGCAGCCGTTGCCAGACTAAAAACGAACAAAGCAGCTGGTGCCGATGGGCTACAAGCGAAACTTTTTAAACACACTGGAGATGACTGGTCAAGTGCATACACCAACTTATCTGTAAAATATGGTCGGAAGAAAGTTAGTATGTTGAGATGATTGGAATCCCAGTACCATCTGCCCGATCCGACAACTAAGGAGGAGTTAGCCTTTTAAAAATCGACTACAGGATCATGTCCTGCGTTTTATGTGAACGTCTTAAGCCGTTAGCTGACAGAAGAATCGGCCTAGCTCATATTAAGGTTGTAACAAAGTTTTGAGGTATATCTTCCCACTTCTCTTGAAAAGCCACCTCTAGTTCCTGGAGGTTTTCCGCTGGATCAGTCGTAACCCTGACTTTTCTAAAACTCATCCCACAAATATTCAATGGGATTTACTTAAGGGCTTCCTTAACTGGGATCCCGACAGCCCCGTGGGTAAAAAAAAACAGCTGGGGCAACGTGATGATGGGCGTTTTTCTGCATGAAATATTCCCCTACAAAACCAGCGTATGGCATAGTTAAAGAAGCTTCTCCGAAATGCACTCGTTCCTCTTTCTGCAAGTCTCCGTCGTACTTTTGGCATGTGTAAATAAAGCTTATAAGATCTACCCTCACAGTGAATAAGAATATTCACTAATCACTAATTTGGTCATTTGGTTTTCAATTCGACTGGGTGGGCCGATTGTTTGAATGTAATTTACGGCCCTGTTTGAAACCCAGACAACAAATGGGGAAGAAGATACAACAACGAGTTTTATGTGATGTACAGCGGTATAAGCCTAGTCAAAAAATCTGTACACAGGGGCTTAGATGGCTAAGAACTCTATTGACCCACATTTTTATGAAACCAAGAGATGAATTTGCTCGGAAAAAAATGGTAACAAAACGAATATAAGACTCTTTGTCACTCAATATGTCAAGAACACATACATATAACGGACACAACAGGAAAAGGTTCATTGGAAAAAATGGTAAAGAAGGTGGAAGAGACGTTGACGAGAGAAAACTATGAATTGTCACTTACCCACATTGAGCTCAAGAAAATTATTAGTACATGAAATGATGAAAGAACATCAGTTATCATCATCATCTTCCTCGGGGAAAGACCAAGATGCGTCCGGGCCTCATTCAACAAGCTTGCCGACGTCATATAGTTTTGCACCCCAAGGTGCTGGTCACTGCAATCTTTCCAACTTACTATAAAAAGAACTGTAAAAGGCTCTTCCAAGTCTCTCTCCGTATATAGTTACTGGGGAAAAAAACATATCTTGTACAGAAGGAGCTTAATTGTTATGGTGAGATTTGTGGATCTTATAAGGTGCCGTAGAATGCTTCAGAATCGGTAATCAGTTTTCCCTCCGTCCTCGCCCGTCCTTCATTCGAACCTAAAAGGCGGAGGGATTACTTCTTTACAATGACAGCTTATGTTCTGCTAATGTAAACATGTCTGTATTTGTATCGCACGGAAAGATGGAAAGCCTAATGCGTCGATATCGCCAAGGCTGATAATAATAAATATGGACATATTAACTGCTAGTTGGTTGCCATTTCCATACAATATCTTAAAAAATGTGTCGCCATACACTAACAGCTGAAACAAAGCAGGTGTGAAATATTTAGTTCAAAAAAATTAATTTTCAATAAGCCTCTTTAGAACATGATCAATGTTTTTTTTTTTTTTTTTTTTAATAATATAAGCATAAGTACGAAGTTTTGCAATATATTATTAAACAATTTGATACAAGTAAACACAATGGTGAAGCTGAAGCTGAAGTATGAAGCGCAAAAATGAAGCACGTCAAAATGTATGCTAAGTGATGAAACTGACTCGAACACGATGGTGATGTACTTACTTTACTTACTTAGGGGCCGCTACAGTTCGGGACAAACCTGGGCCTCAACCAACATGCTTCTCCAGCCAGCTCGGTCTTTGGC
This sequence comes from Platycheirus rosarum, assembly GCA_963971375.1. Classification (NCBI taxonomy): domain Eukaryota; kingdom Metazoa; phylum Arthropoda; class Insecta; order Diptera; family Syrphidae; genus Platycheirus; species Platycheirus rosarum. Next base: position 42,882,469 of record OZ020509.1, read on the forward strand.
TAGCTGCCTCCAGTTTCGCACTCCAAGTAGATTGAGGTCGTCCTCCACTTGAGCGCGCCATCTAAGGCGAGGTCTTCTTTGACTGCGTCTACCCTCTGGGATAGAATTGAAGATCCTGCAAGCCGGAGCATTGTTGATCTACATGATTTAGCCATCTTAAACGTGATATGCGTATTTTTTGACCAGGTCAATGTCGCTGTACAGCTCGTATAGTTCTTGGTTGAACCTTCTCCTCCAAAGCCCGTTAACGCAGGTAGGGCCAAAAATCTTCCGAAGAATTTTACGCTCGAAACGACTAAGGATATCTTCATCCGCTTTAGATAGAGTCCATGCCTCGGCGCCATAGAGCAGGACTGGGATGATTAAGGTCTTATACAGAGTCTCCTTTGTCTTTCGAGAAAGGGCTTTGCTACTCAATTGCCTTCCAAGCCCATAGAAACAGCGATTGGCAAGATAAATTCTTCGCTTTATTTCTGCCGAGATGTTGTTGTCAGATGTTATAGCGAATCCTAGGTAAACCCTTGAGGTAGTTAGGGTTTACCTCGGTTGTTGTTGTACCTGTTTATTGTATGTTTTGTCCAATTCGCCGGTGTTGTGTGTCCTTTTTTGTTGATTGTGGATGCCTCTACGATGTCCACGATTGTGGACTTTCCTTGTCTAAAACCACACTGATAGGGGCCAATCGGGTTGCTGACGAAAGGTTTCAGGCGTTCACATAGTACGCCAGAGAGGATCTTGTAGGCGATATTCAGGAGACTTATTCCTCTATAGTATTAGTTAGCGCAGTTTAGAGGGTCTCCTTTCTTGTCATTTTGGTCAGGTGGACGAAAGTTTTGTCTCTCATCCTCCATGTTGAATGGTTCATTCTGCCTGGCAGCGGGATTTTAGTCTGCCGTTTAACAGTCTGCAGAAATGGTCCTTCCATGTACTCAGCACCGACTGTGACTCTTCTACTTTAATGTATGGAATGTCAATTTTGCTGCCAAGAATATAATATATACATATATGTATGTAATTATATTAAATGCTATCGAAATATTACTTCACATTTGTGCTTTTCACTATTTTTTATAGTTAGGGTTTGTTAAATCCCATAAAATATTCTCTTTTTTAATCATTATAAATAATCCCGTGTTTCTCACACACGTTTTGTTTTCGTTTGATTAAGCTAGTTCAAGTTTATTGAGGTTTCGGAGTGATAAAAAAAAATGTCTCATTCATTTTTGATGGATCTGAGAAAAAAGAGATCTCGGATAGTTCAGAAACATTGAACTAGCCTATTTTGTTCCTGTGAAATGTCAAGATGCATTTGAAGCGCAAATTGAAGTTGAGTGAACTTGCGCTTCAGTTAAATTTCAAGCTTCCGCTTCGGCTAAACCTAAACCTTAGTTATCATTTATTATTTTATATAATTTTTTAATATATATACTTTTGTGGTTAAGAGCCCTTCTGCCTCCTACCAATGTACGCCTCTTCATTGAAATTCTGTTTCCATATTTGACAACCAGTAAGTTTCAAGCGCTATAAGAAACCAACGTGAAGTTGGCTCCTAGCAGTCCATACCTGTTTGGTCCATGATAATAGATTAGGGTCGCATGCGAGGAGTTCATAGCCTTTCGCTCGTTACATTAAAGCCGGTGATGGTAGACATGATTTGTTGGTGTTTTTTCTGCAAAACACCATTTCCTGACCATATCATTTTTCGAAGTTATATTATTTAAGCCTTATATGTAGCTAGGATATCGACCAGCTCCTTTGTAGCTCTGTGAAGCAATCGCAGTTGAATGAGAAAATACCTAAAACGTTAAGACGTTGTCATTGCTTGTTTCGTCTTCTTATCAGGTTATTTCAAAAGCTCTTTTTCACAAGCGTCTTGACCTTGAGCCATGATTTGGGGACCACCAGAGGGATTCAGAAACGAAGTATCTGAAAACTACCCGGCAAGATTTAATTCATGGCAGACCTTGCTTACGTTGGAAGGATGGCGAAGATCAAGACGCCCGAAGCTTTGGGGCTCGCAACTGGATGGCGTCGGCCAGCAATTGGAATGTGTTAAAGAACCCAGGTTCGTCCCGAACTGTAGTGCCCCCTAAGTAAGTAAAAAACTTGTTGAACGAGCCTGGACTAGACCCCGGTTGTTGCGCCGATGATGATAATGATGAATGAACGATGAGGGAAAACCATAGCGTATCTATTTGACTTGAGCACATGATTGAGGTAGAGGCATCTATTGAATATTATATCCAGCTCATGAACTGCCTTTCCCTTTAGATTTTTAGATATTATTGATAGTATAAGGTCTAGGCCTGAAAATTTATATTGCTGATCGAAGTGTTTCAGGGTTCCTTTTCTCGCATCTAGGAAAGTGTACTTTCATCAGTAATTTCAAGAGATTCAGCTGTAGAAACTACCCAAAATCCATCAGACGAGAATGATGAATTGCAATCTTCTTTTGTAAATTAATTTTTGCATTACTCGTGGAGCACATGCAAGGTCCGTCAGTACACGTCATATGCCAACAATCATAAAAAAAATGCTCACAAAGTGAATTTATTTTATTTTATTGTGCGAAATTGAAGAGTGCTGGAACATCGAAAAAGAGAAGTATCATCTCCTGGATCAGCAAACCTAAATAAATTAATTTAGAATTTAGTCGGACGTAACTCGCTTTTGTACAAAGAAGAAAACTAATGTGTTCCAAATGCTCCAGAGTACATAATGGAGAGTGCTTCAAAACGGACGGAACAAGCACAGTCAACATAGTTTGAGTAACTAATCTGGTATTGTTGGACAAACTATATTCGGACCAAGTTTTTTTTTACTTCTGTTATTAATGGAAATCTTATCTGGAACTCACACAAACTCTTTTTGCTTGGTAATAGCAGATAATTTAATCTAATAGTAAAATGAAGCTACAACACACTACAGCTACGCCGTAAGAAATTAGCTAGAAAAGGGGTTCCATGATATGATATGGATTCATAAAGAACTATGCTTGCTAACTCAAAACAAGATCTGTGGAGCAAATTAACAGTACCCACTTTCAAATCCAAATTGTATTTCTTAAATTGTTAATTTAATCGGATATTTTCCTTCAAACGGTTTTAAAGATTTCAATGAAAATCCTTAGACAAAATATTAAAAGCAGTTCTAAGAATTTGCGCTCTTCGTTGTAATATAAAAATAAGAAGGGAGATGTAAATAAAATGCATTTTTAATTTTGAAAACCTCCACAACTTTTAAGTCGCTTGATGGATTTTGTTCAAATTGTCCAAAGTTATGCATATAATTCAAATTACATCTTTATTAAAACAGGAAAGGTCAGATTAGAAAACTTCCTTTTTTATATATATATTTTTTTTCCTTTTGAACATACATACGTTCAAACTGGTGTTCAATCCAGTCGTGCATGGGCATGACAATCAACCATGGTATTTCATAATATAGGGAGTTCAAAATTTTACTCTAGGGGTTTTGAAATTTTAATTTTAAGTCTCAAAATGACAAAAAGCTATTTTGTCTTTTGAACGGTTCTAAGAAACGGGTATAGTATAGTTTACCATTTGATATTTTGGTTAATCAACGGTTAAAAAGTTACCTTTCATCTATGATCTATCTATTCGTTGACCTCTTAATCTTCTCTTTATATTTTCTGAAACATCTCCATCACGCAGACGAATTTGTTTGCTTTGTGAGAAATCTGAAAAGAGAAGCGAATGAAGTTTGGTCGCGGTCAACACCAGGATAGCAAAGATTATCAACATTTCTGATAGCTTTGCTCAAGTTGATGTTTCGGGACAGCATGTTAAAGCGATGAACAGCTTTTTGTACTTGGGACTTGGGAAGTGTTGTCCCTATAGACGGAATGAAATGTTAGAACGCCAGTCGTAGGTTTACCAAAATTATATTTTTACTAATTTCATTCCTGTTTAGGAAAAAATAATTAATCATGTTGGGCGCAGATTTTCGGAGGGAAGTTGTATATTCACTCCATTCATTTAGAAATAAAAAGTTAAAAATCTTATTGAAGGCGACCTGTCAGCTTATAGTGATACATACGCTAAAAACATACACACAATAATTCTGTAATTAAATGATTCATTTGTCATCTTGAGTTCTTACAAACGTATAATTTCTTCATTCATTATTTATATTTTGTATTCTCATATTTTCATATCATTGTATCTATTTATTGTAAATAACACCTTTTTTTCTTTTTTTTAGACAAACCACGAAAAAGTCTAATCAATTGCAATCTGCGGAACTTGAGCCTACCATTGGTCTCATACTTTACTTTGGATGGCGCTACTGTCAGATGTGGACCTGCGTTTCAACCAACAAGATTCTTCTGCGGGCGCAATTCTCAGACAGGTAAATATGATTTTAATTATAAAGACTAACGAATGCCGATCAAGTCCGATACAAAAATTAAAGAAACAGTTTATTTTATAATTTAATAAATTACAATGTAAATTGTTTTTTTATTATTATTAATTTTTCTTTAGTATTTATTTATAAACTAACATAATTTCTAACAATTCAGTTTAAAAATTAAGTCAAATAAATTATGAAATCTATGGACACCCTTTAAATTAATTTCTCTCTGTTTTGTTGTAAGGCCTTTTGGCAAACTGGGTTTCTACTATTGTTTTTTTATGCGGTGCGTTTTGTTTTTTTTTTACACTGTCAACCATGTTTGTTATATAAAGTAAAAAGTATTTCTAAACCACCAAACTAATCTAATAAAATGTTGCATCGTTGAATCGATCCGAAATCTTATTTTTTATGTGATCGTGATCGTTACACATATTGACGAAATAATCCAGAATGCCAAATCAGCACTCGGCTTTGCAAAACGATGGTGTAAAGAATTCAACATCCCTTAAGTGAATCGTTCGTAATATATAACCATCGTTGATCGTGAGAACCCTCATTGAATATGCTTAAGGATATTTTCAGAATCAAAAGAGCATTCAATCCAAGTGCGTTATTTCTCCAACCAATCCTTTAAAAACCCTATAAAAACCGTCTCCAATTCATTATTCACAAAACACGAAGAAATCCTCATCTTTTCTACTGCTCTCTCATCCTACCTCCTATGAATCAAAAGAATCTATAACTCGTACATATGTTGCGAAATATAAATTCAAACGTTAGTTTTTTTGTCTTTAACATCAGTACTTGAATCTATAGTTATGCTCCAGAGTCCAGATCCAGACCTACAATTTTTCTAATTGTAGTCCGATCTAACACATATGCTCCAGCAATTAAGAAGGACTTAAGAATCTTATACCATGATGCAGTTTTATCTTTTATTTTTAAAGTTGTGAACGTACATAATGTATCAAAAAATTTGATTAGATGAGAGAAATATGTTGTTTTTGCATTTATTTTTCGATAAACAATTAAATTACACAAACAAAAGAATGTTTAATTGTTTTTTTTTCGTCTGTTAAGTATCAAGTGTGTTGAATACTTTCAATACATGTTGTCAGTTAGTGCAAAACTAATTACATATGTATGTTGTTTCTAAAAAAAAATATGAAACAAATTTTTGGTGGGTGTGGGAATGCATGCGCCCCCTACAACCTCCTGTATGTACGAGGATCATCCTGTCCTACTAAGATGGCATCACTGAAACAAATGGAAATGTCAAAATAAATCATTTGTGCAGTTTGTACCTATGTAAAATAAATCTTTTTCTAGTAAAAAATCAGAAACTTTGAAACCAACAAGCTTCTCCAACCAGCTCGGTCCCCAGCTAGCTGCCTCCAGTTTCGCACGTGGAGTCGGTTGAGGCCCTCTTCCACTTGCTTGCGCCACCTGAGTCTCGGTCTTCCTCTAATTCGCCGTCCCTCTGGGGTGGATTCGAAGATTTTCTGGGCTGGAGCATTGATGTCCATCTGCTCTATATGACCCAGCCATCTGAGACGTTGAATTTTTACTCTTTTGGCTAGATCTGTGTCGTTGTACAGCCGGTACAGTTCTTCATTGTATCTTCTTCTCCACTCTCCGTTAACGCATACGGAACCAAAAATCACCCATAGAATATTTCTCTCGAAACAGCCTAAAGCGTCCTTAAGCAAGCTTCAGTTCGAGCTCTGTACTTTTGCCAGTTTCTTTTTACCTTTTGGTAACACTTTCGAACTTCATTCCTGCAATAACAGCTCTCCATTTCCTCGATCCTCCCTCGAAACTTATCAAAAAAAAATTATTTTAAATTTTATAATCACATGTATTTTAATAAATTCTAAAAAACTGCATACCAAAATTTAAAAAATAATTTTTTTTTTCAAAAAACTAAAAATAAAAAACATGAGTTTATCAAAACCGGTCCTACAATTTTCGAAATACATTTTTCATAAATTCCTTGTTATTTAAGACGTGTTATGGTATACTTCATTTTTACTAAAAACCGTTAAGTATTGTGGTTTTTAATACTTTTTATAAGTTCAAATTGTGTTATTTTCAACGCAAATGTTACTTGTTTCTGCCAAAGATCTTGTTTTCCAATGTAATTAGGCACATAAGAGCAAGTACGTGCGACGCAGTCGTGTAAGCTGTGTTTTCCGATTGTACTACCAAAGACATCTTCTCCCCCTAGCTTGGCGTTAACGTCGCCTGGAACAATTTTAATGTCATAGCTAGGGCACTGCTCATATGTTTTGTCCAGGAGCTCAAAAAACACTTCTTTAGTGTCATCATCTTTTTAATCTGTGCGGGATATGCGCGCATATAAGGCTAATATTGGAAAATTTAGTCTTGATGCGGATTGTCATAAGGCGCTCGTTCACACATTTGTACCTCAAAACCTCTTGCCGGAGCCTGCCTTAAACGACAAATCCACATCCAAATAAGCGCTGTTTTTGTTGTGTATAGCAGTTGCTATACAGTCTGGATTTAGACAACAACATAGCTGTGAATCTCTCCCTAATCTGGTTGTAACGCAATGGAAAACTGAGCTGCATGAAATAAGAGTAATAGTTGCTGTTTTTTTGGATTTTCAAAGGGCCTTTGAAACCATTGATAGAAGTATACTGCTACAAAAATTGGAACGATATGGCTTAGGAGGTGTCGAACTGGGATGGATATGAAGCTACTTGTTAAATAGAACACAGCGTTCTAGAGTGACGAACGAACTTTCCGAAGTACAGGAAGTAAATCTTGGTGTTCCTCAAGGAGCTGTTTTGGGGACACTTCTTTTTTATAAATTATATAAAACGATTTTGAAAAGGTTTTACATTATGCTAAAGCTAGATTATTTGCTGATGATACTTTATTATATGTTACTGGAAGATCTGCAGAAGAGTGTATCAATAAATTGAATGAGGATTTAAATAGAGTAGAATGGTATCTTAATATGAATAAATTAAAACTCAATACAGCTAAGACGTTCAGAACATTATAATTAATAATGAAATAATTGAAAAAGTTGAAGAAATAAAATACCTGGGTGTTATTTTAGAAAAAAACTATGTTTTGAACCACATATTAATTATATATGTAAAAAAATTGCAAAGAAAATTGGGTTTTTCCAAAGGATAAGACGTAGACTATCGATAATATCTGCAATAAATGTATACAGTGTTATTATAAAACCTCATTTTGAATATTGTTTCACAATACTTTTTTTGAGGAAATAATGGAATGTCAGAAAGACTACAAAAAATACAAAATAGAGGGATGAGATGTATTTTAATGTGCAATATGTTAACACCTATTAGAGATATGATTAATTGCTTACAATGGCTAACTATAAATCAAAGAACAATTATGAATGTATTAATGTTTATTTTTAAAATAAAAAATAAAATGTTACCGACGTATTTATTTAATCAAATAGTTTACGTATCTGATGTTCAGCCATACAATTTAAGAAATGCTAATGATTTTAGACTGCCCTTCTTTACAAATAGGTTTTCTATTATTCAATAATTTACCTAGTGAATTAAAGACTGATAATAATGTGATTTCATTTAAAAGAAAGTTAATTTTACATGTAAAGTTTAACTATATTTAACATAAATTATATAATTTTTTTTATATTATATAAATTATTTGTAATAAAGTATCAATTAAAAAAAAAAGAAAAAAAAGTTGCCATAGTAGATATCGCAGTTTTTCATTTTTCTTTTGCCCGGTCCGTCCCATCGCGTTTCTTGGATGGCGGTTATGTCTGCCTTACAGTAGTCAAGGGCTCCGCTAGTTGTTCGGCTGCACGTGGTCTGTTAAGGGACCTAACATTCCACGTACATATCCGAAATTCGTGTCCTTATTTCGTTTGCAGAGTTCGTCGTCAGTGAATCCGTCCGTATCCGAGGCTTGTGGTTGCTTCGCAAATAGTTGTTTTTGAGATGGCCGGGAAGTTACCTCGACGGCACAACCCCCAACCTGGAGGACCAGGTCCTTATTATGACTTCAAAGACGAAGAGCCGGATAAACCGCTCCTTATAGGCCTGAGCTCCGAGAACGTCGTAGTAGCCCATATAAGGTGTTCACTAAGTAGTTCAACCTGACTGGAACTGTAGACGCCACCGTTGATTCCATCTAGAGAATTCTTCGGCTGCCGCCAGGAGGTAGTGCCTTAGTGGTAACACTCCCCCCCCCCTCTTATCTTAAAAATAAAAATAATAATTTGTTAATACTAATATAAATTATCTTAATTGTAATGTGATTAAAAAATAACACAGGGTTGTTAGATTAGGTCGTTTAGTTTAGAAAGAATGTTTTTTTTTTGAGAAAGAGTAAGAACTTGAAACTCAACTTGCATCAAAGAATAATAAAGATGGCAAAAAAATGTACTTCGTTAAAAAACACCGAAATGTCCCATAATCATCTTCATCAATTTGAATGCCTCCAGTAAGATTTAAAGAGAGTTAGAATATCGCATTTGATATTTCTTGCGCATTTTAAATCAAGCCCTGCATTTGGTCTTGATGAATCTCTTCTTCGTTGGATTACCTTTTGGGAAGCTTAATACAAGTATGATGCTATTAATCTGATATAAACAATATAAATAATGGTGTGCCTCAAAACTCCGTTTTATCTCCGACTCTTCTCATTGCATCTCATGTAGCCTTTCGGAGTCGGCGGTAAATTGTAAGTCCCTTCCATTCTTGCAAATTCACAACACACACACAGGTATGGTTAAGAGTATAAGTCATTAGGCTTTTGCTCTTTAAGGAGCTGTCGCGCCAATAAATTAATTTTATTAGCTAAGCTGGTCATGCTCTTTTTTGTTCAAGATAGTATTCTTAGTTTGAAGGCCCGGATCTTATGCCCTTTATTCAATCACGACGCTTTGTACTCATACTGTCATGCAAAGCGTCTTCATTTAAACTGTAATCTATTTACTCTCATACGTCTTGTACATTTTCCAACCTTGTGTGAGCCTAATGTAAGCGCTGTACGAACAACTGTGTAGAGTCTTCTTTTCAGCTTATGGGGCATTTTTTAAATACAGAAAAGATATGCCACAACTAAGGAAACCTACACAAACATTTTCTATGATGTAATTACGAACACAGAAATGATTAATGGGGTTTCCCTATGTAGATGAGTGTAAATCTGATACTGGACAGGACTCAGTATCGTATCCGAAGATGGTTACATTTTAATCAATGCAAGAGTAAAAAAACTACTGCTCAAATGATTCCAATGAGGTATCCTTAAGGCGAGAGAAGTAGCAATCAGAAGAGTAAACAACATTGTTACGAGTATTTGTTTTGATAGCCATTCAACAGTCGAGGCAATCAAATTGAAATCTGCTCTAAAACAATTACTAAAGAAAAGAGAAAGTTGAATGTATGTATGTAATTTGAATATCTCCTACAAAAAAAAAAACAAGAAATTCACATACGTGACACCTATTGGAAAAATATAAGGCTTGAGGAATGGAAAACATGCTTCTTTCGTCTTCGTTTTGGATACAATCAAATATTCCATGTTAATGTTCTAAAAAAGAGAAGATTGCCAATTCAATCGAAGTTTATCCTTAAAATATCTTACTAATGAATGCAAAAGATCTGAATAAATCTTTTTTTAATAAAAAAAACATCTACATTCTGAACTGAAAACCTTTAAGACGTTTATACATTTTTAAGAACTAATGAAAGGTCTAATACTTTACTGTTTAAAATATTTCTACAACATACATTCCTCCCTTTAAAGTTTCGCAAGGAATGCTCATCAGTTCACTCTTGAGCCCCCTGGACTTGCCGTGAAATATAGGGATTTTTTTTTAGCCTAACAACACGAATTTGGAATAGTTTACCAGGCGAAATTTTCCCTTGCCATTGAAATGATTATCCCAAATAGCAATTATATAACAAACGAGTGCTGTGTAAAGTAACAAAGGCAAACTCGCCCACAAATATTGATTAGTTAAAAGTCGACATGTGCCGTACACCTAGAAAGCTAATGTTACTAGTAAAAGGAACAAAAAGTCTTAAGCTTTGAACGTTAACAGCTACTGGCCAGGTTGGAAATCCATGAAGTTGCCCGTGATAATGGCCTCGCAAAACTTTTAACGACTGTAAATTATGATAAGCACATCCACACCACATTCAATTGACATACATTCTTTCCTTGATTCAATTTGTAATACGTACGAGTAAAAGTTCAATTGTAAATATGTACATAATGATTGGAATATTTGCAACAGAGATTGTATCTGAACTTAACATAATGGTATTATCATTACAGCTTATTGTGGTGTTCTACTGAGTCGTGCGTATGCACTCTATGGCAATGAAGTGTGCGCTCGCTGCACACAAATACAAATTTTTTTATATAAAAAAAAAATGCCAGTTCCTTTAGAAGAATATGAAATGATTTTTTAATGAAATGTATTTACAACATTGAGTGACAGATACAAAACCAAATTCTTTCGCCTTATCAAATCAATTAAAGACCTTTTTCGTTGAACAAGAATTTATCTTTAATATGAACCTCATCTGCTGAACTTGCAAAGAATCTATTTAGTTTTCTGTAGAAGATGTGATTAAAAAAAACATGATTTATGCATGTCTTTTTTGTTTTTTTCCTTTGAGTTCCGTTTTAAGAGGAGTTTCTTAGATGGCATTTGTCAAGCCTCACACTATATTTTACTACCCTATAATATTCCTTTAATCATTTCTGCAAATAACCTAAAATATACCTTTCTAAATGTTAAAGTACCATAACTACTTTAAGATAATTAAGCTCATAAGATATAAACTAATTCTTAATATGATGCTGCAGCAGGGTTTTTTGGACGAGCAGTTTTCGTTGCAAAAAATTTGTTAGAAATGCAGCTCGAATCTAAAACAAATGATTAAACACTAATTTCACTCAAGCTCAAAAAATAAAGAATTTCGTGCCAGCGCGAGTTCTAGTTTTAAGTGTTTTCGGCAACTCCAGGGCAAATCCATTTTGTGTTTAGTAAAAGTTATTTCCACGGCGGCCTTTATTAATTTTATTATTGTTTGCAGGTTATGGCGAATTTAAACTTTCAGCAACCTCCGAGGAGCATAGCAAACTCATCAATCGGTCGAAGTACAGGCGGTGGTTTCGGTGGTAGTTCGTTATCTGGTCATGTGACGCCAACGTCGGGGATGTTTCCAACGGGTAAGTTATATACATAAGTGAAGATGTTGAATATTCTTTATTTAAATAACACTTTTTATAGGTCTGCAATTACCTATAGGCGGGGCAAATTATGGCCAGTCGCAACAACCTCAACTGTCTCCAAACCGAAATGCCCAGCTTTCTGTTGGCGGTCCGGCGTTATCAAGCGGTGGTCGGCCGAATATATTTAATCAAAGACAATTTGTTGAACGGCGAACTATGCAAGGATTGAGTGGTGGTCCAATGGTGGTACAGCAAAAAATTATTAACCCTAAGAACAAAGTTTATTGACATATTTGTTTTTTTTTTATTATTCAATTTACAGTCAAACATGGGATCGTTTATGCAGTCAACCCGCGGTTATGGTTCTGGTGGAACCGGAAATCCTCTTAATAATTTCCATAATGTTTTTGGTGGAAGTGGTGATACTGCGACACCGCCACTGCTTGATCTCTCAGAATTTCCCTCACTGACGAATGTTCGTGGCCAAAACGATCAATCACTGCCTCAGACGAATCCCCTCCAGCCCCCTGGAAGTAAACCTTATGGTAATTTTTTTACCTCTTGTGAGTTTTTCAATGATACCTTTTTATATATAATAACTTTAAGAATATTAATATAAGTCGGCCATTAATATGTGTGTGTTTTCTTAAAAGTTTAATATTTTTGAATTACAAAAGTTTATATATATGTTCTGCTATACTGTAATATTAAGGGTAGCTTTTATCTATGGCTTATTACGATAATGAGTTGTTAAAAAAAAAAACACTAACTTAAGTTTGAATTGGTTAAGATATTTGTTTATAGTGTTTTATTTAGTATATTTTGTATAACGGTCATGTTATATGTTGGATTTTAATGGGCATCCGTAGTTTGAAGAATTTAACAGCTGATATGATTTTCATAAAAGGCTAAGGCTTTGGATATTATAAAGTTATTCACTTCTATTTTCTTACATTATAAAATTATGCTTTTGTACTAGTTAGATGTGTTGAGCTTTATTTGTAAAATTTCGTAATGAAGTCGAATTTTCACAAGTCATAAGCTTTTTCGTAAGATTCTGGAAATCTTTGCTAAAGTCTGTTCATTGATTGATGTAGCATTAATTTAACTTTCTGCGGAGTTTCAACCCAGAAAAAGGCGCCAGTTAGTCATAAAACTGTGAAAATGTTGGTTAAAGCAAACAGAAGTTATATATATAAAAATATGCTACAATTTATAATTTATTTGAACAAATTGAAAAAAACAAATGAAAGTTTTTTCTGTTACACAAATGTTTTGGTTTTTACTAGCACCATCACCATCACCATTCTTATAGACATGATATATATATTTTTTTCTTTATTAAATAAACTGATTTCTTTTTGTTCTCCTATATCATTCAATAAAATTTTATGTTTGTTCCACATTCTCTCCAAAACTACTAATTTTTGTAAATTTTTTACGATATTTATTCAAATTCTTAGTTTTTAACAGAAGAAAGCGCTGACGAGAAGTTAAAATATTTATCTCACCCACGAATCTCTACCAAAGAAAAAGTTCGAGTTTTATATACATAGTCAATTTGATAACTTATCTCAAACGCAGAAACAATAGAATCTTCGAACCCTTCACACTAAAGTTGCTGTCACAAAATTCTGATCAGACGGTGAGGCTTGCCGCCAGACACCAGACCTAAATAAGAAAAGTTTATAGAACTTCGACTGCATTTAAAATTAGTACAGTTTTGTTCAACGAGTTCTTAGATTTTCTCAGTTTCATTTTTCCGTGAAAGATTTGTTTTTGTTTGTTTCAGATGTTGTTAGGTGTCGCTGAGATGTGAATTTTTAATATTTTGATTAAGATTATAGTGCATGTAAAGCTTCAATTTTATAAGTTACTTTTTCCAAAGAAACAAAATCGTGTACATGAGTAATTCGTTTTCTTTAAATCGAAGATTGTTATGATCTCGACTGGAACTTCAAATCCCAATTCACTGCTTCACCCAAAAGCTCAACCTGTCTGCCGTCTTTCTTTAAATAATTTTCGATACGTATGTACATCTCCGTTCTATATTTTTGATTTTTCTCTGACGACATCTGTGATCTCCAGTTGTGTCAACCCAGTGATTTTCATGCACACTTGGGAGGAAGTTTTTAGGTATTAAAGTTTCGCTAGGCTTACCTTGGTTAGGTGTTAACATTTCCCTAGGCTTAGATTATTGTTCATTTTCTAGACGTTATTTCTCTTTTATTCGCCTTTTGCGACAAGCGCGGAAACACTGTAGGCATATTCTGTCTAGGCCCTACACAGAGACTTACGCGAATACAATATTTTCAAATGTCAAATTAAAATAATATTAGTTTAGGTAAGATTTAATTTTTTTTTTTTATAATTAACGCGCGACAAGGGACTATTTGTTTCCCTTTTCATGCAGACCACACTGCGCGGGCATTAGGAAGATAGGGAGCGGAACGATAGGAGGTGTCAATTAACATTGGTTTGAATGCTAGCAGATCAAAATGGCAAGGGAAAATCTCGCCGGCTAAACTATTCCAAATTCGTTTGGCTCGGCTAAAAAAAGAATCCCTATATTTAATGGTACGTCCGAAATTGGACTCAAGTGTGAACTGATGAGCATTCTTTGCGAGACGAGTATTACGGGAGAAACTTTTAAGGGGAGGAATGCAGCTGGCTATTTCGAGTGAACATTTTTTATAAAAGAAACGATAAAATAGGGAAAGACATGAAACATTGCGTCGGTGTTCAAGAGGGGCAATTTTTTCAGCAGTTCTATTACCTATCAATCTTAACGCTCGATTTTGTATTCTATCAAGCAGGTGAAGAGATGTTTGCGAAGCACCTGCCCAGAGGTGGGAGTTATACTCGAGTTTAGGGCGTATAAACGCTTTGTAAATTGTAGCCAGATCAGAAGGAGAAAAATACTTCTTACACCGATACAGAAAACCTAAGCACTTAGCACTATACAACAATATAGCAGTTTATTTGTTTATACTCTGTTTAACAAAAGATTATCAGTACGGGCCTTATGGGATAGCTTAATTCTTGCAAATGGTACCATTTGATGGTTATATTCCATGAAAAACCTATTCTTCACTTGCCATTTTTATGAATAGAGCATATTGTTCATTTGACTTCCAATTAATTGAGTGTGTATGATTTAATACACAACACCTACACGTTGAGACCGATACGTTTTTTTTAAACAACTACTGTTTTCTTTTCCAAGGTAATACGAACTTTTCTTAGGGCCATATCAGTATCATTATATTGCATAAATTCCAAATTGGAGAAGGAACTTCTCTTTCATTCGGTCCTCAAGCACATGCTTTCCAGCAGCTCTGACAAATATCTAAAATAGTTCCTATTTTGTGTTAAGTTAGAAATAAGTATCAGGCGGTATATTTGCATGTATGCTTCTGTGTTGTCTATTTTTGTAGTTTGCATGCTTACTGTCATTTCTTTAGACATCAATTTTGGTATTGGATCAACCGCATTATCGTAATTCTATTAAGGCAATACAATTAACTTATGTTTAAAATAATACCCTTCACTTCTATAGGCAGCGAAATGCAACAATCAAGTTTATTTCGTTTTCTTGCAGTTGGGATGGTAAAACAACCAACATCCGAACAATCAGAGTTTACAATGTCAAATGAAGATTTTCCTGCGCTCCCTGGAACCCAGAATTCAGACGGTACAACGAATGCCGGTCTATCGGAAAACAACCTGGACGGAACGGAAAAGTCTATGAATTCAATTGTTGGTACCGGCTTGAGTGTAAGCGGTGGTATGGAACATCAAAACGACAATTCCAGCAATGACAAAATTGTGAAAAGAGGAGTACAAACGTCGCCTGATGGTAAATATACAAATACATATATATATTTGTTATCAATAAACCTAATAATTTTGTATTTGTTTATAATTTTAGGTAAAGTCACAAACATCCCAGCGACTATGGTGAATAACCAATTTGGAATGGTGGGTTTGCTGACATTTATTCGGGCGGCTGAATCTGATCCGAATCTAGTGAGTTTGGCCATGGGACAGGATTTAACTGGACTGGGGTTAAATTTAAATTCACAAGAAAACTTGCATCCAACATTCGCCGGGCCCTTTGCGGATCAGCCTTGCAGGTATGATAACGTAATATTTTCTGTGTGTGTTGCTCATTGATTCCAACTTTTGTCACATCATGTTTATGTACGTAGTTTAAGTGTTTATAGTTTACGAAAGACCTTAAAAACAAAATTAAAACATGCAGTTGTTTTAAAAATAAAAAAAAAAAACAACCAAACATTTGCAAGTGTCATTGCTCCACACATGTTGTTTGTAAGATTTTATAAACAAGACTTCTTAAACACACGATTGTTATGATCTCGACTAGGACCACAACTCTCAAACTTTGTGCTTGCCCTTGCTCCGCCTGTCTGATTCGCCTGGTTGACCTTAGAAAACGTCGACAGGACTCCCCGTTTTGTATTGTTATGTTTGGGGGCAACTTAATGCAGATGTTGTTGCATTTGTTTAATCTAGGAACTTTTGCGCCTGCTTTTTTTTCTATATGCATACTCTATTTTTGTTTGTGTTTGAACTTTCTTTAACTAAAACGGAGATCTCCAGAAGTATCAACCCAGGGACTTGCATGCACACACACTCTTCGGAAAGTTTTTAGCTGTTTAATAGCGAGTTTCATTCAAGAAAAGATTTGCTTTTTCTGTCAAAAGATATGATCTTTTTTGAATTTTGAGTGTTTGATTGCAAAAAAAGAGCAAATCCAGATCAAATCTCTACACGAAACATTTGATCTCCGATGCGGTGGAAGATTTGATCTGAATGCACACATATGTACATGTAAATAATCTTTTCTGTCACTGACAACAGAAACAACAAAATGAAATATAAATAGGGATGCAAGCGATACATCGATGTTTTAAAAATTGATGTATCATTCATAAACATCGATGTTGAAACTCATTTAAACATCGATACATCCCTCTTGGTAAACAATATTTAATAATAGTGCCATGTTTATCAAAAGAACCTATGTCTGCAAAAGGAAAATGTAGTGATCTCAAATTCAATGTTTGTAACTGAAATCTCATGCAAAACCAGTTTTGTGTTGGGCAATTGATGACAGTTTTTTGTCTGAAAAGAAGAGAATATCGATTCATTTCTCAGAGAATCGAAACCACGTATACGTGGACGCAGTTTAAAATTCAAAATAGTGAAATATTAAACTCACTGACCCACCCGGCGTTGTTTGGGCTTACCGACGAAAGCGGTCCAATTATAGGCAAAAACCACAAACGTAAACGTAGTTACAAAATGTTTTCAAAATCGGCCAAGCCTTTCAAATTTAATGTTGGTTATATGAAAATAGTAGTAGTGCCCCGTGGCTTAGTGGTTAGTGTGTCGGACTGCTAAGCGAAAGAACCTGGGTTCAAATCCAGCTTATAACCACCTTTTTTCTGGGGTACTGCCTCTTGCGAGGAACTGACAAAACCTCCAGGAGTAAAATTTGTCTCGAAAAAGTGCATCTCATGTAGCCGTTCGGACTCGGCGGTAAACTGTAGGTCCCTTCCATTCTTGCAGATTAACAACACACACACAGGAATGGTTGAGAGTATAAGTCACTAGGCCTTGGCTCCTTAAGGAGCTGTCGCGCCAATAAATTTATTTCTTTTATATGAAAATATATGACATTTCATACAAAAATCAATTTAGATTTTTCCAATTTCCCGAAAAGTTTCTTTCGTAAAAACCTGGCATTTAAAAACAACAGAAAAAAAAGTGAGCCAAATTGGCCCAGCCGTTCTCAATTGCTGAATTACTATACATTTTCACACCATTTTTATATATACATATAGATTTATTTATGACATAGTTGCCACTCGACTGGAAAGTAAGGGAACAAAAATTTGTTCAGGAAAAGTCAGGGAATTTTAAAACCGATCAGGGAAAATATTTTCAAATTTGATCCTTTTCATTTTAAAATAATTTAACCCTTCGTTATACGCTCCCCATACTTTCGCGCCCTTGGCATACTCATATAACTCCTTTCTAGTGTTTTTTAATGCAAAAATGAGTTAGCCGCCAGTTATAGCGATCATGAAAACGCATCAGGAAAAAAATTCAAACGGGTATTTAACAATGTTTTCATATGATTTGAAACACGATTATTATACTAATCGAAGGGAAAGCACACAAAGAATTTTTTTGACAAAAAATTTTTCAATTGAACGAATATTTTTTGTAAAAAATTATTTATTTGTTTTCCTGACGGAATTTAATTTTTCGTGCCAGCTGATTGTCACTTGACTCAAATCGTTCTAATTTTTTTTGCTGTTCAAGCATCAGGAAAAAATTCTGATGAACTCTGCAACAGAAAAAAGAAAGGTGGTTGGTTCTGTTTTTTGTGAAGTCAACTGACATATTTTCACTGATTGCTATAAACGCTAATCAGGAAAAAAATCCTTTTTCCATTTGTTTCAACTTTTCCTGATGGTTTTTCCTAATCGCTATAACTGACGCCTTAATATACTAACTTGTAGCAGATAAAATTTCCTATATTTTTGGTCTGTAAAGCTTTTTTCCACAACCAGTATAGCGACGGAGCTATTAAGCAGCCAAAAATGGTATTTTTTTTAAGTTTTCAGTTTTACTTTTATAGCGCGATAACATCGTAACCGAAAAATTAAGCGTCATGTTGGAAATTTAATTACGTACATATTTCAAACTCAACTTTTTATTTTATTTATGTGACCGTTACAAGGGAATGAGGGTTTATTAAAAAAAGTCTACTTATAACAAAATTTGAATTCAATGAAGTGCCTTTATAGTCTAGTCGACAGGTAGTTTTAGATGGAAAACAAACGGAACTTTATAAAACTTTAAAACGTTATTCAAGAATGGTTAATTAACATTTTCTCCAGTTTTGGAACTCGAGGACCTTGTGGAAAAAGGGAAGAGTGGGGAAAACTGCAACATTTTCGACAGTTCTTAGCTTTTCATCAATAACTTTTTTTTCTCACGTTCTACGGAAAAGTATACATATATCAATTTAGGTATGTAAAGCGTCAAGTTTCCCACATTTTTTTTATTCATTCATGTTTGTATGTCAATTCGTTATTCAAAAAAAGGTATAATATAACAACGCACTGCGGTGTATTTTCAATCCCAGTAAATCCGTATTTTAAATAATTATTGTCGTCATAAAGACGTTGTTTCTTTGTTTTAGTTTTACTACTCCCGCTAGAAGTTCACGGTTCCATTGGTCTTTTAGGAATTAATCCATTTTAAATTATAACAATTAACTTCAATTAAATACGAGAAAACAGTGTCTTGTTCTCGTCAAAAAATTAGCCAATTGCCAAAGTGGAGCAGTAAATCTTGAAGTTTCAAATGAATTTTCTTGCTTTTGCCTCAAAGAGAAAATATTCTGATATCTTCTACAGCGTGCATCTAATTAAAGAGGCAGATTCATATGGAGATTTATGGATTGAACAGAATTTTACCTTATTTCTTTCGCTATACTTATACCCGAAATATGATGAAATGTTGTTGTAATTGAGAATTCTAGTAAAAATCACAATCTTTTGACACCCTAAAAAATTCCTAGACCCAAAAATCTGGTGGATGTCATCCGACACCAACCCCAAACTAATAGGAAAAGTTCATTGCCTAATTTGCCTATAATATTTCTGGTTGATGGACCGGGTAGATGAACTCCATTCCTACTTGACTGTGCAAGAACCACTCAGCTAGGACTTCTAAATAATGAGGTATAGGAGCGAAATTCCTCGGGAGCTGCAAACTTCTTTATGTGCGTTTATAAGGAAATTTGAAAAACCCTGAGTGAAAAAACTACTTAGCTTTTTAAATTCGATAAACAAAATACCAACAAAAATAAATTGCACGACTGGATCGCACGTACTTGCTTTTATGTTTTATATGCGGTCACAGCTTGGAATAAAATTCGAAAAATATTAAGAGAACTTCAAAGTTTTTATTCGATTTGAAAATCGATTGTTTGAAAAAAGTACGTAAAATAGTTTTCAGCGGGCAAATTTAATCGCTTTTTTATTTCTTTAAAAAATGTGAAAAATCTGATTTTTTTTTTCAAAATGGTAGGAACGGTTTATAAATAAAACGATTTTATTTTAATAACTTTTTTCAAAAATTAAAAAAAATTATTTAAGAATGCAAACTTAAGCAAAAAATAATCTGCATTTGAAAACAAAATTAAAAAAAATCCATTCACTCGTTTTCAAAATATTGATTTTTGAAAAAAAAAATAAGAAAATTATTAAAAATACAAAAAAAAAGTTTTCGAAAAAAATTTAAAATAAAATAACTTACGCTGCCAACATCTTCCTGAATATTAATTTTGATTGAAATCAGATAATTAGTTTTCGAGATTTTTTTTCACCAAAATATAACCTACACCTACAATAGTTCACAGATTTTTTTTCATAAAAATTCTTAGAGCCGTTTCCGATAAAAAAAAGCTTTTGCTTAACGGTTATATGACAGGTGCCATTAATATTTGAGTTAAAAAAAAAAATAAAAAAGTCCTCTGTAGAATGTCAAAATAACCTTATGTTCCAAATTTGAAGACGATTGGCCAAACCGTTTAGGTTGTAGTTCAATATACATCCGTACAGACGGACAGACAGACAGAATTTTGCAAGTAACTCAAATATGTTTCTCTATCATCGTAATGTCATGTCTGATTGTTCGAATTTTTTACTTTACTTATTTTTACTTATTTACTTTATTTATTTTTTAACAAAAGACAACACTAAATTAATTAAAAAAAACGCTTAACATTAAAAAAACCAAGACAAGAACTTATAAACTAACATCACAGGATTTTTTTAATTAATTTAGTGTTGTCTTTTGTTAAAAAATAAATAAAGTAAGATCTTTTAAAATGAATATGTGAGTAAGGTAAAAATTATTATGTTTAAAGACCAAATTTCATTGTAATATGTTTAATATTTATTATACATTTAATATTGTTTATAGAAGTTAAATAAAATTGTCCTTGAAAAAGTTGGAAAAAAGCCAACGAAACGTCGGAAAGAATGAATTAATCTTTTTATTTGCATTCGGAAAATAATGATCTGAAAGCCTGTCAGAACAAATCACATATCACATTTAAAAACAACAGATCATCATTCTCATTTTTTTAAAGATTTGTACAACTGTTCCGAGTGAACAAACTAATTTTTTGTATATTTGCTGCGAGTGATGGAGTACCAAAACACTTCGTCTATGCCAAATTCCTACCACCAACAAATATTTAAATTTTATTGCAAAGATTTCATTATGTATATATTTTTTTTTATTTAAACACATAAACTTGCTATTTTATAGATGTACTAAAAGCGTCATTTTCAAGTTCAGGAATAGATATGTTTCATTCGAGTGTAATTTGATGTCCGATATTCGAGCAACGATAATTAGTGACTTGTTCGCGAATACCAATTTGTGGATCTCACATGAAAACTTAATCGACTCGTATTCAGGAATAGGGCTCCAGGTTATTTTTCAACATAACCACAAAGCACAAAAAAAAGTCTTTCGATTTTTTTAGTTTTGGTAACTAAGCTTATTTTAACTCAAGAAGTAACCGCTTATTGAGCATCAAAAAATCAGTTCATAAATATTTTTTGTTAAACATCGAGAAAATATCGATTCATCATCATAACATCGATATTTTTATGAACGATGTTGCATCCCTAAATGCAAATGACAAAGGAAGAGTGACAGTCCTTCATCAATCATGAAAGAAGTTTCTGCTATAAGTGTCGCTTTTTTCCATTTTGATGTTTATTGACTATTTGAGATCTTTCCTTACCCCCCAGTGCACAGGGAATTTTATTGACGAGACTATATTATATAGACAAAATCGTTAAAAATCCCTAGCGGTTATGGTGATAGTTTGTATAGAAGATGTATCTATTCGAACTTATTTCTTGTTTTTTTCGAATAAGAACGTAACAACATAGAGTTGTTATAATTCTATAAGTCTAATTAATATATTTCACTTTTCCTCGGCCTTTGTTATCACTAATTTTGCGGCGCTTACCTTGGGATTTGTCAATTGTTGCAAATATCTCCCTAATTAAGGCACAGTTAGGCGTACACACATTATTTGGTTTTATGGTACGCGTCCTGATGGCTCAAATAATTATTTCAGTTTTTTACTTTGGCGTGTTTTTAACAATTTTTCTTACTGTTTTAGTTGTTCTCTACTTTGTGTGAAGACGTTGTACTCACTACAACTACACAGATTTATCTAATTATCTTTTCTCGTTTTGCATTTCCTTCCCTGTTTTTATCTTGGAGTCCTTCTTAGGTTCCTCATTATAATCGCACAGAGCTGGTCTGAGCTGAATAGTTAAAATACATCTATAAGAACTAATTATATATACCAAGTAAAACTAGATGTTGTCGAGCGTTTTGAACTTTTATTGAAATATTTATGTTTATTAAAAAATATATTATAAATATATTTTAACTTAAATGAATATCGTATTTCTCAATGTAGTTCTTTATTTGCTAATTTATAATGTTCGATTTTCAGAGCACAAGACGTTGATTACAGTGTGCCGCCTGAATACTTGATCAATTTTGCGATAAGAGATAAACTTTCGCATCCTGTTCTTAAAAAACTGCAAGAAGACCTGTTATTCTTCCTGTTTTACACGAACATTGGAGATGTGATGCAATTAATGGCCGCTGCTGAATTGTAAGTAAAAAAAAAAAGATAAAAATTTACCTAATTCTCATTTAATTCTTGGTTATTTTGAAAAATATACCTAATTCTCATTTAACTGGTGGTTATTTTGTTCTTATAGACATAATCGTGAATGGCGGTATCACATAGAGGAAAAAATCTGGATAACTCGAATTCCGGGGCTTAATCAATATGAAAAAAATGGTACAAAAGAGCGAGGAACCTTTTATTACTTCGATGCACAGACTTGGAGACGAATGTCCAAGGTTTTCCAAATCGATGCCGAGAAACTAGATAAATGTCCCAATATAAGTGCGTTTATGAACTTAAATGGACAGTCTGTATAATAAAAAAAAATCGAAAACAAAAACAAACAAAAATCTTTTTTTGATCTTGAAAAGTAAAAAAAACATGAACAAAATAAAAACGAAAAATATTTAAATCATTTAAGATTCAGATATTTTATTTCTGTGTAGGTTGAAACTCTTTAGTTTAATTAACACACATCCAAAAACACTGTAAACCTTAATGTAAATATATAAAAAATGGGCACGACTGGGTCGCACGTACTTGCTCTTATGTGCGTAATTACATTGCAAAGCAAGATCTTTGACAGAAACGAGTAACATTTAAGCAGCGTTCACACGCAGACAAGACAATGGGACAGTAATCAATTGTCTTGTCCGAGCTTCTTGAACGGGGTTGGATGATGTCGATATTGTCCTCATAGATAGCTCGGCAGGCTAGCTCGAAGGACAATATAATGACAATTGTCTTGTCCTGGAAACAATTGTTCACATGGTACAATGATTGTCTTATCCCATTGTCTTGGCCTCTGCATTGTCCCCTGTGAACCCCGCTTTACGCTGAAGTTTTGAAAATAACTCGTTTGAACATATAAAAGTACCAAAACCACAATACTTAACGGTTTTTACTAAAAATGAAGTACGCCATCACACGTCTTAAAATAACAAAGAATTTACGAAAAAAGGATTTCAAAAATTGTAGGACCGGTTTTGATAAAACCCTGTTTTGTATTTTTAGTTTTTTGAAAAATTTTATTGGAATTCATTGAGCCGTTGCCGAGAGTCGAAAATTAAAAAAACCGTTTTATGAAAGGTACCGTTAATAGACTTCCGGTAAATTTGGTTCGATGAACAAAATTCTCAAAAAATTTCTTCAAAATTGTTGAAGCCGTTTTCGAGAAAAATAAGCTTTTCATTAACCGTTATATGGCAAGTACCGTTATTTTTTGCCCCTAAAAAATAAATTTCAATTTCCCCTCCGAAAAATGCCAAAAGATACACACATACTAAGTAAACTTAGAATAAAATAGAGTTTGTACATTTTTTAGAAGTGGATTTCGACTGAAAGCCGAGAATATCGTTTTGATGGGAACAAACCATGAAGTATGTGAAGAAGCAAAACTGTAGGCAACGGGCAGAAAATCCAAACAACATCTGTGGGGCGTTCTTTTATAAACTATTGTTAACTATTTGTCGTTCCAAAATGCCAAATAGTTACGATTCGTAACTATTTGACAGGAAAACATCGTTCAAAAATGCATTGTTGAAATGTCAAATAGTTACGATTTGTAACTATTTCCAACTCATGTCCATGACATGAATTGAGATTGTTAATATGTCAAAATCAAAGTTCGTTTAGAATTCAATTCAAAATTCAATAATTTTTTATTTACTTTGGTGGTGTTTAAAATATAATGGATTTATAATGTCTTTCGCAACGATAATGCAAATAGAATTATTTTCGATGGCAAAGTCTGTATTTTATTAATAGCGAGTTTCATTCAAATTTCAAAGATTAGATCTGAAAATCAAGATTTGCTCTTTTCAATGAAACTTGTTTCATCATTTAATCCTAGTATTGGTCATTCACTGACGAGCATACACAGTATTTGATATCACACACAAAAATACAAGGCATGTACTGTATATGTATTTAAAATGCCATATTTGTATTTTCTCACTTCAAAAACACCTTTATTTGTTATTTTGTATATTTAATGGATATTTGTTAATTTTTTGACTAAGCAAGGGCTGGCACAAGTTCACAACAAACAACAAAAATAACAAAATATTTTCCATTTGACGTTTGACCGAAAGACTATTTACATGTATGTGTGCATTCAGATCAAATCTGCCACCCCATCAGAGATCAAATCTTTCGTGTTGAGATTTGATCTAGATTTGCTCTTTTTCTTGCAATGAAACTCTCGAAATTGAAAAAGATCAAATCTTTTGACAGAAAGAGCAAATCTTTTCTTGAATGAAACTCGCTATAAGTTCCAAAATGAAGTCTTAAGAATTCCAACAAAGTCTAAAGCAGCGTTCACACGCAGACAAGACAATGGGACAATACTCAATTATCTTGTCCGAGCTTCTTGAACGGGGTTGGATGATGTCGATATTGTCCTCAGAGCTAGCGCGGCAGGCTAGGAAAATATAATGACAATTGTCTTGTCCTGAAAACAATTGTTCACATGGAACAATGATTGTCTTGTCTCATTTTCTTGGCCTCTGTATTGTCCCAAGTGAACCCCGCTTAACAATGACACTTTAACCAAAATTTTTGACACAACAACGATAGTTAATAAAAGAACGCCCTTCTGGTACACTCATATCCAATCCAAATGCACTGTTTGCTTCGGTTTTACGGACAAAAAGTTACCGAACCATGTTTTGTCGAACATGAGGGCCGAATGCATTGAATAAGGAGTACAGAAAGACGTCTTTTTCAAGCCTCTTTCTTAGTAGTATGAGTTATCACAAAAACACAAATATTAACACTGGGGCGGAGTGCAGAAGATTAAAAACCATCGTGGGGCGCCAACTATAGTGTTATAAGGCGTGTAATGGAAATAAATAGTTTCTGTAAAAGAGATTTGGATTTGTTTTATTAATAAAACTTACCTGTTACAAAAATCTGAAAAATACAAACAAGTGAAACAGCGAAACCTCTTCTTTTATTTTAAAGTTAGGTTTGTTTTATTTAAATAATTTATCATAGTTTTTATCAATTTTATTAGCAGAATTCCCCTGAAATGTATTGTTTGATTAATTTGTTTTCTTTTTTGTCAAAATTATTATATCACAGTGTTTTATTATCTTGCTAGCTACATTCTACTTAAATGTTTCGTTTTTTATCACAGGTTTTTCTTTCTTATCTTAATTCTACTAATTTTGTTAATTTAATTATCAACATTCCCCTGAAATGTATTGTTTGTTAAGTTTGGTAGTCTTACCTACCAATTCTGTTTGCGTATTTATAATTATACGGTCATAAATGATTCTTTTTAATATTGTTTTTTTTCCGTCAATTAGTTTTGACTGTATTTTTAGCTGTGACAAATACCAATAAAAACATTTTTATCAAAAAATATTCACGATTCACAAATGTAAACATTTTTCAAATATACATTCATTCTACATGCACTCAACGTATTGAAGCGCAATGAAAACGAATGCGTCCCTGACTTTAACTCTCACATTTGACAGATAGAAAGTGAATTTTATCCATTGAATTTGTACATTTTTATTTTCAACTAATTTATTATTTGCATTGTTTATTACCACAAAAAATTCTACAATATTTAAAATATATTCAAAACACCACTCCACACCGCTTTTCGTTCTAAATAAAACAATACTTACCTGTGAAAAGAAGTGTGTTCATTCTTCTTAAAAACGCTGGTTTTAGATGTTTTAATAATGCAGCTCATCCTGATTCTTGTTTTTCTTTTTTTAATTATGCAATTTTCTCACTAAATTACTTGTTTAATAAAACTTATAAAGCTTAATATCTCTGGATAAACAAATATAAAAATTCGAATGACTTTTTTTTTATTAACCGCCTTGCGAAAATGACATGAAGAGCTGGAACTTACTACTACATGTATAACAGATTAGCTTCACTCACGTACACTGTATATATACACAACACGTCTTCCTGTTCTTCTTATTCAATGGCCGAACGTCACAAACGGTAAACTTATACTAAAGGCGTTTTTCTTTATTCACTCAGAAAAGGTATCTGAACCGAGCGGGATCTGAGCCATAGAGTAACTATACTATATAATATAATAATATATTTACTCTATGATCTGAGCGCTCAGATATAATTTTGAAATACGTTCTAGTTCTTGGCTGTCACAAATCGACACTTCACTCCAAAGTGACGTTAATTTCGCTCAGTATTTTCTCAGAATGCTCAGTCAATTTATTCTGAGTGCATATAGCTTTCACAGAGCACGCTCTGATCATTCTCTGAACGAAAAAAGAAATACAATTTTAAAGATCTAAACGCTCTGAGCGAAAAAAGAAACACAACTTCCTTTTTGACAACTCAGACTCTGCTCTGAACGAAAAAAGAAAAACGCCTTAAATAAACGAATACATACATACAACTCTACTCTGGACCATATAAATTTAACCAGCAACAGCTCCAGCAACAGCGGCCGCCATTATTTTAGAACCAATGTATTTCAATCGCTCAAGTTAGATTAGACCAGCACCAGCAACGTCAACAGCGTCGTTAGACCAAAGTCCTAAATTTGCTGTTGCTGTTCCATTGCTACCAACTTTGCGCAAGTGAAATTCAGGGGCACCATACTGCAAAAGAAAACTTCGTATACTTTTTTTATGAGTAAGAAGACGATGCTGGTGCTGGTGGCAATGTATTTCAATTTCTTTTGCTGGTCAGCGTGCTGTTTGCTGTTGACGGTGCTGGTGCTATTGCTGGTTTAATCTGTTCCGCGCTTTAGTTAAAAAAAATACTATATAATTAAAACTTAGCTACTAAACTAAATTACCCAGGGCTTACGAATTGTTGTAACAATCAACCCTCTCGTGTGCGTTGACATCAAGCACATTATTTTTGAGTTACAATTCATGTTGAATTTTGTTAAAAAGCTTTAAGAATTTGTGCTTATTTAAAGCTTTTAAAAACAATGTGCACTACGAAAACCGTCAAGTCGGAACCAGACTTGTAAAGTATGATGTGTTGTTGTGTGGTGTGTCGTGTCGATGACTGTGCATACTTATCTGGTGTGTTGGTTATGGCGTTGTATTATGACATTTATTAGTGCGCACATTATTATGTATACACCTCTTAAAAATGTTTTTTTTTTTAAACTGATTTAAGTGATAAATAGTATTAATATTATTATTGTTAAAATTTTATTTTTCAAATGAATTTATTTGTTTTCGTTTTGCCTCTTGAATACCGTTTTGACTTTGTATATTACCAGAATCATGTTTTCTCTTTTTCCCATAATGGCATTTTTAAGGTAGATGTATTTGTTTCTTTTCATTACGCCATAGCGTGGTATGGCGCAATCGAGACAGGAGGGATTTTGAAACAACACTCTACTTTGCAACACAGCACGAGAAAAGTATGTATCTAAACATATGAAAGACATAAGAATGATAGCGACACACCAGTCCACAACACGTGATAAGTGTGGTTCCCGCTTTAGCTTTGGTTCCGCCTGACGTTTATAAATTCAACCATAGGAAATCAATACATCTTATCACAATTGCTTTGACGTTTCGTTTAGTTCGTTTACAAGATAAGTTAACGTGACTCAAACGCAAAGCTAAAGTAGAAACTTTTGCTCTCTTTGACAGGAAAAAGCAAAAACAACAATGTGTTTAACCATTATTTTCCCTATCTCACATTTCTTTCGGGACTAGACCATCCTCGCTAATACTCCTGATCCAATAGTTAGATATACCGAATTAAAAACAAAACTACAACCTCTTGCTTTCCAACTTACTGATGACAAATTTAAGTTTGTTGGATATAGTTCACATTAAGTTTTTGTCAATGACTTTATATAAATGTCGAACTGAACAAATCGAAAGTTGCGTCTTGACAAAGGTACTTCACTGTCAACTGAAGAGTCCAAGTGAATACCCTGGACGAAACACCAATTTTTGATGGACTTAAAGGTCGAAATCAAATTGACTTATCTTCTTCTCCTTAAAAATATAAAGCAAAATAAAATTATGTGGGCTAAACTAAAGGCCCAACCATATTACGCGAAAAAAACAAGCTTCCTATTTTGTGTCAAACCCGAAAGAAAATTTTCTTTCCGTTTTGTCAAATACATAAGTTAACCATACCTTTAAATGTACATTCCGTAGGAAAACAAAAGTGAACGAAACTTATCAAAGTCATTTCGTGTTGAGTATACAAATCACATGAATTCGCACTGTTTCGTAACCTTAAGCCTCCACTTGAAATAGATAATTGCAAGATATGTGTCATGTAGCCAATATTTCTTGTGAATGCCCTTTATATATGGATTTTTCTTATTTTCAGACATGAAATTCTCAATTCATTTCTTGACACAGTGGAAGAAATAATTGATGAAATAAATTTGACATTTCATGAATGACATTTTTATTTTTATTAATGCTTTTTTATTGTTTGCTATTGTTTGAAATTGCTACAAATAAATAATAAATTGAAAAATGTCTGCAATCGCTTCCATTTTCCAAACAAAAAAATAAAAATAACGCAGGTTGTTTATGTGGTCAGATCATTGAAAATAATGAAATTTAATAAAATAACTTGCCCACTAACTCAAGAAATATCAACTTAAGAAATAATGTCTGACATAATGACCGATATAATTATTAATAATGGAGGCACGGCCTAAGGCAAAGTATGTTCCAATTCTTCAATTATGGCATTGGATATACATTTTCTATAGTACTCTCATGGTGGTCATTTTTCGTCTGGCCATCTTCCTAGTTGATTCAGAACTAACTCTAAATAGTGGAGACGAGAACCTTTATCGATATTTTACCAATATTTAATAAACTTTTGTTGTCTGTACTTACTCTATATTCACACCAATTGGCAATTTCAGCACGCCTCATTGCGACTTGATTCAGAACTAAAAAAATGATGCTCCATGATAGTACTATATGCAGTGTATATACAAAGATTATGGTTAGTTCTTAAGGCTGGGTGTCAATTGCGTTGAAATGCTGGCTTAATTTGATCACCTGGCCAATTTTTGACGTTTGCATCGAAATGGACACAATTTTAGATTTTTGCTTTGTCAATTGGATTAAAAGTTATATTTTTACCCACTATTCGCCTTTGTTTCCCACATAAATAGTACATTTTCCTATACGAATAACAGCTTAAAAATACCAAGATAAAAATTTAATCACATACTTTCAATTTTAACTTGTTTTTTTTTTTAAATTAATTTACACTGATAATTCAATTTTTTGAAACAACAATCCCAAATCTTTGTAAAATAGTTCCCATCACATAATTTATTTACTGGTATATGAACAATTGATTGACGACGAATGACACGAACATTAAATTCTAATTGTCTTCTCAACACAAGCAATGTAAATGTCAAAATTTATGCAACTGGTTTAAATTTAGCCTGCTCTAGAGCAGGTTAAATAATATCCCAATTTAACCTGTCAAAATTTATTAATGGGAACAAATTTAGCCAGCATTTTAACGCAATTGACACACGGCCTAAATTGTCTTCGTCGCTAGCGATTTAATCGTGTCGCTCAAAATTTGAAAATACAAAGCAAATGTAGTGACGACCTTAATATGAGTTACCCCACAATGACAAGCAGGTTGTGCTGGCTCTGACTTCAAAATTCTAATTGACAGTAGAAACGTTAAAAAAAATTCGAGTTTTTGGATTGTGTATGAAGATTTCCATATACAATGTTTTTTGTTGATTTTTATTTGTTTGTTTGAAAGATTAAAGAAAAAACTTATTCTGATTTTACACTCAATAATTATAATAAATAAAAATATCTGTTTTCTTTTAAAAATATGATTAAGTGTATTTTCCCATAACTATATTCATAATGAACACGCCGGGTTTTAGTATTTTCCAAGGAGGAGAGAGTATTCATCTTGATAGTAGCATAAATCGAGCCGAGGAGGAAGAAGATCTAGAAGACAAGAAAAGACGCGATGAAGAAGTTTGTTTTTGATGAAATTAAATTCAATTAATTTTATTTGTTAATTTTGTAGCTAAATAAAGACTTGCAAACAGCTTTTGATGACCTGATTGACGATGATGATAATACAATAAATAGCTCCAATTTTCAATCAGATATACTTGGTGGTCATAATCCAGATACGCATATAGTTTCTAATGGAATTCGATACATGGGCATGCCTACTCAAAATGAACGTCAACCACCAATTCATGCTCCCACCAAAACAAATTCACAGGAAGAAGCCATGCAAAAGATGAAAATGCTTTTGGATTCAAAAACGCGGTAAGTTTAAAATAGGCATACTCAAATAAGATTACCAAACAAAATATAAAGTCCTTCATATGCTAGAAGGAGAATACTCCTCCCCCGCCAAAATACCGACCGATTCCATTCAAGAAATATCTTGATAAACGAAAGCTTTATAATGAACGGAAGTATGGTTTTCGTAGTTTATTTGATAGTTGGTCTGACCGAACAGTGTAACAAATTCATACATCGTTTTGTAGAAACTAAGATTATTGCACTTGATGTTTCTAAAGTATTTGATAGATTCTGGCGCCAGGTTCTTATCGAAAATGCGTGCTTTCGATACCGATGCTCCTCTTCTTCGCTTGATTAGAATGTTGTATTGGATGGGTTCAAATCTGATAACAACAAAATAAATGCTGGCAACGTATGCTAAGCTCATTAAATTTAGACCTTAACAGCATTATAAAATGGGGAGTAGGAAATCAAGTGGAATTTAATGCGTCGACAACACAATGCGTCTCTTTTCATGAGTGGAACTTGCATCATGGAAGCTGATCTCCTCAAAATTCTCGGCATGCACATCACCAACCACCTTTTGTAGAATGATCATAATATACGACGATATCGCCAAAAACGTGGAATGATGTTTGGGCCTCTTTCAACGATGTAAGAAATTCTTTTCCCATTCCGATCTCGACGTATATCCATCCAAGATTCGAATACAATTCCCAGATCTGGGCAGGTGCTCCTTCAGCCCGCTTGAGTCTTTCAGATATGCCCAACAAATCATCCTCGAGCCCAATTTCGGCGTACTGTTAAGTACAGGAATTTGTTCTTGGGCCATACAACTCGATTGTGGAATGTTTTGCCCAACTCTATTTTCCCATCCCTTTATGATGTTCAGAAGTTTTAAACAAATGTGCATCGGCATCTCCTTTTAAATCCATTCCTTTTTTCTGGCATTTAAAGAATAGCAGAAAATTCTTTTAGTGCTTGTTGATTGTCTTGTACAACAGCAGCTTAGTTTTATGGTAAGGTTTCTGGATTTAAAGAGCCTCGACAGGGCAGACTGCAGTAGGTTCTGTTGGATCTTAGCACCCGCCGGTGAATTTTTCCTCCATAGTTTCATCGATTGCTGCTTATGGACCAAGGTAATTAAAGAATTGTAAAACTACAAATTCATGGTCCACTGACCTAATTGTTGGACCAACATTTCTTGCAGACGCAGCTACCATTATTATGCAGCACCAGGTTTTATTTTGTAAGCTAGATCTGGATGAAGGAGTCTTGTATAAATAAATAAATTTATTGACGCGACAGCTCCTTAAGGAGTCAAGGCCTAGTGACTTATACTCTCAACCATTCCTGTGTGTGTGTTGTTAATCTGCAAGAATGGAAGGGACCTACAGTTTACCGCCGAGCCCGAACGGCTACATGAGATGCACTTTTTCGAGACAAATTTTACTCTTGGAGGTTTTGTCAGTTCCTCGCAAGAGGCAGTACCCCAGAAAAAAGGTGGCTATGAGCTGGATTCGAACCCAGGCTCTTTCGATTAGCAGTCCGACACACTAACCACTAAGCCACGGGTCAATACTAAGGAGTCTTGTATAGCTTGTTGACTTCTGCCGATGATGATGGACTTGTTGACGTGTCAAGTCACGGATTGTATTCGCCAAGTTGAAGAGAATGCAGGCAGATCATTCCAATGTCGGAGTCCATTGAAGGTGCCGATTGGTCTGGACAGCAAACCACCTACTTTTACTTAGCTTGTAATTGTAATGTTGGTCATGGTCAGTGAAGAGCCTTAATAGTCGTGTCGATTTATTTGGTAAGCTAAATTCTCTCATGGTCTTATAAAGTTCTACCCTGGCTATGCTATCGTCGGCGGCTTTAATGTCTATAAAAAGAGGAATTTTAAATTCCAAACTTCTTACCATCACCTGCCTTAGGGTAAAGATCTGATCAATTATTGATTTGCCTGGTGTGGAACCACAATGATAGTTGCCGATTATAGTTTTCGCGTATAGGGCTATCCGTTCTTGTAGGATAGATGAGAATATCTTATAGTATATATTCAACAATGTTATACCCATATAATTATTACTGCACAGTCTTCTGGCATTTCTTCGTCTTTCTATACAGCGATACTGACATCACGCTGTGTTCTTCTGATTTTGTCAATATCGTCGGCATTGGACTGACTTTTGAAATATCGTGCGCCTCGGTTGATGCTTTGAGAGTTCTACACTATTCTTTCAAGAAAGATGTTCAAGATCGCGTTGTCTAAATCCTTTTTGACACGAAATGTGTCTGAAAAGTCTTTACCGGGCGATGTTGAGAACAATGCATCGTTAATTTCGGTCATTTCAGAAAGTCTTCTTTCTTGAGGATCGGGGAAACAATTCAGATTTTTTATTCATTGGGCATGTTTTCTTATAATTATATCACAAAGATATAAGCCCCGTGGCTTAGTAATAAGTGTGTCGGACTGCTAAGCGAAGAGCCTGGGTTTGAGTCCCGCCCATAGCCACCTTCTTTTCCGGGATACTGCCTCTTGCGAGGATCTGACAAAATCTCCAAGAAAAAAAAATTGTCTCGAAAAAGTGCATCTCATGTAGCCTTTCGGACTCGGTGGTAAATTGTAGGTCCCTTCCATTCTTGCAGAGTAACAACACACACACAGGAATGGTTGAGAGTATAAGTCATTAGGCCTTGGCTCCTTAAGGAGCTGTCGCGCCAATAAATATATTTTATAATTTTATATCACAAAGAAAAATATCATAAAAAATGCATATATACATAAATGTAAACATATAATTTAATAATATATTTCTTGTTTGAAAACTTACTTGAACATAATTTTAGTGAACTGGAAAGTGTGAGCCAAATTGCCCGGGAAGAGAAAAAACTACGAGAAGACACCGAAAAACGCTTAGCCATTTCCGAAGCAGAACGTGAACGTGCAATACGCTCAAAAAAATCCCATCATGAACTTTTGGTTGAAAGCAAAGAAAAATGCTCAAATCTAGAAAATACCATTCAAAATCTCAAAACAGAAATAAAATCACTTGAAGCTGAAAATAACGATTTGATTGGAAAACTAGAAACATCTCAGAATCTGCTTGCCGATGTCCAACACAAATACAATATGGTGGAAAAAAATTTAAACTCAAACAACGATCGCAACATCGAATTGAAACTCAAGCACGCCGACGAACGACATCGCGCAGAAATGGCAATGATACAAGCTCAATTAGATAGCATGAATAATAAGCTCGACAAAAGGACCCATGAACTGGAAAACCTGAATTCTCGTTATAAATCTCTGCAACACAGCCATGAAACGTTGCTTATTGAAAAATCTTCAAAAATAAACGAGTTGGCCAGGGCGCTGGCTGAAGCTCAAAAACAATGTGAAGAATTAATGTGCAAGCATGATTACTCCCAGGAAAATGTTCGTTTACAGCGTCTAGTAGCTGACTTACAATTGCAAATACAAAACATGGAAGAAACAATCAATAAGCTCCGGTCTCATTTAGAAAAAACCACTGCCGATTTGGATGCTATGGACAGCGTATTCCAACAAAATAACGATGATAGTTTTAGGCGCCTAAGTCAGACACAAGGCAGAGTTGTGGGAAGCACTCCAATGTCAGGTTTAGAACGAGCAAATAATTTTAAAGAAGAACTACGCCGTGCAATGTCAAATCTGAAGAGTAAACGAGAAGAAATTCACAAAATGCAACAGTCAATGGATCGAAAAGATCATGAGATAAAAACCCTTAAAGATGAAGAAAATAAAGCTCTAGTTAGAATAACTACTTGTGAAGAAGAGAATGCAAGACTGAAAAACAAACTAAAATTGATCGCAGAGGAATTAGATGAGCTACGTGTAAAAACGGCCGACGATGAAAAGAATACACAGCAAACAGAGATTCTTGAAGAATTAAGGCGTTTAAAAAATGAAAATGAAGATTTGCAAAATAAACTGCAAAGTAATAAACAATTAAAGTTGAGTAAAGAAGAAGCAGAGAAAGAAAGAGCGAATATGGCAGCTGAACTAAAAATACTCAATTCAAGAGTCGAAGATTTGCAGGTTGATTTGGAGGAACTAAAACAAGAGCGCGATAGCTTGAGAGCTAACTACAAGCAAAGTGAAAAACTTCAATCCGATATTGAGAGATTAAAATTCCGTCTTGAAGACTCGCAAAAGGAATGTGATCGTTTGAAGAATTTGTATGTTGAAATATCGAATGAAAAAGAAGCTATAGCGATTGAACTAAAGAATCTGCGAAAGAGTGATTTCTGCAAAGAGTTATTGGAACAAAAGGAGCATTGTGCGAGTCTTAATAAAGCTTTACACTTAGCTGAAATAAAATGCTCTGAACTGGTAAAGATACTGGAAACGCAACAGATATCGTATGAAAAGGATTTATCGCATTTAAGGGAAAAATTAGAAAAAGGTGAATTGTATTGTGAAATTGGGTGTGTTCAATTACTAAATATACGTTTTTACTTTTAGAAAAAGCAGAACATTCTCATTTAGCTTTAACAAAAACTACAACCAACTGTGCAAAGTGCATCGAATATGTGGCGGACTGTACAAAGGTAATTGTTTTTAACTTTTAAAAGCTTAATTCTTGTAATTTTAAGAAACTTTAACTGCTTTAAAAATAGGCAGTCATTTAAAACGCCGGCTAAGATGGAGTAGGTAAGGTGATTGCTTAGTAATCTAGACATTCAAGATTCATCATCATCATTGCAAGAACAGGTATCCGGTATGGGCTTCATCCAAGAAGGTCTTTCATACATCTCTATTGCCGGGCCACGCCATCCAATTTTCCAACTTAAGTTCTGGTGGTCAACGGCTTCCTTCTAACGAAAGCGGGGTCTACTTCTACACTTCTCGCAGACGCAGCCACCATGTCACAAAGTAAAAGACCCCCATAAAAATCTTTATCAGCACATAAGGGGTTTATTTTCAATATTGAATTTAGAATATTCGTAAGATTTGGTTTTTCATTTATGTTTGTTTTTCTCAATGGTGGGTAATTTTCGCGTCAATTACAGCAACATCCGGGGGCTTAGAAAGAATTTATATGCAGCACACGTCCACACTGCGAAATACAGGCCAGCTGTTTTGGCACTGAGTGAAACCCAAATAGGTGAAAATTCTGATCCTTTGGAATTCATCCTACATAGGTACAGTTTAGTGGCATTATTTTTTCCCTACCACGGTTTAGCTGTATACGTCAGGAATGCCTGCTTACCATTTTCTTCCACAATATGGTCAATGTGTAAACACACTGAAATCGTTATTATGGGTGATTTCAATGTTTATAATTCTACGTGGCTTCGCTAATCTGGCCAGACCACACCCGAAAGAAGGTATACCGAGTTCTTCGCAGAGCTAAACAACTTGACGCAGCTTGTTGACAAGCCAACAAGAATACCTGACATTGCAGATAACTCCGCATACATCTTGGACTTGTTTCTTACATCTCATCCTGATAAGTATACCATCAATGTACTATCGCCCCTAGGAACGTTGGACCGCTGTATCATATCGGCAAATTTCTTGTGCTCCATCTTAAAAGTTAAAGAAAACATCCCAAAAAGAACTGTATGGCGTTACGAGAAAGCCAACTGGGAAGGTTTAAACTATTTTTTTAATAGCTTTAATTGGTCACTATGCTTCCTCGGTAGTAACGTAGATTATAGAGCCGATATGATTACAAATATTATTCTCCTTTGAATGAGAAAATGTATTCCAAATAGGCTCAAAAATATCAAACCAAGGTAAATTCTTGGTTTGACTGAAATTGTAAAGAGGCTATCAGGGTGAGAGAAGTAAGTTTCCGATAAAAGCCAACCCTTCTGAGGAAAATCGGACGAAGTTTAAACAAGCTAAAAAGACCTGGAAGGCTCTTATTCAGAGAACAAAATTTTTAACACGAACAAATTTTAAGGCAACAAATGTTAATACACGTCCTAAAATAAGTAAACATTTTTGGTAAAAAAACACATAACTCCAATTCGTCTTCGGTTCCGACGCTTGTCCATAATGACAATTCTGTGAAAGCTGATTTATTTGCAACAAGCTGCAAACAGCTAATTCTACGTTGCCTCAGTGTGATATGGCTTCTCCTGTACTTGAAAAATGGTTTTATGGGACACATATTTTCGCGCTCGTACAGTTTCAAATTCTTAAGGATCTCGTTATTCATAAATCCGCTGGCCCGGATAGTATATCCCCTATAGTTCTGAAGAGGTGCAATTGCACTTACATCCTTTCTTTCCAAGGTCATGAAAACGCTGATAAACTATCAGGTTAAGAAATATCTCGAGACACGGAAACTTCTTAATGAACGGCAATACCGTTTTCGTAGCAACAGGTCCACTGGTAATATGATGGTATATCTCACCGACCAGTGGAATCAATCTTTACATCGTTTTGGAGAAAATAAGATTATTGCACTTAATATTTCAAAAGCATTTGATAGAGTTTGACATCCTTTCGGAACGTTCAATTCGCGTTGTTTTGGATGGCGTCCTGCTGATAGTCACAAAATAAATGTTTATGTGCCTCAAGGCTCTGTTCCGTTTTCGACACTCTTCCTTATTTTTATCAATGATCTTTTGTCTAAGACTTTTGATCCATTAAATTGTTTTGCTGATGACAGTACCCTGAGCTTCTCATACTTGTTTCCACATTCACTTCTCCGTTCTTCGGATGTGGAACTGCGACGGCAACGTATGAATATTTCATTAAATTCCGATCTGGCCAGCATTGTTCAATGGGAAATATTAATCGTATGGAATAAAGCATAACCTACCCCCCATGCCACCATTCATGAGTGTGAGTGGTACTTGCATCGATGAAACTGAACTGGTTTGCGTTCTAGGCATGTGTACCACAAACCACCTTCTGTGGAATGAACACATATATGACATCGCCAAAAATACTGCGAAATGTTTTGGTTTTCGTTGCGAGAAATACTTCTCCCCGTTAGATCTGGCTACTATTTATAAGGCGTACATTCGCCGAAGCTTGAGTATAATTCCCATATTTGGGCTCACTTGCGTTTTCTGGATAGAATCCAGAAAAATGCATTGAAAATGATAGAGGGTAAGGACATAACAAAAACATTTGTTTCACTATAACACGTGTGCCCCGTGGCTTAGTGGTTCGCCACCTTCTTTTCCGGAGTACTGCCTCTTGCAAGGAAATGACAAAACCTAGAGAGTATAAGTCACTAGGCCTTGGCTTATTAAGGAGCTGTCGCGCCAATAAATTTATTTATTTCTTTATTTAAGAACATCATCGAATTGTTCCCTATCTCTCTTTGTTCCCTATCTCTCTTTATTCTATTGCTTTTTTTATTGTTCCCTGTCTCTCTTTATTCTATTGCTTTTTTTTCCAGCGAAATAGCCAGTTGCATTCCTCCCTTTAAAAGTTTTCCCCGTAATGCTCGTAACACTAGGAATGCTCAGATTCACCCTTCAGCCTAATTTCGGACGCACTGTTAAGTATAGAGACTCATTCCTTAGTCGCACTACCAATGTGCATTGGAACCTCCTCTCATTTTCTATCCAATTTTCCTAAACGCTCGCACTGTATTAATACATGATAAGGGTAGTAACAACACCTTGAGTGCGCGCCGATTATATAAAAAAAAAAATTGGTTGCAACCTAAGGTTTTGTGCCGTTTGCTGACACTAATAGCGAGTTTCATTCAAATTTCAAAGATTTGATCTGAAAATCAAGATTTGCTCTTTTCAATGAAACTTGTTTCATCATTTAATCCTAGTATTGGTCATTCACTGACGAGCATACACAGTATTTGATATCACACACAAAAATACCAGGCATGTACTGTATATATATTTAAAATGCCATATTTGTATTTTCTCACTTCAAAAACACCTTTATTTGTTATTTTGTATATTTAATGGATATTTGTTAATTTTTTGACTAAGCAAGGGCTGGCACAAGTTCACAACAAACAACAAAAATAACAAAATATTTTCCATTTGACGTTTGACCGAAAGACTATTTACATGTATGTGTGCATTCAGATCAAATCTGCCACCCCATCAGAGATCAAATCTTTTGTGTTGAGATTTGATCTAGATTTGCTCTTTTTCTTGCAATGAAACTCTCAAAACTGAAAAAGATCAAATCTTTTGACAGAAAGAGCAAATCTTTTCTTCAATGAAACTCGCTATAAATAAGCGAGTACTGTACAAAGTTGTGTCAATTTATTTGGGATGCCGAAACCTCTCATGGCCTTATAAAGTTCTACTCTGGCAATACAATCGTAGGTGGTTTTAAGTCTACAAAAAGATGGTATGCTTGAATGTTAATTGGCTACCGAGCTCTTGTTCTTTGTGAGCCGATTAATCGCCTTTGTATCTTTTCAAAGCAGCATGAGGTCTATCTCTTGAAGTGATGTAGTCCCCTCTTCTTTCGTGAGCTGACCATTCAAGAATTCATTAAAATACACTTCTCATCGCTTCTTAATGACTTCAGGATCGGTGATCAGATTTCCCTCTCTGTCCTTATAGTTACAATGTGCATCGTGGTGTATATTGCGACTATTTCTTTATGTTTCACAAGCAATGTTTCTCTATCAGGCTCCTTTTTTTATCGGTGAAGTCTTTTCTCTGATCGCTGAGGTCGGTGTATACATCTTCGCGTGCCCGCGTTCATTCTTTCTAGATTTGGTATCATTTAATTTAATAGCCGCCGTGATTCTCAAACTACTAAACCAAAAATCCTATATTTCTACTCTTCTCAACAAGTGTCGTTAAACATCAAATGGAATTTTACATGCACAAACTTAAAATACCACCACCCTGATTAATAATATTGACCTTAATAAACAATTACAAATAATAACGAAAACACACAAAAATGGTAATAACAACACTTTTATTTAATGCTTTGTTATAGCTAGAAATTCAAATTCTGAAACTTACAAACCAGTGCTCAACCTATCAAAAAGAAATTGGCGAACTGAATTGTGAACTCAATGAAGCAAAAACCCATATCGCTGATTTGTCAGATAAGATTATTCTTATCGATGAGAGAGAAAAACTGATTGTAGAACTCAAAGCAAAAGCTCAACAATTTGAAGAATACATTAAAACTCAAAGTAGTTCTGGAGCATCATCTCTAAAGCAAACAGTGTCTGAGGAAAAAAATGTCGAAACATCACCAGAACTGGAATCGAGATTCAACAGACGTCAGCTGGAGTCGAAAATTCGCGAAGAAATGGCAAAAATATTTGCAACCGAAATAAAAAATAACGAACAACGTTACAAAGCGAAAATAACACAACTGGAAGAGGAATTGTTTAGTCTGCGAAGAGACATGCAAAAAATTAACATGGAACTGATACAACGTCAAAATGAAGTTCAAGTACTGAAACATGCAATTCTCGGCGAACGTGAAAAAACTGAAGAAATAATTTCAAACAAAGATAAGGAATACAATCAGTTGTTTCAAAAACAAAATTTAATTTTACACAAAAGCCGTGATGAGATCAAATTGAAATCACAAAGAATCAGTGAACTTCTTCGGGAGCTTGATGAGAGAAATTCGCAAATAGAAGCTGAACGGCAATCAATGAAAGCCGTTATGACTCAATGGGAGGAGCAACGTAGAAAGAGTGACAATATCAAGGACGAGTGGGAGAAAAAAATAGATGAAATGACAAAAACTCATGAATCTGCAATTGCATCATGGCAGTCAAAGTACAATTCCGCAAAAAAGACTGCAGTTAATTATAAGGTAAATTAAAAAAAAAAATAATGATTTTTATATTTAAAAGAAGTATAAACATTTGAATTTTAATTTAAGCGTTATGCTGAAGATAAAGAAAATCATATGATTCAGGAATACCATCGAATCAAATCCGAATATGATGCATCGCTGGCAAAGTTGGAAAATCGCATGAAGGAAGCTTTTGAAAAGAAAAACAGAGAGGTATATTAATTTTTTCCTGGTCTAATATTTTTTTATTATATTTTATTTTCATAGATGAAAGATGCCATAGCTGAAATTGAGAGAAAAAATGCACATATAAAAATAACTAATTCCGATGCATTGGCAGATGGAATTTTTATATCGTGATAAATTCATAGGAAAATAATTTTTTTAGTTTAAATAGAAATTTAGTTTTAATAATCCATGCATGTGCACTTATTTTTACTACACAAAATATTTTTTTATTTTTTCGTTAAACAAAAGAGCGATTTGGTCTCTGTTTTTTTATTATTATAATAAAAGTTACAAGAAATAAAATTATATATAAAGCAACATTGAAATAATCAAAATATAGGTTAAAGAGTAAGCTGTTGGATTTCAGAAAACTTTGTGTACAAAATTATAGGTAGTTATCTAAATATCAAACTAATCGTTTTAAAAAAAAATTGTAATAATAATATTAGTTATATATCAAGGAACACATATACTGCTGTCCTCGGAATAAGAAACAAAAATAATTTATTTATTTATAATATTAGATTTTTGTAAGCACCACTGCGTTTTGTTCTACGCCGCTAAACGGTTGAACGATTGAAAATCAGTAGACTGAAAAATGAAAATGACGTTAAAACAAGAATCAGCAAAGCCAATGTTTTTCTACAAAAATAAAAAAAAATATAACATCAATTGCTATTCGCTTGAAACGTAAAGAATTAGCTTTTAGAACATGGTCTTCGTGGATGCATTACACGACGGAAACCATTCCTTTCCAAAAAAAATCTCAACAGGCGGTTTAATTTTTTATAAGCGGTGCTTATTAATCATTGTGATTTTGTTAAAATATACTTTGGAGTAATGAATCTAAAGTCAGTAAGTTTGGTTCGCACGTAAAGCTTTCTTCAGACGTTCTCATATCATTGAATTGGATCAGAAATACATTTTGAAGACCTAATCGCATGTATGGTTTGAAGTGTATTTCCTCGACATTGATCGAAAACTTGCGGACAGATCGTATTAAAAGCGATACAACAATTTCGACCATCTTCGCTTTTGGGTATTCTCAAATGCGAACGGAGCGAAAATTATCATTCCAATTTTCCCATACTTATTTCCACTTTTTCCACTGTGCCTCATTTTTTTCCAGTCTGATTCTCAATTTTTCCACTATGACACAATTTTTCCATTCTCATTTCCAATTTACCAATTATTTTTCCTAACATTTGACAGCAGATTTTCCCTAAGAATCAGCTATTTCCAAATATTTGGCATATTTTGGTAATCGTTTTTATTTAATTTGCTTTGTGAAAAACAATTTAAAATATTATTCTGGAAATATGCAGTGTTCCTTTACTTTATCAAGTTTCTTGAAGCTGTCGAATGTTACAAAACACTTAATCTTGTTCCCTAACACGACGAGAGAGTGAAAGACTTCCCCTAAAGTGAGAGAGTTACATAAATCTGCCCAAGAAATTTCTTTGGGCACTTTGTAGCAGCTAAAAATTTGCCGTCATAAACAACTGTTTTGCATTTCAGTTTGAATTCAAATTGATACTGTTTTCATTCCTTTCTACTAAATTTTGCTAATCAATAAATTTAGGCAAATGTAGCAATCCAAAGGCAGTACATTAAGCATTGAATGTTGATTAATGACCTTATAACGAATGTAAACAATTTAATATGCATTAAAATTACTAATTAGACCTTTTATACAATTTCGATTTTGATTTATTTCGGTATTAAATTTGACGTTTCTGTCATATGCAGTTGTATTTTAAATGCTGAACGAGAAGAAGCAACACAAAGTGAAGAAGACGTTAGAGAATTGAGAATACAGAGAAAGCTAATCCGATTCCACTCGATGTTTCCCAGAAGAATTAGAATTTCTTTTTTTTATGTTAATGTATTCACAAATCTCTTAATCTAGGTTTGAAAATTATTCCGGTTATCCAAAGAAACATTTTGTTATGTGTTGAATGTAGTGAGGGATAATTCTAAGCCGCAAAATAGTAGCACCTTGACTCCAATTTTAGAGCTTGCTGCTAGTCTTTGTTGGTTAGGACTTCCATATTGGCATGCCTCAAAGCACAGTCTCGAAAATAATGAGCGAAACGCTGGATGTTTTGGAGAGCAATATGTGTGCAATAGATAACTTTTGAAGTGACAGAAATTGAATTGAATTTGAAATTGAAACAAATAATGTCAAAAAGACATCGTCTCTATGCAAAAATTGGAATGACAGTTGGAAAGTGCTTTCGCTTTCCATTTGTAGATAAATGGTAAAGCGCTTCGCTTTTGAGAATACGAACATTCAATTCCGCCGCCCAAAGCGATCAGCCTCGCTTTCTGGAATAACATTAAGTCCTCGAGAAAGTTGAAGAAAAAAACGTTTTTGCATTAGGAACTGTTTAATTTTTTTTCACCAAAATAACTTCATTTTTTCATAAAAAATCTTAGAGTTGTTTTGAGAAAAACAATCTTTGACTTAACGGTTATATTGCAGGAACCCTCGTACCGTTAATGTTTGAGCTACAAAAAAATGAAAAAAAATCTTTAGCAGAAGCATGAGTATAGTTTTTGTTTAATTAATGCTATTTGCTTGATTAATTAAAACAAATTGTTTGTTTAAATAATTCTATTATTTTTCTCAAAAAAAATAATAATAATAAATATATATTTAAAGGTGTTGTACAACCGTTCTTATGACATTCGTTGAAAAAAGCAATTCCGTTTTTGACATGCAGACCTGTTATAATAAATATGTTTTTATTTAAAACATTAATACAGTTAAACTTAAGAGTATACAATTTAACAAAAGTACATAGTTAACTTTTCTTTGTTTAATTAAAAAAAAAACGTCTTTGTTAGTAGAAAACTTCAAGTCTGCCACCATCTCATCTTCAAATTAATAAGTTCCATTGTGAATAAGTCAACTTAAAAGAAAATACTTAGTAGATGTTTTTGACTCTATTGCTATGCTATTTCAAAGAAGCAGAAAATTTAATCCAACACTCCTTTAGCTTTTTCATAAAAACATCGATTTCATTCCTTGTTATGCCCAAAGCCGCCGCAACTGTTATATATGGCACCTGTGACTTTGAAAAGTGGCTTCCCCAACCTAATGTAGAAAATTTATTTAAAAAAAAGTTAAAACGAGTAGCAGGAGAAATGATCTTACCGATAAAGCTATATCCATCTATTGATTTGAGTTCCAAAGTGGTAATAACTCGAACTCCTGAAACACCTCTAGTATACAACATCGATCCGAACTTTGTCAAGCATCCTAGAGTGCTAAATGTGTTCAAAGTCATTGCCATAGAGATAGGATTTCCTTTCGTCAAAAGCATACTTTCGGAATGTTTATATGCAAATTCAGTCATTCTTGAGTGCAAATATTCGAAGCAGCTCAAGCGGTTAGTTCTATATTCCAAGTAACCGGATCTTCCAAGATATAATAATGTCATCAGAACATCCAATGATGCAACAGATGATGCTCTGCCTGCAAAGATTTTCAGATACAAGAAAATTAAGCAGTTAATTTCTATTTTTCATACCCGCATATGTCTGGGCAACTGAACGTACAGTCTCTTCACTGAATCCAGCTACTATTGCTCCTCCCACAGGAACCATCAGATTTTTATCGGTACTCTGGACGAATAAATCAATCCGCCCAGACTTTTTACCTTGCTCTAGCTGATGAGTTAGGTAAGTGCTTTGTAAGCCATAGGCATTGTTTACCAAGTGCGAAATGTTAAATTCCTTCGCCAGTTGGGATAACCCAACTATGTTATCACAGTTGCGAGGAGCAAAACAGCTCGTAGTAGAGAAAATGCATAGAATTGTTTCGGGTTCTAGTTTTCGTATTTCCGTTTCGAAAGCTTTTAAGTCTGTTTGCAGACCATCCG
The DNA here is from genome assembly GCA_963971375.1 of Platycheirus rosarum. Classification (NCBI taxonomy): domain Eukaryota; kingdom Metazoa; phylum Arthropoda; class Insecta; order Diptera; family Syrphidae; genus Platycheirus; species Platycheirus rosarum. The sequence continues at coordinate 42,926,983 of OZ020509.1, forward strand.
GACCATCAATTACGTCTATGGTGACCGGTTGTAGCCCTGCACTGGTTATGCATTTAAAACAGGATTTCTGGTCGATTCTAGACCAGAGAACATATTTTGCTTTGGGATTTTGTTTCTTCATAGTTAGAAGACATAGGTTAAGAGTCATACCAGTGGCCATTGGACAGATGAAACAAAATTTTGCGCTTCGTACACCTAAGCAGTGGATAAGATCTAAGACCAAGCTATTTGTAAGGTTAGACATTAGAGTCGAGCCGGCTGCTTTAGGTTGAGGCTCCAACAGATCACCCGAACGTCCGACACCATGACCGAAGTTGTAATGTCGTTTGGCAACGAGACCTTAGAAATAAGGTTTACTATAAAATGTAGGTTAGAATTTGTATTTGTATGTACATACTGCAAGCTATTCTAGCTTCCCGCTCACCCAGTCCGATTTTGCTGTTAAAATTGTTGCTGTCAAGCGAAGCTAGGTATTGGATAAAGCTTTCAATGGCAGATTCACTCCATCCCTTGTCAGGCAATTTTCGCTATGAATTAAATAGTTTAGTAACTTTTTAAATGAGTAGTCTAGTCTTGTGATCTGTGCTTGGAAGTAACTCACCGTTTCGAGTAAAATTCGCCTTGATTGCTCCGAAGATTTATTTGCAGTAACAGCGAGATTTAGGTAATTTCTGGGGACTAGTTTTTCAACATTTAAAAGACTACTAATGTCCATAATTTTAAGTATGGTGAAGCAAATGTTATTATTTTTACGTCTGTAAAGTAATGTTTATGTGAAATTGAAAATGATAATACGGTGTTTTTGTGTTTATCAAAAAATGACAGCTTCTAAAAAGCGATTATAACAACCAGTTGCATATGTTCCGCTGTCTTATTATTAGTGTTGTTCAACTTCAGCACTGTGATACTCTAGTCTACACTCAAAACGCAGTGAAACAATTTAGCTAAAGCGCGAACCAGAACCAGAACCGTCAACACGTCAACAGCAAACAGCACGCTGACCAGCAAAATAAATTGAAACACATTGCTACCAGCACCAGCATCGTCTTCTTACTTCTGTTTGACACTTTGTGTCATAAAAAAGTATACGAAGTTTACTTTTGCCCCTGAATTTCACTTGCTCAAAGTTGGTAGCAATGGAACAGCAACAGCAAATTTAGGACTTTGGTCTAACGACGCTGGTGACGTTCTGGTGTTGGTCTAATCTAATTTGAGCCATTGAAATACATTGGTTCTAAATTAAAGGCGGCCGTTGTTGCTGGTGCTGTTGCTGGTTCAATCTGTTTCACGCATAACACTTTTTTTTAACCAAATCCATATTTTTCACTGTGATCGACTGTGGGGTTAGAAATCAAAGCCGTCAACATTCAAATTTGCTATTGGTAGAAGTTAAAATTAATTCTGCTTGATGTTCTTCTATCGGCAATTTCAAGTTTGGACTTTAAACTGAAGTTCAAAAATAAAACTGAACGCATGTGTTAGCTTTAGGCTAAACTCATTTGGTTATATCACAGTACACATATCTAAGGTAATATCATTAAATTTTTATTTTAGCAATGTTCTGAGCATCAAATCAAGAAAAAAAGGCGGCCGTCAGAGACTTGTTTATATGTGGTGAATAATAAAATAAAGTATTTGTATTAATTAATTTATAAAAAAAGCTTTTTGATAAACAAGAAAATAAGAAAAATATAAAACAAATGTGAGGTGTGCAGTTTTGTTCAAACATTTTTTTGATGTAGGTCACTAACAACCACCATTTTTAATACAAAGTGACAGATCAGATTTTGACAACCTGCGCAATATATTACCTTATTTATGTGTACTGTGTGGACGAATTATATATGGACTGCTAGTCTAATGTCAGCTTCATAACATAATTATTGTCAAAAAAATGTCGCCGAAATTGAGATTGCGATGCCACTTCAGGAAAAAATAACTACTTTAAATGTTGACACCTCGCGACATCTGTATTTAAAAATTCATGCGAGTACTATAGAGAAAGTAATAATTTTCTTTTAATATTTTAACTATGTATCTTTAAGGCACAACGCCTTAGCCTTTTAGAATTCAACCAAATGTTGCACGACAATTAAGACGATCAAAACCATAGAGTAACTATACTATAATAATATATATATATAATATAATATATTTACTCTATGATCAAAACGTAATTATGAATGGGTTTTGATTTGACGTTTGACGTTTCTAATTTGATTTTGTTACGATTCGTAACTATTTGACGTAAGAACATCGTTCCAAAATTCAATGTTGAAGTGCCAAATAGTTACGATTTTAAACTATTTTCAACTCATGTCCATGATATAAATTGAAATCTGTCAAAGTCAAAGTTCGCTTGGATTTGAAATCAAAATTCAAGATTTAAACATTTTTTGTTTTAGTAGTGTTTAAAAATTAAAATGGATTTAGAATGATTAAAAACATGATCGTATGCATCAATAATGCAAATAAAATTATTTTCGATGGAAAAACCTGTATTTAATGAAGTATTCATTTGCAAAAGAATGATGATTTTTTTAATACATTTGTTTGACAGATTAACAATGTCTAACAACAAATCGTTCCAAAATGAAATCGTAATAATCCCAACATAACAACTAAAATCAAACGTAATTAATAAAAGAACACCCTTCTTTGGTTTCTGTGTTGTGGCGTATAATTACGTTGATTGAATAATGTAAGTTTTTTTACTAAACAAAACCCTCCCTTTATTCCTAACAATATACATACATGTGTTTTTTTTTTTATTTAAGAGCAGGGTTGTAAGCAACATAAAGATCGGTAGTGTTGATGAGGGAAACCCCAGAAGTAGCCAAAAAATAAGATTCCTCAGAACTGCCTTCAAACAACATTTTTGCAGAAGAAATTTCATTTTTAAATTCTGGCTTTCTAATAAAAAAAACTGCAAATAACTTTTTACATTTTATTATAATTTAATCAAAGCTTTTGGTAAATGATCATGATCACTATAATGTTTTTTTATAATTATTTATATATATAATTTTGTTGATATTATCAAAAATTATCTGAAACTGAATTAAAGTACTCAGCTCAGCAACCCTGGACGAAACACATAAAACTGACATGTTTTGGAAACACAATCAAAACCAATTGTTAGTATTAACTCGGATTTTTTGTAATAAATTTGATTTATTTGAGATTCTAAAAAAAAATATATTTATAAATCTACAGAATCTACCTTCAAACTCAGAAAACTCGGGATCTTAAAACTTAGAAATTCAGATCGAATACCATATTGTACCCAATTTCATGCTGACAGACTTTTTTTTGGAGGCAAGAAAAGCACGTACAATCTGCGCCTAAGAAGCGAAACGTTTTTCCTTTTATGAATAATTATCTGTTTCATATACATACTATTGAGCGAGATGAAAATGAAGGGCGTAAAAAACTTATGGCACTCTCTTGCGTAAAAAACTTATGGCACTCTCTTCAAGAAAGGCAACTTCCAAAGGACAATATCAATGCGACAAGGAAACAAAGTGGTAGAATGATGAAGCAACGGTTGTGATAACTAGGAAAAAAATTCCTTCAAACTTCAAATTGAGGTCCTTTTCCTCTTGCATGCGTCATCTAATTCTCAGTCTTCCTCTACTACGCCGTCTCTTTGGGCAGGGGTAGAATCGAACATTTTCCTCAGTTCGACTATTAATCTTTTAACTAGGTCAGTGTCACTGTACAGCCCGTAGTCCGTACCCTCGTTGCATCCCCGTCTCCACTCACGGTTAATGCAAAGCGGCCTCATCCACTTTTGACAATGTCCATGCGTCTGCACAATACAGCAGCACTGGGATGATGAGGGTCTTTAGTTGCACGAGAGCGAGATCTTTGCTACTCAATTTATTTTTTAGCCCAAAGAATCAGCTATTATATTATTAAGAGTTATTATTCGTTTGATCGCAGCGCTGGTGTTGTTCTCTAACTTGATAGTGGAGCCAAGGTAGACGAAGTCCCTAACTACTCAATATACTCAATTTATAGGTGTCTCGTGATACGGAGAGCATGTATAAGAAGCTGGAAGAAATATCAGTGGCTACTGATGTTGTCCAGGATATTCAGAAACTGCGACACGCCAACATGAATAAGGTGCAAATATTTTCAGGACTAGGAGATCCATTCACCAAAATTCATTAAAAGTGATCAAAGGGGAAAATTATTGTTTCCTAGCCAACTTCCTACAGCTGTACTCAACACTAAAGATGCCCCCATAACATAGTTGACGAAGTTAGTGCGCGGTGAAATAATCCAAAAAGAAAAGAAAACAGTTGAGCGAGTTGGAAGGGAGGTACCATCAGAGTTATTGAAAAAGATGATAGATATCCAGTTCCAGTCTAGATGCCTCATGATTATCTGTTCAAAACTCAACTCTGCTCAAATGCCTAATCAATGGAAGGAAGGGTATGCAAGAAACTGGATATCATCTACCCATCAATCATAACAAAGATAAGCAGAAGAACAACAAAAAAGAAGAAGAAAAAGGTGAAGAAGAAGAAGACGAAGAAGAACAAGAACAAGAAGCAAGGAGGAAAAGAAGAACAAGAAGAAGCAAAGAAAAAGACGGCGAAGATATGTATTCACTCAACAGGCAAATAGTATTGTCAATGGCACTAACAACATTTTAATAACAGACACCTATTATGATAAATTAATGAGCCAAAGAAAGTATAAATAGAATAGTTTATTTTTAAATTAAAAAACGGACCGTCCCAAGTTAAAACGTAGGTACACATATGATCTAGTAAATTTATGGGTATAGTATAACAAAACAAACAATTTCACAATAGAATAGTTTTTGTTTTCCAATCATCACCGATGATCTATATTATAAGTAACCTTCTTTTATAGATGACAGTTGTTTCTTGAGTAATAAAATCGAAACCTATTCAATCCATGCTTAAAAGATTTTGTTGAAGAACTCGTATTGGATGGACTTAAACCGAACGGGAACAATGATTACACGTTAAATCCAAATAATAAATCAACAAGACCTTCCTTTCAATCCTTAAAGTTACCAAAGTATAATAGGCACGCTACATAGATCCTTTGTGATCCTCTCCATATATATTTTTATAGTTATACCTACCTTCCCCCAAAAAAAAAAAAAAACAACAAATCAAGACTACTACTACTATTGAGTTAGGAGTCCTTATACGGGCCAACATTTATGAAGGGAATATAGGTGCAGTTCTTTCCAATCCAGATGGACTTTCGCACGTGCCAATAGCTACAGCAACAGAGTGTCCTGCGTCCGATACAATAATATCTTTTTGAATTTCGCTCGTTTGACGTGCAAATAAATACGAACACGACCAAGGTGCACCCTACTTTACCGAGGACAAAAGGTGTTTCCATTGCGAGGCTTTGTCGTCCGAAGGATATGTATTCCTTTTTTTTATTGCGTATTTATATGCAACACATAATTCCATGTCCTTACGTGAGTTTCTTGGCATTTTCTTGTTCAATAAATCGAGGATCAACAAGAAAACGCGAAGTTTCAAACATCTGCTGAATAATTTCGGGTAACACATACAATGGGCGTATGACGTATGGCTATAATGGAACAACTTTCTTGCCTCCTGGTCCTGGGTTCTGACAGGATAAAGTTGAAGAAAAGGACATCGTTGATCGTCAAACCGCTTGTATGCTAAACAACAGAAGACTTATAACGCTTGCCAAGAACAGAGCCTAAGAACACGCACGGTTGGGATGGGATTTTGTGTCACCTGGTGCGATCGTCGAATAGAAAGATGAATCACGTAGGTATTATAAATCTCAATTTAAAATTTTTCCATTTGTCAGAGAAAATCGAATAGGGTTCTAGGTATATAGGTTCTTGTTGACAGGAGAAATATGTAGTGTAGGTATGTATACAGGAAGGCATAGAAAATAAGGTACAAATATTGGCAGTATTAGATTTAGAAAAGCTTATAAAAACAGTTATATCACCATGTGTTGGACAATGAAGAAGGGATTTGGACACTATTGTAGAAAAAGAATGAAGGATCCTAGGGTGATTTTGATTATGATTAAAAATCATTTTTTTGATGAATTGTATAATTATAGAAAATATGGATCCCTAAGAAAGTTATGTAAGAATCGATAAGCAAAATGCGCAGTTGTACGGCTTAAACATAAGCTATTTTATTATTTTATTCGCGAAGAGCGACTGACTTCAAAGGTCTTTTATTTTTTACGGCAGTAAAGGACATGACTCCTGGCAATATTTGCTCTGAAAAGTTTTAAGGAGAAGCTGGAGTAAATTACTGCGGATTCGCAGAACAAATGTTCAGGAAAAAGCAAAACTGTGACGCATGCTCTCAAACATAAGTTTTATGTCAAAAAAGAGGCAAAAGAGAACAAACCTTGTTAATAGAACAAAGAGCATAGTCAATCACCATATAATTTCATAGTTCGGAAACTTACAAGTTTCGTTGATACTTTTCAAAGGCAATGAGGATTAAAGCAGTGTAATATGATGAAAGAAGAAGAAAACAGCTTGAAGTCTATATGGTAAAAACTAAAGGGCATAAGGAAGCAATTTTAAAATTTCTGTTGATCATCATGGATGCAATAAGAGATTCGAACAAAACATAGGCACTGAGATCGGGTTATAAATTAAATAAGGTTAATGTGCCGTCACACTATGAAAGGAAAGTGCTTTCAGAGAGCGAAAAGTTTTCTGAAAGAAAAACTTTCATAGTGTAACGACCATAAAAAGTACATACCTACTTTCTTGGAAGGTTTTTCTTATTTACAATGTTTGAATAGTTCATGAAAACTTTTCAAGAAAGCAAATCATTTTCTGAAACTGTTTGTGAAAGGTTTTCGCTTTCTTGAAAGCAAATGATGTTTTTCACTCTAAATTGGTCGTCTGACCCGCCCCAACAAACAATGCAGTAACAAAATATTTGCATCACCAACCGGTGTACCAATTCTATAGAATGTCAGTTTATTTAGGAACTCTGTTCGTGTCAGCTATTTGTAGTGCGTATTCCGTTCCGTATGTACTCATACGACAGATAGGATTTTTGTAATCGTTTCAGGATTGTGTTGTTTAGTTTTGAACTTCTGCATATCAAAATAGTGGGAATGAAACAAAACAAAAAATTTGATTTTCTCGAAAAACGGCTCTAACGATTTTGATAAAACTTTCAGAGTTTCTTTCAGTTAGAATGAATTTTTCGAAATTTGTTCTATAACGGTATCTCTCAAAGAACCGGTTTTTTCAAATGCACACAAGATGTCATTTATAATTCAATTAATATTGCATTTTAAAATTTTCAAAAACTGTTTTTTTTTCGAAATATTTTGAAAACAGGTTGATTGAAAAGGAGGATGAAAAACTGTGACGTGTACTACGGTGATTGCGCAAGAAGATCACAGCGTTTATTTGGGTGCGGATTCGTCATAAGCGGTAGACTTAGGCAAGAAGTCTTGGGCTTTCGACACGTAAGTAAGCGACTTGTGACAATCCGTATCAAGGCTAAATTCGCCAACATTAGCCTAATATGCGCTCATGCCCCCACAGAGGACAAAGATGACGCCACCAAGGATGACTTCTATGAGCTCCTCGAAAAAACCTGTGAGCAATGCCCTAAATACGACGTTAAGATCGTACTAGGCGATTTTAATGCCAAAATAGGTAAAGAGGAAATCTTTGGTAGGACTGTCGGAAAACATAGCCTACACGACACAACGTCTGAAAACGGACTTAGGCTAATTGACTTCGCAGCGGCACATAACGTCACCATTGCAAGCACACGGTTTCCTCATCTCGATATACACAAAGGGACTTGGCGACACCCAGATCAAAGAACCGTCAATCAGATTGATCACGTTGCGATCGATGCAAGACACGCCTCCAGTATCTTGGATGTTCGCACCTTCCGAGCAGCTAACATCGACTCGGATCACTACCTTGTTGCAGCAAAGGTAAGAATGCGAATAACCCGAACTCCACAACAACGGAGTAATACTGTGAGGAAGTATGACGTCGGAAAGCTGCAATCGCAAGAAACCGCCAGAACCTATGCCGATCGAATATCCCGTAACCTCTCAAGAAATCCAGTACCGCCAGCATCAAGTGCCGAAGATCAGTGGCAACACTGCCAACAAGCCATCAGAGATGCCGCAACTGATGTGCTAGGTTTCACCAGACCACCACCACGAAACCTCTGGTTTGATGACGAATGCAGGCAGGCCCATGCAGCCAAACAAGAGGCATATAAAGCGACGCTGCAAAGAAAGACGAGAGCTGCTCGCGAGCTTTACGAGCAGAAAAGACGGGAAGAACACCGGCTTCTCCAAAAGAAAAAAAGAGAGCATGAGAAGCGCGCGATAGAAGATATTGAGAGATGCTACTCCAGGAACAACGTGCGGAAGTTTTACCAACAGGTAAAAAGAACATGCCAAGGAAAAAAATCCCGCACAGAAGCCTGTAGAGATAGGAATGGAAACCTCGTAGTAGAGTCACAGTCGGTGCTGAGTACATGGAAGGACCATTTCTGCAGACTGTTAAACGGCGATGAAGGCCAAAATCCCGCTGTCAGGCAGAATGAACCATTCAACATGGATGATGACAGACAAAACTTCCGTCCACCTGACCAAAATGAAGTAAGGATAGCAATATCTAAACTCAAAAACAACAAAGCTGCTGGACCCGACGGATTACCCGCCGAACTTTTTAAAGCGGCCGGAGATGACCTGGTGGAGTGCATACACCAACTCATCTCTAAAGTTTGGTCAGAAGAAAGTATGCCTGATGAATGGAACCTCAGCATCGTTTGCCCGATTCACAAGAAAGGAGACCCTCTAAACTGCGCCAACTACAGAGGAATAAGTCTCCTGAATATCGCCTACAAGATCCTCTCTGCCGTACTATGTGAACGCCTGAAACCTTTCGTCAGCAACCTGATTGGCCCCTATCAGTGTGGTTTCAGACCAGGAAAGTCCACAATCGATCAAATGTTCACGCTACGGCACTCAAGAATTCCAAATTGATACCCACCACCTCTTTATCGATTTTAAGGCCGCGTACGATAGCATTTATAGAGACGAGCTATACAGAGCCATGTCAGGTTTTGGCATTCCCACAAAACTCGTCCGACTGTGCAGGATGACGATGGAGAACTCTCGCTGCTCCGTCAAGGTTGGTTCTGACCTCACAGAAGCTTTTGACGTCAAAAAAGGATTCCGACAAGGTGATGCGCTATCGTGCGATTTCTTCAACTTAATACTTGAAAAAATTATAAGAAACTCGCAAGTCAATTGTAGTGGGACAATTTTTTTCAAGTCTGTGCAATTGCTAGCATAGCTGACGACATAGACATCATTGGCAGAACTCGGCGAGCTGTCAGTGGAACGTTTGCTAGCATTTAAGCTGAAGCGGCTAAGATGGGACTAGCAGTCAATGAGGCCAAAACGAAGTACCTGCTGTCCACAAAAAGGGACACACAACACCGGCGGATTGGACAAAACATCACAATAGACAGGTACAACTTTGAGGTAGTTAGGGACTTTGTGTACCTCGGATCCGCTATAACATCTGACAACAACATCTCGTCAGAAATAAAGCGAAGAATTACTCTTGCCAATCGCTGTTTCTATGGGCTAGGAAGGCAATTGAGTAGCAAAGCCCTCTCTCGAAAGACAAAGGAGACTCTTTATAAGACCCTAATCATCCCAGTCCTGCTCTATGGCGCCGAGGCATGGACTCTATCTAAAGCGGATGAAGATATCCTTAGTCGTTTCGAGCGTAAGATTCTTCGAAAGATTTTTGGCCCTATCTGCGTTAACGGGCTTTGGAGGAGAAGGTTCAACCAAGAACTATACGAGCTGTACAGCGACATTGACCTGGTCAAAAAAATACGCATATCACGTTTAAGATGGCTAGGTCATGTAGAGCGAATGGACAACAATGCTCCGGCTCGCAGGATCTTCGATTCCATCCCAGAGGGTAGACGCAGTCAAGGAAGACCTCGCCTTAGGTGGCGCGCTCAAGTGGAGGACGACCTCAACCAACTTGGAGTGCAAAACTGGAGGCAGCTAGCCAAAGACCGAGTTGGCTGGAGAGGCATGTTGGTTGAGGCCCAGGTTCGTCCCGAACTGTAGCGCCACCTAAGTAAGTAAGTACTTACTAAACAAAAAATTTAAATATTTTTTCTAAAAGTTTAAAAAAAACGGCAAACTGGTCAAACGATTTAAAAAAAAAATTTTTTCTTCGATAGACATTTAGTTTTCCAATTTAATTGCATACTTAGTTTTTCCGAGAAGACTCTAAAACTAATAATTATATAATAATTAATATATACAATTATACATACATACGCAGAAACTAAGCAATTATTTAGCATAACAACAAGTTCGTGCGACCAAGTCGTGCATTTTATTTATGAAACCGCCCATATGAGCAAGTACGGTGCGATCCAGTCGTGCAATTTATTTGGTTTTATTATGCGGTTTGCCTCTCCTGCAACAATAGAAACTAGCACGGGCATTTTGCGAAGAGTTGTGAGTTTGTTTCCCGTTTACACACAAAACACTTTCAGAAAAATATTTTCGCTTTCATAGTGTGCCGACTCGAAAAGTACTTTCAGAAATGTTGCTTTCTTGAAAGTGAAAACTCGCATTCAGAAAGTATTTTCCTTTCATACTGTGACTGCTTCTGAGAGTTCTTTCAAGAATTTTTTAAAATTTTCGAAACGCTTTCTGAAAGTTTTTTCCTTTCATAGTGTGACGGCACGTTAAAATAATTTAAGTTTCAAATAATTCTTTTATTAATAGTTAATAAAGGAATAGGCCTACAGGGGAACACCTGTAGGTGTTCTACTTCTTGGATGACGTGGAAAAGAATGCATGACATGAAGTAAGTAAAATCGATGAATTTTTATTAGAAGGTATACTCCAAATAGTTTAAATACAAATTTTCATTTCCAGAAAAATAAAATTTTCCATCCTATAAGTTGAAAACCTTGACACAATGCCTTATATGCTCCATTGATTATTAAATTTGTGTTTAAAATAATTTGCTTGCGTCTAACATTCTTCCAATTGTCATCCAATTTGACCATTTTAAGCATTTGAATAATCCTTACATGAAAAGAGGACATTTTAGTCTAAACTTTTGATTTTTCTTTTACTATCAGTTGAACAATAAAAAAAATAATTAAAAAAACTTTATTACTTTAAAACTAAAAAAACACTACTTGCGAGTTTATAATACTTAAACACTTATAATGTTAAACCAATCCTTTTCAAAAGAACAATTGCCAGTTTTAAGATATCAACTCCACCTCGTGAAGAAATTCATTTAGATCAATTCTATCCATTCATCTTCCCCTTTTGTATTGAAAACGTTATTCAAAATAAAGAAATTCACTACATTCTATTCATAAAAAAACAGGTACAAACTTCTTATTGATTCCCTCTAACAAATAACAAACAATCTTATGAATAATATAATGTTTCATGTTATGTATTATCACAACAATAAAATGTCCTAATCCGGAAACGAACACAAAAAGAAGTTTCGCCTCATTTTTCGGTATCCAGGTGGTCGCACAACGGACAATAATGAAAATTGCAAAATTCCTCTGAACTTGTTTTACTTTACGAATAAATTTACATATAATTTGCAAAAAAAAAGATCATTTTCAAGAACTAAAAAGGTCGTATTGCTCGGAACCATCTGCATAGTTTCGAAATACAATGACGAAAAACGGTACTTGGATTTTATGTGTATAGTCGTAAGGATCTAAGAGGATATGAAGGACTTAAGATAGAGTACACTGGTGGAAAAAAATTGTGGAACGCAAGTGAAATTTGTAGGTTTTTTCTACTTATTGTCTTTTTTTTACACTTCACTGCTCTAATCGTGCCAAAAATAATTATCACCAAAAATAATCATCACTTGTTGTTTTTGTTTTAAATCTCTAAATAATATTTAATAATTTCAATAAAATTATGGGTGTTATAACCCTTACTTTGATTTGAAACCTTAAAAAAAGTTCGAATATCAACTCTTTTGTTTATGAATATCAGTACATTAAAAGCGCTTACTTCTAAGGAAGACAAGTCCATCCTAAAGCTGATTTCAATAAAGAAGTAATGGACATAATTTTTGTGTATATTGCAAAATTTCCAGGGGATTCTCTCACACCTTTTTTCTCCGTTTAACGGTATATGATGTATTTAGCAGTAAGTGGGTACTCTAAATACAAAGTAAAAGTATAGTGTATATTTCTGTACTTTACCCACAGCGTAAAGCTTTTTGTGTTAATTTTTAAGTCGTTAGCGGACATTTTACATATCATAACATTTTATGGATAAACTGTTAACAATTCAAATTCCTTTCTAAGTCTCTCCAAATGGGATCATAATTTCTAGTTACGATTGTTTGATTGTTCTACGGGTGATAGCGAACACGTGTTCTGTACAATCCTGATTTTCCTATGGTTTGTTTTTGCAAAACCTGAAGATGTATTTCATAGGTTAGCTGCCTTCCCCTAATTTATTTTTTTTATTTCATAAAACAAGATATTGAACGACTTCTCAAAAGACATGATACAATACCTCAAAGAAGTTAAAAAAAAAACCTAAGCCATCTTGTTCCAAATTATTCTTTTCAAGCAATTGTAACAAGGATACAATAAAATGAAATAATTCAAACATTATATCAAATCAGTTGATATAATGCGTCTTTAAAATCTCTGGATGTGCCTTTACCATCCGCGGATGTGCGTATTGATGTCTTATCCTGTTGCGTTGTTCTATAGTTTTTTTTTTACTTTCCCATTTCAATTGAATATTTTTTCAAGGGTGATTTTCCACCGAAATTGGGCTTCGGCGTGGAGAAACGGCATATTCTCAAGAATTAGCGGACCAAAAATATTGTACCAAATAGCTGCGTGCAACCCTTCATATAGATTTCTCAAGGTTATGAAACCAAATGCCTCTCGATGCGTTCATAAAACGCAAAAGAAAGAAATAACAGGAAAAGGGGGACATCCCTTTTTTTGTTGTTGATGGTTGATATTTGAAAACCATAATAACGTACACAGCATGAAAGGAGTTTCAATCCGTTTAGGTATATGCGTGTGGAGTACCAGCCAAAGGCAATACCAAATTACGCATCACAGATTCTCACGCTGTTTGGTTTCAAAAGTGTTAAGGATCAAGTTATAGCACTCCGAACTAAATGTATATGTACATATGTACCTATGTATAAAAAAAGTTTTAATAATTTCTTTCCAAGGCTTTTGGTTTTCCGTTGGTACTTTCTTATCTTGGCCTTGTTTTTCTGCGACGCAGGCTTGCAGCTTTTGGAAATGAAAAAGCAATTAATTTGTTAATGTTTGGTAACATCCCTGAGTGCCATGAGAGTTCTTGAAACTTTGGATTACACAATATGTCAAGAAATCATTGGACTTTATTGAAAAAAACTAACCCTAAATAAATAAGGGAATTTGGGTTTGTTTGTCAGTTAATAAGGAATAGAGAATGACGAAGGACGAAACGTGATTAATATGATAATCAAGTTAGTTTTTTGATGCTTTGTCATCTCCATCCACCATCCTGTTGCTAGATTAACAGAAGTGTGCTGAAATGAAAAGTTAATATTTATGTGGATTCAATATCAACATTATATCTATAAATATACATAAGCATTTTATGCGACAGTTTACCAAGAGAATATAGTGAAGATTACTGTTTGAGTTGAAATCAAACATTTATCTTAAATAAGAAAATCGTCAAAATACTGTAAAGCTTTGATACAAGGTGGGCCAAAAGAGATCACCCTATTGGAAGATGGGCAAGTCCAGTCCGTGCATCACCTGCTGCCTGTCGACCGCCAAACGCGTGTAACCTACGCCCAAGCCATCCTCAATCTCGAGGACGAAATGGACGATTTTTCGACCAAAATCATAATGAGCGATGAGACTCATTTCCACCTCAGCGGGTACGTAAATAAGCAAAAATATCGCTTCTGGGGCACCGAGTACACCCGCTCAAAGTTACTGTATGGTGCAGTTCACGCAGTTTTTTGGAACCCAAAAAAGCTGACAGTTAAATTATGCTGCCATCTTCAGAAGGGTAATCTATAGATCCGGGCTGTTACAGAAAATGTGGAAACAGTGAATTTTAAAGGCAGCTTATGGCTATCACATTTTCCTTCAGCTAACGTTGGAGCCTTTGATTGCCAGAATTTCTGCCTAGAAGACGGTACAATCGCGCAGTGCCGCCACACACCTCTTCTCCGGCCATTGGAATATGAATATTTTTTTTTATAATGAACACACGCTAAAGGGATTGGGGCTACCCTTTGGAGGTCGATGAAAACAGCGCGAGTTTTAAAAAAATAGAAGGGATTTAAAAGGAGATGACAATGGGAAATGATTTTTAACTTACGAGCATCATAATGGGATGAAAAAATAGAGTTGTGCATTCGAGTTGTACGGCTAATGAACGAACCTCTGTGCTTTTTAGGACTGAAATAGAGCTCAATGGTTAATTGGAGACATTCCTGGGGCCGAAACCCAACACATAAAGTGCTTGTTAAACAAGTAAAATTCAACAACTTTTTAAAATTTATGTAACACGGAATAACAAATTTAGGAGAACTATAACAATTGTTTTGGCTTCATTCAACAAGTGGGAAATTTCACAATTTCATAATTTTTGTAACTCTGGATACAACAAGTGTTAAGAAAAAAGAGAAGAAACTTCTTGAATTGTTGATAAATTTTAACCGACGGTCGGGGACTTGTTAGGAATAAGCACTTGCTGTAGTGTTTATCAAGTGATACATTTTGAAAGATCGCTTTGAATTTAATTAGCGGTCAAGAGTTTATGAATGTTTTATTTTGATTCTTAATCAGACAGCGATGTTGAAAACCAAAGACAGACAAAAGTGTTTAAAGAAAAAAATAAGTTTGTACTAGAACCTGATGTGTTTATTGAAGAATTTCGTTTGCCTGTAGAAGTTGTAAATTACCTTAGCGGAAGTCTTTACCACAACTAACGTTACCTCACTAATAAAAATGAGGAATTTACTGTAAGGCAGAAAATATTGATAGCCTTGCATTGGTTGGGAACTGAATCTCAATACCATGTATTAGGTGACATTCATGGTGTTCATAAAATGGCAGTGGCTCGATGTTTAAAAGATGTCACTTTTTCTTCTTTCCTTTTATCCGGAAGACTTTTTGCTTTCGACTGGGATCACAATTCTCCCACTTTACTGCTTCATACCATTGTTCAACCTGTGGGGTTTACCGGTTTGACCTCTGAAAACGTTGACAATCCTCCCGGTTTTGAATTGTTGACAACGAAAATATCTCCTTCCATTTATTTCCGTTTTTGCGGTTTTAGTTAATGACATTTATGAAAATTATGAAATCTTATCCACGACTTATTTGTATAGCTTAACTTGTTAAACCGATTCAACAAGTGAAAGGAAAATTTGTTTATTGACAATTTTTATACTTTTTATTGTGTTACAGAAAAGATTTTCACTTGTTAAACAAGCTTAGTTAAACAAGTGGTTGTAGACTTGTTGACTTGTCGTTCTGTGTTATAAGCCCCTGCTAGTGAGAGTATCACGGTGGAATTTTTTGAGGGGAGGAATGCAACTGGCAATTTCTAAAGAGCATATTGACGTGAAGGTTCTAATGATGTTTTAGTCTCCAAACATTTTGAAAGCTCTCCTATGAATACCATATAAAAGACTCATGTCTCATGTAAGTTGCCACCCCAGATATGAGAAACTGTACTCTAGGTTTCGACGGATAATATTAAATAGTAGCCAGATAAGAAAGGGAAAAAAATAAAAAAAATATCTTACATCGTCAGAGGAAGCCCAACCATCTTGTGTCATAAGTGGTCCAACCACAAAAGGTGGATGGTGGTCCACTGCAGATGAACAAGCACACTGATCACTGGACTTTGCTTAATTTATCAGCATAAGTTTTTTATTCAAAGCAGTCAAACATATTGTCACTCAAAAGCTTTTTTTCAAGAAAAATATGCATTTGTGGCTTTCATGGCTCTTGTTTCAATAATATATAACTTTTTGTCTTTCTTTGTGAAAGGGACAAGTCAATTTTTTGGTATGCTTATCAGTTTACCCTTGGGCCCAACTTCGGACATATTGTTAAGAGTTAAGTACAGAGATACTTTCTTTAGTCGCACCACACGAATATGTGAGATGTTGTGCCTGGCTCTGTTTCATCCCTCCCATTTTAATATCTGTTCTCATCCTACGGTGTTTAAATATTTTGAGGGTATAAAAGAACCCTTTCGCACGTGCAATAAAATAAAAAAAAATTCTTCCCCCAAAGGTGTGGTCGCCATTCGCATTACAAACGATAATGAGGCATAATGTATACCTAGGTGAATATGAAAGAGCGAAGACTACCAGTACTCATAAAAGAAGGTCGGCCGAACTCAATTTGCAGGTGCTGGAGGTTAATCTGAACTACCTGCACCATCTTGGCTACAAAAAGAAGGACCACTTTCAACACTGTTCGCCCTAGGTCTTGCTTAGCTTTCAACCCTGAAAGTAATGGTAGAAGATCATCCTTAGCAGGACAGATTTTAGGAAGTAGAGCCTTCAGTCTCCATATCAGAATGAGTGTCCACAGTAGGAGCCTCCATATCGAATGGCAGATTTGTTTCTTTGGGATGCATACCGGAAGAACTGTATTATTGCATCTTCTTCTATATAGCTATATACATGATTCCAACAGCAGGTTCTTCCACCGCAGATATTTTCTGTGCCTGTGGAAGTACGATTTTCGTGATTTCCTCATCGTTGTATATAAATTTTGAGAGGAGCGGAGATCCATCAAAACCTAATCATGTTGATTATTATAATAGTATATCTATAAGGGCCATCTGGATCTTACCGCTTCTTGACTTTCTTATCTTGAAAGGGATGGGTTAGAATACTTAATCATTTAAACACCGTCTCTTTGCAGTTTAAATCAGCAGTTTCCCTAGCCACAACTTTTAGTTACGTTGCTTCCAGCTTGATAGCAAAAAAAGTTTGCAATATCCGTTGGTGCTTTAATATTTCAAACAAGAAATAGGATGCTTAAAGGATCAACCATCTAAAGCGAAGGCTTTAAACTAAATCACTGAGAGCGTTCGTATTTTAAACAAACATCTGGTAAATTAAGTTCAATTTAAACATTTCTTTAGGTCAATGAGAATTTGTTCAATTAAGTCTTTAAAAATTGTAAATAACTTATGTTTTATTGAACCCATAAACAAACTTACAGAAATACTTTCAAAGCATACACATAAAATGACCGAAGCAAAAATCGCAACTTTTAAATCTTTCTTCTTGTTTGTTTTTTTATTTTTTACTTTATTTTTTGGTTGTAAAGATAAAACACCTGTCGGACAATTTATTTTGCTGGCAGTGGCATGAAGAGTTGTCGTGGTTGTCGTTTTGTGCGTTTTATCGTCATGTGAACTCTGCAACAGCCTGCATCATGCATCCGTTACCGATCGATACCGCATACCACAATCGTTTTATGGTCAAAACGATGCTATCCAATGTGTGTGCCAAACTACTTATAGCATTTTTTCGGTTAGCCACTTTTTCTTCTTCGAATTTGGGAACAAAGGAAACAGTGTTTTCATAAACAAAATCCAGCTATATTGAGCCCAACTACATAAGACCTCGTCCCTGCGGCTCAAAATATATTGGGAAAACCGCTCAACCAATGATTGAAACTCGGTTAAGATGATATTTGTTTTGTATTTTTGACGGTAATTTCTTAAGAAAAATATCTGATAATTATTTCAAATGCAAACTCTTTATGGAATACGGGAAGCTTGCCTCCCCTCGCAAGGATGGCCCCATTAACCTTGGCTATGACTTTGCTAATGATGATGCGCAGTGAAATTTCCAATCTGGCTTGAGATTCGGTTTGCACTTTGTATGTGAATTTCGAAGGCTTTGATGCGGCCTCTGGTCAGGTCAGTAATCAAACAGAAGAGATCTTTTCTCTTTTGTGTTTGGTTTGTGGTGTTTTATTTTCTTTTTTTTGGTAGTTTAATCACTTACTTGGCTTTGGTTGTTTAAGGAGATGGATCGGAAATGTTACGGATCAATTTATTTGAAGAAGCTGCAATAAACTTTGTGTCAAGTTGGTCTTTTTTGCAGATTTTTGGTTAAAGTATAGCTGTTAGCTTCATTGCATTGCAGTAATGCAATGACCCTGTAATGACTTCTTTTTTTGATATATTTTAGCCAGAACCAGTAAGTAGGTGGGTATAATCTTAACGTTAATCCATTTCTTAAGTATATTATCTAAATGAGTGCAATTAAACTACAATATTAAAAAATAATCTTGGGTAATTATACACTTTCGCGATCAACTGGTGTTTTGGCTGTACAAAATTCAAAACTGGACCTATTTTCATGATTTTTTTTAATGTTCATGTTTACGGCGGATTTTCGATAAGAAATGCTTAACTCGTCCCTATGTCAGATTTCAGATAGTTGTTAAGCCATTTTTATGGACAATCCTTTATAACTGTTTTTACCTCACCAAATTGAAATTCACGAATTTTTTATCGTAATCTATGGAAAAAAACGAGAAAATTAGCAGAAAAAAGCAAAAAGTTGATTTTTCAACTTTTCAGCTTAAAATAAAAAGAAAATGAAAACTGTAAAAATTTCTTAAATGATAGGAAAACCTCTTACTTACCGAAAAGTATGCTAACGCATTTTGTGTAAATTTTTTGAAAATCGTCAAGTTTGAAGATTTTGTGCTATAAAGTTAAATTAAAACTTTTTATTTTGAATATTCCTGGGCAGGCGCGAACGCAGGGGGTGTTTAAGGTCTTCAAACCCCTCCCGAAATATCTGGAAAAAAATAATGGGGTTCCATTTTCTAAACGATAAAACACCGTGTTACTTTCTTGCCATGGAAAAACAAAAGTTAATCTATTTTCTCTGAAAAATAAGTTATATTACAAAAGTTTAACGTTATTAGCACATTGCCCAGATGAAAATTTGAAGCTTTGGTCAGTACTGGAATACAGGAAATATTAATTATACAGAAGAAATAAAAAAAAACTGTATTTATACGAATTCGCTTTCTATAAAAATTCATACTACAATTTCCTTTAATATTTTGTTAATAGTCCAGAAGAAATCGACATTAAAATTGCAAAACTTGATGTAGTTCTGAATTGTTGGTATGTTGTATGGACCAGTTAGAGTAGTGTTAATATAAATTTGCAACTTGGAAAAACTTTAAAATTTTGGGGATTTTTTTCAATGTTTGCCCTAGAAGTATGCCTTTTTGACAAACAAAATTAAATACTTTTTTTAAGTCCATCAAATTTCCCACAATTTAAGCCTAACCGCAGCTCTATAAATCCTATACAAACCAAGCTAAAAAAAAAGCTAAACAAATCTAATTTTATCTACTTTGAGTTTTTCGAGATTGTGAGTGAACTATTAGTCTCACACACTTTGTTTTATGCTTAAATGAAAGGAAATTAAATTTGATACAAGTTTATTTGTAGTAAATTTTTTTTAGGATGACCGGTTTTGCCGGGCGGCAGCTAAACTAAAAATTATCATTTTTTCGGCAAAGATTAACAATTTTTAAAGAGCCATAGCTTGGTCTGTATAGGATTTATATCTAGAACTACGGTTAGGCTTAAATTGATGAAAATTTCATGGAATTAATAATAATAAATAATTTTGTTTGTCAAAAAAGCATAGTTTTTAACATCTAGAGCAAATAGTGAAAAAATTCCAAAACTTTGCAGTTGTTCGCGTGCTGCGCAGCAAGCAACGAAGTTGCAAATTTAGATTAACACTACCCTAACTGGTCCGTACAACATACCAAAAATGCAGAACTACATCAAGTTTTGCGATTTTAGTTGATTTTTAAGTTGATAGTAAAGAGATTTTAAGATACTTAAGTTTAAGAAATACCTTGGGCTCAACGAGCTTTTTCCATTTTACCTACACTAATAGAATGCAAACAGACTACAATGAAGCAGTTTCCCTCTAAGTTGACATAATTGTCATCTTTCCACCAAGATGGCTAATCGCCAACCCAGCACAAGGTCTAAACGATTGATGTTCGCATAACTTGATGATTAATTTAGATTTTTAAGACTTAACAAAGTATTTTTCGGTTTTCATATTGAAAGATAATTATAATTTGAGATCTGCAATCTTTGCTATATGAAAACGCTTCCACGTTAAATGTATTGGGTGTCATTAGGAGAATAGCATTTCCCAAAAATAATTTCATAACTAACACTCAAGACGAAACGACGAAAAATTTTAAAACTAGACAGTATAAAAAAAGAAACAACTTAGCTTCATTTAACAAGATGATACATTTCTAATCTATAAATAAATTTCTTCTGTTTATTCAAATTTGTCATTATAAAAAGACACGAACATTTTATTGACTCAGCAGACACCTTATCAAGAAAGAATTCTGTTTTGATTAGTCAAGGTGCCAGGTGGTCTGATAAGCACGCGAATAATAAGCTCCTTTACCAAGCCTTTAAGATAGTTCTATGCTTTGACCGATATGATTGGAACTCCATATCAAGTGTCATTTCCTGCCAAGTGAACTCATCCACCTACGCCAAGGCTCCGTCTACCAACTAAGTAGGTACAGTTCAAAATATAAATTCTTGGCGGTGTTATGTTAACCCTATAATCGAACAGTAAATCAAATTATTGCCATATCCTGATAAGATAAGCTCACAAAACACCCACAAAAGGGCGCACTTATCATCTGCGCCAGCACTAGTATTCCATAATCTTTAGGTATGTTTATGGTTTACACGTTGGTCGGCGTGCGCATGAATGAAATGCATTGTCCCTCTGTCGCTAAAAACAAGACCCCGTTTAGGAGTAAAAGTAAATACTTGCTTCCTCTTCAATATGCTACTACCAATATGAGCTATAATTTATGTTGAAATACATATATTACGTCTGTTGGACCAGTTCTAGCCAGACTTGAGCTGGCCAAGTAAAGTAAGTATCTATCGGCAGTGTCCGACGACATGCAGTCCTTTCAAGATGCTTCGTTTGCTGAAATCTACGGCAGATATACAAAAAAAAAACAAAACAAACCAACAACAGTTGCAAGTCGTGCCTACATTCTTGATTATGCACATTGGACACAATCGTTATAGACCAAGTCAATGGCGCAGGGTCAAAAGCAGTACGAACTGTTAAGTATAAAGGATTCCGAGTTGGTCTGAATTGCATAAGAACTACCAGTTTTAGGCATAAATCATTTCGACTACTGAATGAGATTTAACTAGGAGATTGCCGCACTGATTATGCCTTGGAAAATGTTAGCGACTGGCTTCTTTTCTTAGTTTCCTAGTTTCTTGTGTGTTTGCCTTTTAAGATGCAGTTTGACTAGTCAAGGTGGCAAATGGAATTGGATCAAAAAACCAGAGTCTTCCTATTTCTCGCTTGAGTATTTTTTATGTAGTTTTGGTTTTCATATACTTAGGGTGTATTAGGTTTGTCGATTTGGGTTAGCAATCAGTTGGACATTTCGGATTTAGTTGGCGTGTTGCAGGGAATACTGAGTTTTGTTTGTAATCAACGAGATTTAATTAATTTTTGTACAGCTATGCAATTTTATAGAGAAGACGAAAATGTGATTTATATCTTGAAAACCCCCAAGTTCTATTGGTTGTCAAATATTCATACTACTTTCTTCCCTGTTAGCAAGAAAGGATGATGATTCTGGCTTAAGACTAAAGTTACTCGCTTGTTTAGTGTTTGTTGCGCTGCCTTTCCTCGAATCTCTGAAGTAATTCCCCTTGGGAGTCTCAGGAATAAGTTTCTGCATCAACCTCCTGAGCGATTGGATCTTCCGAAACTTGCTCCGACTTTTTCGTTTTGATTTTCTTGCACCGTTTTGATCTTCTTGCACCGTTTTTGGTAGAGTTCAAATAGCTTCCTCAAAAAATCCTCAACTTTATACATGCTATGAGGAGGAATATTGATGAAGAGTCGTCCGCATAGATGAGGTTCTTATGTTCAGTTGGGGTGCGTTGATCAGATGTCCAAATGTTGTACCAGAACGGTCCATGTTTTGATCCTTGGGCAACTCCAGTTGCAATGTTCTTCGTTGATGACTTTTTGTATGAAGAATTTTCTGGAAGAAAAACAAAAGAACAAATATTTTTGTCAGTGGCTGCGAATAGTTAAAAAGATTATGTAAATTAGTGTATAAAAACTTCAGTCCACACGCTGTCGAATTTTTCTGCATTCGAGTTGTGAAAAAATCTCTCCTGCATAGCCGAGGTTTTGGCTTTTGATGTAAAGTGTCTTTCGAAGAGTTCAACGAATACTTCGCCTTTTCTCTGTTGTAGGTTAAGATGGAATACCTGAACATGATTGTTGACAATTAAGCTCAATAAGGACGGTCTTTTAATCGCTGTTAACTCTGTTAAGCTATCGTTAATTGATCATTTCCAGACGTTTTCGTAGCAGTTTTCTGTAATCTTACAGATTTTGCTGGTATTCATGGATGACGATGGTAATTGTCTTGATGTTGTGGGCTGTTTTTGAAATTCATTCAATTTTATTGTTTCCCGGGTAACAATTTATAGGCGGAGCTCTATTTAATTCTTTATGTCATTGTGAAGGCGTCCAATAATATAGTTGAATAATTGAATAATCTTTCCACAGTTCTAGTTGAATAAATTGCCTTAGATGAATGGTCAATTTGAATGACCTCGCCGTTTAAATAGCTTGCCAATATTGAGCAGATCCGAAGTTCTGGGAGAATGTGCAACGGATTCGATGTCACCAAAATAAATCCTGGAGAACCTTCGTCATTGGTGGTAGAATTAAGCCACCGAAGATGCCTTGTTTTGCGTACTTTACCTACTAAATAAAAGACGCTCTGATTTAATTTGGATGTTTTGATGTTTTAATTTTTGTTCCCCAACCACGCCTCAACGGCTTAACAGATTTGGATAAAATTAGGTAGGTGAATGAATGAGGTTTTATCCCGTAAAAAAGCACGCTTCTCGTTGGAGATTGTTAAATGTGAAATGATGTATAGCTGGTGGTGCTTATGCTTCAACGACTGCACAAATTTGTGAAGTTTATGGTAGATGCAATATTAGAAGTAACAGAATTCACTAAACCAGACTACTTTTGTTTCTAAAAATGCACAGTTCCAGTGGGAGAAATCTGAATAATTTTCTTTAAGTTGTTTTGATTTAAATAATAAAAATCACTTAATCTCAAATCCACGCAGACGAAGACGCAGGTAGAATATAGTAAAAATATAAATTAAAACAAAAGGTTTGTCGGATTGCTATGCCTAAAGACTGAGTTTGATTTTTTACTTGAGTCAAGTTCTCCAAGATCTTGAAAAAGTCCATTTCATATATTAAGTCGGTTTACGGACGATAATTTTACGTGATAACGTTATAAGAAAACATTGATGGTAGCAACACCAAAATACAGCCCGTTAAATCACACCCACAAACACTCTCGTTAAATCCACACTCACACACCCCAATGTCTACATCAACTTTCTACTTTAACAAAACTCCGCCTATTTTGTATTTCTTTTTCTCTTTTTGTTCTTTTTGAATTTGAGTAGAATTATTTTTTATTTTTATTTTATTCTTATATTTTATTTTATATTTTATTATTTTATTATTATTATTAATTATTATTTATTTGCGCCTGTTCTCTTTCATGTTCGCCTGGTGCTTGCGATCGATTTTTGGTTGAAAGAACCCCAGTATCGCGGTTAAGAATTAAAAAAAAAAAACGATTTTTTTGTTTACATTGAAAACTATTTATCCTTTTTACTTGCTATTAGTATATGAACATAAATCATTAATGCATGGATGTGCCGTCTGCCTGATTGGTAACATATAAACATTAAGTATGCATTAATGATTTATGTTCATATTCTAAATGTAAAAAAAATCAATGTTACCAAATAAATCTAATCTAATCAAATCTAAAAAAAAAATCTACTTGCGATTATAGGGTCTATAAGGCAAGTTAAGGATTCGTGAATATTAAAAAAATTGAGATAATAATCAAACATGACATTACGATCATAGAGAAGCCTAAGTCTGTCTGGGTGTATATGGAGCTGCAGCCTAAACGGCTTAAGCGATTAGCTTCAAATTTGGTATGTGTAATTCTTTTGGCATTTCTCAGAGGGCAAATTGAAATTTTATTTTTAGGGCCAAAAATAACGGTACCTGCCATATAACCGTCAAGGAAAAGTTTAATTTTGTTGAAAACAGCTCTAACGAATTTGATAAACATTTTTGAGAATATATTTGAAGGCATTGGCTTTCATTTCATCGGAACCAAATTTAGTCTATTTACGGTACCTTTCATATAACGGTTTTTATTAATTTTTGACTTTCTTAGTAACGGCTCATTGGATTTTTATAAGATTTTATATTTAATATAAATAGCCAAATTAATTGTGCATACCACAATTTTGAATAGCTTTTTCCTATTTAAAATAAATAAATAAATAAATTTATTGGCACAACAGCTCCTTAAGGAGCCAAGGCATAGTGACTTATACTCTCAACCATTCCTGAGTGTGTGTTGTTAATCTGCAAGAATTTTTGTATTTAAATTAAATTTTTTTTTTTTTGCAAATTCAATATTTCTTAAACTAATCAAGAAATTTTATTTTAAATTTTATAATCGGGTGCATACGGCATACCAAAATGTCAATTTTTTTTAAACTTGCAGATTAACAACACACATACAGGAATGGTTGAGAGCATAAGTCATTAGGCCTCGGCTCCTTAAGTAGCTGTCGCGCCAATAAGTTTTAATCTATATTTAAAAATAAAAAAAAAAGATTTTATCAAAATCGGTATAATATATAATTTTCGAAATACTTTTTTTCAAAAATTCGATAATATATAAGACGTGTGATGGCGTATTCCATTTTTTACTAAAAACCATTAAGTGTTGCGGTTTTGACACTGAATAGGTTCAGATCGTGTTATTTTATCTATGCAAATGTTTATTGTTTCTTTCAAAGGTAAGCCTTCCAATGTGATTAGGCACATAAGAGCAAGTACGTGCGACCAAGTCGTGCGCATTTTTTTGGAGCAATCGAATTTTACAAAAATCGGATGAATATAAATACAACAGGTACTTGCGATCCAATCGTGAAATTTTTCATTTTTAAGAACCGAAAGGTTTTAAAAATTAAGCTGCTTAAAACATCTGAGGCCTCACTTTGATGAACACACCTTATAGAAATAAATTACACAATTTGTACAATTGTCTACTTTTTACTTGCGAATATAGGGTCTATAAGGCAAGTTTAGGATTCGTGAATATTAAAAAAATTGAGATAACAATCAAACATGCCATTACGATCATAGAGAAGTCTAAAAAAGTGATCGAGAAAAAATGTCTGTCTGTCTGTCTGTCAGTATGTATAACGGGCTGCAGCCTAAACGGCTCAAGCAATTATCTTCAAACTTGGTGTGTGTGATTCTTTTGGCATTCCCCAGAAGGGAAATTGAAATGTTATTTTTAGCCCTAAGAATAACGGTACCTGCCATATGACAGTTTAAGAAAATTTAATTTTTCTCGAAAACGGCTCCTACGATTTTAATGAACATTTTTGAGAATTTTGTTGTTGGTATTTGATTAGAACCACATATACAGGAAAAGTCTATTAACGGGACCTTTCATATAACGGTTTTTTTTAATTTTTGGCTTTCTCGGTTACGGCTCTTTGGATTTCTGTCAAATTTTATATTTAAGAAGATCTAGGTAGCCCAATTAATTCTGCATATCAAAATTTTGAATAACTTTTTTTTTTCTAATTAAAATTAATTTTTGAATTTTTTTTAATAAATTCTAATAAACTGCATACCAAAATTAAAAAAAAATTATTTTTTTTTCAAAAAACTAAGAATAAAAAACAATATTTTATCAAAACCGGTCCTATATTTTTCATAAATTCTTTGTTGTTTAAGACGTGTGATGGCGTACTTCATTTTTACCAAAAACCGTTGAGTATTGTGGTTTTTATACTTTTTATAAGTTCAAACTGTGTTATTTACAACATAAATGTTACTTGTTTCTGTCAAAGATCTTGCTTTCCAATGTAACTAGGCACATAAGAGCAAGTACGTGCGACCCAGTCGTGCCCATTTTTTATTAAAGTATCATTATCACTTAGTGCAGTCTATTTCACGTTGTGTTAATAAAGCCCTTTATAAAAGGAAACCGAATTAGGTACAGTCGAGCCTAGTCAAGGGTACTGCCCTTCTTTTTTTTTATTTTACTCTAGTGATTCACACTTGCATCAAACAATAACATTCTATGGCTTGGTCTTAGACTTATTTAAAAATAAACTCAGACTCAATCCTTCTTTATTTAATCAAAAGCAGATTAGGTAAAGATTTAATATTTGGTTAGTAAAAATAACGCAATAACACATGGGCCAATGCCTCACAAGTCACAACGATACTAAAATTGCATTCCAGTGACTATTCAAAATTTAGAATTGCCACAAAAGTTGCAAGATGGCTTTTACCACTAAACCTCATTTCAAGCAGTTTTAGCATACTGAGTTGACATGCACATCAACTTCTGAAATAATGCAGCTCATCCAGAACTAAACCAGGTTCACCTGTTTTTTTATACAAAATCAGGATAGGTTTTTTGCGGCTTATATTAAAAGTTGCAAGGCTGGAGGGTGCATTAATACCTGACCACTCTCTTAATCAAGTCCAGATGACAAGTTTGCAAAAGAATGCATTTCTTGTGTGCACTGAGTGCGCACGGACAGCGATTTGTCTTTGGGTAATTTATATCCATCGGGAATAACAAACTGGATCAATTGAAAATTGTATAATATTTACTGGATATTTATAAATGGTAGTGCGAATGGGAGTTGATACTACGACACTTAAATCGGCCGATTTTTTATCAAAGCAATCGATGAGCAATTGATTTCTTAATTGCTATCATAAATCCTTGTGTTCAGATAGCTTGGGTTGCGATTGGATCTAATTAAGAAACAAGATTTGAGGTGTGAATTAAAGAAGATAAGGTATTATAAAAGAGCGATGAAAACCAGAGTAATTCAATTAAAATCACAATTAAGAATGCAATTTAATTCTACTTAGATGGGTTGCAAATACCGAAAAGGGTGTAAGAGTTATACACAGTTAGCAGTAGATAGGCATTATAGAAGGCAATTATTAAACTAGGGTGATGAAGTGGGCATTAGTGTATGAATCATTTAAGTTGTAGTTAAATCTTGTTTCTTTCTTTCTCCTCAACCATAATTATGAACATTGGACTTATTCTTAATAATTGGAAAAGAAAGACGTGTTGTTAGAATCCCTTTTAATTTGGACGGACAAGACCACGACAAATGAAATCAAATAAAACTGAAACTACTCCATCGTTTGTGCGAAAATAATCGAAAAAATATACCTAGTTAGCAGAAATTGCGAAAGTTTTTTAACTTCCTTTAGGATAGGCTACGGAGGTCATATACCGCTATAGAAACTGAGACGATGCGACTCGTCGAATAAGAAATGATCTCACGTTGATTACTTTGTCTATTGTATTCAGTTAAAGATGGGTTTCTGGGACGCTCCTGGACACAGGCAGCGAAGGTCAATGTCAATTTTCTCCAATTAGAGTGAGAATTTATGCGGTTCAAGATTGTCAACTTAAGACATAGTGAAGTACGATGGTTGGAATCGTCGATGTAGGCTGAAGGGTCCCGCAACAATTAAGGGACTATCTATCTCACGGAATAAGAATAATCAGTAGTACAGAACCCGAATCCATCGAAAACCACTGGAGTGCATGAAAAATATTTTCATATCAGGTGCTGAAAGTATAGAACGCATGGAAGCAACAACACATTTCTGAGGAAACTTGGGTACTGATCAATGAAAGTAAAGGATAGCAAAGCATTTGCTATCTTCGTACCGCATGAAAAAGAGATGTTCACTTGTGTGCTATTAAAAAAAATTATAAATGCATTTCGGCTCCTCCTCATATAAGAAAAATATTTAAACAAATATTTAGCAATAGGTTAATGAGATAAGTAGAGGCGGACAAGATCTGAAGAATTTATCAATTCTCTATAGAAGCTACTACTACTGGGCTTACCTACCAAATTATAAAAGCTTTATATGTGTCTAATCTCCAAAGCTTCATCCGTGTAATAAATGGTTGGTACCTTACCACAATCCTCTTTCAATATGGAGGCCGGTCTACACCAAGGTTGCCTCCTCATCCCGATGTTTCAGGCCCGTAGCCAGGATTTTGGTTCGGGAGGGGCTTCTTCAATTTCGAAGAAGTTTTTCTGTGCCTAATCACATTGGAAGGCTTACCTTTGAAAGAAACAAAAAACATTTGCATAGATAAAATAACACGATCTGAACCTATTCAGTGTCAAAACCGCAACACTTAATGTTTTTTAGTAAAAATGGAGTACGCCATCACACGTCTTATATATTATCGAATTTTTGAAAAAAAGTATTTCGAAAATTATATATTATACCGATTTTGATAAAATCTTTTTTTTTTATTTTTAAATATAGATTAAAACTTATTGGCGCGACAGCTACTTAAGGAGCCAAGGCCTAGTGACTTATACTCTCAACCACTCCTGTGTGTGTGCTGTTAATCTCCAAGAATGGAAGAGACCTACAGTTTACCGCCGAGTCCGAACGGCTACTGAGATGCACTTTTTCGGGACAAATTTTACTCTTGGATGTTTTGTCAGTTCCTCGCAAGAGGCAGTACCCTGGAAAAGAAGATGGCTATGAGCTGGATTCGAACCCAGGCTCATTCGCTTAGCAGTCTGAAACACTGACCATTAAGCCACGGGGCAGATTCAAAGGAATAACACACACCAAATTTGAAGATAATCGCTTAAGCCGTTTAGGCTGCAGCTCATTTTACATACTGACAGACAGACAGACAGACATTTTTGTCACTAACTTTTTTAGACTTCTCTATGATCGTAATATCATGTTTTTGATTCGATTTGATATAATCGCAAGTAAAAAGAAATAAATTGTACGAATCGATCGCACGTACTTGCTCATATGTGCGGTTACATTGTAGAATTAAATTTAAGAAAATTAAAGTGAACATCAAAGCATTTACTCGATTTTTGTGACTTTCGATTGTTTCAATAAAGTACGTTAAATTTTATTGAGTGAAATAATTTAAACGCCATTATATTTCTTATATATAAAGTGGTGTTTAAATTATTCCGATGAAAACTATTTTATGTACTTTTTTGAACATCAAAAAGTCACAAAAAAACGAATAAAAAACTGTGAAATTCCCTTAATATTTTTCAAATATGACTTTTTTTGTGAAAGGTTGTTAAAATTTCTGTTTTTTTATAAGTACAGACCGTGTAATTTTTCTACGTAAATGTATTACTTGTCTCTATCAAAGATCTTGCCTTCAAAATGTGATTTGGAATATTTTTCAATTCAATTTATTAATAAAAATAGAGTAACATTTATAACATATAATATTTAATTCAAATAAAAATTTAAGCATGGCATATAAGCCGTCTGCCGTATATGATATCGATTAAGTTTTATTTTTTAAGAGATTGAATAAAGTTAAACAGTTTATACAATTTAAATGTGATGGTATAAATATATACTAACAAAAATGAATTAACAGAAATAAATTAACGGAAATAGATTAACAGAAATAAGTTCCTTTATAAATCACAATTTTTGGATTTGGATTATAAGAGCAAGTACGTACGACATATCGTGTCCATTGTTTCTGTTTTGAATAATTATTCTAGAAAATATCTTCTCCTGACTAAACGGGGGAACATACCACCAATACCAAACTTCCCAATTTAGCTTTTTGTCACACCACACTATATGCGAATCACTAGTTACAATTTTCAATATTTATTAGCTAAGGTAATATTTATTTTGTGCTCTATGAAAGTTAATATAAATCTCCTTTGCTCCTGATGATAAAGCCATAGTCTCGTTTCTGCTTTGGTGACCTCTTCAAAATAATACATTTTCAACCTAATATTGCCTTGTCCTCATTGTATAGCGCACAAGAACAAACATTAACCAACAACTCTACTCAATGCTCGATCCTATCTGTGAACTTTGAATATGGCTTTAACATCTGCTCCTTTTTTTCCCAAAAAGAGATCTCCCGAGATTTGTCTTTGCTTCTGTGAATTTCTTTTCTTAATCCTCATCATCTCTGCCTTTTTGAGTTCTTGAGTATGTGCTTTGGACAATATTCCTGTAGTTGTGTATATACTCAGCAACAGCAGCCAGCATCTCCTTCTATTGAGAAGCATAAAAGAAATACTGACCCATTGTTTACGACTTCCGTTGGTAACGTTTCAGGGATAAAAAAAATCCTTATTTTTTTGTTGTTGTCCTTTATTGTAAATGTTTCGGTGGTTCCTTTTTATTGTGTGAAGAGGTTCAAGAACAACATACCTTTAGAGACAAATATGTCGAAATACTTGTTAACGTTTTGTTTGAAGATGCGATCGCTAAGTTTCATTCAAAAGATAGTAGGTTCAGGCTTCTGTTCTAGCTTTAAACATTTCCCAGGTGATTGGGTGCAGGATTCATCACAAATGTAGTACTTATTTTTAAGACGAAGGATAGGCAAGATAATTACATACAAAATTAGGGTACCTAGCTACTTCTTGTTAATACGTTTAAATATTACTTGTGTATCGTCGATTTTGAAGAAATTTAAATATTTAATAGTTTTGCAGAATTTTCTTTTCGCATTTAATACATTACTTTAAAGGGCCATTCCTCAAATTTGCCATCGCAATAAAATGGTTTATTTTGGATTTTTTGAACACGACGTTTAAAATAGCTAACTTCTGAAGGATCAAATAATATTTTAGAAGAAAAGTTAAGGCATATTACGCACTTTCTTTGCGCATTCAATTTTGACATACTCCAAATCCTATAGTGAGCCCTAGCAGGGGGGTTGCAGGGGGGCAACATGCCTCCTATACCTACCTAATACTGAAAGAAATGCGTGTGTTAGTGTTTTTTTTTTTATTTTTTCAAAAAATTTGGGGTCTTTTTTCATTTTGTTTTTGGGGTCTTTTTTCATTTTTTTGGGCGTAATTTCATAAACAAAAATATGGTTTTATTTCATTATGAAAAAGTACCCCATGGTTGGGGCCTTATTTCATTTTTGTTTTTGCGACCGTTTTGTCGGGGGCATTATTTTGCACCGCCCATTATATTACTTTAAAAAAATGTGAAAAACTAAGAATTTTTTTTCTAACTCGTAGAAACGGTTTTTTAATAAAATGGTTTTTATTTCACAACTTTCTTAAAAAATAAAAATGGCTAACCAGTTCTCGAGAAAGTCGACGAAAATAAAAACTGTCCAATGGGAGGGGTTAATTTTTTTGTTCACCAAAACATATACCACACCTACAATAGTACACAATGCATCCTACAAAAGTATTAAGGTCATAAGGTCCATGAACGAAATAGACATAATGTCCATGGACCTAATGTCTGAATTGATTTTTTTTTTCATTTTCAGTATGAGGTAGGTATGGGGGGCATGCTGCCCCCCTGCAACCCCCCTGCTTGGGCTCATTATAGGTAAGTCCCGAAACGTAAAACTGGGACTTATGTCCCGGGGACTTATTTCCCTGCGCCGATTTCATTCTTATTTTTGCCAGTTCATGTTCATTTCCTTTTATTAATTTTTTGAAAAAAAGAAAAACTTAATTTTGGTATGCAGTTTCTTGGAGTTTTTTAATATACAGCTGATAATAAAATTTTAAAATACATTTTTTGGTAAGGTTTTAAAATATTGAATTTTCCAAAAAAAAAAAATTTAAATTACACAATTATAAATAGCAAAAAAATAACTATTCAAAATGTTGATATGCAGAATTAATTCGGCTAACTAGATCTTTTCAAATATAAAATTTGATAGAAATCCTAACCGTTACTGAGAAAACCGAAAATTAAAAAAAAATATATGACAAGTACCGTTAATATACTTTTCCGGTAAATTTGGTGTTGATAAAATGATAGATAGTACCTACCAAAACACTCAAATTTTTCAACAAAAACGTTGGAGTCGTTTTTGAAAAAAAAATTGATTTTCCTTAACGGTTATTGGTAGCGTTATTTTAAGCCCTTAAAAAAAATTTCAAATTGCCCTCTGTAGAATGCCAAAAGAATCACAATACATAATTTGACGTCTTAAGAGCCTGAAGAGCCCGACCCAAAGAATCCGTCCGTCCGTTGAGTTGTAATTTTCGACTGAGCACTTATTAAATACATACATTCTTATGAAGGGGCGTCCCATAAGCATCGCATGCGATGAACGCAACGCAGAAAGTAGACGAACTTTAAGCCGTTTAGGCTGCAGCCCGTTATACCCAGACATACAGACAGACATTTGTTGTCACTTACTTTTTTTAGGTTTCTACATGATCGTAATGTCATGTTTTATTGTTATCTCAATTTCTTTTATTTTGACGAATCATAAAATTGCCTTATAGTACCTACCTATGTAGTTATTATAGCAAGTAAAAAGTGATGTTAGGCTTTGGGATTCGAGCATGTGCAGACCATATAGTTTTCGTAAAAGACTTCAGGACTCTATTTGCACAATGCTCTGGTAAAAATTGTCATCGTTTGGTTGAAGCTGAGAAAAAATGCTACTCCTTCACCCTCTAAATTAAATGAATGTGCTGCATATGGAACGTAAATTCCAAATTCTAACAAAGTCAAATAAGTCAAAATCAAGTCAAATGTTACGGAAATTTTTAAAAGAAAAACGGCAAAGTTTAATTTGATTCTGTCTTAATTTGGTTAAATAAACAAACATTTTAAGACAAAATTAAGTTTTATTTTCGTCCCAGTTGTCCACTCTCACTGTGCCCGACAAAAATATATTGAGAATAGATGTAACAGAAATTGTCGACCTTTCGGGGCCCTCTGAGGATGCGGGCCCTTATGGTAAAGACGGTATTGCAATTGCACCCACTGATCAAGAATCAACTAGCCAATCCATCCATACCTGTAACTATAACTTCAGACTTATAATCTATCGTCTATCATTCTTCATTCATCATGAAATACAAATTTTCGAATAGGAAAAAGTAAATATTTTTTATAATTCTACCTGACCTGTCTATACATTACAGAGTTTCGTTTTAATGGATCTGTACCTATTGTTAAGCTAAACGACCTGCAAAGGATTGTAACCAATATCATTAATGGGTGGTTTACATCCGAAAAAAAATACTTTAATCTTGATTACAGTTTAGCTTAGGATATGTACTCAGGTAACAGATGTTTCCATTTTTCAAGATCAATTATTCTTTAACTGCTGATTCTCATGTCATTTAGGCATTCCAAATTTTTGCATGACTTTGTCCAGGATAAAGGAAATAAATGAATGTTTTCTTCTTCCCACATGGTCGATCTCGACGGCGTCGTCGTCGGTCGGTTCGGTCGTCTTCTTCGTTTTCCTAAAAACAAAAGGACTCGCAACATCTGCCGTGTTGCATATCGAATTTCAGCAATCTTGATTGCGAGAAAAAAATAACTTGCAAATGAAGATTATTGATGCGAACAAAATTAGTTAAGATTTTAAGGAAATTTAATCCTTTTTTTTTGTATGTTTGAGTAGAAAGTTAATAGGGCTTAATGCTTGTGCCTATACCGCCCTGCTACCGGTGTTATGAAGTTTGAAGGTAAATAAGATTTTTCTTTCTCTTTCTTGTAATCAAAGGCAATTTTTTTGTTAATTTTCTCTACAATGCATTTATTTTTAATGCAAGAGATTTAAGGAACTACAGTTTCTGGTGAAGCATAAACGCTCATAATTTCTTGCCTTTTTAGAATAGGTTACTTTTAGCTTTTAGGCAAACAAATGTTCACGCTACGGCAGATCCTGGAAACCACCCAAGAATTCCAAATCGATACCCACCACCTCTTTGTCGATTTTAAGGCCGCGTACGATAGCATTTATAGAGACGAGCTATACAGAGCCATGTCAGGTTTTGGCATTCCCACAAAACTCGTCCGACTGTGCAGGATGACGATGGAGAACTCTCGCTGCTCCGTCAAGGTTGGTTCTGACCTCACAGAAGCTTTTGACGTCAAAAAAGGATTCCGACAAGGTGATGCGCTATCGTGCGATTTCTTCAACTTAATACTTGAAAAAATTATAAGAAACTCGCAAGTCAATTGTAGTGGGACAATTTTTTTCAAGTCTGTGCAATTGCTAGCATACGCTGACGACATAGACATCATTGGCAGAACTCGGCGAGCTGTCACTGGAACGTTTGCTAGCATTGAAGCTGAAGCGGCTAAGATGGGACTAGCAGTCAATGAGGCCAAAACGAAGTACCTGCTGTCCACAAAAAGGGACACACAACACCGGCGGATTGGACAAAACATCACAATAGACAGGTACAACTTTGAGGTAGTTAGGGAATTTGTGTACCTCGGATCCGCTATAACATCTGACAACAACACCTCGTTAGAAATAAAGCGAAGAATTACTCTTGCCAATCGCTGTTTCTATGGGCTAGGAAGGCAATTGAGTAGCAAAGCCCTCTCTCGAAAGACAAAGGAGACTCTGTATAAGACACTAATCATCCCAGTCCTGCTCTATGGCGCCGAGGCATGGACTCTATCTAAAGCGGATGAAGATATCCTTAGTCGTTTCGAGCGTAAGATTCTTCGGAAGATTTTTGGCCCTATCTGCGTTAACGGGCTTTGGAGGAGAAGGTTCAACCAAGAACTATACTAGCTGTACAGCGACATTGACCTGGTCAAAAAAATACGCATATCACGTTTAAGATGGCTAGGTCATGTAGAGCGAATGGACAACAATGCTCCGGCTCGCAGGATCTTCGATTCCATCCCAGAGGGTAGACGCAGTCAAGGAAGACCTCGCCTTAGGTGGCGCGCTCAAGTGGAGGACGACCTCAACCAACTTGGAGTGCAAAACTGGAGGCAGCTAGCCAAAGACCGAGTTGGCTGGAGAGGCATGTTGGTTGAGGCCCAGGTTCGTCCCGAACTGTAGCGCCACCTAAGTAAGTAAGTAAGTAAGTAAGTAAGTAAGTTTAGGCAAACAACTGTGCTATAAGAAATAGGTTAGTTTGAGCTAGCTAATCAAGATAAAACGCCAGTAGGAATATTCTATTTAAGCTAAGTAGATATTTATCTGAATCCTAACACAAGGATAACTTGAGTAATTTCTCTGATGAAGTTTCTCTTTTATAAAAAAAGGGAATTGGTGGGTTTCATTCATTTCATTTATTTATTAATAGTATCTTTTACAATGGGCTTTTAAAGCCCAAATAGATGTAAAAGTTATAAAGGGATTTATGTATGTAGGTACATTAATTTAAGATTAAAATTAAGTTTTATATATAAATTCAATTTTGTTAATGACAAGTAAAACGTAAGAACATTTTTAATTGGAACAACTTCTTCGTTTCTGTTTAAATTTTATTTGATCTAATTTAATTCAGTTTACTGTCAAGTGTCTGAAGAGGGCTGCATCAAAATGCGTAGTGCCGCGAAGTCTTCTAATAAAGTATGGTAAGTTCCACTGCCTGATAACATTAACAACAAATTGTCGTTCCGAGTTTCTGCAAGTAAATATCGGTTGCAGTAACATATATGTTAACTGTATTTTATCAAAAAGATACCCTGGTTGTTTGGTGATTAATATCTTGTTTAATGTTTTCAGGGAGAAATATTTAAAATAAGTGTAAAGTCCACTATTTACAACTTGGCATCCGTATGTCATTATCGGAAGGATTAAAGTTTTTGCTAAGCTTAATCGAATACTCTGAGGAGTAAAATGTTTGGATAAAGAGAGACTGCGTAGAGAGCCATATACTTTCCCAATAACCATTTGAATATGATGATCCCAAGTAAGATTGCGGTTGAAAAGGATACCTAGATTTTTGGATTTTTCGACATACTTCAATTGTTGATTTCCAAGATATAGTGCAGGAAAGTAGCTATAGTCAAGTTTATTTATGTATATGACTAAACATGTGGATAATGTTCACATTATTTTTGTTTGACCAAATAAGAATATTTTTTAGGTCACCATTTAGCTTATCAGCCCCATCTTCGATCATTCTAAGCTTAGGGCTACATAAATCTAATGAAGCGTATTGGACCTGAGTTGGTAGATCATTTATAAAAATAGAAAATAGCAGTGGACCAAGAATTGATCCCTGCGGAACTCCTGAAGAAAGATTTAGCGAGCAAGATATTTTTCACCAATTACTACAGCTTGGCTTCTTCCACTTAAATATGAAAAAATCATTTTGGTTGCTGCGTTTGAAAGCCTAAACTGTTCTTTTAACTTCGATATGAGTATGCTATGATTGACCGTATCAAAGGCTTTCGAAAAATCTAAAAGGACAAGAAAAGGTACTAGATCGCTATCGATTGCCGTTTTACTATCGTCTGAAACTTTGAGAATAGCTGAGATACAGCTATGATTTTGTCTAAAGCCTGATTGATGGTCGCTTAAAAGTTTGTTTGCATTTAAGTAAGGTGAAATTTGATTATATAGCACTTTTTCCATTAATTGTGATTAGAACGACAAGATTGATATTGGTCTAAACTCAGGAGGAGATAAGCGTGTAGCTGGTTTTTTTAAGACCGGTATTACTTTCACTAATTTCCAAGAGGATAGAAAATGTGATGTCATTAAGATGCTATTAAAGATATGTGTCAGGATGGGGAGAATGTAGGGTAAAATCATTTTAATGAATAGTAGATGTATATTGTCAAATCCCATAGCATTTTATTTTATTTTAAGTATTGCACTTAAGACATCAGTTTCATCCACCGTTTGAAATTGAAAGCAATTTGCACTATTTGGGTCAACAACCCGATAGGCTCTATTTGTTGCAATGGTACCTAGGGCATAGAGTCACTATACTAATAATAATAATAATAAATATAATAATATATAATATAATATAATAATATATTTACTCTATGACCTAGGGTATCACTAGCGGGGTCCGCGTTTTGAATTACTGCAAACTTTTCATTCAAGTAGTTGGGGCATATGTCAGATGAACAATATTCTTTTTGGCGACCAACTCCAAGTTCCCGTATATTTTTCCATAGCGTTTTCGGTGGTAGGTTTTTATTAAGGCGCTTTGAGAAGAGTCTGCATTTGGCTTCTTTCACTTTCTTACTGACAATATTCCTTAAAGCCCTAAAGTCAGACAGCATTTCAGGAAGACGAAAACGCTTCCAACGCTTATAGACACGACTTGCTCAATCAAATCTAATATCTCTTCTGAAAACCAAGATTTGCTGTCACCCGACAGCTTATTCATTAAGTGTGAATAAGCAAGAAAGATTGCACAACTTGCTACATTTTACCATGTGATATATGTAGGAACAATGTGGGACAATTTGCCCATATTTGTACAGTTAAACAAAATTGCTTTAACAATCAAACATGACATTATGCTGAACGAGAAATATAATTGAGTTGGGTATCATTTCTTCTAGGGCGAAGAAGTTTCTTCTTCAACTACGAAGAAATAATGAATTTAATTGAGTGTGGTCATGAACTTAAGCTGAACAGGTTGGGAACAACAATAAAAAACATAAGCTTTGCAAGTACATTGTACAAGGAGCAAGAAAAATTAAGCACATCGGGAATCGGTAAAGCACCGTCCTTCTACCATGCATGTCACGAAAGCTGGCAGAGGGCAGCATGCAATGTCTATCAGAGAACCTTTGTATCACCGGGTTCAATGACGAGCACTTGGCAAGCCAGTGCAATCAATTGAGAGAAAAATTAGCCTAGTCCTCTGTTTATCTCAAAGGTGGAGTCAATACTACGAGATCTAATCTACTTAAGGAAGCAATTGCCGTCTATACCAAATTATTTAATAAGACATTGAATAGTGCATATTCAGTGCAACGGAAGACAGCTTTAGTTCATCCTCTCCCGAAAGAGGGAAAAGATAGCTTTAATCCGGCGATTTGCTGTCTTCCAAATCACAGCAAATTATTGAAAAGAGTTATCAATAGAGCTCTGCATAAGTAGGCTGGATTCAATGCGGAACCTGAGATAATTCATGACTTTTTTTTAGCTCATCGCTGAATTTCAGTGGAACAACTGTTAAAAAAAACTGCCTGGTTGATTTGGAAAAGGCTTTTAACACCGTATAATTAAAGAGTCTTTATCTACAGCTATCAAGACTCATAATAAACACATAAAACAATCATAAGCTATTGTTATTGTATATCATTTATGAAATGCTCAATTGTAGAACGGTTGAAAATAGGGATTTTCCAGATTTTTGTTTTTAAAACTTATCAAAAAAATATTTTAAATTTTATGATCAAATATACCTACCAAAATTTCAAATTTTTTTTGTTCAAAAAACTAAAAATAAAAAACAGAATTTTATCGAAATCCGTCCTACAATTTTCGAAATACTTTTTTTCATAAATTCGTTATTATATGAGACTTGGAATGGCGTACTCTATTTTTACTAAAACCGTTAAGTGTTGTGGTTTTGACACTTTTTATAAGTTCAGGCCGTGTTATTTTTTCTACGTAAATGTTACTTATTTCTTTCAAAGTTCTAGCCTTCCAATGTGATTAGTTAGCCAACTACATAGCACAGTACGTGCGACTCAGTCGTGTCCATTTTTACTTGCGATTATAGGGACTATAACAATCAAACATGACATTACGATCATAGAGGAACCTAAAAGTCATTGACAAAAAATGTCCGTTTGTCTGTCTGTCTGTGTATATCGATCTGTAGGCTAAACGAGTTAAGCGCGTTCGTTAAAATTTGATATGTGGGGAAATTGAAATTTTATTTTTAGGACTAAAAACAACGGCACCTACCATATAACGATTAAGGAAAAGCTTATTTTTTTCGAAAACTGCTCCAACGATGATGAAATTTTTTAAGATTTTTTTTGTTAGTATTGGCTATCATTTGATTAGAACCAAATTTACGGGAAAAGTCTATTAACGATACCTTTTATATAACGGTTTTCTAAATTTTCGACTTTCTCTTTATTTAAAAAAAACATTGAATAATTATTTTTTTCTGTTTTTAATAAATTTTTGAGTTTTTTTTTTGAAAATTCAATATTCCTAAAACTTATTAAATAAATATTTAAAATTTTAAAATCAAATGTTAATTAATAAATTCTAAAAAACTGTATAACAAAATTAGAAACATAAATTTTTTTCAAAAAACTAAAAATAAAAAACAGGATATTATCAAAACCGGTCCTACAATTTTCGAAATGCTTTTTACTTAAATTCTTTGTTATTTAAGACGTGTGATGGCATACTTCATTTTTACTAAAAACCGTTAAGATTTGTCGTTTTGATACTTTTTATTTTCCACGTAAAATGTTAA
The DNA here is from genome assembly GCA_963971375.1 of Platycheirus rosarum. NCBI lineage: Eukaryota > Metazoa > Arthropoda > Insecta > Diptera > Syrphidae > Platycheirus > Platycheirus rosarum. Next base: position 42,966,504 of record OZ020509.1, read on the forward strand.
TTGTTTCTGTCAAAGATCTCGCTTTCCAATGAAATTAGGCACATAAGAGCAAGTACATGCGACTGGGCTTGACTGGCCCATTTTTTCTATAGGTTATCAAGTTTTAAATGTTAGTAATGGGTTTCAGGTTAAATACTGGCCAACTTCACAGCATTAGATTTTTAGGTTAAGGTAGAATCAGTAAGGTGGGCTAAAAAAAAATACAAGGTAATCGAATGACAGTAGTTATATTGTTTTTGATGATATACTGGTCTATTTATTTGCCACAAAAATAAAGTAAATATACGTATTTCAAAGACTGTACATTCGTGTAATCAATATTATAAGCCAATGATTTTTTAAACGTATTTTGACCTTCCATCTTTGCTAAATAGTCATCAACCTTCTGACATTTTGTAGCTATATATCTATAAATAACGTTTTTTTTTTGCTACAAAAATCTTTGTTTCGTATCAAAAATATGTTCTTAAAACAATTATGTTCATATATGAATAAAATAAATGTTTTTTTTTTATTTTTTAAAACTATTATATTTTGTACTTATTAAAAAATACCAATTAATAGATTCTTGTTTTTCAATTTTGACTGTTTGATTTTTGACTAGTTTCATTACATTTCTCCCCCAAGTTAACAACTGGTTGGTTACGAAAAGAATTCCACGAAGAAACTCTATTTGAAAGTTGGGGATTCGTTGGTTGAGCAGAAAAAGTATTGTTAATTACTTTGCAAACTTCAAGACGAAAAGACCGAAACTGAGCTTCATTCATATCATCCAAATCTGGCAACAGACTGAGTAAAAATTGATGTTTATAATTTTCCCTGTAAGAGTTACCACCTATCTTTAAAACTGAACAATCACGTCTATTTGTATCACCAATATTGTTTTCATGTACTTTTTGTTTTTTCCTTGGTGGATTCTCAGTTGGAATTTCTTGGGAATATCTTTTATTCACTTCCATATGATCTGCATTTTGCTTTTCCGGCTGAGGCTCTGCTGGAATTTCTTCTGGCAATTTGTCATTAGTTAATTCATATTCTTCTTTAATTGCCATTTCTAGCTCATTTATATTTGATGATTGTTCATTAAAAGCATTAATGTAATCTTCATCTTCGTCTCTAATGCTGTTTTGTTCGTCACTACTTGTAGATTCACTACAAATTGTTTTACGTTTGGATCGTTTACGTTTTACTATTTTCATAAATGGCATGAGATAGCTCATACTCTCTAAAAGATAATATGGTTTCTTTTTTGCAGATGATTCTGATGGTGGTTTCTTAACGTTACGACTAAAAACAATCCTTAAATTCTTCCATGTTTCTCGACAATCCTTTGCTGCAAAAAAATTGTAAATAAACCGAAATTAGATAAATCTAGTGAATAATTTATGTTTTTTCTATCGTTTGTTTATTTTTCTTTATTTGCCCAAAAATAGTTCTTATGGTCGTGGTAGATGTTATACATACCTATTTTGCATTATATTAACTAAAAAATTAAGGAATTTGTTGACCAAATGTATGCCTCGTTTAAAAACTTCTTTAATTTTAGATAAGTAAATATTTTGACAAAGCATTCTCTCCTGGCAGTGCTGTATTGCAAAAAGTGCAAAAAAAAAAACAAACACATTTTCTTTGTGATGTCAAACCAAACTATAAAAAATATATTTTAGAAATCAAACAAACAAGAGAAAGAGAGAAGCAAACATAACTCAAACTCAAACCCAAAATAAAACTGCAAATCAGGGCTGTCCTTTCACTTGCAGCTTGATAAGTACCTACTTTGAGGCAAATAAACAGCACAGCGAAAAAATGCAGATTTGCTTAATATATTTATTTCATTATTTTGTAACGACTATTCACAAATTTAATTATATTGTTAATAGTTTAATGCTATTAAAATAAAAACTTTAAAAAAGTAAAAAAAAAAAACTACTTTTTTACTAGTTTTGTATATTTCATTAAATACTTATATTATTTGTGTTCTTTTATATGCATACATTAGCTGTTTTATTATCTTCAGATTTGGATCTATATTATGTCTTAGCACGTATTACAATAACAATTTGAAATCCTCCTATCTGGATGTATTTCAAGATTTAAGAATTAGTACTAATTTTGAAAAACAGATGGCACTTTTGCAGTATTGTAATGGTAATTGAACACAAAATATTGCTTGATCTGATTTGGTTCGTTTTATATAATATAATAAATAATATCACGCAGCTAATATAAACAATTTAGACCTAGACGTCATGTGATTCCAGCAGGACCTCGCTACTTGACATCTACCCGCGCCTAAAAAAAACCCATAGAATCCTAGAAAAATAAATACATTTCTTATACAAAATTCTAGAATCATAAAAACCTCGTATGAGCAAAGTCTGAAAATCAAAGTCTGGAAATTGTAATAAATTTAGGAAAAACCATTCTATATGAAATCTATAGGACTACTAGGAGGCAGCTTCTAGTTTAGCGAAATACTGCCTTAATACCACAGCAGTAGTTTTTGGGCTCATCAGTTAGACCGTTCAGCTTTCCTAATACTATTTTCACATGACGCACAATATGTCGATGTTTACCGACTACTATATAAAATCCTTTGCATAAAAAATGGTGAATTATATGTTTAGGGAACTTTGTTTAAAGTTATGCACCTAAACCTAAAGGGTAGGTATGTACTTCAACTCAAATTTATTTTTTGCAGACTAAAAAAAATTATATAATAATCAAACGTGGTAAGCATATATTTGCAAATTCTTCCAACAAATCCATGCCAATCAAGAAAGACAGAATACGAATTGCGTACTACTTTATACATACATACAGTGTAAGTGATGTATATTGCTAGCGAAGGTGCATAAGAAAAAACATTCATTATTTCTTTTTGTCTAATGACAGAGTAAAATCATGAGCGCATTATTTTTCAAAAAATAGGGCGCCCCTAAAAAGGACTTTTTTATTAAGAAGTTTTTGGTCGTTCCCTTAGTTTTTTTCGATTCAGTATTGAAAGAAGTATTGAAGATATAAAGTGTTGTCTTTTGTTTAGTTGAGTTAATGGTACATATGTATGTCACGTTTATTGCGTAAAATGAACAAACTGTCTTCTGTCGTTAAAGCTAAACATACCCCCAATGCCAGTGTCCATGAATGGCACTTACATCGAAGAAACCGAAAAGCTCTCAGTACTCGGTATGTGTGTCAACGACGACCTCCGTTGGAATGACCATATATTTGAGATCATTAGAATGCTGCTAGGTGCTTAGGTTTTCTGTATCGGTGTATGAAGTATTTTTCCTCATCTGATCTGGCTACAATCTATAAAGCGTTTATACGCCCTAAACTCGAGTACCTCTCAAACACCGACGCAATGTTTCATGTCTTTCCTTATTTTATCGTTTCTTTTATAAAAAATGTTCACTCGAGGTAGCCAGCTGCATTCCTCCCCTTAAGTTTCGCCCGTAATACTCGTCTTGCTAGGAATGCCCATCAGTTCTCCCTTGAGCCCAATTTCGGACGTACCGTGAAATATAGATATTCTTTTTTTAGCCGTACAACAAGACTTTGGAATGGTTTACCCGGCGAGATTTCCCCTTGCCATTTCAATTTGCAAACATTCAAAACCAATGTTAATCGACACCTCCTATCTCTCCCCTCCCTATCTTCCTAATGCCCGCGCAGTGTGTTACATTAAAAGGGAAAAAAATATATATATATTTGAGAAGGTATGTAAGAATTTAATTTTATCTTTTTGTTTGCACTTTTTAGATTTTCCTTGGCAAAAGAAATCAAAATGTTTTTTGTTTGCGCTTAATGCAATGTCAACCATTTTGCACTCCTTCCCTGTGTGAATATTTCGTCATCCCTTAATAACAGTTTTCAGCGATACGCAAATCGCAAATGATTTAAAAATAACACGATGTGTCGATGGTTTGTTTTCTTCTGACTGCTAACACTTTAAATACATCTTTTCCGTTCTCTCTTTCTTACATTGCACATGTGTTGCATTCATCTCCCCGGCTAAAAGTCTACAATGTGAAATAGCTAGATAGCGAAACTAGATGACGCTAGTTGAAACACCCATCTTGATAGTACTATAGATAACATATGTATAGTGGAAAAACTTTTATATCCGTCTCAACTCAACTCAGTTTGCCAACTCAAATCAATAAAAAAAAAATGGCCGCATTTCTTTTTTCAGAAACGTAGGTACCTTATTCATGTAGTTCTTATTCATTCGTATGGTACACTCTTTTTGTACTAACTACTTCGACAGCACTGATGTAGACACCCCTTGTTTTCATCATCGCCATAAACTTAAGCAATAAAATTGTATCTTCTCGAAAGAAAAAATATCTTACCAGTTGAATTGAAATGACTTGCGATTGCTTCCCATGTATCTTGAACAATTTCACGATTACTGTACTCTTTTGCATTATAATCGTAGAGGCAGGGATGTTTTTCGACTTCTTTGACGAGTGCAATATTAAATGCGATATAATCTGCTTTCGGAAACCTTTTAAACATTTTGGAAATCTATTGTTTAATTTACCAACAAAAAATAGAAAACACAGAACCTCACTGTAACAACGATGAACACAATTCACATATTCACATATTCACAACTGAACTTAAACTGAGACTAAATTGGCTGTGAAACCGTAGAATACCAAACAAGTTTAAATACAACTGAGAAGGGTATAGTGGTGTAGAGTTTATCAAACCAGCAAGCAAGTTGCAATCGTAAGAATGAATACAGAATTCAACAACACAAGGGCGACGGGGGAAGTGTCATAAAAAGTGTATGTAGTGCGTATTGAATATTCCGTTAATAAATGCCATTTCTTTGTGTGCTTGTGCTGAATAGGGTGGTTTATAAGAAACGGTTTATTTTAGTATATTAACCTAGTGTTCTATTAAATTGCTCTGATGCGAACAAGTTTTGGTTTTTTTTTTCAGTTTGAGTTGTATGTTTACTTGCGTTCTTGTTTGAATGGATAATATTTGATTGATGTGTTTATGATATCTCTTTCCGAAAAGTAATTATGATAATTATCCGAAAAGTTTTATAGTATAAGTGGTATTGCCAGATGTAAATTTCATAAAAGATAATCGTGTAGAAAAGTTTTTTAACATTTTTATAAATTATTTTCTTGTGCACTCGTGTGTTTGCTGAGAATGGAGTGCAAGAACTCAGAAAAGCATTCAATGGAATACAAATATTTGAGAGTGGCTATATGTATGTATTTTGTATAACTTAAATGATTCATTATACCTGTTTTGTGAAATCCTTAAGGTGTTTAGTTTATAAATATATGTAAAGGTTTTATACTTTTTGAATTTGTTTTTGTTCAATTTGGTTGAAATAAATTGTTCAATGGCATACGTATCATTCTGAACACTGATGTGGACATACATAGGCAGTTCAAATTGAAAACATCGAAAAACTAAGGAAATTTCCAGCCCTGATGAGTGACTGGTTAGTTTGTTGAATGTGCTATTATGTATAACATTTGTTTAATCATTTTCTAGCTATGTATAACTTTTCATATTTATATTTATTTTTATATATGCAATTTGCAAGTAGAGGGTGGGCAAAAAGAAATCACCCTATTGGAAGATGCTCTCATGATGGAAAATGCCATAAAAGGAGCCCGTACGGCGGCCATTTGGCAGATATCATCTTCTCGACTTGACTAATACAATTCTAAAGGTTCAAATAAACATAACCAAAAAACAGAATCGAATTTTTTCATTTAGAAAAAAGAGAGCCAAACAACATCGGATGGATAACTTCTTTTGGCCTACCCTGTTTATATCTACGTAGGTACCTACTCTATCAATTCAAGTCAATTCAATTCAATTTATTTAAAATAACGGTTGTACAAATAAGACCTAAGTCTTTTACAGCACATTGTAATAGTTTGGATATTATTTAGGTAAAGATTATAATAAAGAAAAAATACAAAAAATTAGACATCTAATGTAAGCATTTCAAGTTATAACACATAAAATATTTACAAAAAGTATCTGAACTTATATCAGAAAAAGTATCTGATAGAGAATATTAATAAGAAGAAGTTAAAGATAGTAAAAAGAAGAGCAAAAGGAGAGAAATGAAGAAAAAGGAATTGAAGGGATGTGAAAATGAGTTAAGAGAGAAAACAAAACAACAAATTGGCAAGGGAGGAGGTTACGGAAACGAAAAGTGCCTGAAAATAGCATTTTTAAATTTAGTAGCTCCAATAATTTGCCTAATTGATGTGGGAAGGGAGTTCCAAAGCCTTGTGACCTGAATAAAGGAGAGACGCGAAGTGATGAGATAAGAACAACTGGGAGTAATTAGATTCAAAGTTCTGGTCGATTGAGCAAATTGCAGTTTGTCGAAAAGGTACTCTGGTGTTTTATATGTTATGATTTTATGCATGAAAATACAGCACCTTACGTCAAGAAAATGCTGAAATGTGCAACCGAGAACCAATTTGTGATAGCTTAAGTTTGTTATAAGTAGATTAAGATAGTTTCTTAAGGAAAACAAAAATTGATTAGATGCCTAGTTTTAATTTTTTCTGGGGAAAAATAACACCCATTAGTATTTTAGTATTAATGTTAATATAAGTTATTCTAAGCCGAAAGGTAATTAATTAAGATAGCGAGTTATTTAGATCGCCCACATGGGGTCAGTAAGTTAATTAAGTTAAAATGTAAGCTAGTTTTTTTTAGATTTTTTTGTCTAGCATTAAGTTAATTATAAGTTAATGAATAATCAAAAAATTATTAAAAAAAAAAACAAAAAAAAAACAATTTGTGATATTGCGATATATGCTCATGGCAAATCCCCTAAACATACCTTATCGAGTCATTAAACGCAACTAATAGCTTATGCAGAGTTAGAGTCAAGTTTGCAGTAGACAACTGTGGCAAAATCAATAATGGGCATAAACAAGGTCTTAACAAGCCGTAGTTTAGTTTCAGTTGGTGTAAAGCAAGAAGATAGCCGAAGTTTTCGCAATCCTGCGTAGATTCTCCCAACAACATAATTTATGTGTGCATCAGCTGACAATGAACGGGTAAGCAACCGAGATTGGTTACAACATTCACAAATTTCAGTTGCATATTATTAAGGAGTTCAGATTAAAAATCATCGGTGTCATAAAGCCTCTTCGAAATAAGCATTAGGTTAGATTAAGACTGAGACTGAGTCCATTGCAGATCGACCATTTGTAAATATTTGACAAATCTTCATTTATTCTGGCTATCGGGTCCTCTAAATAAATATATCTATATCATAAAGATGAACAGATACATTTGTGCAAACTTTAGAAAGGTCATTAATAAAAAGACAGAATAATATTGGTCCCAAAATAGATCCTTGGGGTAGTCCTCCAACAAGGGAACCAAGTTGGGAAGAAGTTTCACCGTTAACTACCCTTTGATGGTGGTTACATAAGTAATTATAAATTAGGCTCACCGAAGCTACACTGAAGCCAAAATTGCGAATTAATTGTAGAATTAATTCGAACAGGACCAAAAGCCCAAAGGTCAAAAGTCCTTTCAAAAGTCCACTCGAAAATATTGTGGATTTCTTGCCCATGATTGTGGACTTCTGGCCCACTTAAAAATGTTTGGGACAAATGTTCCATAAACACTTTTAAAAGTACAATGCTACGTCTTACAAATATACTACAGATTACGGTGTATAAACAGTGAGATAGGTATATGGGGCATGTAGAGTACATCTCCACACTCCACCTTACCATTTCACAGAATTCGAATAGTAGCTTCTAGATATATTTTTCGTAATACATCTTTATATAGCTCTTCACTTTAATCAACTCAGAGCTCCACGTTTTTCGTATCATGATCTCATACTTCTTAATGTGATGATGAATTTTCCAATATTTTAATGAAAACAATACGGTGACTGAAAAAAAGCAACATTTTTTAAAAATAAATGCACGCAATATGCAACTCCACACTTCTTAATGGTCAAGAACATGTACATATTAAATGAAACAACAATTCCTGAGAATCAACAAGAACAAATTTAATTTGCAATTATTTTTCTCTCCTAAGAAATAATTTATTTTAATTTTTTTCTTTGGTAACCAACTCTGCAAATCATTCGGGATTTTTCATTCCGGGAATTTTTGACTATTCCATTCAAATCTTAATTACTACAGCTCGATTCACGTTTACCTGACCTATGTACATACAGTTGACCAAGAAAACAAGAAAATCATTTTACTATTTGGAGCTCTATGCAAAAATCTATTGAATTTCCCAAAAGAAACCATCAAACTATGCATCTCCATGACCGTGATAAATAGATTGTTATGGCTGTTTGTTTTAATTTTTGTCAGATCTCAACGTGGACAGTCTCATGCACAAGGCACAACCAAGCCAGTAGCGGCAGTGCCATTTTATTGGACATGTTGTTCCCAAAATGTAACACACAAAAATAAAACCAACCAGAATTTTTATACTTAATCGTCCAGCACCTGTCCTAAAAACCCTGGCCAAACGCACAGATACAGATGTTGATCTCTAAAGAAGATTTACAACACACCAACAGCCTGTTGCATTTTGTCGTAATGCAAACGAAACGAATAATCACCATCGAATCGCTTCGAAAAGAAGCCCAAAAACCAAATGCCAAGAGGTAGAGTTGTTCGGTTCCGTCTTCTGTTCTCCTCCGTTTGGTTTGTTGCCATTGAGCTCACCTTTAATGTTAGTCCGGTAATGATAGATTTTAAAAGGTGGCCTAAGTGAATGTACGAGTATATATGCTCTGGAAGAGGAGACTTCGTTTGATCAGTCGCTTCCTTTTACTTCTGTGAGTTGCCTTTCGGTTTGAATTGTATTAAGTGAAGTTGAGTGCCTTCTGGCGCACATCATTTAATTCGATATTCTTGTGTCGGAGTAACAGATGTTAGTTTCCTTCATTATATGCTCACCTCAGTTTTTTGTTTGGCATAGCATTGTATGCTGATAACAATTAAAATGAGTTACAATTTTATTGAACAAAATATTGTAGAATATCCGAGTTGAATGTTTCACAATGAAATATATTAATCATAATTTTCAATTGTGAACTGGTACGTGGGCAGGAAATAGTACTTAACCATTATAAATACTCAGAAAATGACATTTTCGTATTTTGAAATTGTATTTTTCAGATACCTATCCGAAATGCCTTTGTACCTATATTGATTATTGAGGGTGAGAAGTGTACTTAATCAAGTTAATTTTTTTATGTTTTTTTTTCAGTCCGAGTCATACAGTGAACAAATATTATAAAAGGGGGGGGGAGGCTGCCGTAGGAACACCTACCTAATCGAGTAAATGGAAAATGTTGCCATAAATAAATAGCAAATTACATAAAATGTACAAAACCTCTGGTCAGACAAACTTTTTCTTGTCCCTTTGGTGGTAAAATGGCCACTTCCGGTTGCGTTTTTGTTGCTGGGTTACCTCATTGGGATCGAGTTAATGAACAAATGGGGTATCAAATGAAAGCTTAGATCGTCAACATTAAGGTTGGGCAAACTTAAAATGGGCCTAACATGCATCTGACCACTTAAAAATAAAAGAGTTGGTTGTGTGTAAAGTGTTTAAGGGCGATAATTTTACGTGATAACGTCATAAGAAATTTTTGATGGTAGCAACACTAAAATACAGCCCGTTAACTCACACCCACAAACCCTCTCGTTAAATCCACACACACACACCCCTATATCTATGTACATCTACTTTCTACTTAAACAAAACTCCGCCTTTTTTGTATTTCTTTTTCCCTTTTTGTTCTTTTTGAATTTGGGTGGAATTATTTTGGGAATTTGCGCCTGTTCTTTTTCATGTTCCCCTGGTGCTCAGAATACGTTTGCGATCGATTTTGGTTGAAAAAAATGATCCACAAAGCCTCTAGTTAAATCCACACACACACACCAATATCTACATATCTATTTTCTACTTTAACAAAACTCCGCCTATTTTGTATTTTTTTCTCTTCTTGTTGTTTTTGGATTTGAGTGGAATTATTTTGGAGATTTGCGCCTGTTGTTTTTCATGTTCGCCTGGTACTTGCGATCGATTTTGGTTGAAAGAACCACAGTATCGCGGTTAGCATAAGTCATTAGTCTTATCAGCATGAGTGTTATCAACATGAGTCAGAGTCATGTTTTTGCGCACGTTTAGCCTGCCATCGATTTATAAGACGTTATCACGCCCAAAAAAAATTACAAATCCCCCACTTTACTGCTAAACATTAATGCTCCACCTGTAAGCTTCGCTGGCTTGGCTATAGGCTGCTTTTCCCATCACGCTGTTGTACGAAGTATATATTTATTTCGGATGTCGTCAATTTACTCTTTAGTTCCTATGAACTTAATATTTTTTTATAAATCTTCTTAAGGGCAAGTGAAGGTGAACCGCATGTAAATGCTGCGCGAACAACTGTTCTGTTAAGCATTCCTTCCAACAAGGTGGATCAGAAAATTGGTAGCATAGGTGTTCAGCTTCTTCCAGCAATTCCGGTACCCATTTCACTTCAGGAAATCCATGCATACATCGAATGATCGTTCAAAGGATTTCGGATCAGCATGTATATTGGCTCAATCCTCTGCTTGTTGATTGGAAGAAGATTACTTTCCCCCACTGATAATAAATTTGATCAGCGCCAAAAAAAAATAGAGATGACGGCTTAAGCGATTTTCTTCAAAATTGGTGTGTGTGATTCTTTAGGCATTCCCCAGAGGGAAAATTTAAAAAAAATTTTAGGCCTAAAAATAACGGTACCTGCCATATGACCGTTTAAGAAAAGCTTATTTTTCTCGAAAACGGCTCCAACGATTTTTATGAACATTTTTGAGATTTTTTTGTTGGTTAGAACCAATTATACGGGAAAAGCCTATTAACAGTACCTTTCATATAACGGTTTTTTTAATTTTTGGCTTTCTCGTTCACGGCTCCTTGGATTTCTGTCAAAATATTTGAGAATTTTCTAATTAAAATTAATTTTTGAAATTTTATTTTTGAAAAATCAATATTTTTAAAACTAATCAACAAAAAAATATTTTAAATTTTATAATCACATGTATATTAATTAACTCTACTAAACTGCATACCAAAATAAAAAAAAAAAAATTAAAAAAAAATAAAAAAAAAACAGGATTTTATTAAAACCGGTTCTACAATTTTCGAAATACATTTTTCATAAATTGTTTGTTATTTAAGACGTGTGAGGGCGTACTTCATTTTTACTAAAAACCATTTAGTATTGTGATTTTGATAGTTTTTATAAGTTCAAACTGTGTTATTTTCAACCTAAATGTTACTTGTTTCTGTCAAAGATCTTGTTTTCCGATGTAATTTTTTTTTATAATTAACGCGCGCACAAGGGACTACTTGTTTCCCTTTTAATGTTACACACTGCGCGGGCATTAGGAGATAGGAGGTGTCGATTAACATTGGTTTTGAATGTTTGCAGATCAAAATGGCAAGGGAAAATCTCGCCGGGTAAACTATTTAGGCACATAAGAACAAGTACGTGCGACTCAGTTGTGCCAATTTTTTTTATCTTATCATTGTTTAATTGTAACGTATTATTTTTTTTCGCAGTTGTATATATAACATGCCCCAAAGTCTATGAAATCTCAAGGAAAAAAAAATGATACAATTTCGGAAACACCTACCTAGTTATCCTAGATCTTGCTCTTGGTCACACCTCCATCTAACTGTGTGCAAGCGATGCCATCGATCAAACTTTACACGAGAAATTTAAAACAAACCTTGAATCCATCAATAACTCAAGGCCATGCATAGAGGTGTTCCTAGCACATCATTGTCCAATTTGAGTGTACACACCCCCATGGCATTTCAACATTGCAAATAATGTACATCTAGGAGAACGTTTATGTTCATATCGTACTTCCATCAAAACAATTACGAGTTTATTCTTCCTGGTCTGCTGCTGCATAAATATGACATAACCCAGGTAACCATTGGGATTTCACATGACTGCTGACTTTTATTCTTGCTAACATAATTGCCATGCGGGCAAGGAGAGTATACGAACACTAATAGTTTTGTTTAATTTCTTTCTTCGTAAAAAGATCAGCTTTGAGAAAGCCACCGGGCGAGAGGATTAGAAATGGTTTGGATTATGGACAGATCTCCAGATCCAGAGCCAACGAGTTTTGACGTTGAACAGGAAGATATGGTACCATCATGCATGATACTGACCAAGCCTTTTACTTTTACCAGTAGAATTGTTGGCATTCTAATGTGTTCGCTCAGAAATTGGACCGATTCACTTCAAGAATATTATTGCACGGAATGAATTAATCGTGAAAATAAATCTCAGACGATACAAATGAGCAAGTGAAGTCATAACGGACCGCAGGCATATCAAGATAGATGGAAGACACTCAATAAAAGAAGTTGTGTAGGTAATCGTTTAATTAGTCATTCGTGCTACGGGATGAAAGGTGTGGCAATCAGCTTTTTAAGGACTTTAAAAGTTAAGTTTTAAAAGTTAAATAAATGTATTTTCCTCATAGTATTTACAGCTAAATACAAACACTCCTGCATCTAATTATTTTTCTAAAACAGAAGAATTTATTTTAAACATTGGTCTTTGCGAATATGAAAATTAGGCACCACTTGGTCGCACATACTTTCTTACCAAATCATATGTAGAAGAACTTATTAAGTATAAAACTGCACCATTACACATTTTTCTTAAATAACAATTCGTTATCAAAGAAGACTTTTAAATATAGTAAGACCGATTTTGATAAAATCATGTATTTTATTTTGTTTGTTTGTTTGCGAAACAAAGGTATAAAAGTCTGCTCACTGCTCACACGGGTTAGAGCTGCATGTAAATATAATACAATTTGTTCTATAAAAGCCAACTCGTAGAAGACGAAATCCACGGAGTTAAGATGCTACACGCCACCATGGTAATAAAACCTATTACAAGCTTATGAATAAGGAACATCAATTTTTTGCCAGTGTGTTGAATGTATGCATGTTAATACATTATAAATAGCCAACTAGATAACAAAATAATTCGATGACATATAAATTGATCAGCACATTTATTGGAACTAAATTTTAATAGACCGTAGCTAAAAATGGGGTCGTCGGTGTTAAATCTCCCCCGAAAACCTGTTACATGTTATTTTGATTTGAAATTTATTAAATGTAATATATAATAATAATCATATAAAAGAAATTGAAACACGTACATATTTCAAATCGCTCTTGCATAAGATCTTAACGCTCAATTTTCCAATGTGCATTATTAAGATCGTCCAATCGTTTTTGTTGTCAAGAAAATATATGGTCTCGGTTAACAACTGTTTGTCTGAAACTTGTGTCTGTTCTGCAGGAGTCCCCCAAGGATCTGTCCTTGGCCCAATTCTCTACATCCTCTTCACGTCAGACTTCCCTCCGTTGCCTTACTGTGAAAGAGCACTTTTTGATGATGATACTAGCATCTTCTGATTCGATCGGTTTTAATATTGAAACCAATCTGAAATCAGCTCTAGACGTACTTCAACTTTATTTCAGAAAGTGGAAAATAAAAATTAATAATGGTAAGACCCAGGCCACAGGCCATCTTTTTTACTGGCAAAAGAAAAGCCTGCTTTTTACCATGCAACACTCTCAATATTGATGGTATCAGGGCTGAGTGGAAAAAAGCGTAAAATATCTTGGAATAAATTTAGACTGTAAACTTACATTTGGTCTACACATACAAGGAACTCCTTTCTCTCAGATTTCTATGTACATACAACTTTATTTTTCAATACCTCATTGTAGCTTTCCTTCAATATTTATTTTCATTAATTTTGTAAATTTTAAGACTAATTACATCTTGGCAGTTGTAAGGTAGTTTATATACCAATCACTGTAAATTGTGCAATATCTTTTTAAGGAAAAAAAAATTCGAGCTAAATGTTGACAGATTGTCACAGAAAACAGATGTTCTCTGATCTCGCTAATTACAATTAAATTTCAACTTCTAAAAATGTTCTTTTTGTCCTTGATTCAACATTCTTGCATTTGATGCACGAAGACAACTTTCCAACGTTTTTTAAAACCAATCAAAAATATCAACTGTATTTTAATAAACTCTAAAAGCCTGCATACCAAAATCTAAAAAAAAAACTTCAAAAACCTAAAAATAAAATAACTGAATTTTATCAAAATCCGTCCTACAATTTTCAAAATACTTTTTTCATAATTTTTTTGTTATTTAAGACGTGTGATGGTGTACTTCATTTGTGTTGTGATTTTGAAAATTTGTACATTCAGAACATGTGATTTTTGTACATAAATGTTGCTTGTTCCTATCAAGATCTTGCCTTCTAATGTGACTAGGCAAATATGTAAAGCCCATTTTTACTCGCGATTATAGGGACTATAAGGCAAGTTATGGATTCGTAAAAAAATTCTAATATGACATAACGATGATAGAGAAACATAATATTTGAGTTACTGCAAAAATTCTGTCTGTATGTCTGTCTGTTCGTCTTTATGAATGTATATTGAACTATCTGGCCAATCTTCTTCAAATTTGAAACATAAGGTTATTTTGACATTTTTCAGAGGACTTTTTTTAATTTTTTTTTTAGCTCAAATATTAACGGTACCTGTCATATAACCGTTAAGAAAAAGTTTATTTTTTCGGAAACGGCTCCAAGAATTTTTAGGAAAAAAAATTAGTGTACTATTGCAGGTGTTGGTTATGTTTTGGTGAAAAAAAAATCAAGATGGTGGCTAAAAACGGTACCTCCCATAGAACGGTTTTTTTTTCTTCGACTTTCTCGAAAACTGGTCATCTTATTTCAATAAAGATAGATATTCAGAAAGATGTTAAATAAATAAATACATTTATCTGCGCGACAGCTCCTTAAGGAGCGAAGCCCTAGTGACTTATACTCTCAACCATTCCTGTGTGTGTGTTGTCAATCTGCAAGAATGGAAAGATGTTAGTAAAGCCTAATTAATTTTATTTTAAAATATTGTCGAAAACTGTATTTTGTATTTTTAATAATTTTCTTAATTTTTTTTTTCAAACTCAATATTTAGAAAACGGGTAGATGGATTTTTTTTAATTTTGTTTTTAAATGTATGTAAGTAATTTTTGTGTTTAAGGTTGCATTCTTGAATAATTTTTGTTTTAATTTGTAAAAAAAAGTTGTTAAATAAAAACCGTTTTATTTAAAAACTGTTCCTATGATTTAAAAAAAAAATCACTCTTTCTCACATTTTCTAAGGAAATAAAATGGCGTTTAAATTTTTCCGCTAAAAACTATTTTACGTATTTTTTTCAAACAATCAAAAATCAGAAAGATTGAATAAAAACTTTGAAGTTGCTTTAATATTTTTCAAATTTTATTCGAAGCTGTGGCTGCACATGCGATCCAGTGGTGCAATTTATTTTTCTTCGATAAATATTTAGTTTTCAAATTTTATATATACAACTTTACAACATAGTTTTTAATTTAGTTTAAATATAGTTTTTCCGAGAAAACTTTAATTTTCAAAATATTGATTTAAAAAAAAAATCAAAATTAATTTTAATTAGAAAAAAAGCTATTCAAAATTTTGATATGCAGAATAAAAAGAATAATAGAATTGAAAAAAAGAATAAAATTTGATAGAAATCCAAACAGCCGTAACAGAGAAAGCCAAAAATTAGAAAAACCGTTATAGGAAAGGTCCCGTTAATAGACTTTTCCCGTATATGTGGTTCTAATCAAATGATAGCCAATACCAACAAAAAAAGATTTTCCTAAATGGTCATATGGCACGTACCGTTATTTTTAGGGCTAAAAATAAAATTTCAATTTCCCCTCTGGGGAATGCCAAAATAATCACACACCAAGCTTGAAGATAATCGCTTAAGCCGTTTAGGCTGCAGCTCGTTTTACATACTGACAGACAGACAGACAAACAGACAGACAGACATTTTTTCTCGATCACTTTTTTAGACTTCTCTATGATCGTAATGTCATGTTTAATTGTTATCTCAAATTTTTTTATATTTACGAATCCTAAACTTGCCTTATTGTCTCTATAATCGCAAGTTAAAATAAAAGAATTTTCAAAAAAAAATTATTTTTTTTTATTTTAATATACTTTCATGTGTATGTACATGCAGCCACTAAGCCACTAAGCAATTATCTAGCATAAGAACAAGTTCGTGCGACCCAGTCGTGCATTTTAAATATTTAAATTTTATTCGACGATGTGACCGCACATTATGAGTAATTACGTGCGATCCAGTCGTATGCACTAATTGTGCAAATTTATTACCAAAACAATGGTTCGTTTCGGTGGAGCAGAGCATCGAAGAAGACCCGAATGAGTCCATCCGCCATCGCGGGCTACATGTGCCCATCCACTTTATGGAAGATTTTGTCGAAGGATCTTGGTTAGCAGGCTTACAAAATCCAACTCGTGCAAGAATTGTAGCCGAACCACCATTAATTGCGTCACACGTTCGATGAATGGGCCCAAAACGAGATGGCCACAGATCCCGATTTTCACGAAATTAAACCTCGGCTGGAATTTTTTCATTCATTTTTTTAAATTTATTCGACGATGTAACCGCACATATGAGCAATTACGTGCGATCCATTCGTGCAATTTATTATGAACACTTTCCTTCTTTTAAGCAACGTTTATTAAATAAACACCAATATTGAATACATAATTGAAAAATACTTGAAAAAGAAAGTTTTTGCGAATCAGATATGTACTAGCTATTATGAAAAATATATTTATATTAAGGGAGGCGAACGTATTATTACATATACCAATCGGGAGACAGAAAATAACTAGATATATAGGATCGATAGATTCGAGGCCACTAATCACGAATCTGCTGGTCCAAAAAACTTTTACAGGGAACTGTCGGAAACAGAGGTCTACTTCCTGTACGGTTTTTTGAGACTTACTTGGATAGGTAACGATGGATGGGCAACGAAAATTTTAAAAATAAAGTGGCCCTTACTTCAACGATTAAAATTTTTCGATGACAGTCTCAAAAAACCGTACCGGAAAAAATACTTACCTTACTTTTAGGTCTTTCTTAAATGTTCCATCAAAATAATAAAAAAACAAACAGTGTCAGTATTTTTTTTTTCAAAAATTTAGATTTTTTTTATTGATCTTAATTGTTAAACAAGGAAGGCGGCCGTAAAAACAAGAAAATGTTGGGCCGTTCGGCCACTTCCCGCTTGCATATGTGGTAGGTAGATTACAGTCAAGTGCAATAATTGTTTACTAATGAAAAGTTGTCTATCTCCCCCGCATAGTAGCGAGAGCCCATTTTCAAAAAAAATAAAACGGTTTAAATGAAAATACAGATATTTAAAAACAACACCAAGACTAAAAATTAAGATTATTATTATTATTAAGATTTATATCGGATTTGAGAAGTCTGGAAGCCAGATTGAGTCTTTCCGTATGTACGTAAGAGACATGAGAAATGTTTCCTCGTTCTCGGTTCTAACGCTCTTCTTCA
This sequence comes from Platycheirus rosarum, assembly GCA_963971375.1. Classification (NCBI taxonomy): domain Eukaryota; kingdom Metazoa; phylum Arthropoda; class Insecta; order Diptera; family Syrphidae; genus Platycheirus; species Platycheirus rosarum. Next base: position 42,984,043 of record OZ020509.1, read on the forward strand.
ATGATAGACTTGCGGCTAACCCCCGAAACAAACCGATTTGTCGCAAGACCATGGGATGATCTTGATATACACAAATCCACTAGATCGGATACTTTCTTCCGCTATTTTTATCAATAGGTGTTTTTGTAGGTTGAATAAGCTACTCCTACTCATCTGGACTCTTTTCGAGAGGATGACAAATAATTATTTTAAAAAAATATCCGATTATAGTCTGCAAAATCAGACTCGAGTCTACCTTACTTATCCACAAGGACAGCTTAAGGGTAGCTTTACTCAATTACCCTTTGTTTTTTCAATCACTCCCTTCCTCACCCTCATCCAATTTATTTCATATTTGTTGAGATTTTGTAAGGTAACATTTACCTAATTAATGACTGGCAATCAATTATTGTGAAACAGGGTAACCAAAATCGATCAAAAAAGATACACATTTTAGAATAACTACTTTCAAATTAAGGATGAAAGAGTATAGAAGTTATAAACCTTACCCTTAATTCTTAAAACTGTATAACATAACAATCAATATAAATAAACGGGAACCAGAATGTTGAGAATGTTTAATTTTTCAAACACCCATATTACGTCATAACTAAAGCATATCCATAGCATAATAAGTCCGTTAAGGGTCTTCCTATGTCATTTAAAAAACCAAGACCAGTTAAAAAAGACAACGACAAAACCGCTTCTTTACTAAATTAAAAAAAGGACTCGCGAAAAATGCAACCATGCATTAATAATTGTGTTTTGATATGAAACTGGAAAGGTATATGAGAAATCATCGCGGTGTGGCGCGGCAAATTCGAACGTACATTCACACCTTTGCACGCACAAATCAAGCTTAGCTAGAAGGTTCTCCCCTAGGAGAGCTAGAATTTTTTTCCATTTTCTCATGTTATCATCACCCTATGGCTATTTGGATGGGACATGGGAACCAACATCGACACACTGTAAAGTATATTGTGCGTCAATATTATTAATTGGATGTGAATTGTATTATTGTTTGTCGGTCAAACATTTTGGGAGTTATGCTAAGTAAAATAAGATTCAAATGGAATAGGAAGGATGAAATTCGATATGGGGTTGATGAGGATTTCTTGTGTTTTGTTTTGCTTAGTTTTTTGTTTTGTGTTGATTTTAAGGATTTCTTTCTAGAACGAAGTGCAGGAATTCTATTGAAATTATTTCAGAGAATCTTCTTTGGTTCAGTTTCAGTTGGCTTTACAGAGTGGGGTTACCGGTTATCTTAAGCCAGAAGTTGTACAGATATGCTCATTTAGATGTTTTTTCGTCTATAGCTTGGTGTGTTTAGTTTAGTACAACAATTCGGAGGATATTTTCTAGTTTATTCCACAAAAAAAAAACATCGACATTTTGAGAACTTGATGGAAATAACTACAGAAAAATTTGCGTTTCATACCATATTCACAAAACTATTAAAAATTTTCGAAACCAGAGTATTTTGAAGTTGGATTTGAAAAAGGTGTGTTTTCGAGAATTGAAGAAAAAAAGAAAAAAATTCAAAGAAATGTTTTTCACTCTTTTGACCTCAAAAAGCATATCTGTCATATCTATTTCCCTGCAAAACATTCACCCATATATGGTTTATCAATTGCTCGTTGGAAGGATGTGAGATTTTAACTAATAACAGCTTCATCATCATCCGGCAAACTCCCCAAATGGAGTCTTATAGCAAAGCAGAAAGTGGGAAAGTTGTAGTTCCCATTTTAAATCATAACAAATCGTAAAACCCTATAGGGTGATCCTTAGGGGAAAGCAAATAAATTGCACGACTGGATCGCACGTACTTGCTCATCAAAGGATTTATTCAACTTTTGATTATTGAGTGAAATATTATTTCTTTAAGAAATGTTAAAAAGTGTGAATTTTTTTCAAAATCGTAGGAGCTGTTTTTAAACAACGGATTTTTAAAAAACTTTTTTTTTTAATAAAAAAAAATAATTCAAGAATACAAACTTAAGCACAAAAATAACATATACTTAAAAACAAAAATTAAATAAAATTCACTCACCCGTTTTAAAAATATTGATTTAAAAAAAAAAAAAAAAAAAATTATTAAAAATATTAAAAAAAAAGATTTCCAAAAAAAAGAATTTTAAATTACTTAGGCTACCTACATCTTCTTGAATATCAATTTTGATAGTATTCGGATCACCAGTTTTTGAGAAAGTCGAAGAAAAAAAACGGTCCTATGGGAGGTACCGTTTTTATAAAAGGTTTTTGTGTCCTTTACTCCAAAATGTGCGTTTCGCCCAAACATGAACGGTGGGCTCATCTGTTAGACCGTTTATGCTCTTCTAAGACCCACAAAATAGGACGATGATTATCGACTCTTCATAAAACCCATTGCAGAAAGCAATAGTGAATTATAACTAATTAGGGAGCTTTGGTTAAGGTTGTGCACCTAAATCTGGGTTTTATGAAGAGTCGATAATCATCGAATTAATTTGTGCGTCTTAGAAGAGCATGAACGGTCTAACTGATGAGCCCACCGTTATAAATTTGGAGACTATTGGTCCAACCGTTCAGGCTACAGTCCAAAATACATCCGTACAGATAGACAGACAGACAGACAGACAGACGGACAGAATTTTGCCAGTAACTCAAATATGTTTCTCTATCATCATAATGTCATGGTTGATTGTTATTTCAAATTTTGTTTTTGCACGAATGCATAACTTGCATTATAGTACTTATAATCGCAAGTAAAAAGTGGAAGAATTGTGGCGCCAGTCAAGAACAAAACAATCCTCGATCAAAGAAAAAGAAGATTAGACTCAACGAATCAATGATCTTCTGGATATATACATATGTATGAAAGGAAGCTATAGTAATTTGGTGCATCGCCCTTTCTTTTGTAGATTAGGAGAAGGTAACTCTTCCTCCACTCCGCAGATTAGATATTTAAAAAACCGCTAAAAAGGTCGGTGACTATAATTTGTTCAACAAAAATTGTCAGTATAGGGAAGATAGGATGTTTGCCTCTTAGTCTGGTTGCATATTTCTGTTTCAAGTAAAAGCTCTATAAATCATGGCGAATAGGAGAGCAATGTGCGTAAGGTTACCATACCAAAATCATAATCAATTAGGATAGTATTTATGTATTTCTTTAACACAGCGATTTATTGGCTCGTTCAAGACATAATTTGCTCTGTTATAATCTTCATAGAATAACTGGGATAAATTTTGGTTTTTATGAAACGACTTAGTGCATAAAGACTAATTAAATTAAGCAAACAAAAAACAATTAATATAAATATAATTGAAGACATCTTACGTCGATTCTTAAGAGTGTGCAAGCCAATAAGCTGACATCTTGAATGGTAATGAGGCATATTATCCATGTTCCAACCAAGTCTACACACTACAATAATCAAGAACTGATCTGACATATGCAACATATAACGATTTAAGTGCACACGGATCTTTTTAACCTTTCGAACTACGAGCTACAAAACCCAACATTGAAATAGCTTTACTGACTATAAAATCAATATGTTTGTTAACCTTTAAGCTAGAGTTATTTTTGACTCTCCAAGATTCTTCTTAACAAAAACTTTTTCAAGAAGAATATCATCAATACAATAATCAGACAATAACGAAGAAAGACGACGAGTAAAAGAAAAACTTTGACATTTAGGATATTTAGATATATTAAGAAGTACTTCGTTTTTGTTGCACAATTCTGAGGTCTTCTTGTAACAGATAACAAACAAAGGAATTTTTAATACATGAAAACATTTTTAAATCATTTGTAAACAAAAAACTTGACGAGGTAGAAAAGACACTAGGTAGATCGTTAGTGAAAATAAGAAAGAGTAGAGGACCAAGATGGCTACCTTGAGGAACTACAGATGGAACTTCTATAGATTTAGAAATCGCCGAATGAATTTTAACATATTGAGTTCGATCTTTAAGATAAGAACTTGACCAATCAAGCATTTTTGAATGAAAACCTATTCGTTTTTGTATCAAAATAGTATGATCAACTCTGTCAAATGCTTTTGCAAAATTCGTGAAAATAACATCAACTTGGTAACCCTTTTCAATATTATTCAAAATGAAGTTGGTAAAAAGTATTAAATTACAAGTTGACCTACCAGACACAAATCCACGTTGAAAAGGAAAAATTGTTTCTTTGAAAAGAAAACTCAAACGATCACAAATAATTTTTCAAACAACTTTGGAATCACAGATATTTTACTGACCGGTCTATAATTCGAAATTACTTGTTTTGGATCACTTTTATAAATTGGAGTAATTAAAGAAGTTTTTCATTCACAAAGAAAATTAATGCATATGAAAACTTCGAGAAAATACCACGAGCCAATAAATTTAAGTGCATTTTAACGATTTAACAACGATTTAACAAATACGACAACACCTACCCTCTCACACTATTAAATTTGTTCTCAAAAGCTTCAAACCCGAAAGCCCAAAAAGCTCAATATGATAAAAAACAAAGAAAAAGCTATATAGTAGTGTTTTCAATTGGCAAAGGCAACTCTGTTGGTGCAATACCTTTTTTTTAATGCCCCCGAAAAGGGTAGGTACTAGGTAGAGTAGAAGTGAGTAAACGATCATTATTCATTATTTCATCAAGTATCAACGTTGATGGTGATCGGTTATGGTGGAGTGTACGTGTTTTTTTTTAAGAAATACACAGAATTCATGTATCTTTTTTAGTTGAAATTTTCTCAATTCAGTGTCGTGATAACATACACTGGCGCCACGTTTTGAAAAAAAGCTCGTCCATAAGCCCTGTACTGACAATTTTTACTGGACAGACTATAGTGAACCATCTAGACACGATGTCTTATGTTTCCAGCTTTTCCTTTTTTGAATTTAAGGAGTTTAACTCCTTCAACTGTGATGTTGACGATTTCATCTTTATAAGGTGCGCCTATTGGAAAGTATACCCTAGTAAACGGTTCATTTATACAGTCCTTAACAATAAGTTGGCGTATTGTAAAATAAATATTGGTAATCTCTTCAGCATTTTCCCTTCTTTGAGGGCAAATCTCTGAAAATAGCTGCCACCCTTTTTCAAATTGGCATGTCAATGTTTCTAGCCTGTTTTGTGCTTTGTCCAGATTTTAGGATTTTACCATTAGATTCCTCCAGAAGCCTTTCTAACATCCAAAACAAAATTCTGTTAGTAGAATATGGTGTTCCATCCTCTCACTTTGCAATTTTTGACTTGTGGCTTTACGTAAATTGCTGCCAGATAGTAGTCTATCTGAGTTTCTCCTAGCCACTAACATAATTCGAGAAATCTGATGCAATACTTTGCTAGCTCCCGGAATCAGTACGGCACAAATTGCCCTAACTTAATTCCAAAACTTTTATAAGACATTATATACCAAAAACAGATTATAGTTAGATTAGTTAACCTAAAGTTTCAGGCTAATATAGACAACCATAAGAGAATTCCATAAACATGGCATACATTTGCAAATTACTATGATTTGAAGTGGTACAGTCCTTTAACTACCTTGGATCAGTAGAAGCAGCCGATAATATAACATCCCGAAAACACAGGAAACGGAAGTCAGCGAACAGACTTAATAGAAATCGATAATTTCCCAGCTTATACATAGGTAAGTTGTTTGGATTAAAACTTAAGATAGATGCACAAGTCAGATAATCCAAGTCTTTTGCTGCATTTAGCATTAAGCAAAAACGTTAAGTTCAAATCTAAATTGTGTCCTCGATTGCGTTCGACAAACTTATTTAGAAAGTCCGTATAGAAAAAAAAAAAAAAAAAAAAAAAACAATTTGCTTTAAAACTCTTCCCCCAAAACAAGAGCAATAAACTTCATATAAATAAATTGTTGTTGCCAAATGCTAAACTAAAACCGCAAAAATCAAAGGGTTAACAAAACCTGCAGGCACGACTACATCCTTTCTCAGAAAATATTATGTCTCGTGCCGCCAGCATGCAGTAAAATGTCCTTAATTAATCCAAACGCACTGCACATGGTCGAATGCTACTCATCATCTGCTCCGTTTCTGCATGCATCATGTTATCTGTGAGAAGGTAGGTATGCACACTTTCCTTTCGAGTGTAGCACCTGCTTATGGCGTACGCTAATTGATTTGAGAAAAAAGTTAACTACAAAAAAAAAAAAAAAAAAAAAAAAAAAAAAACTGATGAAGATAAATTTTGGTGATGAAATTATACATTTTTGATTTTTAATTGACTGCAAAAAAAATGTCGAATGATGAAAAAAAAACAAAGGAAAAAACGTGTTCGACTGTTGGGCACCCGAATTGTTTCCAGGAGAAATTAAGGCGGGCTAAAAAAAACCAGGATAACTTTGCTGAGTTAAAGAAACACATCCCTTGCGGCGCAAAAACGTTTCGTCACGGCATGCCTACATGAGTCATTAAGGTAATTTTGGGAAAGTTTTTAAAATAAACATTTTGTGAGTCAACAAAGAGTCATCCTGGCTCAAGGGGTTGTATGCATTTTAAGTTAGACTGACAAATATGATTAATGGAATTTTCTGATGTTAATTGAGCACTTTTTTGCAATGTTAATGACTTATGATATGATTTTTAAATACAAAACCGTGAACCTCACTATGAACTTTTATAGAAAGAAATTTCAAATTTCGACAAAGCTGCCCGTTTTAATGTTTTTTACGGTTCTTTTTTTTTGGCATTAACCATTGAAGAAATTTATAAGACATTCAGGAGGGGTTCTAAGACCCCTTTTGTTATTCTCATAATACTCATTTTTGTACATTATTCCATCACAATATTTTGTTACGATTGCCTCTATTCTGCACTTTTGCAATGTTCATTTCAATTTTTATGTGACTGGTCAACAAATGATATGTTATATCGAGAAGTTTCTGATCTGCTAAACAACTTGACAGTAATGACAGCGGAAAGGTCCTTAGGTTAAGATGCGGGAATTTGTGCATACATACTAGTTGCTAATAGTACTTTATTGATGGACGATACATTAAATTCTAGTGATTATTAGTGAACAAAATTCTATGACTTTGAACAAAGCAATATATTTTTCAAGGGCACATCTACAATACACACATCAACACACATCATATTAAATAATAATTCGGGAAGTGCCCTTTGTGCATTTTTGTTTAGTTTATTATTTTTAAGCGTTTTCTATCGATACTCGTTTGCTGTTTATTTAAGTCAGTCGATGCAAATATAAAGCTAGGGAAACATCATCAAAAAACGTGCTTTAACATATATATCTATTTCTTCTCTAGGCATTTCTCAGTTTCATGTGTTATTTTATATTCCTAATCGCTAATCCATTGTTTAGTGAATATTTCTAAAATCAAATTGGTGCTCAGCATTCAGCCGTTTTTCTTTTACAGTTTGATGTAGGCGTTCAAGTAAAACTTTCTCGAAGACCTTAGAAATTATAGGTAGGTAATAATATTGACTGGTAAGACTAGTTTGAGATTTGATCCATCAAAGAACATTTTAGAAAACTCAATACAATACGAATTTGCGGCTGTTCTTTTTCATGTTAGCCTAGTGCTTGCAATCGAATTTGGTTGAAAGAACCATAATAATTATAAAAATAATAGTAATATTAATAATAATTATTATAACTACAATAATAATAATGATCTTTTTTTAATCGACGATTTTTATGATCTTGACTGACACTCCCAATTCAATGCTTCAATCTAAGGCTGGACTCTTGCCTGTTCATAATTATAATTATATTAATAATAACAATAATAATATATATCTAATAATAATAATGAAAATGTTATTATTTTACTTAACACTCAAATGGGATATCCATTGCATACAAAACTTTTATGTCCGGACACAAAAATTCAATTATCCGGAAAAAGAATTGTACAAGTCGGATACTAATCAAAAAATAAAAAGATAAAAAAAATATCTAAAATTTTAGAAAAAAAAACGTAACATTTTCAGAAGCCTCAATAATACAAAAACACTCAAAATCAAAGATCTAGTGTACTAAGTTAGTGTCCGAATTCTATAATAACTTTTTCTTAATGTCTTTTAAAGCCTAGCCTCCCATAAAAATGAAAATGTGTAAATAATATTGAAGTTGCCATCTATTTTCCAATAAAAATTAAACTCAAGAGTCAAGACATTGGTGCAAAATTATCGTCATTTAACTTGACACCAAAACTTTATTAGTGTCAAACTTAGTTGAGATTTGTATTAAAATATTAACTATTGTCACACCAAATCTGAGATACCTACCTACAGCCCTATTAACAAAAAACACTTATTCCACCTTTATTCCACGAAATAACTAAACCACGGAAAAGACTTAATCTACGGAAACTTCGGACTCAAATTTCTTACAAATAAAAACAAAATGTAGGAGAAATAGTAAAATGACGTTTATGTACCGAAAATCTACTACAATAAGCAAGGTGCTTGTTCAGGAACTTGAAATTTTCCCCAAGTTTCTCGAACTTGGATTTATTTTGTATGAACAAAAAAATTAATAAAGCCCGTATTACTGAACGCACCTAATAATTTATTCCAGAAAAAAATTGACACATCTGGTTCTTATTCCTTCGCTAATCTATGTACCTTCTTAGATGGACTAACTTAAGAAACTTCGATTAGTGGAATTTTGTTTTATTAATAATATTTTTCTCTTAGTGCACGGAATAAGGCCTTATCTTTCGCTATTCCACGTTTATTAATTACCCTGCTATAGTGTCGAATAAAATTGTCTATTTTGCGCCATTGTTATGTATCAATAGGAATAAACACACTACCCCAATTATTTATTAATTACTTTACATACAAACTCCGGATTATATGATCGAACTCAAACATGCTAAATGCATTCTTTTCTTAACAGTCAAACAACACTGCCATTTCGCTGCCAAGTCAACTCTAAAAGCCTTCAAAAGACCGTCCATCCGCTCCTGAACTTGAATCTTTGCGCCTTCTAAACAACTCCCAAGTTCCAACAAATAACCACTGGTTGCTCAAGGGTGCTGTTGCTGTTGTTATGAAAAAAAAAAATTGGTTGACTTAACTTAAATCGTACTGCTTTTCTATACTTGTTTTGTGGCAGCTGTCGCCTGCGTTGTTCGACTGTAAAACTGTAATATGGAGTGGAATCATACAGAGGGTAGACAGAGAAACTTAAAAATGATTACGTTACGTGTATCATCTACATCTTGGCATGGCCATGGCATTTGGTTCGTCGTCGGCGTCGTAGTTGCCCCGCAATCCACATACGTCGTCGTCGTCATCGTCATCATCGTCATCATCTTCTTCGTCACGAATGGTGGTGGAAACCAGCAGGAGACAATTTCCAACGGAATGGAGGAATCACTTGTGCGCGGACTATCGTCGAGGATGGTTGTGTTTCGATTTTTGTTTTCCTCATTTTTTACTCGAAGATTGTTCATTATCAGTTGACGGTTTCTAGCTTTCGTCGTAATAGTTATGACGAACGATCGCCAGCAAATAGCTCAACTTGCCATGAATGCCGACCGCCGAACAAACCAACCGGTAAAGACTCGTTTAGTAAAGAATTTTTTTTTTGTTTCTGTGATCTGTGATGAAGATGAGTGACTGACTCTTTGGTAGTGCCTGAAGTGTGTAATCGGAAGCTCTGTCGATAGTAATGCTGCTTCTGCAAATTCTTACAACTAGAATTTACTTCATATATCTATGTATAGTTGATGCAGCAACTGAGATCGCAACCGTTATTCTTAGTAATAGAATCCAGGAACAAGAAAGACCAACTAAGAAGATGCGATGGTGTCGATGTTTTATGACGGAAGCAAAGTTGAAACCTTCAAGAAACAAAGATCATGACTGCAGTCATCATTGACGAGCAATATCGATCGGTTGCGATTAAATGATGCCAGTTAAAAACAAAAGATACTCTTATCTAGAAAAGAATGAATGTTCAAATGATTTTTGTTTGTACAATTGATTGGAACGCTGAATTTCGACAAAGAGCTCGTGTGTTATCAGCCTACACCACAGCAGCACAACACCAAGCGCCAAGCCCAAAAGCGCTCCCTGTAGTTGCAATGGTCATCATCGCTTTTGAATTTAGTGCGTTTAAATTAAATTGCGCGCTTTCAAAGTAGAAGCAAATTTTTTTGTATACTTCATTAGACTTCGGACTTGGATTTGCCTCCTACAAAGCCAAGTTCGTCATAATGGTGCATTTGCTCATTGGTTCCGTTGTCAGTTTGTTGCACTTGGTTATATACCTATGATGATCTTTGGTCTATCTTTGTTATGAACTTCGCTGCATTCCTCGTCAGTCAGTCATTATCACATAAGATTATGGTTGTTATTTTTTTTTTCTTTTCTTGAAACTTGGAAAACAGTTTTGAAAATGTGAAGTGAGTGAATTATGGACAGACAACAGGCAACAGGCTAACTTCTTTTGTTGGATTAAAGCGGCTGTTCGGCATTACTGAGTTTAAAAGCTTTCTTTTTCGGGATTCTCAATGTTTAATTTTTTTCCTTCCGGGCTGTATTAAAAAAATATAGTTATATAGCGGTGTCATAATATGGATATTTTTCTTATTTGTTTGTGTTTTGTTGGTGGTAAGTGGTTTTTTGACTTATTTTTTTAAATTTGTTAATTTTTGTATTTATTTTTGTTTTTTTTTCATATTTTTAAGTCACGTGATTGTAAATAACAGTCACATAACTTCAATGAAGTTTTATTTTGCTTTAATTTTAAATTTGAAATACCTATGTACCCTACCTACTGCTGGAAATGCAAGGTATAACCTATTTAACTAAATGTTTGTTTTTGGGGAAAATTTTAACACGTTTTATACCTCTTGTCGTTGGAAACCAAATTGGTCATATAATGTTCTTTTTTGCCTAAGAATTTGTTCATGTTGATTCTCATTCATTTGTGTGACTCTTTAAAAGTTGATAAGTCGGTTATTTTTATTAGATTCCTAGCCTTAATATTCAGTAAAGTCATATACCTTCCTCGCAAAAAGGTTATAAAAAGATACTAAACCTACCTACCTATAGAAACTTTAAAAAAAAGTTGAGTAAAAGTGAATAATATAAAAAAAATATTTATAATATACCTACGTACTTAGCTATGTATATTTCCTTGAAAAAAAAAATGTATTTAACTTTGAATTTATTTTTTTTTGTAATTTGTGTGAAATAAGTAAATGGATAAGTTGAAAGGTTACCTACTTACTAGATGCATTAAAAAAAATGAAATGAGTTAGATATAGGTATGCATTATATCCAGACTGTACGCAAAGCAGCAAGAAGCACGTTGTTCTACTTCTACCTATGTCTAATCTACGTGATGACAATTGAATTAATATGCAAGCCCAGTAATCTACAAGAGTATATAAAACACGTCGAACAATCCTCAATAATCGTTAAAATATTTTTTTTTACAAAAAATCTACATTATTCCCATTAAAAGGCCCATTCAACATCGACGCATTTTAAAATTTAAACAAAAAATTATATGGTGGGTGAAGTACCTTATTCCCTGACCCTGTGCCTTCTATACATCTTCTGTAATGGAAGTCAACATAACCGCGCCACCGAATCGAATCATGCATGCCCTACATTTATTAAAGATGTTAAAAAATTCCATCTTCCATGTGTTGCAGTTACCTACTCTATTTATATGGTATGTACATACAAATGAATAAAAGAAGAAAAAATAAAAACTTGAACAACCGGAAGACGTCTGCAACAAAATAAAAAAAAAACTTGTGGTCCCCATTGAATTTTCATATACAAATCCTATACTCTAGGTACATGACTACAACATGTTTCCATGGGATAGTGCCCCAAAACTCGTTGTAGACAAAAGCCCATCCAGCCACAGAGCATTCATGCAAGTCCAAGGCGAAGTAATGCATAATTGCAACCTTGCTTTTGGGGAGATGCGAATGGGATGATAGAATGGACACTTTCAATATCAGATACAAAATTAAGCCAGTTCCAGCCCCAGCACTAGCACTATGGTACTATGGGGCGACCCTTTTGCAATGACGACGATACATGACTTCGATGAAGATGCGTAGCATCGTCGTATGGTTGTGTGGAGTTGCCGATGACTCATGGTTTAACCCACCCAGCCAGGCAGCCAGAGAACCACGTCACATTGAGGAAGACTTAAGGGGAAGCAAATACAATATTTTGCGTCGTATTAAAAGGGCGGACAAGATTTTTTGAATTGGACGTCCTGTTATGACGACATATTTAATTTCACTTTGGTCGAATTGTGCAAAAAGGGGGAAAAGGTTATATTAGGAGGGTGATGTAAAATTAGAAGCTTTATACATTAAAAAAGGTCAAGAAATATTAGATCTTGACATCTTATTTACGGTTGTACATTGCTTGCCTTTCCTTAGATCTTTAAATGAAACTACGTAACATCCACCTAATACCGTATACCTATACCTAGTCACTTATAGGTTGTTACTGGGGTAATTGCAGCCTCAGGTCATTAATGATGCTTTGAGGAATGAAGTCCTATTCGTCAGTTTTGTGACATGTGTAGGGGATTGATGAATTATAAAATAGTATAGTGTGGCAATAAGGGTCATAGCTAAATGCCGAAAGTACATACAAGAGAACAATTCTCCAAAAATCTTTAGCTATTGAAAATCCTAAAAATGTTTTTTGTAATAATTTTTTTATGGGAATTTTCAACATTCAAATAAGTTTTTCAATCATATTTAATCGAAGCCAGTTTTCGATCCTGCAAAGCCAAACCAACAGAGGAAAATCGGAATAACCAGAAAAAAGTCAGGAACTCATGCAACGCCGTTATTAATAGAACTCAATTTTGCATGACCTGACCAATAATTATAAATGAAAATTCAGCAATGTACAAAGGCAGTACAAATGGTTGTAACAAATAATAAAAAACTTCATTATCTCCAGTTCCAACGCTTGTTTGTTTACTCTTTAGAGAAAGAGAAGGCAAACATGCTCGCACCCCATTTTGCTCTACGTTATCTCACAGCAACGTTGCCCCTGTACTTGAAAATTTTTCAAGGGACTGATTTTTTTTCTGTAGCAAGAGTTTTCAAAGATCTCGATATACACTAACCCTTTTGCCCGGATGGACCCAGCGTTCTTCTGAAAAGGTGTTTTTTCCACATTGGCGAAGCCACTTTCTAAGCCTTTCCATTGGTCCTACACTTCTGGAATCTTTCTTAGAAGATAGAAAACAGCATTTGTCCACCCTGTTCCTAAAAAAATGTGACCCCTCCTCATCATCCTGTCCACCCTTCTAGCGACCCATATTTTCCTCTTGCGATTATAGGTACTATAATGCAAGTTATGCATTCGTGCAGATTGAACAATTTGATATAACAATCAAACATGACATTACGATGATAGAGGAACATATTTGAGTTACTGGCAAAATTCTGACTGTCTGTCTGTCTCTCTGTCTGTACGTATGTATGTATTTTGTACTACCGATTAAACGGTTTGGCCAATCGTTTTTAAATATTAACGGTACCTGTCATATAATCGTTAAGTAAAAGCTTATTTTCTCGAAAACCGCTCGAAGAAATTTTATAAAAAAAAAAATATGTGTACTTTTTTAGGTGTGGTTTATAAAGGGTGTTTTTTTTAGACGTGTGGTTTTTAATCTGGCAATACTTTTTTCGAAGTTGGTCTTTTTGACAGTTGTCACTTGATTTATGCTCAGTTTGGTTTACCATTTCATAATGAATAGACTTTCTGAACAAAGTTTGCAAATCGTGCTAATTTATTACCAAAATAATAGTTCGGTTCGGCGGAGCAGAGTATTGGAGAAGACCCGAATGCGTTCATCCGCCATCGTGCGCAACAATTGGAGCTGTGCCCATGCGGAAAGATCTTGGTTTGGGGGCTTACTAAATCCAACTCATGCAAGAATTAAATCCGAACGACCATCAAGCGCGTCGCACGTTCGGTGGTCCCGATTTTCACAAAATTGGGAAAATTTGCCTCGAAATTTATTCGAGTCAGCCGCGGCGGCAAAAAAATGGCAAACCCTTATCTTTATAATAAAGCTGAATTCTTGGCCATAACATTAAATTATATGTGTTTTATTTTGTTCTTGAAAATCGCAGGTCTAAAAAACCCTTTATTTTGGTGAAAAAAATTTGAGTTGATTGGCTAAAAACGGTAGCCCCTATAGAACCGTTTTTTTTCTTCGAATTTCTCGAAAACTACTTAACCGATTACGATTAAATTTGATATTCAGAAAGATATAAGTAGGCAACATAATTTCGCATTAAAATATTTCCAAATAATTTTGTTTTTGTATTTAAAAAAAAAATATTTTTTTTTTTTGAAAAATCAATATTTTGAAAACATGTAATTAGATTTTTTTTAAATTTTGTTTTTTAAATTTAGATTATTTTTGTGCCTTAGTTTGCATTATTGAATATTTTTTTTTTAATTTTTAAAAAAAGTATTGAAAACTGTTTAGTTTAAAACCGTTCCTAAGATTTTGAAAAAGAAAAATCACACTTATTAAATTTTTTTCAAGAAATAAAATCGCGTTTAAATTATTTCTTTTGAAAACTATTTAACGTACTTTTTCGAACAATTAAAAGTCAGAAAATTCGAATAAAAACTTTGGAGTTCCCTTAATATTTTTTAAATTTTATTTAACGCTGTGACCGCACATAAGAGCAAGTACGTGCGATCCAGTTGTGCAATTTATTATAAATTATCTTTCTGTTACATGTTACTTTTCATCCAATTAACTGTTTTGCTGACGACTCTATACCCTAAGCTTTTCATATTCGTTCGGTGATTCGCTTTCAGACTTGATCAAGTAACAATAAAGCGTTTATAAGCCCAACTTTAAAAATAAGCCCTACCTTAAAAATTTCAATAGTAATACTCGTCTTGTTCGAAATGCTCATCAGTTCAAACTTGAGCCTGTTATCGGAATACCGTGAAATACAGAGATTCCTTTTTTAGCCGAACAACACGAATTTGGTTTACCCGGCGAGATTTTCCTTCGGATATCAAACATTAAAAGAGCAAAACGAAAGTCCTTGTTATCGCTAATTATAAAAACAACGACCAACAATCCTGCCATTTGTTGACGAGTGAAAATATCTTTGAATTTGAAGTGGGAGCTATTGGCTGTTCCTCTTAAAAGACCGGATAACACGGGTTTGCCCTGTACCTATCACCTTACCATTAGCTGGACAACTGGACTAATTACTGCAGTTTCGAAACTCGAAGTTTGAAAGTTCGAACTCAATGATGGAATATGGACTATCAAGATCTTTGTCAGAATCAAATTCTTTGTTGAAAGAATTTTATTCCCCATCTTTCCTCAGTAATAAACTCATCGAATTCTTTTGGTTGGAAGTACCATCTTTTGTTGCAATCTTTTAAGTTTTTTTAAACAACAAATCCCCATAAAATATATTGGGTAATTAGCAAATATCACTGTTGAAATGTGTACTTTGAATGATGACTAATGGCCACCAATATCTCAAAGTATCTACACAGATAGGTATAACATCATCTCCCTGCCACGCTAAAGAAACCATCAATGAATGGAAAAAAATGCAAATAAAAAAGAACCTACAAAAAAAACATACGCGCAACAGTCAAGTTCTTTCCGGATGGACCCCACGCGTATCACAGCCATCAGCAGACGAGGCTTTATTTGCGAGCTCCAACTCTAAATAAAGAGCCAACTATGTGCGGCACTGGATTCATGTGTTTCTTGACACAGCAAATCCATTTTAAAATTTTTCACGCAGGGCTCCAGTTCTCCTTTTGTTGTGTTGGGTGTAGTTCAAGAATAAGGAGGCAGACACTTGCAACCGCATGAGTTGAATATATATTTTTCAAGCTGTCAGGGACAACGGAAATCGGGTTCTTCTGCAATGGTTTTTTTTTTTAATTTACTTTCTTTTTTTTTATTTATTTATGTTTTGAATTCTACCAACGTGTCGACCAAGAGTAATAAAATGATGTTGCAACAAAATATTTGTAAACACTTATAATTTATTGTATCTATAGGAGTTCATAATAATTGGTTAAGTTGATATGGATTATTCAAATGCTATTGTCTATAATAAAGTCTTTAATAAAAAAAAAAAACTTAATCCGATAATGAAATGAACCGTGTCCATCTAAGCTTCCTCTGCCTCTATACAAACTACGAAGACAACATTGCGACGCGACGGAAGACGACACGGTTTGGTTTGGTTGGTTTTCATCGGCGAACGCGTTTCATGTGAACGATTTTTTTATAGAAAATTTAACATAAAATCCTCTTCAGACCTCCAAAGCGCCTCTCTTGTTCCACCCGCTTTCATTTTAAGCAGACAATAATGATGGAGCCGAGAATTGGGGGCACAAAAAAGGCGACCCACAAAGCGATTTCTTGGAATTACATCTACATTCAGTCGAATATGTTTATACCTACATTATAGAGATGCACGCATGGATTGAGAAAAAAGATTCTTTTGTTTTGTTTTAGTTTAATTATATTGATCGCAGGGGCTTATATCATCACTCAAGTCTCGTCAGTGTTTTTACTTCTGTGCTGGGCACTGAGCTTAAGCATTCCACTGTAATAACAACAATACAAATATAGTATTTGATTCAAAGTATTTAAATTCTTTAACAGTTTCTATGAATTAATTCGGAGCTTAGATCGGCAGATACTGTACGAAATGAACGTTGAACGGACGCTGAATTTGTAAAAAAAAAATAATTTAAATGATTTTAATTCTTAAAGTTTTTAATCCTCAAGTCTTAATTTTTGTTTCTAAAATATAAAACATGACAATCACATTTCAATGTAAAAAGAAAAGATTGAACTTAACAACATGATTAATGTGTGTCTCCCTTTGTTGTTGATTTTATTTGATCAAAGGTTAAAAACGGGCTTCTTTTCACCTTTTATTTTGCAACGAAAACATAAAACAATCACGATAGTGGATCACTGGTCCGAAATACTTTACTTAAGTTAAAATATATAGACAAAGCATTAATATTAAAAAGTCTACTCATACGGTTATTTTATGAAAGTCGACACGCAGAAGTTCCGATCCACGCAGGTGATAAGATCCTACACGGTAATTTAACCACTAATAAATAAGGAGCATCAATGTCGCCCTTAATAAGTTGATGAATAAATATTCAATCATTGTTAACACGTCTTTGGTGAAGGGTTTGCATCTGAAGAAGCTGGATTCGCTGTTCATATGGTGGCAGATTGAATGGATCATTACAAGGTAGAGCTAGCTTTATTCACATTAAAATTAAATTGGAGGTAAAATGGACACCCAAATCCTTAAAACTAAAGACGCGACAGAAAAGGTAATCGTCTGGCATTTTACAGGGTTAAGAGATATACCACTTTTTCTGCACCAAATAATAAAGCTATCAATATCTGCCTGCAGAAGACTGCGGTCGTCGCTAGACTTTATTGTCTTAAATATCTTCATGTCATCAGCGAATATAAGAATGCCACTTGATTGTATGCATGAAGTAACATCATTTATTGCCAAAATGAATAGTAAAGGACCAGGTTGGCTTCCTTGAGGTACGCCAGAGTTGTCTCACAGACAACTTGTTAAAAAAATTTTGAATGCAATATAATTTAGAAATGGGCCTATAGTTTACAATGTGCCTTATTTCCTTTATCGAATATAGGAGCAAGAAAGGCCTTTTTCCATGTACTTGGAAATTGTCCTGCCCTAAGTGAAAGCTCAAACATAAACCTGAGGGGCTGAACTACAGAATGCTAACTCTTTTTTAATTTTGTTTTTAAATGTACGTTATTTATGTGCTAAGTTTGTATTCTTGAATTATTTTTTAATTTTTTTTAAAAAGTAGTTAAACAAAAAACTGTTTTATTTAAAAACCGCCCCTACGATTTAAAAAAAAAATCAACACTTTTTTACATTTCCTAAAGAAATAAAATGGCGTTTAAATTATTTCACCCAATACACTTCACCCAATATACTTTATTCGAACAATCAAAAGTCACAAAAATCGAATAAATGCTTTTATGTTCACTTTAATTTTCTTTAATATTCTTCTACAATGTGTACAATGAAGAATCTAATACGTTATTTATTCCAGAACTAATTAAATCTTCAGACCATACCTGATTGCTATAAAAGCAATCAATTTCAGAAATTTCATCACTCAAATCAAGCAAAATGTCCAGTGGTGGATGGTAGCTATCTATATTAGTCATACCAGATCTAGATTCTAGAACGAGTGTACCAATACCGTCAGAGAAAAATATTAAATCGAGAGTTCGATTTTTTGAGTTTTTAATTTTTTTTTATAATTAACGCGCGCACGAGGGATTATTTGTTTCCCTTTTAATGTAGAACACACTGCGCGGGCATTAGGAAGATAGGGAGGGAAGAGATAGGAGGTGCCGATTAACATTGGTTTTGCATGTTTACAGATCAAAATGGCAAGGACAAATCTCGCCGGGTAAACTATTCCGAATTCGTGTTGTTCGGCTAAAAAAGAATTCCTATATTTCACAGTACGTCCGAAATTGGGCTCAAGCATTCCTTGCGAGACGAGTATTACGGGAGAAACTTTTAAGGGTAGGAATGGCTACTTCGAGTGAACATTTATTTATAAAAGAAACGATAAAATAAGGAAAGACATGAAACATTGCGCCGTTGTTCGAGAGGGGCAATTGTTTTAGCGGCAGTTCTATTTCCTATCAATCTTAACGCTCGATTTTGTATTATTGTTGGGAGTTATATTCGAGTTTAGGGCGTATAAATGGTTTATAAATTGTAGCCAGATCAGATGGGGGAAAAAATACTTACACCGATACAGAAAACCTAAGCACTTAGCAGCATTCTTAGCGATCCCAAATATATGATCGTTCCAACGGAGGTCGTCGTTAACACACATACCGAGTACTGAGCTTTTCGGTTTCTTCGATGTAAGTGCCATTCATGGACAATTGCATTGGGGGTATGTTTAGCTTTAACGACAGAAGACAGCATTGAGTTTTCGAAGCATTAAACACCACACGATTCCTATTAACCCATTTGACAATGCTGTATAAATCGGAGTTTAATGAGCTTGACATACGGTACCGTTGCAATTGTACGTCCGAAGGGGAAGGACGTGAATTATCGATCGAATATGAAAAGCTGAGGGTAGAGTCGTCACCAAACCAATTAAGTGGATTAAAAGTAATAGACCTAAGATCATTTATAAAAATGAGGAAAAGAGTCGGAGACAGAACAGAGCCCTGGGGCACACCAGCATTTGTTTTGTAGGAATTAGACTTGAATCCGTCCAATACAACTTGTATTGAACGTTCCAGAAAATAGCTTCTAATCCAACGAACAAGAGTATCATCGATCCCAAAAGCACGCATTTTCGATAAGAGAGCTTCATGCCAAACTCTATCAAATGCCTTGGAGATATTAAGAGCAATAATCTTACTTTCACCATGTAAATATTTGTTCCACTGTTCGGTGAGATATGCCATCAGATCACCAGTGGAACGGTTGCTGCGGAAGCCATACTGACGGTCATGGAGAAGCTTACGATCTTCGAGATATTCCTTCAGCTGACGGTTAATCAGTGTTTCCATGACCTTAGAAAAAAGGGATGTCAGTGCTATGGGTCGGTAAGAGAAGGGGGAGGATTGGTCACCTTTCCAGGGACAGGCTGGACAAATGCTGTTTTTCATCTTCTAGGAAAGTTTTCAGAAGAGTAGTATCGACCAGCAAGTTTGCTTTCTCTGAAGAGTAAACAATTGGTTTGTTATTGTCGATGAGCGTTGGAACCGAAGATGTCGAGGAGTTTTTTAATATTTTTTACAAATGACCAAACATTTTTACTGCCTTTGGGACACTGCAGAATTTTTTGCCGTAATTTTTGATCATGCAATAATTTAGAAGAATCACATTTGTGATCATTTCAGCACTGGCATCAATGTCACTTCGAGGAAGCATAGTGACCAGTTAAAGTTTCGGAAAAAAATATTCAGGCCGTCCCAGTTGGCTTTCTCGTATTGCCAAGCAAGATTTTAATACAGCTTATTTGCTGTTTGTTTCATTTGTGAGAAGATAGTGAAGGTTCTAAGTAAGGATCTTCAGAAGGAATCCAATCAATGTTAGGTAAATTAAAATCACCTTAAAGTAATTTATTGCTATCCGAGCAGGATAATTCAATAATATAATCAATTGTCATGGAAAGTTCACCATAAACGAAAGATAAGCTTTTTGTGGAATGTATACGTTGAAAATATACAAAGTTTCTGCCTCTACAATTAGTTTTACACAGACTATTGATAGTTTAAACGGAAAAGAGACTGACGAAGAAAAAAATGTGTTACTTACCGCAATCAAAACACCTTCACCCAGTTTTTTTGCATTACCATTATGACGATCTTTTCTATAAACTAGAAACTCTTGGAACTTGAATATAACCAAGTTTCTGCCAAAACAAATATGTCATGTGGAAATGTCTCTAGTCAAAATGAATTATACATACACTTTGCCATTATGTTTTAAAAATGATTTCGGGCAAGAGGCCGCCGCGGCTGGCTCAAATAAATTCCAGCCGAGAGGCCCAATTTTGTGAAAATCGGGATCGGTGGCCATCTCGTATTGCGCCCTTTCACCGAACGTGCGACGCGCTTTTGATGTCGTTCGGCTTCAATTCTTGCACGAGTAGGATTTTGTAAGCCCGCAAACCAAGATCCTTCCGCAAAATCTTCCATAAAGTGGATGGGCACAGCTCCAATTGTTGCGTGCGATGTCGGATGTACTCATTCGGGTCTTCTCCAATACTCTGCTCCACCGAACCGAACCATTATTTTGGTAATACATTTGCACGATTTGCAAACGTTGTTCAGGAGTAAATCTATTCATTATAAAATGGCAAACCAAACTGAGCATAAATCAAGTGACAGCTGTCAAAAAGACCAAATTCGAAAAAAGTACTGCCAGATTGAAAACCACACGTCTAAAAAAATCACCCTTTAGTCACAACAGATTGCTAAATAATGAGTACTCAAAACAGTAAGAATCGCCGAGAACAAACATTTACTTAACTGCCAAAGTCACAGAGTATCTACTTTTTAAGGAATTTTGCTCTTTTGAGCACTTTTTGCAGTTTTTTTTTATCAATATGCCATAATACATTTGTGTTTTAAAAAAATAAGTATTCTCAATTACTTTTTGCAACTATTATCGTCAACACAAGAGGACGGAAGTCATAATAGCCACCATCAATGGACAAATATAGGTCTGTATTTAATAGCAGTTAGTCATATTAATACAGTTATATTTTGCCATAGACGAGCATCACAATTCACAATATCTAGCAACAGACATATCGGGCCCAATGGCAAAGATCGTGTCTCAAAACAATTGCACTGGATTGTGTCATTTATGGTTATGTGCCCAACCAACAAAAAAAAAGAGAAGGAAACTGGTTATAAATTTATAGTTCAATCCGAATAGAGTTCCTATCTTGATTTCCTATCCTACGTGCAAATAATGCAAGAGGCAATACACAAAAAGAAGTTAGTAACGAACCAACTTCACAATAGAGCCAAAGGCGTAAGAACGGAAAAGTAATCTAGTAACAAATGCATATTGGGAGAATCAGTGAACCATTTTATCTAGACTACAATTTCTTCAAATAGAGAAAGGAGGAAGACTTATTGGCTTAGGTGCATCATTTATACAAACACATGGGAGTAAATTTAGCGGGATCACTGGCATTATGTGTTGATGGTTTTGGTGAGTTCTCTGTTTTGTTCTTCAATTGCTTTACATGGGCTAGAGTTAGAGTCTCAAGGATTTGTTCAGACAGACAGACAGACTAGAAAACTAAACTATTTCTTAAAAAAAGAATCAAGAACGATGTCATCTAATCATCTTATTGGAAACCATTTTTTGAAACTCTCAAGCTAACATCTGCAACATAGAGGTCCTAGACAACAAAATAAAAAGATATAAAGCCAGAATAATAGTAACACTCGGTATTTTTCTTCCAATTTCTGTGTAGAACTTATGTTAGGCAATAATATCAACCCAAGACCTTGAATAATAATTGGAAACAAATGTCCAATTTAAATTGACATAATTTTCTTAAATAAAAGAAAAAAAAACACTTAAAAAAGACATTTATTCAAAAAAAAACTTCCCATAGTCCACTAAAATAGGAACACTTAAAATTTTCAAAAAATTAGCCATAAAAATAGGAACACTATTACAATTCTCTTATTTATTTTATTTTACTTATTTTTTTAAAAAAACATTTTGTTTCCAAATAATCAGGAAATAGTTATATTGTTGAAAACCCATTGTTTTTCAAAACTTCGTTTATCCTGTTGGCTTTGGGCAATCTACTAATTTTTACACTTTTCTTGTTAAATTGCAGATCAGATTTATTTAACTATTCTCGCTTTATTGGTCAGTTTTGTTAATTTATTTCAACTTTTAAGTCCCGCCAAATTTTCGATGACTCAAGCTCGAGGGTTAAGAACGATGGGGAAGGGGTTGAACGATTTAAAAGTTCAGGCGATTTTCATACGTTCAGGAATTAAAATAAATTGCACGATTGGTGCGCACGTACTTGCCCTTATGCGCGGTCACATCGTTGAATTAAATTTGAAATATATTAAGGTAAGTTTAAAGTTTTTATTCGATTTTGTGAGTTTTGATTGTTCGAAAAAATACGTAAAATATTTTTCAGTTTCTCTTCATATTTCTCTAAGAAAATGTAAAAAAGAATGATATTTTTCAAAATCGTAGAAACGGTTAAAGAAAACGGTTTTTTAACAACTTTTTTTTTAAATAAAAAAAAAAAAGAATCTAATAAGATTTTCCTTTGGAATTTCAGATTTTGATCTGTAAAATGCATTTTTTTGTTCCCAATTGAACCTATTTAGATTGATTTGTTTTTGTCATTGTAATAGTTGATTTGTCATCCTAGTACCCAGCATTGCCGCCAGAGAACAAATGTTTACTTTTTTCAAAGGAGCGTGCCATTACTGGCCCATAGTACAAAAAAAAAGATATTCTATTAAAAAATAAGAAAAAACTTTATTTCTATATTTTTTTTGTAAAACTTTATAAAAACAAAATATTTGTCACTTTGGAAAACGGAACATATTTTTCGCGCTCATATAAACGAGAACATCTTCAAGCTAAAGCACTGAAGAAGAATTACTACCCTTTAAAAATATTGATTTTTCTAAAAAAAAATTATTAAAAATACAAAAAAAAACCTAATTCGAAAATATTTTAGTGTGAAATTGATTGGCTGTATTTTTTTGAATATCAATTTTGATTGTAATCGGTTAAACATTTCTCGAAAAACTCGAAGAAAAAAATGTTCTTCTGGTAATCTTTAATTTAATTTTTTTTTCATTAAGACGTAATCCACAGCTTCAATAGAACACTCAGTTTTTTTGATAGAAATTCTTGGAGCCGTTTCCAAGAAAAAAAACATAAACTTTTTAATCAACGGTTATGGTAGGTATACCGTTAATAGTTGAGCTAAAAAAAATGAAAACATTTTTTTCTTTGACTTTCTTGAAAACTGGTTAACCGAAAACAATCAAAATTGATATTTAAGAAACTACAAAACCAGTTTTACATTGAATTATTTATGATTTTTTAAATTTGTCATTAATGTGCTTGAGCTTGAATCCTTGACTTTTTTTTTTTTTTTTTGAAAAAGTTTTTACTTTTTCAACTCTGCCTACAATTTTCAAACAAAAATTCTTTTTTTAACCACATTTCTTAATGAATGAAACTGGCGTTTAAATTTTTCTGCTGATAAGTAACTATGAAATCATTAAAATCGGTCCAGTTTTGATTTTTTTAGAGCCAAAAAAACAGGTGACCGCGAAAGTGTATAATTATACCCGTACTTTTTTCGAACAATCAAAACTTCCAAAAAGAGCAAGTACGTGCGATGTAGGTCATGCAATTTATTTTCATAAGCGATCGCATTTCGATCGATCTTCTATGCCTTTCGGTCTTATTTCTTGGGTTCACGACCTTCGAGCGCATATAAAAGCATGCAACTATGTAGATACTATCTAGGCAAAAACACACGGTCAGCGGAAACTATTAACTTGCCAAACACTGATCATCATATAATGAAAAATACTGATTTAAAAATAAACAAAGTTTACGTTTTTGGTTCCATCGAATGCTCATGGCGGGAGGGGGTCTGGAGCCGAGGACTCCCCTCCGTGGATCCACCACTGTCCATAATGCTGACACATGACTCTTTGGTCACAATACTAATCAGTAAAAATTGGCCCACCGCGTAGCGTATATTAAAGCTTAACCATTTGAAGTCAAACAAACCGTTTTTCATCCATTCTAAACAGATTCCTCCAATATTTTCTAGCTTTTGTAGAATCGTCATTGATTCGATAGAATATGGTAAAAGAAATCCGGTTTAGCCTGTGTACTTTTCTCAGCAACAGAACTTTTCTGGTCGAACTCGAAGACAAATGTTTTTTTAGGCGTGTGTTTTTCAATCTGACAATACTTTTTCGAAGTTGGTCTTTTTGACAGCTGTCACTTGATTTATGCTCAGTTTGGTTTGCCATTTCAAAAAACGAATAGACTTACTCCTGAACAACGTTTTTAAACCGTGCACATTTATTACCAAAATAATGGTTCGGTTCGGTGGAGCAGAGTATCGAAGAAGACCCGAATGAGCATCCACTATCGCGCGCAACAATTAGAGCTGTGTCCATCCACTTTATGGAAGGTTTTGCTGAAGGATCTGGATTTGCGGGCTTAAAAATCCAACTCGTGCAAGAATTGAAGGCGAACGACCATTAAGCGCGTCGCACGTTCGGTGAATGGGCCCAAAAACGAGATGGCCACCGATCCCGATTTTCACAAAATTGGGAAAATTGGGCCTCTTGGCTGGAATTTATTCGAGCCAGCGGTGGCGAACCACTTGCCCGAAATCATTTTTAAAACATAATGCTTTATAATAGAACTAAATTCTTGGACATAACATTAAATTATTATGCGTTTTATTACTTCTTGAAAACCACACGTCTAAAAAAAAAACACTTTATATCCGCATTATGTTGTAAATGACGGATCATCCTGCAACTAGCCCATGTTTCATGTTGCAAATCTTTTGAATAATAGAAATGGATCTGATTTAGGCTTCCTTTTTTGGGGCCGCTATTTTTTTCGTGGATTTTTTTAGTTTGATGTCATTAAAGCAGAGCCTCCGACAACTTTCGGGATTTCCCGTATCGACTTTGCGCTCTAAAGAGAGTGAAAATTATTGCAAGTCTTTAAAAAAATGCCCAAAATTAAACATAACAGTTTCCTAAAAGACCTTAAGTCCAATACCAATAGTCAACTTTAAAAGCATCTCAAAATGATTCACTCAAAGATCGCGCTTTCTTATTTTCTAAGGTCGCGACCATTTTCAAAGAAAAGTCACATTAGAAGTCATATGAAATAATTGCATGCGCATAAAGTGTTGAAGTAAAATTTAATTGCTGTTAATTCAAATATCAATTTCGCGAAAAAAGATGAAATTACGCTTTTATGATCCATCGTAAAAAAACAAACCTAATGCTATCCCAACTTAAGGAATCACCCTGTGATTATAAGCAATATCAATTACAACATAAATGGCTATACCGTTCCAGGTTTTTCTTTTTTCACAAGACACTATGACCTGATAGTGTATAATCTTCCTGGATTTGCAACAAAGTCATAGGTACCTGAAGAAAATCGATTGCATTATTGTATAATATTCTTTCGTGAATCCATCCGAAGCCGTTGACTAATCTTGGTCCTCTTCCTCTTTCTGGCATAAATTAAGTAGCGTGGTCATCTTCTCAATTATATTGATAGATTTCACTGTGATGTCCGATTAAGATAATGTAATCTGATGGCGAGTAGATGTTACCGCGTCGTTCTTAATAGCATAATGGACGGCAACATAGATTTTTTTCATCTCAAAATGAGATAAGGGATTGAAATTCTGCGAATTCGAAAACGAGGGTCTTTACAAGGAAGTTTATTTGAGTTTTTTCGGTAGTGGAAAAAATATCGATCACTGTTGATCATGAAAGAGAAAATTGATTGTGTTTTCTTAAAAAAAAATATTTTTTTTAATAAGCTGGCGAAATTAAACTTGAAAACTAAAGAGTGGGCGATACAAAACTGCTAGCTCAATTGAAACTAATCATATCACAAGATAGGAGATCCTAAGGAAAACCAGAGCTTCGCCAGAGGATTATGACAGCATCGCAGTTCTACGAAATCAAACCCGAAACGCCATTAAAATAATGATGCGGCGGCGGCAACATATAGTAATATTGTGGGAATCATATTTCCCACGAGCTTCCATTCATCATGCTGGGGCGAGATCTTCTTCACAATCGCTTGGGTGTAAGTCATAAACCGTCTGATCTTTGGATGATCGCTCTAAGCCATTAATTAAATGAAAAAAAAACTGTCAAATAAGATATTTACTGATCGATAAATGCTTGAACGCGCCACAGTATTAAAGCTTTTTAAATGCGGCCCCTCGTTCAAACATAAGTCGGCCTCATTTCAATATTCATCGCCATATGCGATTCACAACAAAAAAATTGTACATCCCGAGTCTTTGAGGCTCAAACATTTTCCTCGTAAAATATAAGCTTTATGCAGTCGATTTTTTTAAAAGCCTCTCATGTCTCATGATATACCAGACATTGTTACTGATTTGTTTTTTTTTTTTTGGTTATTTTTTAAGGATTAGGTTTTTGGCTTATTACGACGAAAACCAAAGATAATATGCTGACCCTTAAGATAACACAAAATACATGTATAGGATACGTGGCAACATCCAATTTTTGTGCCTAAAGTTTTTTCTGTAATTCCATGAAATGGTCGATCGGTGGCGGTCAAGATGTGGTTATTTCTCTTTTCTTTATATTTTTTTTTGTGATCACAGATCGAAAATATTTTTAACCAATTTTAAAAGACCTTTTTTTCGCATAAAAACAGCAGAAATAACAGCATGAAGAACAAGAAGCAGCAGCTCTTTTTGGCTGACCATCTTCGCAGCCTAATTTTCGAATACAGATCAATGAAATATGCCGACGACGACAACGACGATCAATATTCTGGGCTTTGGAATTGGAATTCAATGAACGAAATATTTTGTAAGATGTATTTAGAACTATATGAATATGTATAGAATTTTCGGTCGGTATTTTCTCGGAAAAAATATCCAAATATTATGTAGAACATGATTACTTGGATTGGATTGGTATACCCACATCCAAGCTGCTCAGAAGAGTATATCATTGGAATGGAACACATATGTTTTATTGTGTAAGATTTTAATGATTTCATGGCTTTATGATTATGCCTTATGGAGGGAAGATATCCGATGTTTTTTTTTTATTTTAGTAATTATTAATATTTTTGTTCGGGTGCGAGAAAGTGAAATCAACTTTTTTTCCCACGACAACGATTTTTGTCTTTGAGGGCATTTTATTCAAAAAGAAAGAAAATTAAGTGCAACATTTCCTGTGGTTTAAAGTCGACTTTTGTAGCTTCTTATTGAGTTTTAAGTAGAGCATTGAACTGAACTCCAGCTGAAGCAGCACAAGATTTGAAATTCGAGTCTCCTATAAACTTATCGTCTTTCGAATTCCAATTCATTCGGCATTTCTTTATTTCGATTGTTTGCTTGAACCATTTCTTTTATTGAATTGTTAATTAGATCTAACATCATAGTTCAACTGGATTGGACAATTGATTCCAAAATCATCATATATCGAAGTTATATACAATAACTAATAATAATTGTAAGTTAATTTGTTTCAAATAAATCGATGACATTTTAGTTAATTTTATGAAACTTTTTCGCAATTTTGTTTATTTATTTTTCACTTATCTTAGATCACCTCAAATGGCGCTACAGTTGAAATGGAACTGGGCCTCAAGACCACCTACAATTATGTCTTCCTCTACTGCTGTCCCTCTGTTTGAAATCGAAGATTTTCCGGGCCGAACCATTGATGTTCACTCGCTCTTTATGATCCAACCATCTAAGACGCCGGACCTTTATTCTTTTGGCCATGTTTGTATCGCTGTACCGTACAGTCCTTCGTTGTTTTCTTTTTACATTATCTCTACCTATCCACCATACAGCGGAACAAGAGTCTTTCTTCGTTTGATCCTAGCGCTTGAATTGTTCTATGATTTGATAGCGGAGCCAAGGCAGAAAAGTTATGTCTATTATGATGGTTTGTCCTATGACCCCGGTGTCTCTTTTTGATGGCAGCTCATAACTCGTTTTCCAATAGAAACTTGACAACTTTGAATTTAATTTGTGAACGCACCCTTGATGATTAGTGACATCGAACTGTAATTTCCAATTTATTCAGTAAACTCGACATTTTCATCACTCAACATTTTTTACCGAAATTGGAGTCGGTGACCGCAACTTTAAGAGCGTTAACTCCAATTTTGGTCGTAATTCTCGCCCTAATAGGCAGGCAATAACAAGTTTAGTACACAAATTTGAGTCTACATATTTGTTGTGTGATGTTGCCGTATCAGTGAGACAACGGGTTGGTCGAAGTGTCGAAAATATCGCTGCTGTTTAGGTGTCCGTAGCAAACGATCCAAATCAATCAATTCCACGGCGTTCTCAAGAATTGGGCATCGCTCAGACCATATTATGGCGTATTTTGTGTAAGGATCTTGGGTTACACCCATACAAGGTCAAGCTGACTAAGGAATTGAAGCTGAATGGACCATTTGAAGCGACGTACGTTCTCCGATTGGGCTCTGAGGAAGATGCGTAAAGATGATGAATTTCATCGCAAAATCGTCTTCAGTGACGAAGTTCATTTTTGGCTCAATGGGTTCGTCAATAACCAAAATATGCGTTATTGTTTGGGTCAAAATCCACATTGGCTTCATGAATCACCACTTTACTTAATTCATTGATTTATGCCAACAAGCCGACGACGTTGGAAAAGCTCAGAGCCAACATTCAATGCGAAATAGCGGCCGTTTCGCCCGAAATGTGTGGCCGAGTCATCGAAAATTGGGTCCAACGAATCGACCGCTGCAAACGTGCCCGCGGTGGCCATATAAACGAAGTCGAGTTCCATTAAATGTTTTGATTGTACTTCAAGCCGATAATAAAGTTTTTGAAATGTCTCAAATGGTTGTC
This sequence comes from Platycheirus rosarum, assembly GCA_963971375.1. Lineage (NCBI taxonomy): Eukaryota > Metazoa > Arthropoda > Insecta > Diptera > Syrphidae > Platycheirus > Platycheirus rosarum. The sequence continues at coordinate 43,013,257 of OZ020509.1, forward strand.
AAGTCCTTATTCGAAAACCCTTTACTTGGTTTCGTCGTTACCGACCTTAACGAAATAGCGTGCGTTTTCCATTTTCATTCTGTAGAGACGGATGAATTTAGCAGAAATGCCAAAACTGGGCATCGCTCTATATAGCTTATCTCTGTAAATGCTGACAATCGCGGATATGATGGTGGTGGGTATTAATTTGAGATTCCTGGGTTTTCTTCCAGATCTGCCATAATTTGAATCTTTGGTCGATGCTGGATTTTCATTGCATAAAACCGCAGGTTATTGACGAATGCTTTAGGTGCTCACACACTTCACTGCATGAAAATTCAAAGGCTCTCCCCTCTCCTTTCTTAAGGATCGATTAAATAATGATGTCATTCCATTTATCAAGAATACTTGCTTTGACCATGTCTTCCTTATGAATTGGTGTATCGGTATTGGTATTGGGTATACATACATATACATATATAAAAACAAAGTCACTATATCGACTACGATGGCTTTTTCAGTATATTACGCTTAAATATATGTACATAGCTAGCTTTACTTCCACTGGATCGGGTGGGTGGAACTGTTTTTCTAATTTGCCCAGATAGAATGGATCATTCTGCCTAACAATGGAATTTGGTTTGCCATCGTTATATAACTTTTAGATATGGATTTTCCATATTCTCGGCATCGACTGCGATTCTACTAAAATGTTGTAAAAAAGTGCGCACTTGCTTACATTATGAAAACGATTTCTCTTTTACAACATATATACAGAATTTTTAATAACTGAATTTTGGCATGCAGAAATTTTGAAAACAGAATAATGAACCATACCGAATTTCGACCCCAAACTTTTGACAGTGTCTTATTACTCTTTTTGCAATACTTTCGAACTCCGAAAACTTCGTAATAACCCGCATATAAGGTATTAAATAAGTAGTAGTTCGACTTGGCGGGAACTGTAGACGCCTCCGTTAATTCCATCTAAATAATTCTTTCGCTTCCGTCCAAGAAGAATTGAGAATCGCTCCTACATTTCGGTATGCTTATTCAAATAAATTTACGGTACGATACGATACGATACGGTACTATAGCAATTTTATTTTACTTCGCAGTTATATTATTGGTTACGCTGTTTTACACGCGTGAAGTAAAACAACACGAAGTTCCTAAGTGTAGGCTCTTTATGGAAACGATCCTATAAAATCAACTGATCTAAGGGTCCATTTGTCAAAATATGGAATTGTATTCAAGTTTTGGCCGAATATTGATTGTATCTTAACTAGATCAGACGGGCGATTCAACGTTTCTTTCATCTTCGAAGGAAACCTGCACCTTTCGCAGCATTTTTGGCGACGTCGAACATTTATACATTCCGCAGTAGGTGGTCTAGAATGTATTTACCGAGAACCGCAAATTGGTCCGTTTCCTTAAGGCAAGTGCCACTCATGGAAAGTGTCATATATTTCCTGGTATATTTCGCTTTCCAGGCAAAAAACAGCAATGACTTTTCGAAGCATTAAATTCTGGGCGAATTCTAATTTCCCACTGGAAATGGACAATGTCAAGGTTAGAATTTTTAAAACTGATCATATGCTGATATTTTAGATCTACATCCGAAGAACATGATTATAAATCTGCAAACGAATATGAAAACCTGGGAGTAAATTGGTTGATAGTTGATAGATAGATAGACCATATTTTACATCATTTTACTGACAATATCTTGATTCCGGTAGTCTTACCTTCTGCAACATTCCCAAAGACAAAAAAATTAAACAAGGGATTATAAAAACCTGAATAATTCACTGCGATCCTTCAGTTTCAACACCTCCTAAGGTAAATCTGTCCCATTTGAGAAACTGTCTCTCAAGAACTTATTTATGGCTCTTACTTTGTGAAACAGATTATTTCTTACATTGTCTGCGAATTTATAACTATGCGTGAACATACTCTACTTTAACGCCAAATCAAAAACCTGTAAACGCCAGACCAAGAAGTCTAAATAACTCGTTTAGATTTGCTTAATTGCTTCCATAATACTTTGCATGCAACAATTTTAATGTGGACTTAAGAAGCATCCTCGTCAAATTTCTTACATTCTAATCACCAAGCCAACGGTAAACTATCAGCTCCTTTACATAAGCCATACATCCAGGTACTGGTCTTCTTCAATTAATGCATAATAAAAAGTGCAAAACAAAAATCCAAATCTAAATTAGAAAAAAAAAACTGAAGCTTTCCGAAAGAGCTCATTTAATGACCATCAAGCTACATACAACTTGCAGTATGGAGTAGGAGATTCCACGTCTTGAGTTTCCAACGCAACTCCCTTGATGACCGGTAATATGATCTAAATTAGATACGGCGCGGCGCTGAATTAGGCAGTCGCCTTTTTTAAATGCTATCTTCGAAGAATTTTTGTTGTTGTTGTTCTGTTTGTCTTTCTGTATCTTCGCCTAAACAAGATTCCAGGCAAAAATGAGCTGACGACAACGAAAATAGCTTTAAGTCGTCGTCGTCTTCTTATTCGATGTCTTGGTCTTGGTAGTCGTCGCGGTCTTCTTTCTGTGGATGTCGACTTTGCGCAGGGATCGGCAACAAAATATTTCTTATCTCAGTTACTATCTGTTGTTGCAGCACCATCGAGAATCAACTATATACACAACAACAACAAAAAGTCAAGAACTCTTGGCAGTAAAAGAAAACCGAATCAAATGAAATGAAACGGAATAAATATAAAACCAAAGGTCTATCCATTTAACAATATATCGGGGACGAATGGGTGGCGATCTTGTTGGCGGCGACGGCGCATAGTGTGGCAGATTTTCAATTCAAGTCATCACCGCTCCATCCTCTTCCAAAGGTATCAGTGAGTTAGCTCTAGTGCTATGAGACTGTATACCTTTCGGATGATCTATCAAAATCAAGAGCAGAAAAGTATCTATACCTTTGGTTAGCTAAGAACCATAACTAAGATTTCAATGCCAGCAAATAAACATAACTGTCCAGGAGTATAAGGGGCCAAGGAAGTTGCAAAAATATCTGCAAACCAGTTTTCCACAAAGAGAAAAACCTTTCTCTCCAAACACGAACACCTATATATTCTGCGAACGTCTCCTTGAGGCAGACATACCTTAAGGCCAGGCTTAGTGTATTATAACCACCATCATCATCACCAAGAACCATCACCATAGTTCTTCGACTGACTGATCCCGGTGGCTGTTCTGGAGACGGAGAGGTTTTGTGTTGTTATTTGAGCGAACCAGGGCATTTCTCGATGCCTTTTTCTTCCTGTCTTCGTTGAAAGAGCAGCCGATACATATTCCAAATGAACGGCGGATTCTTGAGGAGGTGGTGGTATCAAAATGGTGAGTCTAGAATTAGGTTGCACAGCAGTTTTGTTGTTGTTTTGTTTTTTCTGTTTCTGTTCCCTTTTTCTTCCAAAAAAAACACATTTTTGTTACCAATTTTCAAAGTATTTCTGACCAAATTCTGGTTATTTATATCAAAATAAAAAAAAGAAAAAAATTGCAAAATTTAAAAAAAAAATGAATTAATGTTTAGCGATTTCATGAGAATTCTTCTGTGAAAGAAAATTCATCATCTTTGTATCTTCTTTTTTCGAAAAGTCGTCTTGTATCCAACTTATTTTTGGTTGCAGATATCCAACTGGAGTGTTAAGCGCTCTGTAATTTTGTATCCCAAATTGGATGCGATTATGTTTTGCATTATAAAATTATATTTTTTTGGGTGATTGCCGCTTAGGTTTTTCAAAGGACATTTGAAAATCAGGATAAGATGAACGATTCAAACATGCAAAAGTATTTCATGCTTCGTTGATAAATTTTAAATAAGCAAGGAATTTCGATTTATGGGGATTTTGATAATCTAATTATTCGGTTTGTCAAAATATTGGAAAAATAATCTGTGATGGATTGTTTCATGTAGGAACCAGCATATTGTAAATACTGGAGATCAATGAAAGATCAAAAATAAGAAATGAAACATTTACGTGTCAAAATTGAAGTTGTATCGTAAACTTTAAGAGGCACTACACCGCCGCATGCATAGCATTGGTAATGATCCTGGACCGATGATCAGATTGGTCTTAATCTAAGAGTGGCGAAGTGGAACATTAAACATATTAATGCTCGAAGCTGTGAACTGAAACAGATATTGAAAAGAAAGCGACTAGATAATTTTGTAAAGGCTGTTTTTTTTAGACGTGTGGTTTTCAAGAAGAAATAAAACGCATATAATTTAATGTTATAGCCAAGAATTTAGCTTTATTAAAAAGATAAGGGGTTGCCATTATGTTTTAAAAATGATTTTGGCAAGTGGCCACCTCGGTTGGCTCGAATAAATTCCAGCCGAGAGGACCAATTTTCGACCACTTTTTGTAGCAATTGGAGCTGTATGTCAGCAATAACGCGCTGAATATTCTCTTCCAAGGTGTCAATCGTCTCGGACTTATCCTTGTAGACAAGCGACTTCACATAACCCCACAAAAAATAGTCCAGCGGTGATAAATCGCACGACCTTTGGCCCACGCCACAGGCTCACGATGCGAGATAATGCGCCCACCAAAATTTCCTTCAATAAATTGATTGTTTCGTTGGCTGTATGGCATGGAGCGCCGTCTTGTTGGAACCAAAGGTCGTCCACATCAACATCCTCCAAATCAGGCACGAAAATGTCATTAATTATGGCTCTATAGCGTTCCCCATTGACTAAAACTAAAAGAAATATGGACCAATGATTCCCTCCGTTTTCGAGAAAAATAAGCTTTTAATTAACGGTTATATCGCGGTACCGTTATTCTTAGTCCTAAAAATAGAATCTCAAAACCCTTCTGAGGAACGCCAAAAGAATCACACATACCAAATTTGAGAGTAATCGCTTAAGACGTTTAGGCTGAAGCTCGTTATACATACAGACGGACAGACTGCCATACTGACAGACTGACAGACTAACAGACGGACAAACTGAAGGACTGACAGACTGACATACTGTGACAGACTGATAGACTGACAGACAGATAGACAGATCATTTTTTTAGACTTCTCTATGATTGTAATGTCATGTTTGAATATTTTTTTTTTACATAACTTGCCTTATAGTCTCTATAATCGTAAGTAAATAAATTGCACGACTTGATCGCACATACTTGCTCATATGTGCGTTCACATTGTAGAATACAATTTAAGAAAATTAAAGTGAACATCAAAGCATTTATTCGATGTTTGTGACTTTTGATTGTTTGAATAAAGTACGTTAAATTGTATTGGGTAAAATAATTTAAATGCCATTTTATTTCTTTAGGAAATGTTAGAAAGTGTAAAATTTTTTTTTCAAAATTGTTAGAGCCGTTTAAAAAAAAACGGTTTTTTTAACAACTTTTTTTAAAAAATTAAACAAACTAAATCAAGAATACAAACTTAAGAACAAAAAACACGTATATTTAAAAACAAAATTAAAAAAAAATCACACCCGTTTTTTAAAATATTGATTTTTCAAAAAAAATTTTTTTTTTAAATTATTAAAAATACAAAAAAAAGTTTTCGAAAAAAAATTAATGCAAAATTACTCAGGCTACCTACATCTTCTTGAACATCAATTTTGATTGTAATCGGATCACCAGTTTTCGAAAAAGTCGACGAAAAAAAACCGGTCCTATGGGAGGTACCGTTTTTAGCCTACCATATTAAATTTTTTTTCATCAAAATTTAATGCATATCTACAGTAGTACACTGATTTTCTTTTTAAATTCTTGGAGCTGTTTTCGAGAAAAATAAGCTTTAATATAACGGTTATATGACAGGTACCGTTAATTGTTGAGCTAAAAAAAATTGAAAAAAACTCCTCTGTAGAATGTTAAAATAACCCTAAGTTCAAAATTTGAAGACGATTGGCACAACCGTTTAGGCTGCAGTCCAAAATACATCCGTACAGACAGACAGACGGACAGAATTTTGCCAGTAACTCAAATATGTTTCTCTATCATCGTAATGTCATGTTTGATTATTATCTGAACATTTTTAATTTGCACGATTGCATAACTTGCATTATAGTACCTACTATAATCGCAAGTAAAAATTGAGTAAAATTTGTCACGAAAAAGTGCATTTCATGTAGCCGTTCGGACTCGGCGGTAAACTGTAGGTCCCTTCCATTCTTGCAGAGTAACAACACACACATAGGAATGGTTGAGAGTATAAGTCACTAGGCCTTGGCTCCTTATGGAGCTGTCGCGCCAATAAATTTATTTATTTAATTTTAAAAATTGATGGCACCTGAAATGAAGATACTTCGATGAAAAATAAAAAAAAGCACAATCGAATAAAGAAGAAGAAAGCACGAAGAACCCTTCACATTAAAAATACATTTTGTATCAAAAACAGCATTATCAAAAAATAAATAATTCTACTGAAGATCTATTAAAATAAGTAAGAAAGAGCAAGTAACGTTTATGAAATTTTGTTGTTTTTGTACTACTATTTTATTACATCACAGATAACGTGCTGTCATCCATGTGGTTGAGAGTTCCACAAAACACCCTTTTATGAAGCTATATATATATATTTTTTATAATTAACGCGTGCACAAGGGACTATTTAAACTATTCCAAATTCGTGTTGTTCGGCTAAAAAAAGAATCCCTATATTTCACGGTACATCCGAAATTGGGCTCAAGTGTGAACTGATGAGTATTCCTTGCGAGGCGAGTATTACATGAGAAACTTTTAAGGAGAGAAATGAAGATGGCATGAACTGCTAGAATCCAAATAATCATTAGTTCCACTAGCCCCTCAGAATCAAGCAGTCAAATAAGAAAACAAAAACGAAACGTCATTTTTACACAACAGCGTACATCGGTAGAGATAGAAGGCCAACTGATCCTTCTAAGCCTCGAAACTTCCATCAAATAATAAATAGGTAATATGCAATCTTCTGTCGCGTACTATTTCGCTCCAAATTGTTAGTATGAATAGTAAAGGTGGCGTTAAGAATAAATGTCTTGAAGTTCAGAGCCTTCTATAGTGCGGTTTTACTTTGACAGTAAACTAAGGGTACAATCCCCTGCTCGTTATCTTAGTTGACTTAGAAAAAAGTTCGTTCTAATGAATTATTTCAGATCTCGATATTTTCGAGAGCTCGTTGCTTTGGTAACATTTTTTTTCAAAAATATTGCATTCAAATGAAGAACAATTAGGAATCCATTCTTAATAGGCCACTGCACCCGATTACTGAGGTTTTTGTTGTTGTAATCTCTCAAAAATAAAAAAAAACTTGAAAATGGAACGCTAATTTAATGCTCTTGCGGTTCTTTTAACAGAGCAATTACCCCTGCTATATGAGCCAATACATTTTCACTCCTTAGTTTAGGAGTGAAGAAGAAAAACCATTTGTAGAAGAACATAACTTAAAACATACATATTCTTCCAAAGAAAAACACAGGTAAAAATCCTCAAAAACCTCCAAGATAAGGGCGACATATTTAGTAAATCAACGTTTTTAAAGCTCTTTTTAGTGATTCTCATGGTAAAAATAACCTGAAAACCTTCATAACTGAAATTAAGCCATAACCTGGTTTGTTCACTGGGTTAAATACAAAGGGATCAAGTTCTCCTTTTGCAGAGACATACTATACTCTTCTAGTTGATCTAAAAAGATTTTCCACTTCAATTAATAGTCATTCAGGTATATTCAATAGGTAGTTTTTTTTTCTTCTTACATATTATTATTATCAAATGAAGAGTAAAGAACGCCATTGTAATAGAAAGAACGGAAATTTAATCTGAATGTTTGAACTGGTAACGCACAGGCTCAGGCTTACCTATACAATACCTATACCTTTATACAAAAACAAAAAGGATCTTTTCGTCCTCAGTTTTTGACTCTCGAGAACGAAATTCAGTTGAAATTTGAGATTAGACCTGTTGTCGCTTTTGTTTCTTGAGTTTCGAATTCGATTTTCTGTTAAACTTAAAAAAAATCACAATGATGTGATGATGATAATGGGAGCTCTAGTATTCTTATTCGCATGATCTGCGAGGATTTATTTTCTGGAGTCCTGCCCAATCCTTCGCCAGTACCGTTTTTGATGTGGGTATGGAGGAATAGCTTGTAGAGCTACGGGGCCGTGGTATTTAGTATCTTGTGTGTGCGATACGATCTTATTTTGTTATCCGTATCTTAAAATGTGGTTTGTCCGTAAAATATCTACATACATACACATTCACTTTTGTATGGTTTATTAAAAATCTTGTGAAGGAGGCGAATCGAGAGGCAAAAAAAGATTGGCTTTGTTCTCTTGCCCATTCAAAAAGGAAGGTGAATCCATTTTGTCTGTGGAATTTGATCGAATTTTAATAATGAACCACGAAAGAAGGGATATGGATGGCATCTGTTGATTTTGTATAGTTACGTGATGATATGACAATCGGTAGCCTAAATATTGTGGTTCTTTGTGGACGGTAAACTCCTTGAATGAGGCTTGAGTTTTTTGTACATTATATTATGTATTGTTTGGTATATAAAATCTAAAAACATGCGTTTCTCACAAAGGACGGGAGGGTGACAATGTTTTGCTTTTAAATAAATATTGCACTTGTCCCGGCCTATGTGCGATACGCCATTGGCATCCTTTTCATAAAATTAATGACGTGAACCTATATATGTATTTATAAAATTAAAAAAATTCTGGAAAAAATGCTCATTCTATTTTTCTTTTCTCTTTCAGATTTCACATCCAGTTAAAGAAATTGGGTAAGTTTATTTGATCTTAGTGAAAATAATTATAAATCTGTCTAAAGAGTGCTGCAGTCAACTTAAAAAGATAAACTAAATTCTTATCTAATTTTAAGATTCTGTTCAGAACTATTAAATACTCTGTTCTTATTGAAAATTTAGATAATAGAATTGATTAACTCCCCTCCTCTTGTTTTACATCGAATATGTTGGTATTCCTATCACTGGGAATGCCAATTAGTCCCGTAAAACAAAATTCCGTATAACGAAATCACACCAATTTGACGGCTGTTATCAAGAAAAGTGGATATCCCACCACGTTTACTACTATTTGGCGGAATTTTAAGTACTTAAAAAGTATTATATAATCCAACCAGCAGCATTTAAACACTACTAAAACTCATCGGTGTCTTTTTAGCATTGAAAAAAGAAGGAATTTTTGTTCTTGTTGATTCTCATCAATTATTGCAACCAAATTCATATAAATATAAAATTATACAGTGCTGTCGCATTTTTATGCACAAGATTCTGTGTGCAGGGATTTTGAAATCAACTTATCATTCTATTATCGACCTTTGAATCCAATCAACCAAGAACAATGAAAAAACAAAAAGAGACTTCCCTAATCAGAGTAAGTTTGTGCTGTTTTAAAGTTCCTCAAAGTCTGAAAATAATTAGTGGTTGAATTAAAATTAGTAAGCGCATTAAATAGGTATACTTTGCAATCCCTTAGGCAGGTGACGCATTAATTCGGGCTTGTTTTGGCCCTCAGCCAACAAGCTTCTTCACTTAGTCCAATTTTGTACGTGAAGTTGCAAGCAAGAATAGGTGCTCTTCCACTTGCGTTAAGCTGAGAAAAAAAAGCATTAAAAATTAAAATTAAAATTAAAATAAAAAAAAAAATAATTTAAGATCTAAAATATAACGTTAATCAAAAATAATTATTAATGGGGGTATCTACCATTTTAGACCATCAACTCAAAATGTTGTTCACATTATCATCATCATCGGTGCAACAACCGAGATCCGGTCCAAGCCTCTTTCAGCAAGTTCGTCCATACATCCCGATTGCTGATCGACGCCATCCAATTGGGCACCCAAAAGCTTCGGGCGTCCTGGTTTACGCCATCCTTAAAACGCAAGCAAAGTCTGCCACGTTGTCTTCTATCATAAAAAGAACTGCAAAAGACTTTCCGGGCTGGTGCTGGTTCCTCTTCGCTCATGCTAACTACGCGCCCAGCTAAACGCAGTCTACCGAGCTTTATGTTTTCCACAACATCTGCGTGTATCTTCTCCGGAATCGTCCTCCCTCGCACACGGGGCCAACAGTTCACCGTAAGACTTTCCTATCGAACGCGGATAACAGCCCAGAGTGCCTTTTTGTGAGCACCCAAGCTTCGGATCCGAGTAATTATACACTTTCGCAGTCACCTGGTTTTTTGACTGTAAAAATTCAAAACTGGACCGATTTTCATGATTTTTTTTTAAATTTCCATTTTGACGGCGGATTTAATAAAAAAATATTAAAAAAAACTATCTGAAATCTGAGATGGGGATAATTCAAACATTTTTTTTATCGAAAACCCGCCGTAAACACGAACATTTAAAAAAAAGAATCATGAAAATCGGTCCAGTTTTGAATTTTTACAGCCAAAAAACAAGACCGCGAAAGTGTATAACTACCCGGACCGTATTTGAGTATTGGTTAGACCATAGCCTTGTACAACACTAGTTAAGTTTTTATGGTAAGGTTTCTGGAATTAAAGAGCCTTGACCAGACTATAGTACGTTCTGTTGGATTTTAGCAGCCGCCCGCGTATTTCTTCCTCCATATTATCATCGGCTACTACTTTTGACCCGAAGTAGGTTAAGCACTGCACTACTTCAAATTCATTTTCCGCTACCCTGATAGTTGACCAATCCTTCTCGTAGACGTAGCCACCATGTACTTAGTCTTCCCTTCATTAATATGCAGCCCCAGCTTGTGTGATGCCTGCTCGATCTGGGTAAGGGGTCTCGTACAGCTTGTTGGCTTTTGCCGATGATGTCACTGCCGTCTCCGTAAGCCAGTATCTGGCTGGACTTGTTGACGATAGTCCCTCTTGTTGACGTGCCAGATTCACGGATTGCTTTCTCCAACGCAAGGTTGAAGAGGATGGAAGCCAGACCATCCCCTTGTCGGAGTCCATTCAAAATTTTGATTGGTCTGGACAGCAAACCGGCTACTTTTACTTGGCTTGTAATGTTGGTCATGGTCTGGTCAGCCTACATGTTGTTCACAGAACATTACCAATACTTCAATTAATTAATGACTTTTCTTATAAAAATTCTTGTAGTCGTTTTTTGCGGGAAAATTAAGCCTTAACGTAACGTTTATATGACGGGCACCGTTTATATTTGAGCTAAAAAAAATTGAAATTAGTCCTCTGTAGAATGGCAGAATACCCTGATGTTCTTAATATAAAAACCATTGGTTCAACTGCTTAGGCTTTATTTCAAAATACATCTGCACAAACGGACAGACAGACAGAATTTCTCCACTAACCTGAATATGTTTTTCTATCATCGTTGGAAGACATAAGACAAGATCTTTTGCAGAAACAAGCACAATTTACGTTGAAATAAAGGGTGTTTTTTTTAGACGTGTGGTTTTCAATCTGGCAATACTTTTTCCGGAGTTGGTCTTTTTGACAGCTGTCACTTGATTTATGCTCAGTTTAGTTTGCCATTTCATAATTAATAGACTTACTTCTCAACAACGTTTGCAAATCGTGCAAATTTATTACCAAAACAATGGTTCGTTTCGGCGGAGCAGAGTATTGTCAGAAGACCCGGATGAGTCCATCCGCCATCGGGCGGAACAATTGGAGCTGTGTCCATCTTCTTTATTGTAGATTTTGCAGTAGGATCTTGGTTTGCGGGCTTACAAAATCCAACTCGTGCAAGAATTGAAGCCGAACAACCATCAAGCGCGTCGCACGTTCGGTGAATGGGCCCAAAACGATATGGTCACCGATCCCGATTTTCACAAAATTGGGAAAATTGGGCCTCGGCTGAAATTTAGTCGAGCCAGCCGCGGCATGAACTTGCCCAAAATCATTTTTAAAACATAATGGCTAATCCTTATCTTTATAATAAAGCTAAATTCTTGGCTAAATCATTAAACTAAATGCGTTTTACTTCTTCTTGTAAACCACACGTGTAAAAAACACCCTTTATAACATAGCAACCCCATACGAAAATATTTTGAGTATATTCATTTTCTAACAATCAATATTCTGTTTTTAATTGCCAACATTTTTAAAACTCATTAATATTTTTTTTTATTTAACCTTTTTGATTTAACCTTTAACGACAAGCGGGAAATTTCTGCAGCAATATTTTGTATTCCGTCCCTGCACATTCTATTTCCGGTCTAAATGAAAAAATAAATACAATGTAACTCTAAATAAATTTGTGAATATAAGATTTTATTAAATTGTGTTTTATTTGCGAGATTTTCAGATAATAAACTGGTAAGTAGGTACATTCATTATTGACATTAGCATATATATGTTTTATATTTAGATAATTTTTAAATGTATGTGTTAATAGTGTTCATGTGTTATTTGTCTTTCTAAAAGGTAAGTATTGTTTCAGAAATTTATTTGGTATTGCTTTTTATTCGTTTCAAAATCTTCCCTAAAAAAATAGAATTCCAAAAAGAAAAATAAGAAACGCAAAACAATTTTTTTTCGAATTATCAGATTATTTAGGCAAAACTAATCGAACCAAAAACTGAGGTGTATTTTGCTATCGAAAGTGGGTACTCGTCAGGTCTTTCAAAGAGTATGTACATATAAAGGGTCTTTCATTAGGCGCTTCCTAACTTTAAATTTAAATAAAATAAAGTGTGTGTGAGTTATCATCGAATTTGTTTATTCGTTTGAAAGGGTTATCTATGCCATTATATGTAGAATATAACATCGTTTAAATGTCCGCCGCGGATTTTCTTGGTGGTTCGCATCCGATGTGTCCTATTTTCCATGACTCAAGCGCATAAATTAGGATGAATTTGACTGTTGAAATTGGTTATGTTGGCTTTGTAGACCGCTGTGGCTTGTGGCCTATTCGCATAGACCTGTGACTTAAGAAAACCCCACAAGAAATTCACATCATCCCCACTTGAGATGATAATGCCCTCATGTGTGGAAAGTGGCGACGCCCTGTTGAAACCAGATGTCGTTGGTGTCCATATCATTCAATTCAAGTCAAAAAAAAGTTGGTAATCATCGACCTATAGCGCTCGTCTTTGGTCAACATCGTTCCCAAATAAATATGGACCAATGACGCCGCCAGCCCAAAATCCACATCAAACAGTGACTTTATCGGGATGCATTGGACGTTCTTGGATCTGATGTGGAATGGTATCGTCCGAAATTCGACAATTTTATTTGTTCAGAAATGGACCTCATCGCCGAAGATAATTTTTCGATGAAAATTAGGGTCAGTTGCCAACTGCCCCAGAGCAAATTCAGCTTCAGCGAACATACGTCGTTGTCTATGTAAACGACCATAGACATGGTTGGTTGAACAAGTGGACTCAAATTTATCCACCACACTGCGAATAGTCCTCTCGGTAGGACGATTATAGCGACCGTACAATGGGCCCCGTGGCTTAGTGGTTAGTGTGTCGGACTACTAAGCGAATGAGCCTGGGTTCGAATCCAGCTCATAGCCATCTTCTTTTCGGGGGTACTGCCTCTTGCGAGGAACTTACAAAACCTCCAAGAGTAAAATTTGTCCAGAAAAAGTGCATCTCATGTAGCCGTTCGGACTCGGGGGTAAACTGTAGGTCCCTTCCATTCTTGCAGATTTACAACACACACAGAGGAATAGTTGAGAGTATAAGTCACTAGGACCTTGGCTCCTTAAGGAGTTGTCGTGCCGATAAATGTATTTATTTAAATTTAATTTATTTACAATGGGCGAAACGCTCGAAAGGTTGCCCGAAAGAACACCCATTTTGATAAAACAATTTTATCATTTGCACGTGTTGTTGAAAGCTATATGTGTCCATGGTGATTTGACAAAACAGACTATATAAACCAAGCCAATTTGACAGATGTAGCTTCAATAAGATGGCCGCTATCAACTGTCAAAGTTCGTAAGCCCCTTTTCGAAGACCCTTGACTTGACACCTTTTTTTTTTTTAAATAAAACGCAAACCATTTGAGATATTTCAAAAACTTTGTTATCGGCTCGAAGTAAAATCAAAACATTTATGAATGAATTTCGACTTCGTTCATATGGCCACCGCGGGCACGTATGCAGCGGTCGATTCGTTGGACTAAATTTTCGATGACTCGGCCACACATTGCGGCCGAAACAGCCGCTATTTCGCGTTTAATGTTGGCTCTAAGCTCTTACAACGTCGTCGGCTTGTTGGCATAAACCAATGACTTAACGTACCCCCAAAGAAAATAGTCTAGAGGCGTTAAATCGCACGAACGAGGTGGCCAATCGACTGGCTCATTTCTTGAGATAACCCGCTTATCAAACTTACTCTTCAATAAATCGATTGTAAGACGTGCTGTGTGGTTTGTGGCACCATCTTATTGATACCACAAGTCGTCCAAGTCCAACGAAAAAATATGGCCTAATAACTCCGCCGGCATGCAGACCTCACCAAACAGGTATTTTTGTGGATGAAGTGGTGATTCATGAAGCAAATGTGGATTTTCACCCGCCCAATAACGCATATTTTGCTTATTGACGAACCTGACGAACCCATTGAGCCAAAAATGAGCTTCGTCGCTGAAGATTCAACGCGTTTACTGTATAAATTGACAATGACAATTATATTTTATTGAAAACTTAATTATATTGTAATTTCATAATTTTATAAAAAAAGTAAATCGTATGAGCAATTCCTTGCGGCTACGTATATCCTTAATAAATAAATTTTGTGTTTTCGGTCTGTAACCACATAGTCACAAACTACTTTTATGGTGTCGAAAGTGTTTTTTTTCATAATAAGTTTCATTATCTTATCTTTAAACTTTAATCTATTCTCTTAATATTTCTTTCTATTTCAAAAGATTTTTTTGCAAACAAAAATGCTTATTCATACAAGTGCTTTTAATTGTTTATAAAAATGTATACAAAAATATAAATTTACAATTTAAAAATCTTTTTCATTTCACTTAAAAAAATAAACAAAATTCTTTTCTAAAAGCTTCCGTAAGCTTTTATTTCTTGCTCGCAAAAGTTCATCATCACAATATATATGAACCTATTGTGTAAAAGTAGACGATTATTTTACTAAAACAAACAGATACAAAAGCTCACACCAATATAATGTGGTAAAGATACTTTTTTTTTCTTATGAACTAATAAAAGAAAATAGTTCTTACTTAAAAAGAATGATGAAATAACAGTTGAGTGTATCTATGTAATATTTTAATTGCTAATAATTGTTTTTTTTTATATCTCACTCAAGATTATTTTATTTTTGTTTAATATACAAAAAAATATTGTAAATTTTGTTCCTCATATTATATATATATATTGTGTTTAAAAAATTTAATGATGTGTCATAAATATAAAAAATTACACAAAATTTTCTTATTTTACATCTTGCATTTAATTAAAGTCATGCGTATTAAATCTTGGAAATATTAAAGATACAATAGGGGCATTGTATCTACGATGTTGTTTAGCTTGGGTATATTATATACTTTGCAGCTACAGCTATTGAATCGATCGTAAAATTTAGCGCGTTAAAATTTAAATAATGCTCTGTGTGTGAGAAATCGATGTTGGCTATCATTTATGATTATAAGTATGTAGGTATAGTTTAATTAAAAAAATAGAATTAAAGAGTGACATAGTTCTAATGCCATAATGTTAAAGCGTAGATATTTTTAACGAGTTTGTTGATATCTATTTGAAAGTATCTAATTAAATATTTTATGCACAGAGGTGTATTTCAATTGAAATATTAAATAACAAAGGAATGTTTTGTTTCAGTTGGAAATACTATAGATAAGTATTTGTAGGTTTTACGAAACAAATATTTTATTATAACTAAATTGTTTTTGTCGCACATTCAAATGTTTTATCATAACATTTATCCAGGTTACCGAATAGGTAAACGATTTCGATTTTGGAAAGCTTTCATAATTTGTTTTAAGAGAAAGTTTTTCAAATAGTTTTCAAGCGAAAACAATAATTGAAATGTATTTTTTTATCAGATCCAAGGAGCGTTTACGTATTTCAAATATAAATAAAACAGAAAATAAATTAAAACATGTAATTTTGTTTAATAAAGTAAAAAATTGTATTTAAAATAGAAAATATATTTTAACGGAAATGTTTGCATGTCACATCGTCAAATATAGTTTGATATTGATTAAAGTTTTTTTTATTATGTAAAGTTGTCTTAAGCAATAAAAACCAACACCTTTTCATTTTGTCATTTTTGATAAGTTAGCCTGGTCAAAATAGACAAAATAGATTTTACAAGAATTCCGACAGATCTAAATTTTGGTGGAGACCATGGGTCATAGAAAAAAGAAACAAGAACGCAAGTGGGAAGATAATTCTCTCTTCGCCAACAAACTGAAAAATGCTCCGTTCAGCTACACATTATGTGTACCGGTCCCTGTACATTTCTTATGGGACTACTAATACGTTTGCATTTATGTGGGCACCAAACGTATTGCTAATTGGCTGCCGATTGGCTGCTTCTCATACGAATCTCACACGTATTAACATACACAAAATAAAATGTCAGGCTTTGCAGGGCATGGTCGGTACGAGTCGCAGTTCTTTTTTCTTTTTTCTATGCCATGGGTACACCGTTATAAATAAATTGTCAAAAGTCCCCATCGATCCCATGTGTGCTAAAAAAAGTTATTCGGGATCAAAAGTCATAAAAATGGGTTTTTGGATTTTTTAGCAAAACGGTTAGTTTTATGATAAAACAGCTGAAGCAAAAATGTAGATCATGTAATTCTTAACAAAAAGTGTCTTAACACTTTTTTTCCTAGGATTCACCATTTCTGAAAAAAAAGCAATTCTAAAATTTACTAAAATACTAGGTAGTACAGATTTAATTGCGTAGCTCTTATACTTTAGATTTTATTGATATCTAAAAAACCCTGATTTCTCCACTGACTGATGATCATCAAAATTCTTTGGGTACTTCCTAATGTCCTAGAAAGCTTAAATTTGGTATGCAAGCTAGTTTTATTACACAAACAACAGAAAATTCAAAAACTTGCATTTGTTATCCCCAACCCCTTGGGTGATGCAAGTTTGAATGAGACTTCCGCAAAATGTTGACACTAGAAGGTCTGAAAATTGATACATATATCCTTATTATAAATAATAAATAAATTGCACGACTGGATCGCACGTACTTGCTCTTATGTGCGGTCACAGCTTGGAATAAAATTTGAAAAATACTAAGGGAACTTCAAAGATTATATTCGATTTTTCTGACTTTTGATTGTTTGAAAAAAGTACGTAAAATAGTTTTCAGCGGAAAAATTTAAACGCCATTTTATTTCTTTAAAAAATGTGAAAAAAGTGTGATTTTTTTCTTAAATCGTTAGAGCCGTTTTTAAATAAAACGGTTTTTTTTAACAATCTTTTTTTAAAAAATTGAAAAAAATAATTCAAGAATACAAACTTAAGCACAAAAATAACACATTGAAAAACAAAATTTAAAAAAATTATTAAAAATACAAAAAAAAAGTTTTCGAAAAAAATTTATGCAAAATTACTCAGGCTGTCTACATCTTCTTGAATATCAATTTTGATTGTAATCGGATCACCAGTTTTCGAAAAAGTCGAAGAAAAAAAAACGGGTCCTATGGGAGGTACCGTTTTTAGTCCACCATATTAATTTTTTTTTTCACCAAAATATAATGCATACCTACAATAGTACAATGATTTTTTTTTATAAAAATTCTTGGAATCGTTTTCGAGAAAAATATGCTTTTACATAACGGTTATATGACAGGTACCGTTCATTTTTGAGCTAAAAAAAAATTGAAAAAAGTCCTCTGTAGAATGTCAAAAGAACCTTAAGTCCAAAATACATCCGTCAGACAGACAGACAGACGGACAGAATTTTGCCAGTAACTCAAAAATGTTTCTCTATCATCTTAATGTCATGTTTGATTGTTATCTCAAAATTTTTAATCTGCACGAATGCATAACTTGTATTATAGTACCTATAATCGCAAGTAAAAAAAATATTGTCATGTTAAAAGTTTGATCATGGGATCAGATAACATTTTGACACTGCGAGTCATATAGTCTCCCTAGCAACATTTTACATGAAAATGTTTTTGTTGGGATATATCTTCTGGAAAAAAAAATGCTATTCATTCCAGCTGACTGATAAGATACACAAAAATGAGGTTTGTACCTAATTCGGTTGTCTGGAATTCTTGTAAATCTGCCTCATCAGTGACAAAACGAATGTCTCTTTCAAAATATATTGAACTATTAAATAAAACCGTAATGGTGTCCTGACGTTCTATACAACATTTATTGATTATTATCTGTTTAAACGTTAAGGGGTGAATCTCTTGTGCACCATTTATTCCTTGCTGAGAATATATTTATGAAGAGATAGAAATACAAATAAATTGCACGTACATACTTCCTCCTACGTACATAGTGCGGTCGCAGCATCGAATAAAATTTGAAAAAAATATTAAGGAAACTTCAAAGTTTATATTAGATTTTTGTGACTTTTTGTTTTTGGAAAAAAGTACGTAAAAATGTTTTAAATTAAAAAAAAATCTAATAAGTATATTTTTTTTACTGTAGGAACGGCTTTAAAAAAAACTATTTCCTTAACACAACTTTTTTCTTAAATTAAAAAAAAACTAATTCGAGTAGGAAAAATATAGCACACAAATAACCTACATTTAATGAAACATGAAATTACGATGATAGAGAAGTCGAAAAAAGTGGGTCCGGAAATTCCGTCCGTCTGTCTGTTTGCTCCTCTACAGCCTAAACGGATGGGCCGATTTTCTCGAAAACATCTCTAAAGATTTTGATAAAACTTTCAGGGTGCTATTTTTTTTACAACAATACATCTTTCAGTTAGAATGAAATTTTCGAAATTTGTTCTATAACGGTACCCACATAGAACCGGTTTTTTCAAATGCGGTTTTATCGTAAACCATTATCCCGATTTCAATAAAATTTTGCACACAGGAAATCATTTATAATTCAATTAAAATTGCATTTCAAAGTTTCCAAAAACTTTTTTTCGATTTTTTTTAATTTTTTTAAAAAAAATTGGTTTTCGAAATATTTTGAAAACGAGTTGATTGAATTAAATAATTTTCCCAGATGAAAAATACAGATTTCCTTATTTTAGTTTTTCAAAAAAAAAAAAATGACTAAACGGTCGAACGATTTTCAATATTTTGTTTTCCCCGATAGACATTTAATTTTCAATTTTTTTTGCATACTCAGTTTTTCCGGGAAAACTCTTAAGTTAATTTAAAAAATGAAAGAATTTTCGAAAAAAAAATATATATGCAGCCACTAAGCAATTATCTAGCAAAAGAACAACTTCGTGTGGCCCAGTCTTGCTTTTTTTTATTTTATTTGATGATGTGACCTCACATATATATATATATATATAAGTACGTGCGATCCAGTCGTGCAATTTATTTTTTACCAAAAACCTTTTCGTAAAAAGAAGTCTGGTACACACTTCTTTTTACGAAAAGGTTTTTGGTAAAAAATAAATGACGAGGGATAAATTATATGACGAGGGATTGGGATTCAATTCCCAGCCAAAGTCATATAGTTTTCTTCCCGAGCGCTGCTACTTCTGAGGAATGGATACCAAATACCTTGATATTGGTATTTGGTATCCATTCCTCGGAATAATATTTTTTTTTCAAAACTTTTTTAGGCTTTTCAATAGTTTGAAAACCAATTACTGATTTATTTTTTATTTAATTATTTCTACTAGAAACCGCTTGTATCGCTGGTTATGATACATTTTATATATTCAGATCATGTTATTCTATTACATATTATGGGTACCTACTTGATTACATGTTGTGTCAAAAATCTTGGCATCTAAGATATTACTTGTAAACATTTATGTAAAGCTATTTGGAATTTTTACTACTAAAAACCTACATTCTGATTTCTATACCTACATCATTTTTACCTTTATTGATATACACTGAAATTAGTATAGATAAATACCCCTTCCCCTTCTCCTCTTGCATACGCGTGAGAAAAATCTGTTATCATTTTCATACCGAAATGTGTTATAATTGAAGAGCAACTAGTAGCTTCACTATTAAGAGGTAACTAGCTATGCCAACAAAACAAAAAACTTATTTTAAGCAACAGGTTACCTATGTATACTTCAATATTTTATACTCAAATATTTTATTTTACGATAGTTTATAGTGTATCTATTGGTGGGTGGAGATTTTGAGTGTTTTTTTGTTTGACAATATTATTGAAAATCGTGCACTTTGAGAGCGAATTATGTATTTTTCATAATTGTTATTACATTTTGAGAAACGCTCAGAAGTTTTTAGTACAAAACGACAGTTTAAAGTGTGATAGTGACTGCTTTGAAGGATATTTAAAAGCCTTATATATATAAGTCATTTCATATTAAATATTATTGTATATTAAAGAAAGAATAGCACCTTACTTCATTTCTACAATTTATTAGGCGTAATTATTTAAATATAAGTTTGTTTGTTTGAATAATAAAAGGCTCTGGGGCTATTTTATTAAAAAAAAAAGAATTTTCAAAAACCAGAACACCAACACAATGGGAATATTTAATTTTATTTTGGGGAGTTACATATGTAAAAACTTTAAATTCTCTCCATTTTTCAGTTATTTGAAAACTAGTTAAATCATTCTCAAATTATGGCAAACATTTTTGTTAGCAAGCTGCAAGCTTCTTAGATTGATCACAAGAAAATCCAACCATTTATCGTCTTGTTCTCTAATATTTGCTTTGTACTCAAATTTAACATAAATACAGCGAATCGCAAACGCTATTGTTTGACACGTAAGCCAAAATAAAAATAAAATTTTCATCGATAAGGCAGGCCCGTGCGCAGAAATTATCCAATGGAGGTTTCAAACATGAGGTTATGAAAGATGAGAAACTCCTTTTGATTAAGGACATTTAAATATGTCATAACATTTTATTCAGTTACAACTTTGAAATACTTAAATCTGTCAGGTACATAAAAAAACGTTTCCAGGACTTTTTCGGCATCATCCTCGACATCGCGATGTCTTAACAAGATGACAACTTGTTTACTTGCGATTATAGGTACTATAATGCAAGTTATGCATTCGTGCAGATTAAAAAATTTGAGATTACAATCAAACAACATTACGATGATAGAGAAACATATTTGAGTTACTGGCAAAATTCTGTCTGTTCGGGTGTATTTTGGACTGCAGCCTAAACGGTTGGGCCAATCGTCTTCAAATTTTGAACTTAAGGATATTTTAACATTCTACAGAGGAGTTTTTTTTAATTTTTTTAGCTCAAAAAATAACGGTACCTGCCATATAACCGTAATGTAAAAGCTCATTTTTCTCGATAACGGCTTCAAGAATTTTTATAAAAAAAAATCAGTGTACTACTATAGGTATGCATTATATTTTGGTGAAAAAAAAGTTAAATGGTGCGCTAAAAACGGTACCTTCCATAGGACCGGTTTTTTTTCGACTTTCTCGAAAACTGGTGATCCGATTACTATCAAAATTGATATTCAAGAAGATGTAGGTAGCCTAAGTAATTTTGCTTTAATATTTTTTCGAAAACTTTTTTTTTGTAAATATTTTTAATAATTTAAAAAAATTTTTTTTTTTTTTGAAAAACCAATATTTTGAAAAAGGGTAAGTTAATTTTGTTTTTACATGTACGTTATTTTTGTGCTTAAGTTTGTATTCTTGAATTATTTTTTTTAATTTTTTAAAAAAAGTTGTTAAAAAAGCCGTTTTATTTAAAAACGGCTCCTACGATTTTGAAAAAAAAAATTCATACATTTTTGCATTATTTTCAAAGAAATAAAATGGCGTTTAAATTATTTCACTTAATACAATTTAACGTACTTTATTCGAACAATTCAAAGTCGAATAAATGCTTTGATGTTCACTTTAATTTTCTTTAATTTTATTCAACAATGTGGCCGCATATATGAGCAAGTACGTGCGATCCAGTCGTGCAATTTATTTTTTTTAATAAAACGCAAACCATTTGAGATACCTCGAAAATTGTTTTATATTCGAAGAACAAAACAAAACAATTTATCTACGAAAATCGACGTAGTTCGTGTGTCCAATGGCGATTTGCAGCGGTCCATTCGTTGAACTCAATTTTTGTGTCGGAATGATTGCTTTTTTTATGAAAACCATAAAATTCAGATATTTGTTTGGACGAAGTGATGTTTCTTGAAGCACATTAGGGTTTTCAATTGACCAGTTATGCCAAAAAAGGCACTGAAGATTATTTTGCTTTAAAATTGGCCATCTTCTATAAACATCTCTAGAACCCAATCCGAGAACGTACGTTCAATTAATCCAGTCGCTTTAGTTACTGAATTAATTTTATCTTTAATGGGTGCAGGATCAAAATCTCGATAGCCGTTGTATCATTAGAAGGGAACTTGAAACACAGTTAAAATTGAGCCGGACTAAACCCTTTAATCGATTTTCAAAAATCTACGATCTGGGATTTGGATTATTGAGCATAGGCAAGCTAATATAAAAATATTACAATTATGCAGAAACAAATCAATATGTTACTATGAAATAATCTTCAACCGAATTAGTCTGTACGTTAGAGCATTGAGATTAGTTCAACGCGAGCATTGGTTTCTTAAATTATTATCGTATTTTTCGCCGATTTCTCGAAAATTAAATTTGAGTTTAACTATTTTAGTTTAGGACTGCTTTTTTTAGTAAAAACGCATTTGGGATGATACTTAATGGGGTAGGGTTACTCCAAAAAAAAACCCTTACTCACACGGGGATGGATGTAGATCAATTAAAAAAAGATACATGAACAAAATGAAGATAAATAAGTAGATAGATTCAAGCAACCTATAATTTTGTTTGTTTATATTATAATATTGAACCTTAAAGGGTGAACTCAAAGTTTTCTTATTAAATTAATGTCTTAAAAGAGTAAATTGTAAGAGTAATTGATAATTCCTATTAAGTTTTAATGTTTGTATTTGGTTTTTGTTGCAAAATTAACTGAAGATTTAAAATGTATTGAACAAAATATTTATACAAAAATATAACATAAAAACAGAAACATTTTTTCTAATTCCTATACGAAATTCTAATGTTTGAAAATATCTTTTTTTAAAAAAGATGTTTTATTCAATTATATTTTATATATTCGAAATAGTTTTTTTTGTATTAAGTAATTTTTTAAATTTTGAAAAACACTCCTCATCATGTTTTCTGAATATTTTATAACCTCATGAAACATTTTGTTTTATAAATCACTTGTTCCCATTCAGAAAATGTAAAAGAACATACAAATTAAACGATATGCTGCTGTTAACATTATCATTTTAATATATTTTTAAATACTCTTACATCAACCAAAATACTGTAGGGATGGATATACGATATAAAAAAATAAAAGAAAAATATACGATATAAAAATAAAAAAAAGTATGTTCCTTTATCATACTTGCGTAGTGTTAAAAAAAAAGTTATTTTTCCTACACGAACATAATTTTTAAAACTGCCTTAATATTTAAAAATTTAAGACTTAATGTAACACATTAAAAACTCTTAGTCTTGTCGTGAATAGTCTCCCTAGTGCAGTTTCAAATAATTGTGTAACTCCAACCTAACTATACCCTCTTATAAATCTATTTAAGATAAAGTAGTTACGAGGTATTGGTTTCTATCTTTTATAACTATTTATTTTTAAATAATTTCTATTCTCACTAGATTATTAAAATCCTATACAAAATCTTGTTTTATTTGTGTAAGCAATAAGATAAGTACTTGCAAGGACAAAATCACTGCTTGACGTAAACATTATGTATATTTCTTGTCTTGCGCAAAACGTCTCAAAATTTTTCCAGAAGTTAAAGATTTTACTCATTTTTTTCTTTTTTTTTTTTGTAAAATAAAGAATATACATTTATTAATTTAGCACGTAGGTACCTACTCGCTGGAATTTTTTTTTAATTTTGTTTTAATTTTTTTTTTTCGTTTCTTTAATAGATATAATCTACCTATCTATCCTAACATATGTGTAAATATTATAAACGAAGTACCTATACCTGCTTACCTTTTTTTTAACTTAGTGATAAAATAAAGTTTTATTTACACAAAAAATACTCAAAAATAGCACTAGTGCTAGTTAGTTTTTTTTGTTCATAATCTTTCGCACAGTTTTTGTAGATACCTAAGTTTATATTCATTTTCTAGAAACAAAAAAGAAACTTTATAACGAATTTTAATTTAATCTATTTCAATAAAAATATATATGTTTTTATGTGTATGTAGTTATATCTGCAAAATGTAGATACATATCTATTGAAAAGCAAATAAAATATTTATTAAAAGTTTATCAGCACTGTATGTCGTTATTTAAGCATATATAGATATGTACCTACATTATATATATATTTATATAAGTATTTAAACAGTAGGTAGATTTGTGTACAATCTATCTTGTTCCATAAGATTTCTCTATAGTAATGTACATGTTTTATTTTTGTCTGAAAATAAGCAATTAGTTTATATTGGAAGCAAAGAAGATATGAAAAATAATTAGGTATGTATCCATGTTATGTAATTCCTTACATTATACCTAAATTAAGTAAATAAGAAAAAATGCGGAAAAAGGATGCAAAATAGTTAGATACCTACATATCAACCTTCAACGCATGATTTGATGATTTTTTTCCAATTTTGTATGATCATTGCGACTGCAAAGTATCTGAAAAGATCTTTTTGTTTTTAATTAAAAAAAAAAATCAAAGACAGCACAAAATAAACTTATTTTACTTGAACACAGATACCCAACAAAGCAGGTAATAATTCCATTTATGAAAAAAATAAATACCTAGGTATGTGTATGTATATTGCTATTGCAATGCATACATATTTTTCTTCCATTTCCCTTAAAAATATGTAGATACATGCATCGTAATATAATCTGAATACCTTAATCTAAGTAGGTACAGTCTCGCTTGTTCCAGAAATAAAAAAAATTAAATTCAAAGCGAAAGTAAAGTTAAACTGATAAAAAAAAATCAAGAATATTT
Source organism: Platycheirus rosarum (assembly GCA_963971375.1). NCBI lineage: Eukaryota > Metazoa > Arthropoda > Insecta > Diptera > Syrphidae > Platycheirus > Platycheirus rosarum. The sequence continues at coordinate 43,038,311 of OZ020509.1, forward strand.
AATGAATTAAATTTATTGGTTTTTTTGTTTTTAATTTTATTTTTATGTATAACATTTCTTTGTTCTCTTTCTCTGAGTTGAGTTTCTTTCGAGTGCGAGTTTTGAGTATTTTAAATATCTCAACCACTACCATCATCAGGACGAATTTTTTGTATTTGTTCGGTTATGCTTTGGAAGGCGATTGCGATATAAGATTAATATACATACATACATTCTATAGGGTTGATGTCAGGGATGCTAAAAATTGTTGGTACTAAAAAAGAAGTGAAATAAAAAAAATATTGTTTAGATTGGCGTGAAATGGAATTTCTGCAAAACATTCATTATTTTTAGTATGAAACTAGCTTAGAAGACGACTTTATATATTTCATATTAAATTTAATAAACCAAATTCTTGCATCTTAGATAAATCTAGTATAAATATTTAAAAGTGAAATTGGTTATATAAGGTGATACAAATTCAGTCATATTTTTGTTTATATGTTATTTAATATAAACACGTTATATATGTAATTATACATAAAACCTAAGACTTTTTGAATTCTAACAAATTATTTATTAAATCTATCGCGGTCACCCGCTTTTTTGGCTGTAAAAAAATTCAAAACTGGGCCGATTTTCATGAAATATAAAAAAAATGTCATTTATACTTATTTGTAATGCTAGTGCACTAATTTTATTTTAAGCTGGGAAATTAAAAAAAAATTGTTTTCTTTTTGTTGGTAATTTGTTTGTTTTTTTTTTGCTTATATTATGATAAAAAATTGTGAATTAAAGGGTGAACAAACGAGTATTAGAAACTTAAATACATAAACGACCGTCATTGAAAAAAAAACAACAAAAACACCGATCCATTTTGAAAATATTTAGAAATCTTTTATCGAAAACAGTTTAATGTTCCAATGTACACCTTCTTGAATTTTGGCTGAAATCGATTAACTAGTTCCCGAAAATGTGAAAAAGGGTCCTGTAAATGGTAATTAATTTCTGTTTGTTCACCAAAAGATTTTTAATAGCAGGAAAAGTAATGCGTATCTTTCTAGTTAAGTGTGTCTGATTAAAAACTTTCAGAATGACAGTTTCCAACTGTACCCAAAAACTGTCTAAATTCAATAACAACTAAGTTTTTAAGCTTTGAAATTTAATTTTAACTAACTACTGTAATGTTTTTTTATTAAGGAAATCTTAATTTGGCAGCAAACATTTTAAGTAGTCTATAATTTTCCACCATTCACGTTTACCTTACAAGCCTATGTATCTAAATGTAATATTTCACTCAAAAATTAAGTGGCGTTAAGCGATGGAACACCACGTCAGACGTCACCTAAAACTTATTAAAGCTGACTGAAGAATTAAAAATCATAAGATTTTAATCATCACGAACTTGCGTTCAACCCCTAAATTGTCTGTTCAACTACACAAATCTTCACATAAGCTTCAAGAAACTTCAAAAAAACATGATGTCCATGTTACCTGTTTTACACAGATACTTATGTAAATATGCATTCAAAAGTCAATACCATTGCAAAATGTTGCACATAAATATTTCTTTTTCGTCGACTATCTACCTCGTGATGTAAAATAAAAATATAAAAAAAAAACTGAATATAACCTGAACTCAAATAAAATAACATTTTAAATTAAAATTAATTGCATAAAAAAGCAGATGGCAAAAGTTAAAAAAAAAACTACTCCAAATGTAACGAATTCTCATCCCTGGCAAAAAACGCAAAATATCACAAACTCCACATCTGTATAGTCAACTATGGTATCTTGTGGCTTTATATTCAAAGATTCAAACCAAAATGTCTGACCGAAACCGAAATGAATGTTCTCTTGTTTGTATTGTTGTTGTAGCTGCTGCAGCTTGCCACAGAGCTCAGAAGCCTGTGCCTGGCACAAAACCCGTTTGAAATATTCGATTCGCGCCTCTTGTTTGCCTGAAACAGAGATAACACAAGCACTACGGCAACCACCACCATTTTCATACATCAAACTAAAGTATACTTGTGTGTTGTGTGCCTGTGTATTTGTGGATTTTACTTATATTTTTTCATTTAGTTTTATATTTAAGAAGAGTGATATGCAGACAAAATAAAAATATGAAGTAGAATTTAGAGTTTAGTTTTAAAAAAATTGCTGAAGTGAATGGATCATCGTTGGTGTACGCGTCATTACAATTATCGTCGTCGGCTTTTTAGCTTCGTCATCATTTTTGTACTTTCACTGTGGCTTTGTTGTTTAATTTTCTTTTGGTATTATCGCAATTTATTTTTAATTTCAAGTTAAAAAAAAAAAAAAAAACAATTTAATTCAACAAAGAAATTAACAAAACAATTTAAACTAATTGTATGTTGCCACATATACATACACACATGTACATAAGCGCGTCTATCATGAAAAATATATACCAATATATACTTTGATATTAATTTTAATGTTATTTCGTATTTTTTTTCAACAAGGTACAGTTGTTTTAAATTTTAAATTTATGTTTATTATATCATGTAACGTTGTGCGCGAAGCTTTGCTAAGAAAGTTTTAATTTGTCTTGTATTCAATTCGGCGTGTGTGTGTGTGTTCGACGTTTGTTCCACACATATCAGCATTTAGGGTAAAGTTAAATAATAAAGATAATTTTGTGTGTGCTTTTTATTGAATTACATTTATTAAAACAGTTCATTCATTTGGTTTGTAATTTTGTATGTAATTTTTTTTTATTGAATGAAATTATGAGAAGAATTTGTTTGGCTTTTGTACCAAAATATACTGACTTACCTACTTTGTTGTAGAAATATTTTACGTTCCTAAGAATTTATATATGCATAAAGAAATTGATTAAATTAAATTGGGAAATAAAGTAGGTATTTTCTTTATTTTATTTCTTTCGGCGTTTTGATTGTCAACTTGAATAACATTGAAAAAAAAATTAAATATAAATAGTTAAAGTGGCACAATATAAGGAAAATTTGTTTGAAAACGCGTGGAGTGGTGTATCGCGTCGCGGCAGACCTCGTGGGACTTACAATATGAGCGAATTCGACATTAATCTCATTCGAGAGTTCGAAAGCCGGCCGGGTTTCTACGACAGGAACTCGCATCATTTCAAAGATAAAATATATAATGCACAAGCATGGCAAGATATATCCAACATGCTGGGATACGATGGTAAGATACAATTTTTTGTTTATTTTTATTGCAACAGGCATTATGTACTACATGTACTAGATACCTAACTAACTAAACTATGAAGCTACCTAAACCTCTACTTTGATAAATATTCTTGCAGTTACAATGCCTATAAAGTAAAATGTGTAATCTAAGCATTTGTTGTTGGTGTTTTTAGTGACCGGCGGATTTTAGGTTCTTGTTTTACTTTGGCTTGGTTAGGTAGTATGGAATATGGATACATAACAAGACATACGTATGTGTGTTTTTTTTTTAATTAGTTAATATTTTTTTGACAGCAATACAAATTAAATATAAATTAAAAACTATGTTAGTGATGATAGATATAGCATGTTAATAGCATAAAATTGTTGGATGAAGTTGGTGGATATTGACAGTGGAGAAAGCTTTTGTGTCAAATAGCAAATAGGAAGGCCCACACAAAAGGCATTGAGAAAACTTGGGCTAGAGCTTTTTTTCTTTATATTTTGGCGGGTGCGTAGGTGGTACGTATAGATTTTCTTTTTAAGTTTAATAGTTTAATTTAAATAATAGTTTAAATAAGACAAGTGCCTAATAAGGTAGGTTTTTTTACCTACTACATAATGTAGGTACCAAACTACTTTCTTGTTTTTAGTTTATACATACATACGTTTTACTAAAACATCTAAATAGGTATGTATTTTTGTAATTTTTTTTTATTTAACCGAAAAGGTTATCAAAATCAGGGAAGAATCCAAAACAATATAAAACCGATCCGCGTGTGTGTTCAGTAGTTTTGACCTCACAGAATATCAGCAAACTTCCCGGTTTTGGTTTGCCTTTTGTCTCAAGGCAAATAAAAGAAGATTTAAATTTGTATGAAAAGAAACTTTATTAACAATTAATTATCGAAAAGATTACAAAAAATAATAAACAAAACAGCTGAATCGATTTTGTCAAAATTTGCTATGTAACAAAGCTTTAATGAAAAGATCGATAACTTTTCTCCAAAACGAATTATTTGCTGTTGTTGCTATACCTACATTATGTAGGTTGTGTATGTAAGTTAATAGGTACCTAATACCTACCTATGTATTTTACTCAAAAATAGTGTTTGAACAATTTAGTTTGAATTGCTTGTTTTTCTATACCTACATAATACATACATACATACCGGCATACAGGAATCTTAATAGTATTGTATTTAATTAGTCTCGTTGTTAGGTGCACCGAATTTAAGCTAACATAATTAAATCATTAAATGACAAAAAACTATCACCAATACATTTGTCCTTTTCTCTGTCATCCGGTCAACGTCAAGTTATTTATGAATTAGCTAGTTCATGTTTCTTGAGATTTCGGAGTGCTCAAGGAATTGCTTCAGTCACTTTTGATGGACCTGAAAAATTTTCGTTTGGATCTTCAAAGTTGCATTTCTTTTTTCGTTCAGAGAATGATCAAAGCGTGCTCTGAGAACCCTGCATATGATCAGGACAAATTGACTGAGCGTTCTGAGAAAATGCTGAACGCAATTAAGGTCACTTTAGAGTTGTAGGCTATTTAACTTTATACCATGCACATTGCCTACACTACTTCGAAAAATATATGCATAATGGAGACCAGGAGAGAAACGTCAAATGACATGACGTCTTGTCTGTCATATAAACGTGGAGAAAGAAGCGATTTCAGTTTTGTCTAACCCCTGATATTCAATTTTGAACAGGTTGGCCATGTACATTGGAAGCAATTCTTGTTCCTCCGCACTCACACACATATCTTCTTCTGGAACTAGCTCTTGAAAGCTGCTCATTGCTGAAACCTCACAACCCTTGTCCCTCAAAGATTTAAAAAAAGTTAAAACTTCGGAACAGGTTGCATTTCTCTTTTGCCCTTCTGTGCAGATTGACTGCTCCTGTTCCATTTAATCTCCTCACATGGCACCTGGAGTTTAAGCTTACAAGAAGGAACTTTCCAATAAGCTCTAATATCAGTGACTGATACCTGTAATCAATAATAACATACAAAAATATACATTTCCTAGAAAAGTTCATTTGTTTTTCAATGTGTTCGTGTGTTTATTATGAGATTGTGTAGTGTTGTTCAATGTTTTATTTATTTTCCGTTAAATACTAATATAAAATTTAATTAGAAGGCTATCCTCTTCGAATTTTCTCGCTATTGATTCCAGAGCAAAAAAAGTTCCACCAATGTGAGTGCAGCACTCACCAAGCCCGGCAACACAAGTGCAATGTGCAGTTTTGATGATCCCATCTCCGTCTACTTCTATCCAAACACGCAGCGCTGGAAGGTTCAGTGACTGGGTATGAAGCACCTTAACAATTTCAATTAATAATACAGGCATATATAACATATTGTACAAAACAAATACCTTTGAAAGTATAAAGCACAATTCTTTGTCCTGGCATCCTTCCATGGATTGGACCCATCCACTTTCATACAGCTTGGCTGCACTAAGGGCTTTATTTGATTCTAGCTTTCCTCCCGTTGTAGTGTTCCGTCCTTACAGAAGATAATTAATAATTTTCACATAATTTATGTTCTTCGGCAGACACTGCTCCGTACATCTTAGGAGGTAAGAATCTTTGTCCGCAAACCGCAATCGTGGCGTTCTTTGCTATATACGCCTTCCTTCGTCTTTCCTCCAACCCTTTGGCGTAATTTGAAATCTCCATTTTCTGAAAAAAAAAATTGTATCAAATATAATTTATTAAGAAATATTCAAAATTATATACATTTGAAATTACAGGCAAAACAACTCTAGCGCGTCTTTTGTTTGCCCTCCACGTTCAATACGCTTGAGATTTGGCAGCTAGTAAAAGGTATAGAAACCCATATTACCGCCTGTGAAAGAGCCATATCAAAAATGACAATTTTTGACAGCAATGTGATCAAACTTATTTCAAAAAGTATATCTGAGCGCTTAGACCATTCTCGGTTCAGATCAGAGTATGTTCAGAATGCTCAGACTTGTACAGAGACCTTTTCTGAGTGAATAAAGGAAAACGCCTTTTGTGTTCACGTTTCTGAGAAAATGGAGATCTCTGAGCTGAGGGCTTAGAAACGTGAACTGGTTAATTTAATTAGCTATTTTTTTGGTCAATTCTCATAAGTCATAGACAACTCTGTTAGAAAGGAAGATATTCAAAGTTTATTTTTTGAATTTTGCTGGGGAACCAGATTTTGGTTAATTTTTTTCAGCTCCATCAAAGTGACAGAAAAGCAAGATCTTGAGAAACCTGAACTGGGTAATTTTCCACAGAACCGGACAGGGTGGTTTGTTCTTGTTCATCAAAAAATCAAGAAACAGAATATTCTAGAATTTGGCGTAGGCATGTTAAACAAAGCGTTTGTAGACAGAACAGCAATGTGATCCATACACATGCTGTTTCAACAAAACGACTGATAAATATCAGACCGTGTTAGAGTATGAATGCATTCTTGACATGTCAGAAAAAAAATATTTAACTAAGCAACTTGCTCTTAAAAACATAATTAATACCAAACCCAACAAAATGAGAGCATCTTAGATAGAAAATTCCTCAATGAAGAACAAAATCTGGCTCTATTCTGCTCAGAGCAGTAAAGAAAGAGCAGTTAGAGTATCTTTAATAATTGTGTAAATCTGTAGATCTAGTCAAAAAAATTATAATTTAATATTTGAAAAGCCCAAACTAGTCAAGCATATATAAACAACACAACATTCTTATTCTTCCATGTTTGTATGTAAACTCCAACTTATTTATTAAGAGGCAGACACCGTTAAAAAAAGCAACACCAAAAGACTATTAGAGAAATAATATTGAATCTCGTTTAATTCACTTGAATATAATTATTTACAGTTGCCCTACTGAAGGATCGCATGCTACAGTTGAGGAATCGTTATAATTTGGAAAAACGACGATTGGAAAATCTTTGCGAAGAATATCCTACAAAACTAATTCAATCACAGTGGCCATTGTACGAACACCTACACTTCCTATCAGATCACATTAGACCACGTCGTTCCTACAAAAGAATGCTTACGCGACCTTCAATAGAATATCAGAATTCGAAAAGTAATCACTCTTCGTGTTCTGAGCAAAATAATTCCACTATTAACCATACAAATGGATCGATCACAGTTAAAATGGAAAATGGATTCGAAGATGAAGAATCGTAATAGAGCCACTTTAGATGATTTTTGTGTGGAAAACTTATTTTTTTTTTTATTTTTTTTTAGAGAAGAAGTCAGTAACGCTGACGACGTAGACATGGATTTTGATGCAAGTAACTCTATGTTTCCGTAAGTAAATACACTATTTTCTTGTTGATGTAGCCTAATTGTTGCTTAATTAATTTATATAGTGATAACAATGATGTGACTCCGGCAGCAGCAGCAACAACAACGACAACAGCCTCAACTGCAAACACATCAACACCAATATCATCATCAACAGCAATACCAACATCAACACCAATAGCAACAACAGGATCATCGGCTTCACTATTGAGACCCATTTCCGTTAAAAACATTGATTCAATGCGAACCATTGTGCCAAAAGAAAACATCAAAAGGGTCCCCCCTCCCGATTCTCCAGTAATTATGCCAGAAAAACGTATACGTATGGAGCCGACGGCACGGCTTCAAAAATTTGACGCCTTTGGCAAATTTGTATCCTCATCGCTGATTGAGCTGCCAGCAGAAAAAGCACTGAAATTAGTGGAAAAATTTACTTCTGACATTGTTAAAGTACTCATCGAAAAAAACCATTCCAAGAACGGTGATAAAAAGGAAAAATCAAAAGTTTCCGACGATGATTGTCTCTAAAATACTTTAATTTACTCTCTCTATTTGCACTACTTTTAAGGAATTGTTTTATGTTGTTTTTAGTTTTAAAACGTTTCAAACAAACATTATATCATTTAAAAAAATTCTACTGACTTAAAATAACCATTATGCTTATTTAAAGACATTATTTTCCAATAATCATAACTATTTTAATTTTAGTTAAAAACATTAAGTTCTATATAAGAACTAAAAACACCTGTTGTTTTTAAGAGCACAAATTTCTTTGTTTGTGTAGAAAAATAAAATGATTATTTTGTAATAACTTCAAAGTTGAATTGAGTCGCATTTTTAATTGAATAAAGATTCCTACCATGAGTCGGTAAGATTCAGATTTTTAGGTTTTGATGTTATCTTAGGAATTACAGAGATAATTTTTTTTTTTTGAAATCTATTAACTGTAGGTACAACTTAATAATATAATCACCACTAACTGATTGACATTATTTTATCACCACTAACTCGATAGATGGGTTGATTTAATTCATATGTATTGAATCAGTGGGCTCCCCTGAATTTACAAAAAAAAAAAATGGGGATTAAAAACTTTTTATACTCGTAAGTCGTAACAGAAAGCACTATTTGCAATTATCAGCAATCCCGGCTTGGATCTAATTTTTGATATGAATTGTGTATGTGTTTCTTCCGATCCCTATAGAACTCTTCTAGGAAGCCTGAAATAAATGGCATTTATATATTGATGAAATAAAAAATTAAACAAGTTGTTATTTTTGTTTTTCAGATATTCAGATATACTCCTGGAATATATTGAAAAGGCGAAACGAGTAGGACAAATAAATGTGCATATCCAAATAGGACACTACAACTTGGAATGGACCATGAAATACCAAAGTTGCAAGAGAGTTGTGTGCATCATGATGACACACAACTTCAAGCTAAGATTGTAATATGGAAGAATTGTCTTGCACATCTGCATGTCGTGGCATTTCCAAATATTAATAGTCGTGAAACCTTCCTTTCGAATTAGCTGTTTACAGAAAACTTCTGCTTAGAGATCTGTTCACTAACTTATGGAAAAGCATGTATTGTGGCGAGTATCATAGGAGCCACTTCCTTTAAGTGCACATTTCTTAATGATATTTGATAGTACGCTGATTTTTAGAGAAAAATCCAAATACATGACTACAACAAAAATTAATCAAAATCGTTAAAGCTGTTTTCAAGGAAATGTAAACAAAATCAAAACATTATATAAGATGTACCAGTTTAGGACGGATGGGCTCAAAGATACTCCAGTTGATTTTTTTAAATTCCAATATTTGAAGTTTGAACCAAGTTGTTGCATAAGTCCCAAAGAGAGCCAAATTAACGCTGAAGGACGGCATGGTTCCAACTGGGTGAAAAACGCCTACTGTGATTTGTATTTCATCCATAAATGTTGATATTTGTAAAGCCATTAAATTATTTGATAATCTTTTCCAGAGCAGAATTTCAGCTATCGAGGCTCACAATAACTTCAACGTTCGAGATATGTACAAACAGCAGTAGTAATATCTGTGAAGATAGATAGTTGGGTCATTCTCATTATACAACCTGCAAACGCACTTACAGCCAATACCCTCTACAAATATGAACGGCATTAACATTTTTTTTTTATCATTTTTGTGTTACATTCTTAAGAAAGGTATATCTACATTATCATTATTTTCTATCGCCTTTGGCTTATTCCCGCAAAAAGATCTGCAGTATGTTAACTCATACGTTTATTACCAGAAGCTAAAGCTAAAGTTATTTACCGTGCCATATGCATTCCACATTTCTACACTCTTCTATAATTTCAAATTGCAAACATCCTCTTTAATGACCAAAGAAAGGTGGTACCCTAAAATGAGGTCTCAAATGGATTGGAATTGTTAGTATCTCTAAAATCGGAAATGCGATGGTCTTACCCAACAGACATCTTAGTCGTAAAATTGTTAATGGATATTAGTATGTTCTAATGAGTTTTATTGGGTTTTATGGTTGGAAAAAACAAGCGTTTTATTGGTAATAATATATGAGCATGAAATAGAGATGAGCCTCGGTCATTGAAGTTCCTTAAAATATTAACGGAATGAAAGTCCTGTTAATTGGAATTTTATCGTTATTACAGTGTACTTTTAACACTAGTAGAACGTCATCGTTTTGGTGTTTAAATTGTTTAATTTATTTTCGTTCACATAAACCAATGCTTATTACTTTTGCGTAGATGGTTGTAGTTTTCTTTTACTATTGCGTGTATTTTGTTAGTAAATAAAATGTGATTAAAGTTAAATCTAACAGTACTATTAGCGATTTTGTTTAAATTTTGTATCGCATTTACAAATCTTATGGATAAGCCAGTAGTTTTTTTTTATACTCATTCAGGGGGACATTGGCTCGAGATAATGTATGATTTTGAGAAATTCACCTTTCGGCCCGTTAGTTAGAATTCATATTTTAGTATGATATAGTAAAGCAGTTTTGAAAAAAGTTTATTACCTCCATCATAATTTGCCCAAAACAGGCTCTAACGGTGATGAAACTCATAATTATGTTTTGCTTGGAATATTCTTAAGAGAATTGCATGACAAGTTCTTGGATCAAAGAGTAGATGCAATTTTGGTTTTATATTTTTATTTTTAGTTTTTTTATTTTTATTTTTAGTTTTTTTATTTTTATTTTTAGTTTTTTTAGTTTTTTTTTTAATGTTGGTATGCAGTTTCTTAAAGTTTATTAATATACATGTAATTGTACAATTTTAAATAATTTTTTTTGATTAGTTTTAAAAATATTGATTTTTCAAAAAAAAAAATCAAAAATTTATTTTAATTAGAAAAAAAAAGTTATTCAAAATGTTGATATGCAAAATTAATTTGACTAGATCTTTTCAAATATAAAATTTGACAGAAATCCAAACAGCCGTTACCGAGAAAATCAAAAATTAAAAATACCGTTATATGAAAGGTCCCGTTAATAGACTTTCCCCCTATATGTGGTTCGGATCAAATGATAGCCAATACAAACAAAAAATTCTCAAAAATTTTCATCAAAATCGTTGGGGAAGTTTTCGAGAAAAATAACCTTTTCCTAAACGGTCGTAGTGCCCCGTGGCTTAGTGGTTATTGTGTCGGACTGCTAAGCAAATGAGCCTAGGTTCAAATCCAGCTCATAGCAACCTTTTTTCCGTGGTACTGCCTCTTGCGCGGAACTGACAAAACCTCCAAGAGTGAAATTTGTCTCGAAAAAGTGCATCCCATGCCGTTCGGACTCGGCGGTAAACTGTAGGTCCCTTCCAATCTTGCAGATTAACGCCAATAAATTTATTTATTTATTTAAACGGTCGTATGGCAAGTACCGTTATTTTTAGCCCTAAAAATAAAATTTCAATTTCCCCTCTAAGAAATTCCAAAAGAATCACATATAGCAAATTTGAAAGCAATCGCTTAACCCGATTAGGCTGCAGCTCGATATACACCCGGACAAACAGACAGACGTACATTTTTTGATCGTTATTTAATTTTTGATTGTTATCTCAATTTTTTTAATATTCACGAATCCTAAACTTGCCTCATAGGGACTATAATCGCAAGTAAAAAAGGGTCCTATGGGAGGTACCGTTTTTGGTCCAAAGATTAGCCCAAACTTTTAGACTGGGACAGACAGACTTGTATTTAATTTGCTTTAATTTAATTTTAATTTAAATATATTTTGTTACGTAATTTTATTTTATAATATCTGATATTCTATGTTACTTTATTTAACATTATTTTGAGTTATTTGTTTTTATATATTTTTATTAAATTGTACTTTGGTAATTATATCTTGTTTTATTTTATTTGATTAAATATCTTTATTTTTTTTGTTGTGTTTAATTTCATTAATTTTTTTTATTTAGTTTTATTATATTATTTATTATTATATTTAACGCTGTTCTATGCTTTCTTTTCTGAGTTTTTGGCTCGAAGCAAAAAAAATATTTTAAATTGGTGGGTTAAAATTACGCATATATGTGATGTAACGGTCCCTCAATTTTTATCGCCATTTTTAGAAGCAGGGGTGCCACCCTGCCAGCTCGTAACTTGATACAATCGAGTTTATTCGATATAATCGAGCATTGACAGCACATAATTTGGTTCAAGTGACTGTTTTCGAATATAACGTCCGAGTTGGCATCACAAAAACTTAAAAATTTTTTTCTGAAAACAAATATATGTATATAATCAAAACAAAAACTGTCGATTGATAAAGAACAGATGGACATTTTGACCAAGAAGCTTTTTTTGAAAGGCACAGGCGGAAGCTCGTACAATCAAACAAATGTCCCCGATTTAGAAGAAATAATATATTATCGAATGTGATGGCCGGAAAGCACACTTTAGCATTAAAAGTCACAGTGAAACTATCGTTTCAGGTTACGTGCTGCTAAAAATATTTGTTTCGAGTTCAACGACGATCAACAATCCTCGATTGAATCAATTTACGTGCCGGCAAGCCAGTGCTCCAGGGAAACAACCACTGCTAGGGATGAAAATCAATAGCCCAACTCCAGACGTACAGTTAAGTACAAAAGTTATTTCTGTTGTTGCACCACACGAATGTGTAACGTTTTGCTATCTTTCTCCCATTTCAAAAATAAATGCAAATGTTTGTTTGTTGTATGGCTCGACCTTATGTTGCATTCCGTACATTATATACAGTTGAACAAAATAAAAGTAAGTTTAGGCTTTTATTACAATACCACATAACTCTTATTAAAACACCCAAAAACAATGAAGAAGAAAAGTGATCGAGAAAACAAAAAGGCAAACTGCGTTGTTCAAAGTTAAATAAATTTCGACATTTTATATATTTTGGCATACCCGAGCAACGATAGAAGGGTTAGTAAGTATTCTCATGAAATACCTTTTATTGCATAGTTTATTAATTGCATTGCGTGAGAGAGAGTGGAACCTAGAAAATTCGAATAGTATTTTCAAATTCTTTAACTGAGATTTAACAGACTTCTGTAAGTTGTAAATATAAAGTTTTACAAATTCCTAATCGTGTTTTAAGGGCAATATCTAAACTAATGTACTTACCTTTTTATTTTAATAAAATAAAAAAGAATATTATTTTAAACCGATTATATGTAGGTTAGTCATATTATTATTAAGGATGACGCTTTGGTATTTTCACGTAATACATGCTCTACCATAGAGGAGGCTCTCGGAAAATATTGTTCGGGTCGGAACAGATATTGAACATTTCGTTGTACACCACGTGACAATGATAATATTCAAAACTCTTGGTGCAATATGTTAGAATTCCTGGTCCGATGTTAATCAATATTTTCATAAGAAGAAAGTTTTTGGTTAAATTTAAAAATACATTATATATAAACATACATATGTTTGAAGTTAAAAAAAACAATGAGAATTCAGTAGGAAAGGAACATTAAAATGTATATTTATTTTTGATTTTTCGTTTTTGGAAAAAAAAAATTAAAGAAGTAGAACAAATCTTTGAAAATGTGATGAAGATACGATTTAGCTTTGAAGCATATTACACATCAAAATGGCAGCGGAAATAAAACCAGATAAAGATTGAAACATTCGTGTCGTGTTGCTAAAGAAAGAATACGATTTAGTTTTGAAGCATATTACACATCAAAATGGCAGCGGACACAAAACCAGATAAAGTGTGAAACATTCGTGTCGTGTTGCTAAAGAAAGAATCTCGATTTAAGGGTAAGCTTATGTGAGTATTGCTATGAAATTTTCTTCGGTGAAGAATTCAACTGTGGAACTGTCTATTTCAATGGAGTACTTTATTTGTTTTTGTTATGAATTCGTGTACAAACCTTAGCCTTAGTTAATTATCTGTCGTAGGAGTAAGTGCGTGAGAACAAAATCAATGAATCTTGTATGTATAATGTATCCCTTCTATAATTTTATTTGTTTACTTACCTTACTTGCATACATAATTTAACACAAATATTTGGAAGAATTAATAGAAACGTCATCTTATGTAGGTCGTGCCTCGTGCTTATTTGTTGATTTTGAAATTCAAATTGCACAAGTCCCGGCCTGCAGACTTTGACATACACAACAGCTTCCAATCCAAACGAAGAAAGGATTTTCAACAGAAAAGTGTTTAAAAAAAGTGTCATTTCTTGCGGAAATAAAACTTTTGATAAAGGCATTCAACTTCCAGCAGAAGTGACAATATTTTCAAAAGTGGCAATGCTCCTGAATCTATTTATGTTTCCTTATAAATATCTCAGGCTGGATTTTGAATTTTATGAATCTATTGGTTATACATACATTTCATTCAGTTTTTCGTCTCTTTGGAAGCATTTTATAAGAATTCAGAATTTTCTTGTTAAATTTTATAAAATTAATTAACATAAATAATAGTTTTAAATTTAAGGGGTTCATTGTGTCAGTTAGTTAAATTGGTGGTCAAAAAGATAGTTATGATTTCTTGACTAGGTTTTGAGTTTAGCTTGTGTTTCGTAGTGTTGACTTCTTATTCTTCCCATAATTATGAGTTACGGGAGGCATGCTGCCCCCTACAATCCCCATGCTTGGGGTGTCACTATTGAATTTGGAGCAGGTGCAAAGTTGCATATATACAAAGTCTTTCGAAATTTGTACTCATTCAAAATGTTTGTGGATTCTAGTTTTTTACATTCTAGATTAAATTTTGTTTCGAAATTGTTTGCAGTCGAGAAAACGTCATGATCCCTGCTGAGATTCCGAGCATCTGGTATAAGTACATATTACCTAACGATATTTAGCGACAGCGCAAGGTATACGAAACTATTTCGGTAAGCAGCAAGAACTGTCACGAGTCAGTGCTTCAGTGTTTCAACCTGCAATTAATTGCAGGCAAAAATACAAAATAAAAGTTTTCGAAAAAAAAATTATGCAAACTTACTTAGGCTACCTACATCTTCTTGAATATCAATTTTAATTGTAATGGGATCACCAGTTTTTGAGAAAGTCGAAGAAAAAAAAACCGGTCCTATGGGAGGTACCGTTTATAGCCCATCATATTAATTTTTTTTTTCAACAAAATATAATGCATACCTACAGTTTTCGGGAAAAATAAGCTTTTACATAACGGTTATATGACAGCTACCGTTAATATTTGAGCTAAACAAAATTGAAAAAACTCCTCTGTAGAATGTCAAAATAACTTTAAGTTCTAAATTTGAAGACGATTATCGCAACCGCTTAGGCTGCAATCCAAAATACAACCGTACAGACAGACGGACAGAATTTTGCCAGTAACTCAAATATGTTTCTATATCATCGTTATGTCATGTTTGATTGTTATCTCCAAATTTTTACTCTGCACGAATGCATAACTTGCATTATAGTACCTATAATCGCAAGTAAAAATATTTTGGAAGGTACTTGAAAGCTCGCATGTAAAAAATGATTTCTGCATTTCGTAATTTTTTATTGTGTATCCTCTATTCGCTTATTTATTCTCCGGTTCCTTTTGTCCAAGGAATCCAACATAGGACCTGGCCCTCCAGGTTGGGGGTTGTGCGTGGGGTTAACAAACCTACCACGGAAAAAAGAAAAAGTTGCGGAGCGACCAATAGCCTCCGAAAAGGACGGATTTACTGTTGACGACCCGGAAAAACGAATTTAGGACAACGACCTTCGGATCTGCACGTGGAATGTTAGAACTCTTAACAGATCACGTGCAGCCAAACAACTAGCGGAGGCCCTAGACTGCTACAGAGCAAGAATTACTGCCATCCAGGAAGTGCGATGGAATGGGCCGGGCAAAAGAAGGATGAAAAACTGTGACGTGTATTACGGTGATTGTGCAAGAAGACCACAGCGTTTATTTGGGTGCGAGTTCGTCATAAGCGGTAGACTTAGGCAAGAAGTCTTTGACTTTCAACACGTAAGTGAGCGACTTGTGACAATCCGTATCAAGGCTAAATTCGCCAACATTAGCCTAATATGCGCTCATGTCCATACAGAGGACAAAGATGACGCCACCAAGGATGACTTCTATGAGCTCCTCGACAAAAACCTATGAGCAATGCCCTAAATACGACGTTAAGATCGTACTAGGCGATTTTAATGCCAAAATAGGTAAAGAGGAAATCTTTGGTAGGGCTGTCGGAAAACATAGCCTACACGACACAACGTCTGAAAACGGACTTAGGCTAATTGACTTCGCAGCGGCACATAACGTCACCATTGCAAGCACACGGTTTCCTCATCTTGATATACACAAAGGGACTTGGTGACACCAAGATCAAAGAACCGTCAATCAGATTGATCACGTTGCGATCGATGCAAGACACGCCTCCAGTATCTTGGATGTTCGCACCTTCCGAGCAGCTAACATCGACTCGGATCAGTACCTTGTTGCAGCAAAGGTAAGAATGCGAATAACCCGAACTCCACAACAACGGAGTAATACTGTGAGAAAGTATGACGTCGGAAAGCTGCAATCGCAAGAAACCGCCAGAACCTATGCCGATCGAATATCCCATAACCTCTCAAGAAATCCAGTACCGCCAGCATCAAGTGCCGAAGACCAGTGGCAACACTGCCAACAAGCCATCAGAGATGCCGCAACTGATGTGCTAGGTTTCACCAGACCACCACCACGAAACCTCTGGTTCGATGACGAATGCAGGCAGGCCCATGCAGCCAAACAAGAGGCATATAAAGCGACGCTGCAAAGAAAGAAGAGAGCTGCTCGCGAGCAGAAAAGACGGGAAGAACACCGGCACATGTCACAGTCGGTGCTGAGTACATGGAAGGACCATTTCTGCAGACTGTTAAACGGCGATGAAGACCAACATCCCGCTGTCAGGCAGAATGAACCATTCAACATGGATGATGACAGACAAAACTTCCGTCCACCTGACCAAAATGAAGTAAGAATAGCAATATCTAACTAAAAAACAACAAACCTGCTGGACCCGACGGACTACCCGCCGAACTTTTTAAAGCGGCCGGAGATGACCTGGTGGAGTGCATACTTGGTGTATCATCTCTAAAGTGATGAATGGAACCTCAGCATCGTTTGCCCGATCCACAAGAAAGGAGACCCTCTAAACTGCGCCAACTATAGAGGAATTAGTCTTCTGAATATCGCCTGCAATATCCTCTCTGCCGTACTATGTGAACGCCTGAAAACTTTCGTCAGCAACCTGATTGGCCCCTAGCAGTGTGGTTTCAGACCAGGAAAGTCCACAATCGATCAAATGTTCACGCTACGGCAGATCCTGGAAACTACCCAAGAATTTCAAATCGATACCCACCACCTCTTTATTGATTTTAAGGCCGCGTACGATAGCATTCATAGAGACGAGCCATGTCAGGTTTTGGCATCCCCACAAAACTCGTCCGACTGTGCAGGATGACGATGGAGAACTCTCGCTGCTCCGTCAAGTTTGGTAATGACCTCACAGAAGCTCTTTACGTCAAAAAAGGATTCCGACAAGGTGATGCGCTATCTTGGGATTTCTTCAACTTAATACTTGAAAAAATTATAAGGAACTCGCAAGTCAGTTGTAGTGGGACAATTTTTTTCAAGTCTGTGCAATTGCTAGCATACGCCGACGACAAAGACATCATTGGCAGAACTCGGCGAACTGTCACTGGAACGTTTGCTAGCATTGAGGCTAAAGCGGCTAAGATGAGACAAGCAGTCAATGAGGCCAAAACGAAGTACCTGTTGTCCACAAAAAGGGACACACAAGACCGGCGGATTGGACAAAACATCACAATAGACAGGTACAACTTTGAGGTAGTTAGGGACTTTGTGTACCTCGGATCCGCTATAACATCTGACAACAACATCTCGTCAGGAATAAAGCGAAAAATTACTCTTGCCAATCGCTGTTTCTATGGGCTAGGAAGGCAATTGAGTAGCAAAGCCCTCTCTCGAAAGACAAAGGAGACTCTGTATAAGACCCTAATCATCCCAGTCCTGCTCTATGGCGCCGAGGCATGGACTCTATCTAAAGCGGATGAAAATATCCTTAGTCGTTTCGAGCGTAAGATTCTTCGGAACATTTTTGGCCCTACCTGCGTTAACAGGCTTTTGGAGGAGAAGGTTCAAACTAAGAACTATACGAACTGTACAGCGACATTGACCTGGTCAAAAAAATACGCATATCACGTTTAAGATGGCTAGGTCATGTAGAGCGAATGGACAACAATGCTCCGGCTCGCAGGATCTTCGATTCCATCTCAGAGGGTAGACGCAGTTAATGAAGACCTCGCCTTAGGTGGCGCGCTCAAGTGGAGGACGACCTCAACCAACTTGGAGTGCAAAACTGGAGCAGCTAGCCTAAGACCGAGCTGGCTGGAGAGGCATGTTGGTTGAGGCCCAGGTTCGTCCCGAACTGTAGCGCCACCTGAGTAAGTAAGTAAGTAAATTTAGAATCCAATCTCGTCTAACAATCTGATTTATTTTATTAATATTTTAGTTTTTCTTTAATATATTATTCTTTGCTATTTAATTTGTTTTTGTTATTCATTCCTTATTTGTCAATCTTAGATTTAATTCACGTATTCTATTAATATATATAAACAAAATTTTGGTTATCTGTAAAGTCGGCTTACGGAAGATAATTTTACGTGATAACGTCATAAGAAATCATTGATGACAGCAACACCAACATACAGCCCGTTAACTCACACCATATACACTTATCACGTATAAAAAGCTAGTAATAAATCTACTACTAAGAACTAAATCTAGTACCAATTTCTAATACCAAAAATTCAATAGTACTAATTTCTACTACTAAACATTTAGAACCAAAAATACTATTGTACCAACAACCTTGTACCAATCGGCACCAGTTTTATATTTAACTAGCGGTACCCGGCGGGAGTTACTTCGCCCTAGAAAAAATATGTTTTAAAGTAAAATGCGAAAATAATGCTAGCGGGACCAAACATTCACAGGAACGATCCCTGGGCAAAACTATATTTAACATGTAAATTTCATTAAAATCCGTTGGGCGGTTTAGAAGTTCATACTCGACATACATACATACATACAGTCATACATCTGATGTTAGCCTGGTGCTCAGAATACGTTTGCTATCGATTTTGGTTGAAAGAACCACAGTATCGCGGTTAGCATGAATGATGAGTCTTATCAGCACGAGTCTTATCAGCATGAGTCATGTTATTTCGTACGTGTAGAATGTCAACGATTTGTAACACGTAATCACGTCAAAAAACTGTTTATAAAATTGTTACATTTTTCGAATTTATGTTCTTACAATTGAATTGACATCAAAACTATTTAACTCTCATAAAAAAATTTATATGCCTCTAAATATTTTTCTTTTCTTTATAATTTGTCACTAACGTAAGGTTAAAACAAAATGTATACCTAAGCAAAATGTATAGAAAACATAAATTAATCTAAATCTAAACAAATTTGCAACAAAATTATTACCTAATTTAATTTTTTGTAAATATATATAATTCTTATTTTTATATATATATGTATTTTTTTGTAAATACCAAAAAACCTTACTGATGGCTGAACACGCAAAAGTCGAATTTAGTTTTTTGCCCTGCGCCATTTAAATGTGTGTCTGTCAGCTGTCAGTCATTGGTCTCGATTGAATAATGCTAATTTTAGTGCCTTCCATTTTTATTAGTGTAAGTTCCAAAAAAGGCATATGTTGCACCTTTTTATGTGGTTTCTTGCGGACAGCAGCAACAGATGAGAAGATGAGAGCAATTTTATAAATGATATAATTATAGGGCGCAAACTGGCAAGGGACAAAAAGAGAGGAAAAGCCTTAGGTTTCGAATCGTTATGACCCACAATGTTGGCAAAGCCTTAATGCGGGTTTGTTTGGTTGCAAAAGTTCAGTCATCGTAATCTAATGGGCTATGTAGTTTTTTGGACCAACACGAGTCAAATTTAAATTTCCTAAATTAGTTTAAATGTGGAGTTCATTAACATCCCTAAGGAATTCTAAGAAAAATCAAAAAGATACTGCATTACACAAAAGCATCAGGAGGTGCAGAATGCAGATCAGAAAGTTTTCTGCAAAAATATTGCTAGCTTCGAAGGCAATCCTGCAGCAAGTTATCCATCCTAGTATCCTGTGCAACTTAAAGTTTTGTTTAATGAGTTATGAGTCTGTCGTGATTTGTGAACTCTTCTAAAAATAAAAGTACCACTTTATGGTTTTTTGTGATGAGGTAACTGTTCTAAGCAAATTTGTTTTAATATTTGATTAGGATTTTTGCACATAATGTTGAAGAAGAAGAGGATTTTTAAAGTGCCAAAATCACTACAAAATCTTAATCACGAAACTGTTGATGCTCTCTAATACAGAATTTTAAGATTTTTACACTTGTATTTGTAAATGTTAACTGATATTTAATGGCGCAAAATTTTAAACATCATTGGCGCAAAATTATAGGCGCTTTAATAACAAACTAAAACAAATAAAATTTGGCACTAACAATAAAAGTGTAGTTCTTCAATTATAGACGACTTAAAAATTATTTCTTTCTTAGTGTGAAACTAGATTTTTAATAACAGGAATCCCCTGCACCTGCATTAAACTTAAAACTCTCAGAGAGAATGACGGCTCGTTCTCACAAAACGCCATTTTGAAAACAAAAATACACACGAACACAACTTAAATCCAATGGCGCAAAATTATAGACAACCTATTTTTAATACGTTAACTTCACACTACTTAAAATGTTTAGTTCTGTACTAAGTTTTTCTCAATTATAAACAAAATAACCTCTTCACTAGTTAAAATCAAATTGGAAGTTTGAGAACTTTAGGGAATTTTGTTGTTATTAAATTTAGGCTGGGTTAGTGTGTATTTTTATTTTCAAAATGGCGCTTTGTGAGGACGAGCCGTCATTCTCTCTGAGAGTTTTTAGCTTCACACTAAAAAGATAATGCAGGGGATTCCTGTTATTAAAAATCTAGTTTCACACTAAGAAAAATTAAATGTTTGTATCGTCTATAATTGAAGAACTACACTTTTAATGTTAGTGCCAAATTTTATTTGCTTTAGTTTACTATTAAAGCGTCTATAATTTTGCGCCAATAACAACAAAATTCCCTAAGGTTCTCAAACTTTCAAATTTGATCTAAACAAGTGCAGGTTTTTTTTTGTTTATAATTCAGAAAAACTTAGTGCAGAGCTAAACATTTTAAGTAGTGTGAAGTTAATATAATAAAAATAGGTTGTATATAATTTTGTGCCATTCATTTTGGCAATAGAACCGACTTTAGTTAGAGAAGTTCTTTAGAAACGAGTCATTGTTTAACTTAATTTTGAACAAGATAAACAACCCTGACAACTAGTGTGATGTGTGGTTATGTAACGTAATGTAAACAATTTTCTCCAGGAGGTCAATTCTTGATCTGTGCAAATGTGAAATGATAGAAAAACTTATCATAATGCATTGGAAGTGTTATTAATCAATATTGATAAATTAACATTTAAAAATGTCGTAAAAGAATAAAAAAATAATATAATTTTAATTAAGTAAATAAATAAAAAACGAATGAAAATTGCCGTAGAATGAATCGGTTCACCATCATTTGTCTTCGCCATAATCGTTGCTAAATCTCAAAACTGCGGTGCTCTTCATGCGATGTTTTAGTTGTGAAAAGTAATTTATCATCTTGAAAAGTTTTTTGAAGCGTTTTTCTTTTTTCATACATCTAAAATCGAATTTAACTTCAAAACGTCAAAAAAATACCATTTCACAGTTTTACATATTGGGAATGACCCTAACACAGCTAACTATTGACAGAATAAGACATTCTTATTTTTTTTTGGTACGAAATTAAAAATGTCGTCTGGTTAGAGTATACTTCAAAAGGTGGTTTGCTCTTTTTAAGGTTAGACAAGTTGTTTAAGGTTAAAGTATACTTTATTTCGATTAAAATTAACATAGAGCCGAATTTTATATTTTACTTTTAGATTCGACTCCCATTTTAAAATAGATTTAGAGTCGGTTTTAAATGTTTAAAATTTTGCGCCAATGCGTATAAGAGAAAAGAAAGGCACAATCTACGAATAGTATATTTTTCAAAAATTCTTGGTAATGGTACAGCTTGTGGGTCCCACCAAGAATAATTAATTTGGTGTATGTAGGTATGCATGTTGGACGCGGAAAGGCCATCTTAACATTTATATAGTCATGTGTTGGTATGTGTATATAATGACCGTCATGAGATTAGCTTTACTACAGATTTAATGATGGCGCCGTGAAACAAAACACGAATTCCAAAATGACCCCAAGAAGGGGGTCGCAGGGGCAGCATGCCCCCACACCAATCACATTGTCATATTTCAATAATCCCAATATTGCACATTGCACAAATCATAATAGGTACTCTTCGTATTTTGTTATTTAATTTAAATTAGATTTTTCTCTTACATTAAAAAAATTATTTTCTTGTTTTTACGAACATAAGCATAAAAGATGAAGATGAAGTTTCCCAGCATTATACATACATATGTATTTCAAATTTACGGCATTCGGAATGAGAATGAGTCCCCAAAAATTCAATCAAATAAAGGGTGTTTTTTTAGGGGTATAAAACTTTAAGTTAGCAATACTATTTCAACTGGCGGCAATTTTGTTAGCTTTCAAGTGATTTATTTTCAGTTTGGTTCGGCATTTCAACATGAATATTGGATAGACTGACGCCTCAAAAACGCTTCCAAATTATGCTACATAATTTATATTGAAAATCATGGTTCTGTTTGAAATACGTATCTTGCAATACGTCCATTTTACGGTCAACGTAATAGTTCATCAGAGCAATTAATCCGATTAACTATGGAACGTTTTCGCACCACGTTTACTCTTCTAAATGATAATACGCATCTACAGAGACGTCGTAAAGTGCGTACAGAAGAAGTCATTGCTGCTGTAGAGCGTAGCGTAGATGAAGACCCGAATCAGTCTATGCGCCATCGTGCACAGAAATCGGATATGTGTCCATCCACTTTATGGAAGATTTTGCGGAAAGATCTTGGTTTGCGTGCTTATAAAATCCAACTCGTGCAAGAATTGAAGCCACAGGATCACCTAGCAAGGCGTAGATTCGGTGAATGGGTCCAAAACAAGATTGTCGTTGATCCCAATTTTCATAAGCGAATTTTATTTTTTATCGATGAAGCTTACTTTTGGTTAAATCGATACGTCAATAAATAAAATTGCCGTATTTGGAGTGATGATAATCCTTAAGTGTATATTGACATTGAGACAACGTTACATCCACAAAAACTGACTGTTTGGTATGCTTTATGGGTTGGTGGAATAATTGGTCCGTACTTTTTTAAAAACGATGCTGGCCAGAACGTTACATTCAATGGTGACCGCTATAGAGCCATGATTACTGACTTTTTCGTTCATCAATTGAACAACCTGATGTGCAGGAGCTGTAGTTTCAACAAGACGGAGAACATGTCAAAGAGCTCGTGCCACAATTGAATTATTGAAAGAAATCAATTTAAACAAATCATCTTTGTGCTATTCCATTTCAAAATTCCTCTAAAAAAACGGCATTTACAAAGCTTTCAATACCGTAACATCGCATGTATTATTTCGTTATCTCAATTATTCGCTAATTTTGTAATATTGCCGAAAGTTTTTCGACAGATGTCAAGATTTTGAATCATCATAAATTTGTCATGACTGACAGTGACAAAAATAAAATGCCACACATTTTGCCACAAATGGGAACGGCTGTTATTATCCTTTTTTCCGAATCAAATAGTGACCCCAAACAGGGAGGTTGCAGGGGGCAGCACGACCCCCCATACGTATCTCACGGTTAATTTTCTCAAAACTTTGTGATTTCATTTAGTAAGTGTGTTTTGAATGGATATTTTAAGAGGTTATATTTTCCTAGGGTATTTTGACCGGTAACCGTGACAAATGTGCAGTCGCAATTTTGTTATGGGACTTCAAATATAGTTATTTACAGACTTCGAGTTTCGAATTAGTACTTCAAGTTCGATTTAGTACTCTGTTAAAAACATGTTGCAAATATGTAGCATACTTTTAGGCGCATGGTCGTTGTACACAATGAATGTTGGTTGTTGTACACAATGAATCCAACAGGTGGCGTTAATTTACAAAATGTATCCTCCGAATATCTAAACTTGTTGCCACATCACATTGTCCCCCACTTAGTTTTGTTCGTCCCGAACAAGCACATCATCATTGTTTCCGTGGTAACGATGCAGTCGATCCACATGGACAATTTTCATTTTTGCTCTTGGTCCTCGTTGGATTCGGAAAACGACGTCATTAATGCGCGTAACTATTTGGTAGGGACCTTTTCAGTCCTGCTGAAGCTTGGGCGATTTTCCCTTTCTGCGATGTGGGTTATAAAGCCATACCAGATCTCCCTCATTGAATTCAGGTGCTGTTGCTCTCGCATCGTATCTGGTCTTCATGCGGTCACTCGCAATTTTTATGTTGTTTCTTGTTCTCTGGTGAATGTCGTTGATCCTTTCTCTAAGATCTAACACGTAGTCCTCTTCGCATTTTGGGTCTTCAATAGGAAATCCGAATCTTAGCTCACTTGGAAGCCGGGCAGTTCGTCCAAATAGAATTTCGGATGGAGTGTATCCAGTTGTACTATGAACCGAATTCCGGTAGGCCATAAGAAATAAAGGAATTCGCCGATCCCAATCCCGTTGGTTCTCGTTCACGACTTTGGACAGATGTTCCTTCAAGGTCTTGTTAAATCTTTCTACCATTCCATCAGACTGGACTGGAGGCGCCCAGTATGCCTTTAAAGTAGGACTTCTGTCGGAGATGTCTCTTGCGTTTGGTTTCTCCATAGATTCCTTCCATGCAAGGATTGGCTCGATGTCAGGGTCTTCTTTTTGTGCATTACGAATTTCTTCGGCACTCCAACCCTCTACAGGTTCGGCTCTTATTCTCTGGACAGATATACCTTCATCCAGGGGTGGGGTAAGCTTTGGTGCCTCACAAAGCCGCTGTTTTAGATGTTGAAAGCTTCTTTCGCACTCACCTGACCATTTAAATTGTCTACCCTTCTCAGTTAGCTGGTGCAGACACTTTGCGATTCCGGCAAAATCTTTGACGAACGTCCTGTAATAAGTGGCGAGACCTAGAAAGCTCCTCAGCTGGTGTTTATCTTCGGGAACTGGACAATTTCTCACGGTTTCGATTTTCTCCGGGTCAGTGTTTACTCCATTTGATGATATCATATGTCCCAAATATTTCACCTCAGCTTTGAGCAGAGCAACATTTCTTTGGATTTAGTTTCAAATGTGCAGTTCGAAGTCGTGTAAACACCTCCCTCAAGTTGTCGCGGTGTTCAGCGAACGTCTTTCCCACAACGATGACGTCATCCAAGTACACCAGGCAGGTTTTCCATGTCAGACCCTGTAACACACGTTCCATTAAACGCTCAAAGGTGGCTGGAGCGTTACACAAGCCAATGGCATAACGGTAAACTGTCATAGTCCATTTCCCGTTGTGAAAGCGGTCTTTTCTTTGTCTTCTGGATGGATCTGTACCTGCCAATAACCACTTTTCAGATCGAGGGTGGAAAACCATTTCGCTCCAGAAAGGGTATCCAAGGTGTCATCTAATCGAGGCAAGGGTAGCTGTCCTTCTTGGTGACATCGTTGAGCCTCCGGTAATCCACGCAGAATCGAGTGCTGCCGTCCTTCTTTTTCACTAGTACAACGGGTGATGCCCACGGACTTTTTGAGTTTTCGATTAGACCGTCTTTTTCCATGGTTGATAAAATCTCATCGACTTCCGACTGTTTTGCCAATGGAAGTCTTCTAGCAGGTTGTCGGATCGGTCTGCTATCGCCGGTGTCTATTCGGTGCTGTACTAGGTGTGTTCGACCATAGTCTCCATCCTGCGATGCAAATATATCAGCAAACTCGCCAATGAGGTTTTTGGCCGTGGTTTTCTGCTCCTGATTTAGCTCACAGTTTCCAAGGATAGCATTACATACCTCAGCCAATTTTGTTGCAGAAACAGGACTCGCAGATTCACTCCCAGATGTTGTCGATATGGCTGCAATGGATACGCATCTTCCAATCACCTCTCCTTGTTTGAGCTTGACGGAGTGTTTATTCGGATTCATCAGCCTTACCGGAACCATGTTTTTCTTTGGTTCCACTAAAATCTTTCCAACGATATAGCTTGGAAAGTCCTCTTTATTATCTGGTTCAATGAAATAGAATCGGTGGTTCCCAGGATCACCCTCCAAACGCGTCCAAAGAACTGTCTCTGAAGAAGGTGGTAGGACTTCATTTCTACTTATAACCGCCCGAAGATTCACAGCGTTCTCGTTTCCGTATACCATAGGGATCTCAACGGTTCGATACCTTAATAACGGGTGATTTTTTTGAGGTTAGGATTTTCATGCATCAGTATTTGACAAATCACGCGGGATTTCAGACATGGTGTCAAAGAGAAAGATGCTCAGTATGCTTTGACATTTCATCATGAATAGACTTACTAACGAGCAACGCTTGCAAATCATTGAATTTTATTACCAAAATCAGTGCCCTAGAAAAGTTGGCAGAAAATCCGCTTTTTTATCGACAAATTTTGTTCAGCGATGAGGCTCATTTCTGGTTGAATGGCTACGTAAATAAGCAAAATTGCCGCATTTGGAGTGAAGAGCAACCAGAAGCCTTTCAGAACTGCCCATGCATCCCGAAAAATGCACTGTTTGGTGTGGTTTGTACGCTGGTGGAATCATTGGACCGTATTTTTTCAAAGATGCTGTTGGACGCAACGTTACGGTGAATAAACCGAACACTGATTTTGGTAATAAAATTCAATGATTTGCAAGCGTTGCTCGTTAGTAAGTCTATTCATGATGAAATGTCAATGCATACTGAGCATCTTTCTCTTTGACATCATGTCTGAAATCCCGCGTGATCTGTCAAATACTAATGCATGAAAATCCTAACCTCAAAAAAATCACCCATTACTTGCATTCGAAGGTCTATGATTGCCTCATGTGCCTTCATGAAATCCACTCCAATGATGCATTCGTTGCATATGTCGGCTACCAAGAATGCATGTGAGAAGGTCAGCCCTGCCAGTTGTATCTTTAGAAATACCTCCCCGTATACTTTTGCTGCTTCTCCCGTAGCTGTCTTCAGAGTGTAGCAGCTGGTGTTATGTAGCCAGGATGTCTGAACAAGGTCTCTTCTGATTCTGGAGGCTGTGGCACCCGTGTCGATAGTGGCCACACATTTTCTGTTTCTGATGACTGTCTCCACTGTCAAGCTCTTGCTGCAGCGTGTAGTTTGTGAAACTTGGATGATGGTCCTGGGGGCGTCGATTCCATCAACCAACTTCAGCCCCGCGAAGTTGGTTCTTAGGCGTTTCCCGCCTGCTGTTGTTCAGAAGCTTGTCCAGCAGTGTGAGTGTTATTCCTGCCAGATGCTTCGTCATTCTGCCTCCTCCTTGCGCAATGTGGGCAGCTTACCTGTCTAGGTGGAGATCTGCATTGTTGCTCTAGGTGTCCTAGCTTGTTGCAATTCCAGCATCTCATTTGACCTCGAGCAGTGTTCGGGTTTTGTCTTTCAATGTCGACACGTTGACATGGGCACTCTAGCGTAGCCATTTCCCTGACGCGATGGCTACCTTGCGAAGCTTGGTCTGCTGCTTCCATTGTCAGGGCAAATGCTAAAGCCTCAGCGAGCGTTTTCTTACCTGCCATTTGTAGTTTTCCATCTGCAATGGCATTAGTGAACGCATCGGTTGCCAGTTCGTTTATGATTTCCCTGCTGGTATTGGGATAAGACAAATTGGCCAAGCGCTCGATGTCAGCTTGCAATTGTTGTAGCGTTTCTCCTCTTGTCTGGACCCTTCGGCGCAACTGGACTCGGTAAACTTGCTGCATGTGGTCGTCGCCAAACCTCATCTCGATTGCCTTGACCATGACATCATAATCATGTTTGTCTTCAGGAATGGTCTGCAGCAATTCGGCAGCTGTTCCTCTGAGCGCAAGCGTAAGAGCAATTGATTTGTCTTCGTTGTCCCAGTTGTTCGTCAAGGCGGCAGCTTCAAACTGCCTCTTATAAATTGGCCATGATGTTTGACCATCGAAGACAGGGGGCTGCATTTCCTTTCTTCGTGGACCGTCGCTCGAATATTCCCGAACCTTCTGCTTTTTCAAAGAATCAACCTCCTTAGCCAGGTGTTCGTACTGTTGTTCTACACTTTCTACTTGCTTTCCGAACTTTTTTTTTAAGCTTTCTATTTTGGCTTCAAATTTCTGATCTACTATTTGAAGTCTTTCGCTTAGTTGATTCTGGAGAGTTTCTAATGAATTCTTTTGTTCGTCGAATTTACTTTCGAGAACGTTCCTTTGGTCTTCGAAAACGTTCTTTTGTTCGTTTAGTTGTTGCTGGAGAATTTCCAACGAATTCTTCTGCTCATTCTTTTGTTCGTCGAATTTACTTTCGAGAACGTTCTTTTGTTCTTCGAATTTCGACAGAAGCAACTTCATGAAAGCAGGCATTTCATCGGCTGTACTTACTGTGCATTCTCTCCCTTGTTCTTCAACATCGAACAACATGGTATCGGGGTCTCCGACATCCTGAGTGATAGCATTCTGAAGTCGGAGCAATAGTTCCTTTTTCAGCCCCGAAGTCTGAAGATTTCGTTTTCCTAATTCTTCTTTCAACTCAGCTGTTGTCAATTGTTCTAATTTGCGACCCATTTTATGTAACTGAAACACTATTTTCACAACCAGTCAGTTTTATTTTAATGTCTCTTCTAGAAAGATCTTTTTCCAACACTATTTTTAACAAAAAATACTCGCTATTCACAGTTTTATAGCACAATCAGTTCAATAGTTTCTGGATAATTCCACTTTCACAATTAAATGAGTCACCGAAACTGTTTTAGAAAATGTCACTATGGAATTTTCTAGCACTTTACTGAATTTTATCCCCAATTTCTGACACCAATGTGATATTTTAGCCAGGGTTTCGACAAATAAAACTCAATCAAAATTCCAAATTAATACAACAAATCCCTTTATTTTATTCAACACAACGTCTTTCAGTTTAAATAACACCAATTTAACTTATTCCACTTATTCACAATTCAAATACGTTTTTATCATTCAACACTTTTTATTTAATTCAATCACTTTTTATTAACGCTTCCAGTTGTTAACAATTCCACTTTCGAAAATAAACTGAACTCTCAATGCAATCTACTCTTGTATTTATACAAGTTTACAAGCTTCTGGAAGCTTCTGTCTGGTTCTGGCACAATCTAAGCTTTCGGTACTAATTCGAGTCTCGAATTAGTACTTCAAGTTCGATTTAGTACTCTGTTAAAACATGTAGCATACTTTTAGGCGCATGGTCGTTGTACACAAGCAATGTTGGTTGTTGTACACAATGAATCCAACAGATGGCGTTAATTTACAAAATGTATCCTCCAAATATCTAAACTTGTTGCCACAGTATTATTATAACTAATAGCGAGTTTCATTCATTTATAAATACAAGAGTAGATTGCATTGAAAGTTCAGTTTATTTTCGAAAGTCGAATTGTTATTGTTAACTACTGGAAGCGTTTGTAAAAAGTGATTGAATTGAGATTAAATAAAAAGTGTTGAATGATAAAAACGTATTAGAATTGTGAATAAGTGGAATAAGTTATATTTGGTGTTATTTAAACTGAAAGACGTTGTGTTTCATAGAATAAAGAGATTTGTTGTTTTATTTTGGAATTTCGATTAAGTTTTATTTATCGAACCTCAGGCCAAAATTTCACAATACATTAATTTTGTCTTCTTCAAATACGTAACAAAATTATTTGCAATAGGGAGCGCTTCAGTTGAAATTTCGTTATTGAAAGAAAGGGATGATGGATACCCGTCAGATTTTCTGTTGTAGTTGACAAATTGAAAAAAAAAGACTAGGATCATTAGTAATGTTGTTTGCATTTCGATCAAATTGCGTTGGTAAATTGTGTTGTATAGCTTGCAAAAGTGAAGATAAGTACCCAGGTAAGTTGAATAGTCGGTAGGCGATCCAGTGCGAAGATTGCCCATAATTTGTTTCGTTTTCGATCAAAACAAGCTCTTCCTTAACGGTTATATGGCAGGTACCGTTATTTTTACACCAACAATAAAACTCCTCTGACGAATACTAAAAGAAACATACATATCAAATTTGTTATCACTTAAGATATTGTGATATTTTGGCCTGGGGTTCGACAAATAAAACTCAATCAAAATTCCACAATAATAAAACAAATCTCTTTATTTTATAAAACACAACGTCTTTCAGTTTAAATAACACCAATTTAACTTATTTCACTTATTCACAATTCAAATACGTTTTTATAATTCAACACTTTTTATTTAATCTCAATTCAATCACTTTTTACTAATACTTCCAGTTGTTAACAATTCCACTTTCGAAAATAAACTCAACTGTCAATGCAATCTACTCTTGTATTTATACAACTTTAAAAGCTTCTGGAAGCTTCTGTCTGGTTCTGGCACAATCTAAGCTTTCGGTACTAATTCGAGTCTCGAATTGTTTCGTCAAGTTCGATTTAGTACTAAGTTAAAACATGTTGCAAATATGTAGCATACTTCTGGGGGCATGGTTGTTGTACACAATAAATGGTGGTTGTTGTACACAATAAATGTTGGTTGTTGTACACAATGAATCCAACAGATGGCGTTAATTTACAAAATGTATCTAAACTTGTTGCCACATCACATTGTCCCCCTCTTAGTTTTGTTCGTCCCGAACAAGCACATCATCATTGTTTCCGTGGTAACGATGCAGTCGATCCACATGGACAATTTTCATTTTTGCTCTTGGTCCTCGTTGGATTCGGAAAACGACGTCATTAATGCGCGTAACTATTTGGTAGGGACCTTCCCAGTCCTGCTGAAGCTTGGGCGATTTTCCCTTTCTGCGATGTGGGTTATAAAGCCATACCAGATCTCCCTCATTGAATTCAGGTGCTGTTGCTCTCGCATCGTATCTGGTCTTCATGCGGTCACTCGCAATGTTTATATTGCTTTGGGTTCTTTGGTGTGTGTCGTTGATCCTTTTAATCGGGGCGCTCACTTTGTTCTGGTGCATCTTAGCGCTTGCCTTGACTTTGGGTCCTTTACTAGCTTTGCACGTGGTGCACTTTCGACACCATCTCTCGACATCTTTTCTTACAGTTAACCAATAAAAACGTACCCGTACCTTTTTCCGTGTCTTGTTGATTCCTAAGTGCCCGCCGGATTCTTCATCGTGCATTTCCCTTAAAATCTCCTGCACTTTCGACCGTGGCACCACAAGCTGCATCTTAAAGGATCTTCCATTCGGCATTTCCCATTTTCTCCACAAAACACCATCTTCTACATGGAGAGAGTCCCACTGCGCCCAGTATGCCTTTAAAGTAGGACTTCTGTCGGAGATGTCTCTTGCATTCGGCTTATCCATAGATTCCTTCCATACAAGAATCGGCTCGATGTCAGGATCTTCCTTTTGTGCATTACGAAGTTCTTCCGCGGTCCAACCCTTTACAGGTTCAGCCCTTAGTCTCTGAACAGAAATACTTTCGTCCTTCTTACCGTTCAAACACCTAGGATGCGCTCTTTCTGAAGATGGCCGGAGAATTTCATCACTGCCTATGATCGTCCGAAGATTTACAGCATTCTCGTTTCCGTACACCATTG
Source organism: Platycheirus rosarum (assembly GCA_963971375.1). Taxonomy (NCBI): domain Eukaryota; kingdom Metazoa; phylum Arthropoda; class Insecta; order Diptera; family Syrphidae; genus Platycheirus; species Platycheirus rosarum. Next base: position 43,070,010 of record OZ020509.1, read on the forward strand.
GAATCTCGACGATTGAATACCTTAACACCTGCATTCGAAAGTCTAGGACTACTTCATGCGCCTTCATAAAATCCACACCTAGTATGCAGTCGTCGCATATGTCAGCTACCAAGAATGCATGTGCGAAGGTCAGCCCTGCCAGTTCTATCTTCAGAAGTACCTCTCCGTATACTTTTGCTACTTCTCCCGTAGCTGCCTTCAGACTGTTCCAGCTGGTGTTGTGTAGCCAGGACGTCTGGACAAGGCCTCTTCTAATTATGGAGGCCGTGGCACCCGTATCGATAGTGGCCACACATTTTCTGTTGGCGATGACGGTCTCCACCGTCAAACTCTGGTTGCAGCGTTTCGTTTGCGCAACTTGGATAATGGTCCTGGGGGCGTTCATTTCATCAACCGACTTCTGCTCTGCAAAGTTGGTTCTTACGCGCTTTCCGCAATGATGTATCCCCAAATCATGCCCGGTAGGGTAAGCGATATCCCTGTCAGTAGGCCTTTTTCTCTCGCTATGTGGGCAGCTTACCTGTGGAGATCTGCATTGTCGCTGTAGGTGTCCTAGCTTGTTGCAATTCCAGCATCTCATTTGACCTCGAGCAGTGTTCAGGTTTTGTCTTTCAATGTCGACACGTTGACATGAGCACTCTAGCGTAGCCACTTCCCTGACGCGATGGCTACTTTGCGAAGCTTGGTCTGCTGCTTCCATTGTCAGGGCAAATGCTAAAGCCTCAGCGAGCGTTTTCTTACCTGCCATTCTCACAGCCATTTGTAGTTTTCCATCTGCAATGGCATTAGTGAACGCATCAGTTGCCACTTCGTTTATGATTTCCCTGCTGGTATTGGGATAAGACAAATTTGCCAAGCGCTCGATGTCAGCTTGCAATTGTTGTAGCGTTTCACCTCTTGTCTGGACCCTTCGGCGCAACTGGACTCGGTAAACTTGCTGCATGTGGTCGTCGCCAAACCTCATCTCGATTGCCTTGACCATGGCATCATAATCCTGATGTTTGTCTTCAGGAATGGTCTGCAGCAATTCGGCAGCTGTTCCTCTGAGCGCAAGCGTAAGAGCAATTGATTTGTCTTCGTTGTCCCAGTTGTTCGTCAAGGCGGCAGCTTCGAACTGCCTCTTATAAATTGGCCATGATGTTTGACCATCGAAGACAGGGGGCTGCATTTCCTTTCTTCGTGGACCGTCGCTCGAATATTCCCGAACCTTCTGCTTTTTCAAAGAATCAAATTCCTTAGCCAGATGTTCGTACTGTTGCTCTACACTTACGAACTTTTCTTCCAAGTTTTCTATTTTGGCTTCGAATTTCTGATCGATTGTTTGAAGTCTTTTGTCGAAGAGAACATTCTGTGCATCGAGTTTGTTTTCGAGACCATCAAATTTGCTTTCGAGAACGTTCTTTTGTTCTTCGGTCGCTTAGTTGCTGCTGGAGAATTTCCAACGAATTCTTCTGCTCATTCTTTTGTTCTTCGAGAACGTTCTGTTATTTTTCGAGAAAGTTCTTTTGTTCTTTCGAGGAACTCTCCAAAGCATCGAATTTCGACTAAAGCAACTTCATGAAAGCAGGCATTTCATCGGCTGTACTTACTGTGCATTCTCTCCCTTGTTCTTCAACATCGAACAACACGGTATCGGGGTCTCCACCATCCTGAGTGATAGCATTCTGAAGTCGGAGCAATAGTTCCTTTTTCAGCCCCGAAGTCTGAAGATTTCGTTTTCCTAATTCTTCTTTCAACTCAGCTGTTGTCAATTGTTCTAATTTGCGACCCATTTTATGTAACTTAAACACTATTTTCGCAACACAGTCAGTTTTATTTTAATGTCTCTTCTAGAAAGATCTTTTTCCAACACTATTTTTAACAAAAATACTCGCTATTCACAGTTTTATAGCACAATCAGTTCAATAGTTTCTGGAAAATTCCACTTTCACAATTAAATGAGTCACCGAAACTGTTTTAGAAAATGTCACTATGGAATTTTCTAGCACTTTACTGAGTTTTATCCCCAATTTCTGACACCAATGTGATATTTTGGCCTGGGGTTCGACAAATAAAACTCAATCAAAATTCCACAATAATAAAACAAATCTCTTTATTTTATAAAACACAACGTCTTTCAGTTTAAATAACACCAATTTAACTTATTTCACTTATTCACAATTCAAATACGTTTTTATAATTCAACACTTTTTATTTAATCTCAATTCAATCACTTTTTACTAATACTTCCAGTTGTTAACAATTCCACTTTCGAAAATAAACTCAACTGTCAATGCAATCTACTCTTGTATTTATACAACTTTAAAAGCTTCTGGAAGCTTCTGTCTGGTTCTGGCACAATCTAAGCTTTCGGTACTAATTCGAGTCTCGAATTGTTTCGTCAAGTTCGATTTAGTACTAAGTTAAAACATGTTGCAAATATGTAGCATACTTCTAGGGGCATGGTTGTTGTACACAATAAATGGTGGTTGTTGTACACAATAAATGTTGGTTGTTGTACACAATGAATCCAACAGATGGCGTTAATTTACAAAATGTATCTAAACTTGTTGCCACATCACAATATGTTAAATATATAATTAATAGGTTGGAAATCTGATTGTTATCTCAATTTTTTTTTATTCACGAATCCTAAACTTGCCGGATAGTAACTACGTACATACATTATTATAATCAAAAGTAAAAATTAAAACATTTCATGATTTTCTTGTATTTTCATTTGACTTTTATCATCATTTTTTATTGTAAGTTTTATTTATTATAATATTTTGCATTTGAAGTTGTATAATGTCTTGAATACATATGTCTCGCTTACATCATTAATATTAGGTATATCTACGTATTTATATATATTTATATCAATGATCGAAAAAGGGAAAGTAATAATTATATGATTAAATTACGAATGCATATAAGTATCATTTGCAGTAATATCCTAAAAAATGTTACAAACTTATACAATACCATAGATTTATTATTACATTTATGCTAAAACATTTTCCGATTTGTTTTGTTTTTATATATATTTTTGAGGTATATTTATTTTAATTAAATTTTATTTTTCCGAAATTGGTTTTAAAACAACAATAACAAGCAACTGGTAACAAAAAAAATCTAGAGCAAAAAAGGCAACATCGTTTTTTTTTAATTTCGAATAAATTGTAAAACAAAATTAAATTAGTCCGAAAAAATCAAAATAAGGTTTTTGAATATAGAATAATTTATTAAAATATTAAAGTAAAACGAATATAAAATAATTTTGATTCTATTTTTTTAAAGTTTCTATATAATGTTTTATCATCGATTGCTGTTTCATTTATTTTATTTGAATTTAAAAATTGTGTATTTTTATTGTTTACGTGTAAAAATTGGTTTGAAAAAAATAATATAAGAAGGAAAGGGAATGCACACAAAAGTTCACATTTATAATTGAATATTTAAAGCACATTCTGATAAAAAAGGGTCCAACTATAAGTAGTTTCTCTGCTTAAAAAAGAAGAAGATAAAGTGCACAATTAGCGGATGATGTTAACATCTGAATAAAAATTAAATAAAAGTGCTTTAGAGTGTAAATTCAGTTAAGGTAGAGTGTGACATTGATAACTCACTTTTTACTTTTGATGTTTTGCTTGGGAAAGGCAAACATTTTTATTGTTATTGAATACGATTAAGAAATTATGCAATATATATTAAGGTCTAGTTATGAATGCTTCAAGAATGCATACCTGGAATGTGCAAAAAGATCAACAAATTTATGATAAACTATTCTGAAAAAACAAGAGTAAATAGGAAACTGAATCCTAATCCAATGCCTGATATGAACCAGTCGGTCGAGTCTGAGTGGGTATTTTCTCAAACTAAAAGGGAAACGATTAATAAATAAATAAATGTATGTTGTAGATCGATGAGAACGGATAAGAGTTTGGCAAAATCTGATTGTTAGTCCAGGCAAACTAAGCCTGATAATAATAAATAAACAAAAAAATCCATTTGGTTTCAATTTTTGCACGAACGTGAAGGGAGGGGTCCTATCTACTAAAAAATCCCCGTTAAACAGGGTTTCACGCGGGGTGGACGGGGAGTGATTTAAAGGGACATTCCTACGGTTGCCCCGCATATCACGAAAACGGTTCGTCGTAGAAAAAAAAACTCTGAGGGAAACAACGAAGCTGATAAAATTTTCTACAATTTACTGTGGCACTATATTTGAAAAAAAGAACCGTTTTTGAGATATACTCTCTTAAGAATTGAAATTTTTTCAAGAAAAAAATTATTTTGCCAAACCTGTTGTTCTAACTCCTTACCAATTTTTTACATCAAAAATGTATGCATAAGTGTTAATTTATCTTTTACAGTTCAAAAGATACAGCGAATTGAAATGGTATGGTAAATGTCAAAACTTAGTCATAAAATAACAAAACTTATGTTTCGCAATAATTCCTTTTAAAGTTTCTTAAATATTTCAGAAATATTAAAACTAATGTTTTTTGGTTTGGGCATACTTTAATATTTAATTTTTGAAACGTCAATGACAGCTCGACTTATCGACTTCCATTGGAAATTCCAGTCAAGTTAAGAATGAAATTTATCGCAAGGACTTACAGAACACCGATTATTTTCAGATGCGATAAGTATGGAATTTCTGGTTTCATATTTTATCGATGCGTTACAGAACAGGTTTCCAGATCTGAAAAATTGATCTCAGATCAAAAAAAAAAAAAAATGGTCATGACTTGGTCGCATGTACTGGCTCTTATGTGCCTAATTACATTGGAAAGCAAGATCTTTGACAGAAACAAGTCACATTTGCGTTGAAAATAACACAGCTTGAACTTATAAAAAGTATTAAAAACCACAATACTTAACGGGTTTTAGTAAAAATGAAGTACGCCGTCTTAAGTAACAAAGAATTTATGAAAAACATATTTCGAAAATTGTGGTTTTGATGTAATCGTTTTTTATTTTTTATTTTTTGAAAAAACATTTTTTTTTTGAAATTTTAGTATGCAGTTTTTTTTAGAGTTTATTAATATATGTACATGTGATTATAAAATTTAAAATATTTTTTTTGATTTGTTTTTAAAATATATTGAAACGGTCATATGGCAGGTACCGTTATTTTTAGGCCTAAAAATAAAATTTCAATTTCCCTTCTGGGGAATGCCAAAAGAATTAAACACAGCAAATTTCAAGAAAATCGCTTGAGCCGTTTAGGCTGAAGCTCGTTATACATACTGACATACGTATAGACAGACAGACTGAGAGACATTTTTTGTCGATCACTTTTTTAGACCTCTCTATGATCGTAATATCATGTTTCATTATTATCTCAAATATTTTTATATTCACGATTCCTAAACTTGCCTTATAGTCTCTATAATCGCAAGTAAAATCAATTTTTTTCCCAATGGAACTCAAAAACTAAGGAAATCTGGTTTTGACGGATCTAGATCAAAAAATCTGGAAATCTCGGGAACTACCCAAGAATTCCAAATCGATACCCACCACCTCTTTATCGATTTTAAGGCTGCGAACGATAGCATTTACAGAGCCATGTCAGGTTTTGGCATCCCCACAAAACTCGTCCGACTGTGCAGGATGACGATGCAGAACTCTTGCTGCTCCGTCAAGGTCGGTACTGGCCTCACAGAAGCTTTTGATGTCAAAAAGGATTCCGGCAAGGTGATGCTCTATCGTGCGATTTCTTCAATTTATTAATTGAAAAAAATATAAGCAATTTGCAAGTTAGTTGTAGTGGGACAATTTTTTTCAAGTCTGTTCAATGTTAGCATACGCTGACGACATAGACATCATTGGCAGAACTCGGCGAGCTGTCACTGGAACGTTTGCTAGCATTGAAGCTGAAGCGGCTAAGATGGGACTAGCAGTCAATGCCAAAACGAAGTACCTGCTGTCCACAAAAAGGGGGAGCATGTGCTCTCCACCTCCGCGTGGTGCTCCTGGAAACAAGGTTCTGAAAGTGTGACGGTTAATTCAGTTACTATAAGTAAGGCCTTGGCGAAGTGAGAGCGTAGTGTTGTTGATTGGGTGGTGATAAGGTTTTTAATGGGCTGGGGATTCGAGATTGAGAAAGTGGGATATCGCTTTTGATATTGAGAATCCCCAGCGAAAATTGATGAAACTTTGAGGTTAATGCTGAAAAGAAGAGGTGCTAACACACCTCATTCGAAGTAGGTTAACCAGGAGAAGATTGAACCGTTCTTGAGAGGTTAAGGTGGAAAAGTGGAGGTGCTAACACACCTTCAACTGTGTACACTTTAACCAGGAAAACAGATGGAAGCGTTGTGAAATGTTGATGCGTTGGAAATGAGGTTGGAGTTGAAAAGTGAAGGTGCCAACACACCTTTACTTAGTAAGCTTCAACCAGGGAAATGGAACTCACTATGATACCCCTTGGGTATTGTAGATGAGTTCAGTAACAAGTTGAACTAAAGGAATTATGACGGAAAAGTTGCCGAGGGCGACATGCCCCCTATGAGTTGGGTTTATAAACTCATGGTTTGGTTTGCCTAACAAACAAGTGCAGCTTAGCTGGGCGGGGTGATGGTGAAGATTCAGTGACTTTTCTCAACACTGTTTTTGAATCCATCACTCTGAACACGGGGTGGCGGATCCCGAATGACGATTGTGGCAAGTCAGACCGCAAGATTCCTTTGAAACTAGGCCATACCCATGGCTAAATAAATGTTGGGTACCGCGGGTTATCAGGAGAGCCCAGTTGATTACGTGAGCAATGCTCGGTAGCAACTGCCTGATAAATGGGAAAGGATTCGCGGGGGCTGTGGTTATACCCAAAGCGGGAGCATATGGTTTGTCACAAGATGACTTACTAGAGGTGCATGATAGGCCTCGCTCCTAAGCAAGGGGAATAACCATGACCACAACATGATTATTAAATTGCTACTAGAGTGGTCAGGGGAGCCACTCTAGTGAAATAGCATTATATTAAATATGATGATACGTAATTAGAGTGGACTGAAGGCACCACTCAAAGAGTGACTGGTAACCACTCTAGGGATCTGGTCAATGCTGATTTTGACTCCAGATGGGTAGGCCCATCGTCAGATTAAGCCTTAATAGGCAGGTGCTGACGTAAAGCTTATCTCGATCTGTCCACAAAAAGGGACACACAAGACCGGCGGATTGGAAAAAAACATCACAATAGACAGGTACAATTTTGAGGTAGTTAGGGACTTTGTTTACCTCGGATCCGCTATAACATCTGACAACAACATCTCGTGAGAAATAAAGCGAAGAAATACTCTTGCCAATCGCTGTTTCTATGGACTAGGAAGGCAATTGAGTAGCAAAGCTCTCTCTCGAAAGACAAAGGAGACTCTGCATAAGACCTTAATCAACCCAGTATTGCTCTAGGGCGCCGAGGCATAGACTCTATCTAAAGCGGATGAAGGTATCCTTAGTCGTTTCGAGGGTAAGATTCTTCGGAATATTTTTGGCCCTACCTGCGTTAACAGACTTTTGGAGGAGAAGGTTCAAACCAAGAACTATACCAACTGTACAGCGACATTGACCTGGTCAAAAAAATACGCGTATCAGTTTAAGATGCCTAGGTCATGCAGAGCGAATGGACAACAATGCTCCGGCTCGCAGGATCTTCGATTCCATCCCAGAGGGTAGACGCAGTTAATGAAGACCTCGCCTTAGGTGGCGCGCTAAAGTGGAGGACGACCTCAACCAACTTGGAGTGCGAAACTGGAGGCAGCTAGCCAAAAACCGAACTGGCTGGAGAGGCATATTGTTGGAGGCCCAGGTTCGTCCCAAACTGTAGCGCTTCCTAAGTAAGTAAGTAAGATCAAAAAATAAATTGATTTTTTCCCAATGGAAAGCTCTGATTACTCTGCTGTTAGAATTGCGGGAATTTTTTTAAAGTAAGTTCTACGACCACTAGTGCCCTGAGGTATTGTGGTCCGTCTGTCAAACTGCTATGCCAAAATATAGGGTTTCGACACAGCCACCTTTATCTAGGCCACTGCCCTTTGCGAGCAAATGACAAATCTTCCCCAACAAAGCTTTGCCTCCAAAAAATTCATCTGATGAAACCGTTAGGATTCGAAGGTTAATTGCAGGACCCCTTCGCTATTGCACATCCATAACACACAGACAGGAATGGTTAAGAGTTATAGCTATAAGTTACTAGGGATTATACAATTTTATAGACAACCAGGTCCAATTAAACCATTTTAACATTATAGTACTGATTGCCTGTTTTTTTTAGAAATAACTTCAAATTGTGCTTTATTAAAAACAAAAAAAAAATAAAAAAACAAAACAAAAATTGAGAATATGTGGCTCTTTAGCCCTCATTGTGAAAGGTGTAACAGTAGCACTGCAAAATTGAATATTTAAATTTTTAATAAGAAGAAAATTAATTTAAATTCTTGACTACACTTTACTATTAAGGAAAATTAAAAATAATGTGTGCATTAAAAAAAAACACAACTAGTAAGTTGAACCCTGTAATCTCTTTTTTTAAAAAGTGAATGCAAATCGCTTCATTTAAAAAACACATAAACATTGTGTACAATAATCCCTACTGTGTGTATAATATAATATTTTAAAAAGCTGATTATAAAACACGACAAACACGACAACACCGATAATAAACCGAGAAATCATTATCAGTGTTATTTTATAGAAGAGATCAAAAATGCGACTAATAAGCCGAAATTTAACATCATATACCAACAACACTTTCGAGGAAGATAATCTGCGTCACAATTCGTACGTTATATTATTCATATGATCACGAGTCTTGCGCGGAGTAAATGTTGGCAGGTGATGATTGAACGTCGATTGGCGTTGTCTAGTAGTTCGATCGTTACGATTATATGGACGACGAGAGAATGACGTGCTGTAGGGGACGTTAGAGCTACGGCTACCGCCAAAGCACCGCATTGCTGCACATATAAGCGTGCACCAGCGCCACGATGAGAATGTATAGAATCCATGGGGATTGTTCGACAGCAAATGATGTCGACTGTTGTGCAGAGTGGAATTGTAATTCGACCGGAAGCTACTGTCACTGCTGTCATTGCCACTGCTGTCGTTATTGCTGTTGATCAAATTCATGCGAAAGTAGTTGCCGTTGTAGTAGCAGGACTCATCGATATCATTATCAGCGGGAGCTCCAGTCTCGTTGTCGAAATTTCGATCTATCGAAACTGCTGGAGTTATAATCATGAATTGGCTGTATTTGGTACGATACGATCGATTTGTTCCATTCGAAACAGATGATGATCGATTGTTGTTGACAGACGATGAAGTTGCTACTCCACTGCTGAAACCATTCAAGAGTGTTTGGTTGGTATCTACGGACGAAAAGGAATTCGATGATGACAAGGATGTTTCTCTTCGAGTGGCAACAATTGTGTGCGGCGATTGGGATGTTGAAGCTTGGACAGCTGGCGTCTGTGGGTGTTGTGTAGACGACTGTTGTTGCTGCTGTTGCGGTGCTTGCTGCTGTTGTTGCTGTTGATTTGCTGGTGATGAAGTTGGCGTTGAGCCGACAGATGGCATCCATCATCTTGATGATTCCTCGTTACCACTACTACTGTCCTCAGGTTTGACTATTTGGTATGTAATCAAATATTCTGGATAGGCCTGTAATTAGAATAAAATTTATTTGGTGTATTCTTTTGTTTAGTTTAGTTATATTTTATTTACTTGTTCTCCACGGTATACAACATATTCAGCAAAGTGCAAGCCTCCTGCAGATGGACGCCCAATCACGGAGTGGTGGCCTGGCGGTGCGTGAGCCATTTTCATTGCACTATATTGAAGGAATGATTTTCCAAGAGCTACGCGGCACAGAAGCAATTGTCTGTATATTGAATAAAAGTTAAGTATTTCCAGGGTGCAAACAATTTGAATGTTAAAGTGGTAAATTTATAGAAATAATAAGACAATGATCCGTTTTAGGTAATCATAGGACTAATATGGAAATAATATGTGATATTATGGCCAAGAACTTAAAGAAAATATGAATTGACTTATTTTATATTTAGAATGAAGCATCAAGCACGCATTTAATGCTGTTATTATAAATGAGTCATTTGAAACGTTTTTTTATAAAATCGTAAAATATATATTTCGAATATTCAGGACAAGTTTTTTCTTTATTTTTAACTTTTTAAAATAGAAACTTTTTTTAAGATCGTGCCAGATAAAGTTCTAGAGTCTTACAATAAAAACGCTTCTTATTTCGTCCTCGATGGTGCTCCATTTATTGTTTTTAAGTGGTTTTCTCCAACGCTTGCAAAACCACCTTATGTATAATTTCTAACTATCTAACTATCGATCAAACGACCTCGTTATCAAGATTTAAGCGCTTTCCAACCGACCACTGGCAGCGCCTTATTAGGTTCCATCAAATTGTATCATCAAAACTTGAAAACGAAGTTTAAAATAAAAATCACACTACCTCCTCAGGCGGCAGTAATAATGCTAACCATGGTACTGATTCTTAACCGATAAGATATGATCGTGTAAGAGCTATACGGATCCCGGGTGTAAAAGTAAAGTAATGCAACATATTGTTCGAAATCTAGTGTGGCGAATTGGGAGGCTGGAAGTATGAAGTCAAAGCTGTGAACTGTAAGAGATAATGTAGATTCAAGAACCAAAATGATGAAACCCTGAAAACAGAACCCATTTCTTAGATTTTAGGTCAAATGTATACAAGATGTTCTACTGAGAATCACAAGGCAAACATGGAATCCGTTTTATTATTGCGGAACTATTACTAGATAACGTCTTGCCTATTTCGAAGTTAAATGACCGTTTAATGTCTCTGAAGCTGGCTGGCTCCTCGAATTGGATGTCAACTAACCTAAAAAGATCCGTTTTGGGCCACATTTCGAGAATCAATTTAAGACTTTTTCATAATGGTTTTCGGATACGGAAGCAGGAATTTGTCCTGGTGAAGACATTCTTAACACGTGCAGTTGGTATGACCTATAGTGTTAAATTATATGTTTATCAAAGATCACCTCATCACTTACAACAATGGATGATGGCTAGTTTCATTAGTTCGCAAGTTAAAAATTGCAAAATTGAGGCGAGTCCGCGCCCCTGTAGAAAAAAAACGCTTGCCAGAGGACATCACTGCTGCGACATGCTGGTCGAATGATAATGCAAGACCGTGAATCTATTTTAATGATCTATATGTTGTCTCTGACCCGAATAACAGAACAACTATTAAGATATCAGAAAGATTCACGTACGAAAATAAACCAACAATATATGTATCTAGAAATATATCCAGATAAATAGAAAATACTCAAATGAAAATGAAATGAAAACAATAATATAGAAAACAAGTAACACCAACTTTGAAATCGATTTGTCGAAAGAGATTTGATCTTTTCAATGAAACTTGTTTCATGATTTAATTGTAGTATTGGTGAATGACACACTTCCTCTTTCACTTGCATATAAGATAAAAACATCATCGATATTTGAACATCGATATTATGATGTTGATATCGATGTTTTCGCGATGTTTAAAAAAAACGTTTGTGAAATGATTTTTTAGATACATTATGGATTTATTTAAGAAAAAAAAGTATTGACAAAACAAAGAATACATTTCATTTATTCTATTGAAATTTGTAATTCTGCAGTTTGTATTTCATTGCATTTGTAAACAAAACATCAAACGCGATTAAAATAAATTTGTTTTGAATTTAATTTATTTTTAAACATGGCGAATACGAATTTGCAGGAAAGTATCCTATTTGCAATAAAAAGGAGACATTATTTACACCGATAAATTATAAATAATTACATATAGTAACGGGTGATTTTTTAAGAGCTTGAGAACTTTTTTTCTTAAAAAAGGGCATACAATTTGCAAAATATCATCGGTTCTTTATTTGAAACGTTAGATTGTTCCATGACATTTACTTTTTAAAGATAATTTCATTTAAATGTTGATCACGGCTGCGTCTTAGGTGGTCCATTCGGAAAGTCCAATTTTGGGCAACTTTTTCGAGCATTTCGGCCGGTATAGCCCGAATTTCTTCGGAAATGTTGTCTTCCAAAGCTGGAATAGTTGCTGGCTTATTTCTGTAGACTTTAAACTTGACGTAGCCCCACAAAAAATAATCTAAAGGCGTCAAATCGCATGATCTTGGTGGCCAACTTACCGGTCCATTTCTTGAGATGAATTGTTCTCCGAAGTTTTCCCTCAAAATGGCCATAGAATCGCGAGCTGTGTGGCATGTAGCGCCATCTTGTTGAAACCACATGTCAACCAAGTTCAGTTCTTCCATTTTTGGCAACAAAAAGTTTGTTAGCATCGAACGATAGCGATCGCCATTCACCGTAACGTTGCGTCCAACAGCATCTTTGAAAAAATACGGTCCAATGATTCCACCAGCGTACAAACCACACCAAACAGTGCATTTTTCGGGATGCATGGGCAGTTCTTAAACGGCTTCTGGTTGCTCTTCACTCCAAATGCGGCAATTTTGCTTATTTACGTAGCCATTCAACCAGAAATGAGCCTCATCGCTGAACAAAATTTGTCGATAAAAAAGCGCGAAACACATTTCGAACCAAACACTGATTTTGGTAATAAAAAATTCAATGATTTGCAAGCGTTGCTCGTTAGTAAGTCTATTCATGATGAAATGTCGAAGCATACTGAGCATCTTTCTATTTGACTCCATGTCTGAAATCTCGCGTGATCTGTCAAATACTAATGCATGAAAATCCTAACCTCAAAAAAATCACCCGTTAGCTTAAGTAATATTCCACTATCAATTCTATTCCAATTATATTTTCTTTTAGTTTATATTCTTTCTTTCTTAGAATTTGTGTTTATTTTGTTCTCTTTCAAATGAACAATCACAATTTCATTAATTTAATAAAGAAATCATATTAAATGATTTTGAATTTTAAACTGCGTCCACGAGTGCATTTTTCTGGTTTTAATTCTAACTATGAGAACAGAATCGATTCTCAAGAAAAATTGTCATTAATTGCCGAACGAACACTTCCATAGCACTGACATCCCTTCTTTCTAAGGTCATGGAAACACTGATTAACCGTCAGCTGAAGGAATATCTCGAAGATCGAAAGCTTCTCCATGACCGTCAGTATGGCTTCCGCAGCAACCGTTCCACTGGTGATCTGATGGCATATCTCACCGAACAGTGGAACAAATCTTTACATCGCTTTGGTGAAAGTAAGATTATTGCTCTTGATATCTCCAAGGCATTTGACAGAGTTTGGCATGAAGCTCTTTTATCGAAAATGCGTGCTTTTGGGATCGATGATACACTTGTTCGTTGGATTAGAAGCTATCTTCTGGACCGTTCAATACAAGTTGTATTGGACGGATTCAAGTCTGATTCGCACAAAATAAATGCTGGTGTGCCCCAGGGCTCTGTTCTGTCACCGATTCTTTTCTTGATTTTTATAAACGATCTTCTGTCTGTTACTTCTAATCCACTTAACTGTTTTGCTGACGACTCTACCATCAGCTTTTCATATTCGTTCGATAATTCACGTCCTTCGCCTTCGGACGTACAATTGCAACAGTACCATATGTCAAGCTCATTAAACTCCGATTTATACAGCATTGTCAAATGGGGTAATAGAAATCGTGTGGAGTTTAATGCTAATGCTTCGAAAACTCAATGCTGTCTTCTGTCGTTAAAGCTAAACATTCCGCCAATGCCATTGTCCATGAATGGCACTTACATCGAAGAAACCGAAAAGCTCTCAGTACTCGGTATGCGTGTCAACGACGACCTCCATTGGAACGACCATATATTTGAGATCGCTAAGAATGCTGCAAAGTGCTTAGGTTTTCTGTATCGGTGTAAGAAGTATTTTTCCCCATCTGATCTGGCTACAATTTATAAAGCGTTTATACGCCCTAAACTCGAGTATAACTCCCACCTCTGGGCAGGTGCTTCGCAAACATCGCTTCACTTGCTTGATAGAATACAAAATCGAGCGTTAAGATTGATAGGAAATAGAACTGCCGCTGAAACAATTGCCCCACTCGAACACCGACGCAATGTTTCATGTCTTTCCTTATTTTATCGTTTCTTTTACAAAAAAATTTCACTCGAAGTAGCCAGTTGCATTCCTCCACTTAAAAGTTTCTCCCGTAATACTCGTCTCGCAAGGAATGCTCATCAGTTCACCCTGGAGCCCAATTTCGCACTTACTGTGAAATATAGGGATTCTTTTTTTAGCCGAACAACACGAATTTGGAATAGTTTACCCGGCGGGATTTTCCCTTGCCATTTTGATCTGCTAACATTCAAAACCAATGTTAATCGGCACCTCCTATCTCTCCTCTCCCTATCTTCGTAATGCCCGCGCAGTGTGTTCTACATTAAAAGGGAAACACATAATCCCTTGTGCGCGCGTTAATTATAAAAAAAAAAAAAATTGAAGTGCCTCTGGACGGTTCTGGACGATCAAACAAAAATGCTATAAGCAACAATGTAATTATGAGTAAAAACCTACACAGAAAACATCCACAAAATAACAGATACAAATACAATACCCAGCTAGTTACCGAAACCCATAATCAATACCTTTACCTTGTACTGGAACTATCATAGCTTTTACTTGATAACACAAAACTGGTTTCGCATGAAATGCCCCTAACTAAATTTGAGATCACTACGTTTTTCTTATCACAGATGGACCTAAACATCTAGAAATTTTTTGTTGAAATTTTCAGAAATTTTTGTTTGGACGCGATAGGTAGCGCTGGAGGAGATATTATTAGTTTTCCCTGTATGAACATGGTTCTCTTGGTTGTTTTTTTAAGTTATAGTTTGACCCGATAAGTGAAGCTGTTTTCGGCATCCAGAAAATGTGTTGTGTTCCAAGCAAGGTCGGGGGGCAGTCATTATATTCATAATTTTACCGAAATTATTAGGTAATCTTAACGTTAACTCAACTGGTGAACCTTTTAGCTTTTGACCCGATAAGTAACGCTGGGGTGCATATATATACGGAAATTCTGTTTTCCCTGTATGTTGTTAAAGACATTTCTTGAGACTATGAATAGGGTTCTCTTAGTGGTTTTTAGCTTTAGTTAAACCGGAGCAGCGGTTATCGGGATCCAAAAATGTATGGTGTGCGCGAGTAAGGACAAGTTGGCCAAAACCAAAAATAATAAAAATCTAGGCATGTATGTTTCCTTGGAATAATTTTCAGATAAGATAGGGACGAGTGATTCTGATTGGCAGCAATCAGCAGAATTATTTTTTTTCATGGCAATTTCGATTCATATTTTTAATATGCGTAAAAACGCACAGTTTCTATAGATATTTGCTTACTTGAGCCATGGCCAACCACATATCATCTAGAATTCGTAAGTGCTTCTCGTGCGAAGACCAGAGGGTGATCCTTTAAGATTTGGACCCGATAAGCGACGATAGGGTCAAATATTAACGAAAATATAGTTTTCCTTGTATATATTTTCATATCAACTACATTAAATTTGAAAGGCTTGGCCGATTACATTTTGTGCGTACATTAACATGATTAAAAATAAATTATAAATAAAATCTATAGTAAACACGAGCAACGCCGGGTGGATCAGCTAAAGCGTTAAACAACTAAAGGTGTCTGATGATCTGAATGGCCCCCGTGAAATAGCTATAACTCCAGCTAACTCCATAACTAACTCAACCAATGTATGAAATGGAAGAAATGTCTACACCGACTACTGATATTGAAAAGCTTTTCAGGAACTGCGGCATGGCAATATAAACAATTTTTTGCTACCATTTAAAGTATGAAAATGTTAAAAAAATTAGTTTACCAAAAATCCTTTAACTATGCTCAAAGCTAACTTCTTATGAATGATAACAAAATCTAAACAGGTCATAAACAGTTGTTCGTCCAACTATCTGGGAGGTGGACCATGAATTTGAAGCAGTGCAATCATTTAACTACCTTTGGTCAAAAGTAGCAGCTGATAACATGGAGGAAGAAATACGCGGGTGGCTGCTAAAATCTAATAGAACATACCGTACTATAGTCTGTCGCATGAGAAAAGAGGAACCAGTTCAAAAAGTCTTTTGCGGTTATTTGTATGCTAGAAGACAATGTTGCAGACCTAGCTTACGTTGGCGTGACAAGGACGCCCGAAGCGTGGATGGCGTCGGCCAGCAACCGAGATGTGTGGAAAAACTTGTTGAACGAGGCCCGGACAGGATTCCAGTTGTTGCGCCTATGAAGATGAGGATGATGATGATGATGATAAACAGTTTAATTTATAAAATTGGCTGCTTCCTAAGTCATATTTCCCAGTACCTGCATCTAACAACGAAAAAGTCTCCGATATCATAATTGAAAGAGCTATTACGGTGGTTCTGGAGAAAGATGGAAGTATTGGAAAGCCATTTGAGAAAAATTAAAAAAGTTCTGACGACTAGTAGTGGAAAAGCTGGCGCACGCGAAAGGAAATCAAATACCTATATTCTTTGAATAGTTTTCAAAAACATAATGTAATAGGGTCCTATGAAAATAATTAATTAGTTTTCAAAATTATTATAATTATCTGTTTTGTGCAGCTCTCATTGATTGTATAACCCGGGGTTTCCCTCAGCAATATTTAAGGCAATAATTTGCACAAATAATTGTCATTGCCCTCCGATTGCCTAGTGGAGACGCTAAAGCAAAAGCACTGGCAATTCCAATATTGCCAAGGCAATTATTGCTTTCTATCGCGGAGGCAATTTTCTCTCACATTTCTCCCTTTTTCAAAATGGCTGACTATAATAATTGCCAGCAACGAAAAACCCATCCCAATTGAAAACTGTCCTCCCTATTGCCGTTACCATTGCCTGCGTAAGTTTTTTAAATAGTATTTAATTTGTTTGTATTCAAAATTTAATCTTGATTTTTACAACAGCTTTTTTGCCAGATTCGGTCAAAGCCTCAAATCTGTTGATCAAAGAGCAAAAAAATACCGACTTACAACCAAAACCCCAAATTCTACTTTTATTTGGCTTTTGTCAAAAAAAATGTTGCTAAGAAAATTAAAAGGATATTAACTAACCTTGGGCACACGTAACATGATTTATCTTTATGCGATGGACAACCAATTCCTCCACCGATTCCATACACATACTGGTTGCTTTTTGAGCTATGTTCGGCAAAGTATATACCAGCCCCAAACATACCACCTATATAGGCATGCCTTTCATCAAAACCCTTTTGCACAATGGCATTTATAAAGGGACTTCCATGGAAGAGCATTCGTTCGTTGGCTTGCAGGGAGTTTTCTTCGGAAACTTCTTGCCGCCTATGTACATATCTTTCCCAGAGTTTACGATTTTGTACTTTTTGTACCTTGATAAAAAAAATAACATTATGCTTCTATAAACAAAAAAAAATCACAAATAAAATTAATACCCTAATAATATTATATCGAAGGAAATATCCTCCTGCTTGTCCATTGTCTCTATGCTCCCGAATTGTAGCCTGCATTTCTTCTTCGACCGCAACAAATTCCTTGTCGTCGGGCAGTAAGTCTACTAAAAGAGTTCCTGGATTCAAGTTGTTTCCTATTCCTTAAATTCAAAATAACATTAAAAACAAAGAACAAAACTAATACAACTAAATTCAAACCAGTTGTCGATCGAAGTTGTGCAATGCCTTTGAGGATCTTGTGCCTAAATCCATATGCTGAAACTCCTACTTGCTTTAAGTCCTCATGACCCATTTCGGCTAGAATCTCTAAAGTTATTTGCTCTCTTTCGAACAGTTCAATCAAATGGTCAAGTTGCTGGCTTACTAGGAAGCTCGCTACGTTGGTGATTGAGTCCGGATCACTGACTTCCTCGCACATGTCTGCTTGTGCGTTGGATTCTGCTCCTTGGGCTGGACTCATGCGAGTTGACATAAGCGGTACTGGTACACTTAGAGTCATTGATGCGCCGGAAGGCAGTGTTACAGTCTCAGTGGTTGGCGAGAGGACGGTGCATGCTGGAGGCACACTACTTGGGGCAGGTGAAGGTGAATTGCTGATAAGTGATGTTTGTGACGTGCTCAAAGTGGGATTGGCCGCCAAAGATGTTGTCATAGCATCCTGAAGCAAACACTTTACGTCATCTGCAGTTGCTAACTCTATCGGTGTTTGACCTTCCTGGTTTTTCATATATGAATCTGCACCGTGGGCTAGAAGCAAAGCGCACAGTTGCGTTCGTCCTTTTTGGGCGGCTTCATGCAGTGGTGTGAAGCCCCACTTGTCAGTCGCGTTCACAACAGTCTTATGTTTGATTAGCAAAGCAGCTATGTCCAGATGACCATAGGACGATGCATTGTGCAGGGGGATCAATCCTCCCTTGTCTTGGGCATTAACATCGGCTCCGTTTTCAAGTAGGTATTCAGCCACTTCATAGTTGTTATAACCTGCAGCCAAATGCAATGGAGTCGAGTTCCGTCCTTGTGCGTCACGACAGTTAATAGTCTCTGGGGTAACAAGTCTTTGTACTCGTGCAAGGTTTCCTTTTTTGGCAGCATCTAACAGAGCGGAATTTCCCCGTAGAAGCTCAGCAACGTCATGATCCGACTCCTTGACCAAGTCAGAGGGTGTCGCACCATCACGGTTCTTTTTGCTTGGATCTGCGCCATGTTTGAGAAGCAGTTTGACAATATCGTATTTCCCTTTGGCAGCAGCTTCATGCAAAGGAGTGAACTTCCACAGGTCCGCTACATTGACATTGGCACCGTGCTTTACTAATAACTCTGTTACTTCAAAATGACCATAGGAGCATGCGTTATGAAGAGGAACCAGTCCTCCCTTATCAGCAGCATGAACCTCTGCTCCATGCTCCAACAGAAATTCCACAACTGGTACTCGATTGAAACCTGCAGCAAAATGCAGAGGTGTTGAATGTCGTCCATCCAAATCGCGACAATTGACGGTGTGCGGGTTGGCGAGCACAATTCTTCGAACGGTATCCAAGTCACCAGCTTTGGCTGCTTCCAGCAAATGGGTTTCAGTATCAGGAGGATCTTTGAGAATTTTCAAAACACTTTCTGTTGCTAATTGTGCAGCTGTATATCCCTCAAGTGAAATAATACTCGTATCAATAGAATAAGAGAGCAACAAGCGACACGCTTGCTCGTCCCTAGCACTCTTATGCAAAGCAGTCTGACCAAGTCCATCCAAAGCATTTATTTTGGCTCCGTTTTTAAGCAATGTATCCATAACATCGTAATGTAAATGTTCGGCTGTCAGATGAAGTGGTGTAAGGAATGCTTTATTCTTTTCGTTGAGCAGTGCTCCTTTCCGGATAAGAATCTCTGCAACCTGCAATTTTAAGATTTTCATTTAAAACTAGTTTTGAAAACGGTTTCGAATAACCTTACTTGTTTTCTCTTGGGGTCTACAGAAACGCCAGCAGCATGTAATGGTGTATCGCCTGAATATGGATGTACGAAATTGACCGTCTCCGATGTGAGGAATTTCTTCAGCCTTGGTATGTCGGCCTTTTTACAAGCATCGAGAACGCAATGTCCTTTGTATTCATCTTAAAATAACAAAAATTAGACGGATAAATCTATAAATAAATAATTTTGTAAACTTACGAGTTATGCGGTCTCTGAGTTCTCGCGTCGGAGCAGAGTCTATTGCGGATTTGTTATGGCAGTTCAAAAGCGTAGGATCGGCACCTTTGCTGAGCAGCAGGCTACAAACTTCTACACGACTCTTGGATGCGGCCTCATGCAGGGGGGTAAATGCCCATAAATCATTAGCATTTACATTCGCACCTGCTTTAATCAACAGTTTGGTCACTTCAAAATGTCCATACGAACAGGCATTGTGAAGAGGGACCAGACCACCCTTATCTTTTGCATGCACATCTGCCCCGTTGGCTAGAAGAATCTCTACTATCCCGATACGATTATATCCGGCTGCCAGATGCAACGGTGTCGAACGACGTCCATCGCTGGCATGGCAGTTTACGTTTAACGGTGTCAGAAGAGCTAATAAACGATCTTCGGCTCCAGAACGTGCCGCTTCCAAGAGTTCATCTTTGCGATATTCTCCGGTCAATACAGGCCTTGTATTCTCGTCGGCCAGTTCCAAGGGTGTTTTTTGTTCAGAATTGCGAATGTTAGGATTGGCGCCATGCTGCAACAATGCAATGCATACATCTACCTTACCTTTACTTGCAGCCTCATGAAGCGGCGTGTAGTTCCAATTGTCTGTGGTATTAGGACTAGCGCCGGCTTTTAAAAGCAAGCGTACAACCTCGGCGTGGCCAAATGAGCAAGCATTATGGAGCGGATGAAGGCCTCCTTCATCACAGGCTTGAATTGATGCACCATTGTTAAGCAAGTACTCCACAACTTCTCGACGGCCATATCCTAGAAGAAAACAAAAATATTGAATGCAATTTGTAAGTTATCAAAGCAGTTTCTAACTTAGAGCTAGAAAATTATAAGTGAGAATAAAATTAAATTGTATAGGGCGCTATATATAACAAAAATGTCTTGAATAATTTGGTCTTGGGAATGGCTGGGTATGTCGGAAGAAATGTGATTCTGCATTAGAGCTTGATTGAAGGATCTAGATCGTATGCTGCTTTTTTTCAAATCATTGGAATAGTGCTTGCATAAGCATGGAAATGGTAAGCTTGTAACTATGATTAAAAGTGCAGAAAATGAACTTTGAGGAACTCATTTACAGCAAGCTGGAAATGCTTTGGTTTCAACTGTGAGATTTTCAATCTTTTTGAGTTTTTTGCTTGTAGATCGAAAACGGTACTTCCGACGGAAACGTCATTCAGTTCAATATTAAAGAAGGTTAAATTCTGCTTCGAATAATTAGAAAGACAGGAAAGAGATTTACAGCGCAGTAGATCGAGAATTAGGTGACTACTTTGTCACTTTAGCCGACGAAAGGTATCTATAGCTTGAACTAGGAGTTTTTTTTTTAAATGCCACCCAGTATGGGATTCGAACTTACGATCTCTGAATTGCCTGGCGCAACCAACCCATTATGAAACAATTCGATGAGAAATTGTCGAAGCTTGAACAGAATGGACCACAACGCTGTGGGTTTGGTGGGTGCAACTACATGGTGTCCATTGTCAAACAGTTCATAGAGGCTGAGCGAACTGGCAATTGGCAGTTACATCTACAGTCAGTGCAACGGGTGTTGCCTTACTTCTACTCCAGTATCCAGCGGTCACTTCTTATATGCTAAATTATGCCAATAGTACCTACAGTACATGTGGGATTTGGAACAAAAGCTCTTGCTTGTCATATACAAACTTGTGAACCAAGGCTTCTTTACCATCAGAAGGTCTAACAAGTTTTGGTGTGGTGTATTCAATGATCAGACAACTGAGCAGTCGTAATGATGTCTCTGACGAGGCATGACGGACAGTACTTTAGTGACTTGGGTTGCCAGAATTCCTATTATCATAATAATAATAACTGGCGATGAGAAAATTGACTGCCATGAAGCGTTAAAAAATGGAATTTAGGGTATTGCTAAGACTATCGGCAACGACTATAATTCTATTTTATTAACCGCCAAAGCACCAAATTCCTCAAGAATCTACACCTCTTAGGATGGTGCAAACTTGGATGCAAGCATTTAGGAACAAATGAAAATATTAAAACGATTTCCAGCTTTCTGATTTGATTGGCCTGTATTCATTAGATAAATTTAAATGTTAAAATATTAAACTTTCGCCCTGAAAACTTTGCCATAAGTGTGCATGTAAATCCCTGGGTTTTCATGATTGGGAGACCATCGATGTCGTTAAGGAAAAATAGAAAAAAAAAGAACGAAGCATGCATGTGTGGAAAATTATTAAAGACACAAAATGCGGGATACCCAATAGTTGGGGATTAAAATGGAGCAGTGAGTGGGAGTTGTGGTTCCAGCAGGAAATTAGAAACACAAAAACGAATATCGCATTTAACATGTTTCGTAAGACGTAATATGACGTTTCGATTATTTTTGGGAAAGCGAATTTGATTTCGCAAGCCCATTACTGGTGCAACGAATAAAGGAGAATATACCTACAACTCAAAGGCATCCAATTAAAATGATCGTCCGATTACGTTAGAATTGCTCATGGATATGGATTTTTTTAGGTATAATATGTACCTTCAATATGAAGAGAAAGTCATTGAGGAAACCCAAAGTTGACTTGTTTCTAAGTTATAATTTTATGATGAAACCTAAATAACAAACCATTCCATCAAACTTGATAGTAATAAAAACTTTTTGTGGACGTTAAGTCTTCCAGATTTGGAAAAAAACGGTTTATATTTAACGACTTAAAAAAAAATAAAACAAAAATAAATTAAAAAAATTTTATAGACACACTAGAGTTGACCTGGTCAGGTGGATACAACAACTCATCTGCATAATATGGTCGGAGGAAAGTATGCTCGATGATTGGAATCTCAGTACCATCTGCTCGATCCACAAATAAGAAGATCGACTACACTGCTTCAACTATAGAGGAATAAGCATTTAAAACATCGCTTATAAGATCCTGTCCAGCGTTTTATGTGAACGTCTTAAGCCGTTTTGCTGACGGAATAATAGGTCCTTACCAATTGCGCCAGATTCTGAAAAAAAAATCAAAGAATTGAGCATCGAAGCCCACTATCTGTCCATCGTATTTAAAGCAGCCTATCACAATCTAAAGAGGAACGAACTATACCGAGCCATGTCTAGTCTTAAAAATTCCTTATTAAACTGGTACGTCTTATCAGGATTACGATGGAGAATGCTCGTTGCTCCGTCAAAATTGGGAGAGATACTACTAAAACCTTCGACACCACAAGAGGGTTACGACAATAAGGTGACGCACGGTAGTACGTAACACCCAAGTCAGCAATCAGGCACTATCTTTAAAAAATCAACGCAATTACTTGGGTTCGCTGACGACATAAATGTGATAGGAAGAACTAAGCGGGTAGTAACCGGTGCTTTCACTTATGAAGCCAGCGGGAAGCAGAATGGGACTGGTTATAAACGAGGACAAAACGAATTATATGCTTTCATCAAAAAAAGCCCAATGCGACCACCGACTTGGTCAGATCGTGACGATTGATAGGTATAACTTCGAGGTAGTCAGTGAATATATATACCTGGGCAACAACATCAGTACAGAAATCAATCGTATAATCACTCTTGCTAATCGCTGTTACTTTGGGCTGAGTAAGCAATTGAGGAATAAAGTGCAGAAGCATGGACCCTTTCCCATTCGGATGAAAGCTCCTTGGGGTATTCGATAGATAAGTACAACGCGCCGTTTATGGTCCTGTTTACCATCAAGTTACGAAGGAGAGGCGACGAAGATATACAACAACGAGTTGTAGGTGCTGTACAGCGACATGAGCCTGGGCAAAAAAATCTATATCCAAGCGGCTAATGTAGAGCGGATGAACATCGACGCTCTAGAGCGCAAGGTCCTCGACGCCGTATCTGTGGGAGTCAGAAGCAAGGGTAGACCTCATCTCCGATAAAGTGAACAGGTAGAAGGAGACATCCGACTGCTTGGTGAGCAGAACTGGAGACGGCAGGCTAGTGCCAGTTGGAGGGACATACAAAATCAGGCCCAAGAGCACCACGCTATATTGCGCCAGGAAAGAAAGAAGAAGAAGAAGCAGAATTAAAGAATGCAAACTTAAGCACAAAAATAACTTATATACAATACAATACAATAAGCAATGGCTTATCGTCCCAGCTTAGGACAATTTTAATCTTAATGGGGGCGCTGTGCGAGAACCCCTTTAAAATCCTGGCTGTGAATGTAAATTCACTAATTAGAACCGAACGAAGAGCAAATTTGTTTCAATTGTTGCATGATCACAGTCTAGATGTCTTTTTGGCTAGCGAAACCAAGCTAAACCAGAATCAAAAACAGACTCATAATAATTACAATATCGAAAAAAGGGACCGGCCTAACTCCACTCACGGGGGCGGGGTCGGTATCATTTTTACGAAAAGGTGTTGATCATAAGGTCATATATAATAGTGAAGTGCGAAGATTCGAGTTTCTAGAAGCTTGCATCATATGCATTCTTCTCCAACATGGGAAGCGAATGTATGATGTGATCGCAGTGTACGCACCAGAGGCACCTCAATCTGCAAATTTTGTTGCAGACCTCGAAAAACCTTTCGAGTGCCCATTATTACATTATTACATTATCGCTAGAGATTTGAATGCCGAACATGAAAATTGGGAAAAACAAATCCAAAATCCAAGGGGTTGCCATCGTTTTGATTAGATGAGTCGACATCATATTGAGTATAAAATCGACCTTCTTGCTACAAATAGACCGTTCCCAAGGAGGGGTTCTTTTCTAGATCTACTACTGTAAGACACAAGACTGCCAGTAACTGACCCTGTAGGCCAACAGACAAGAAATAGTTTATGGACGGTAGAATACGACAGTGACCACTACGGACTTGCCGCCGTCATAAAGCTACCAAACGAGATTGTGGTGTTGGATGAATTTGTGCCTGCACGCTCTTACAATTTTAGTAAGGCACTCTGGCCACTTTTCTCCAACACCCTGACAGGAGAACTCCTCTCTAACGACATTTCGCCTCCAAATGACAGAAATCTTTCGAACGTAGAGATCGAGGGATACCTGCTTCAGATGAATGGTGTAATAAAACAAACGATGGACAGAACAATCCCACGATACAAATAATAAAACGACGCACAAACAGACGCACTACATAGACAAAAAAGTGGCCTTTTGACAAGATTAAAACTCTTGTACAGGCGGTTTACTGACAGAAACAATCTGGATATAAGGACACTGAAGTCGTCAATCAAAAACGTCAACTCGCTCATATAAAACTAAATTACAGATTGTCTATTAACTCATACTGGGATAACAGAATTCTAGCCGTTAACTCTATCGACCCGAGTATGTTCCCCGAGATTAATAAAATCTTCAGAAAAAAAAACAGTCAAAACGATCTTCCGTGTCTTAAGCTTCCGAGAACGACAGACAACGAAGACATACTGCTGACCGCAGGAATAGATCTGGATGATGCCGTCTTGGACGACGATTTTTTCGGATCGAAGATCCATTGGAGAAGGTAGAGACAGTGGGTTCTGCTTTTCAGCAAGTGTATAAGGTGAATGAGTCCATTCACCCAAATCACGACCTGGAGAACAGAGCTCTGCTGAATCACTTTTACCTTCGAAATAGCATCACGCAATAGCGATCTGAGAATCTTGGTTTTATCGGGTTTAATGAAGACAATCTGGCAAACGCCACCATCGCCGAGCAAAATGGGCCAAGTTCCCTGCTCATCTCGAAGGTCGAACTCCAAATGATCTTCGCATAGTTAAAGAAAAAGAAGTTACCAGGAGTCGATGGTATACCCAATATTGTACTATGACATCTCCATGAGGATGCTGAATAATGCATAACATCCTCTCCCGAAAAAAGGAAAGGACAATTCCAATCTCCTTCCGAGTATCAGCAATGTATTCGAAAAAGTTCTCAATAGAGCTCTGTCTAAGTGGACTGAGGACAAACATATAATTCCAGACACCCAGTTCGGCTTTAAGGCGGGACATGACACAATTCATTCCGCGTCTAAGCTAGTATCTGCTGTCCAATGGAACAATGCTAAGAATCAATGCACGGGTACCTGTCTGTTTGATTTGGAAAAGGCTTTGGAGGCGGCTCTGGCCAGGGCTTAGGTGAGCTTTTGCCCTGACAAGACGGTTGTTTTATAGCAGCCGCCTTGACAGCGGGGTGAAAGTTATTTGCTACATCGCCCTCATTAGGCCGATGATTACTTATGGATGCCCTGTGTGGTTCAACGTTGCAACATCTCTAATGGAAAAGATTTAGGTGTTCGAGAGACACCTGTTTCGGTCTTTACAGAACACCAGAGGCGGAGTACAAACACTATTATTCCAACGAGGTCCTATAAACAGGATAGATAACTTTTTAATTAAGCTCATTCGCGGACACGTTGCAATACCAATGACCTCAACTAATGGACAAATCTTCGGGGCTTACTACCCCCAAGATGAATATTTTGAAAGTACACGTTGTGATTGATCCCGCCCGAAGCTTTCCTATAGCTTGATAGTCGAGGGCTGATTCAGGATAGATCGTTGGTTCCGTTGATCTACCACGTCGGCCGCAGAACAGTCGATAGGCGGCTCCTTTATGACGGAGACATAGTCGCTGGGAGCGAAGAAGAGGGCCTCCGTTTCAATAGGGCCGTGTCCGATCAGGATCGTAAGGAAGGTTGATCAGGTCCACCAATTCTGATGGCTTAGTAGTTAAAAGCTAATATTTTCAGTCGACATAGACGACATATCGCCTATGGTCGACTAAAATATATCTAAGCTATATTTAAGTTAGGTGGAGCAGTTGCGGCGCCACAAAAAAAAATATAAAAACACAAAAAATACAAAAATACAAAAAAAATATAAAATTTAAAAAAAAACTTGCTGTGGCTGTTCTAGATTTAAGTATTATAGGTTTATTTGAAGTTATTTTAAGTTTATTTTTAGTTTATTTAAAGTTGGTATTAAGTAGTTAAAGAATGGTTAAGCAAAAATCGTTATTGGTACTCAGTTTTTCTGGGTAAAAAAACTCTTATTGTTAAAATAAATTTAAGTTATTTTTTAGGCCAAAAGGTAATTAAAATCTACCTATAATCGCAAGTTCAAAGAATAAATTTATAACATGACCTAGTATCTAGTATCTGATGGATAGTATCTGAACCTGAAGCGACCATGTTTATGGCTAGATTCCCTTGGATATTAGGCGAAACTAAAGCCGTAATCCGTTCACTTTTAGAATTTGTTTTATTACACAAAGGAGTCCAGTGAATGTATTCAGATTGACATAAATAATAAAAATCATTTAATCTGAAGTCCATGCAGACGAAGTTGCAGGTAGGAGCTAGTATTTCTATATATGTTAACATTTTTAGATTTTAGTATTATGAAATGGTAACATTTATCATATAAACCTAGTTCCATCCGAGGAAATATTTCAGCCTCTTTTTTTTCTAAAGTAATTGTAGTTGTTACAAATAACCGATTGTATGCCAATCTCCCATTTATTAGACACTTTTAAAGTCATTAGCACTGCACCATAAAATTCATTATAGCTACAGAATAAAAACTATATTTTACTCAGTTCACATAAGTTGCTGCACATTATCACGAAACAACGAAAAGTTATTGAAGCGTTATTAAGGCTATTAGCTCTTCAAGACTAGTAGTTCGCTATAAATTCAATTGCGTAATATAAAAAAAAGAGTTCACACATCTATTTAATATGTTTGCCATTAAGGTAAAACAAAAAACAATATAATTACAAGTTTACAAATACTAAGTGTTCTTGTAGTCGCTTTCACAAGCGCACATGAAATGAAGCAATATTTACCACGACATGGAATTTCCAAAACAGAAACGAATGCCACTTTGATATTTTTAATTAAAACTAAACCACTTTCAGGAATTATTCAAGTTAAAACAATTATGTGCTATCTGACCAATGCCATAGGCAGAACTGTAAGCGACATAGTGGTCATTACTTTTGGAGGCAAACTAATCTTACCCATAAAGACACAACGTCTGCTGCAATTCAAAAAAAAAAAAAATGTTTTTCCTCAAAATGATTTCACTTTTACTCTGAACTTTAAAATATTCTTAAATCTTGCGTTTAGCTGGCATAATGTTGATGGGATTTAAATAAAATCGAAACTTTTACACACGACATGCATTTGGAATAATAAACAATTTGGCCAGTGCTTTAACTAGGCCAGTCGCTTTGCTGGGTCACAATTGGCTGTGAAGTTGTGCGGTGGTGGCGTTGGCTCTGCTGCTCATCATTCCTGCAATAGATTTCACTCAACGTCCCCCATCCATGCTGCGAGGGTCACTGTACGTGAACAGCGAACCTACACCTAATAAACAAACACACAAACTTATGGTGATAAAAGGATTCACATTTCTCCTTGCTTCCGTAATTAGGTCAGCTAATTTTGTGATCTTGTAAAGAAACCTAACTCACCCATGTGAACCATGGACAGTATTGATTTTTCTTACAGTCCAGCCAGTATAATACAACACATTGGTTTGTTAGGATGTGCCGGATAAAATGGGGAGGTTTGGGCTTGGAATGTCCATTTTCCTTTTTTTTGAAGTTGGTCAACTAATCGGATGCAATAACCATCTATCATGGTCTCATAGTGCAAACAAAAAATTTGAATTTGGCTTAAGATAGATACAAAACATTGATTAACAAGTTTAGGTAGGAAGTTGAAAACCACATTCTAACTACAGGTATGATTCAAAGGAGATTATGGCTGGTTTTACAAGCAGTGCATTCTTTGACAGTCCTGACTTATTTTTAAATACGTTTTTCTGGTTTAATAATTCGTACATATTTATTTTAAGGCTACTGCTACTCTAATAGATTAAATCCATCCTTGAGCGGACGAGAACTTTGGAAAAATCTTCGCCAAATAGGAGTTGCAAAGAGTAAAAGCAGCTGTGGTAATGAACTCAACGCCAAATTCATTTCTCCTCCGGGGTTTTGTTAACCCCGAAGCTGCTCCCACTAGAAATATAGCATCGGACTCAAATCTTAATTTTTCTTTTAGACCAATTGACAGCACGGAAGTAGTTGAAAGCCTTCTTTCTGTCGAATCAAATGCTGTAGGTCTTGATGAGATGAGTCCTAATTTCCTGAAGTTAATCCTACCCATTGCTCTCCCACACATAACTCATATCTTAACTACAGGAGAGTATCCGGTGCAGTGGAAATCAGCAAAAATAATACCGGTTCCCAAAATTTCGAAAGGTGATGAATACATACCCATTGCTATTCTACCGTTTCTGTCTAAGGTCTTTGAAAGAATTTTGCAAAACCAAATGACCTCATACCTTAATTCTTCAAATCTTTTAACACCAAAACAATCTGGTTTCCTTAAGGGACATAGTTGCATTACCGCTTTGCTGAAGGTTACGGTTACGTTTAATATTGTTGATCACGCCATTTTATGTGATAAGCTTCTTCGTCTCTTCAATTTTTTGTCTTGTGCCGTGCAGCTTTTGTTCTCCTACTTGACTGGTCGAAGGTAGTCTGTCCTATGTAACTACATCCTGTCTGATTTCCTTCCAAATACATGTGGCGTGCCACAAGGTTCGATCTTGGGTCCTCTTTTGTTCTCACTTTATGTAAATGAATTGCCATCTATTGTTAAACATTGTTCGATTCAAATGTATGCTGATGACGTGCAATTGTATTAATAAAGCACAGTGTATGTTGTGTTAATAAAGATCTCAAGGAAATTTCAAGTTAGTCCCAGCAAAATTATCTTTTGTTGAATCCCCAAAAAATCAGTCTCCCTTGTGATATCCAATAAAGTGGTTGATATTTCTTTTTTCCCCTTGTAATATTGCAAAACACCCCAATCACGTATGTTAAAAGTGCTTAAAATCTTGGCGTGGTTTTTAACCGGACTTTAACATGGACTAACCATATCAACAGTGTCGTAGGTAAAACTTATGGCATTCTCCGAACTTTGTGGGCAACACAGTTTTATACCCCTTTTAGAGTACGGATGTTACTGGCCAGAACGCTGATTGTACCAACTTTAACGTATGGTTGTGAAATCTTTTCACACTGTGATTCCTAGCATCATACGTTACATTTTCGGCTTACGCAGATACGACAGTATCTCAACTTTCTCTAAATGTGTTCTCAATATGTCTTTCGAAAACTTTCTTAAATATCGTTCCCTTACTATGCTCTCTAACATTCTCTTGACAAATGAACCACAGTATCTTAGGGATATGCTAACTGTGGCATCTTCGCAGAGATCGAGAATGCTCACTCATCCGCGCTATGCTTCTCTTACATCCGAACGTCAATTCTTTAGCTTATATCTAAATATCTAAATTATAAGACAATTTGTCTTACTGTACACCCAGAGAAAAAACCTGTTTAAAATTGCCTTAAATGCCTAAGGTAAACTTTTTTGTATGGATGTTATTTTTCGAGCATAACTCTGCTTAGAACTAAGGCATTTTTTTACGTTCAAGGTAAAATAAAATAGGCTAAATTGCCTTAGAAAACTAAGGCACGCTTTTTTCTCATAAATGTTATATGACAAGCATAATTCTGCCTAGAACTAAGGCAATTTATGAAAATTTTACCTAGGGACTAAGGTGATTTTACCTAAAGCCTAAGCTAATTTTACCCAGGAATTTTGATTGTAACGATGTTATTGGATGAGCATAATTCTGCCTAGAACTAAGGCAATTTATGAAAATTTTACCTAGGGACTAAGGTGATTTTACCTAAAGCCTAAGCTAATTTTACCCAGGAATTTTGATTGTAACGATGTTATTGGATGAGCATAATTCTGCCTAGAACTAAGGCAATTTATGAGAAATTTTACCTAGGGACTAAGGTGATTTTACCTAAAGCCTAAACTAATTTTACTTAGGAATTTTGATTGTAACGATGTTATTGGACGAGCATAGTTCTGCCTAGAACTAAGGCAATTTATGAGAAATTTTACTTAGGGACTAAGGTGATTTTACCTAAAGCCTAAACTAATTTTACCTAGGAATTTTGATTGTAACGATGTTATTGGATGAGCATAATTCTGCCTAGAAGTAAGGCAATTTATGAGAAATTTTACCTAGGGATTAAGGTGATTTTACTTAAAGCCTAAGCTAATTTTACTAGGAATTTTGATTGTAACGATGTTATTGGACGAGGTACTCAATCCCAATGATGAAAACAAATTTTATCTAATAGTTCAAAATAACGTTCTCCAAGAACAAGCAAAAGAAAACAATGATGACTAAGCCAATCTTCTCATCTCGTAGGAACTATAAGATCAACTTTACCAGACATTAGACATTTTGCCTAAACAAGTTTTATTGACAGAAAAAAAATCAATACAGAAGGGTTAAAATGCATGAAAGAACGACATATCTCTCGGATTTTGACGACTTTAATACAAAAATGATATTTGAGACAAAATTAGGTTTTTGGCAGAATGAAAATGTAAGTAAAATTAATTGTTTGTGGAAAACATTTTCTTTAAATTCGTTCTTATGTAAACAGGGAATTCCAGAACCTCAAAATAAATTGATAAAACAACAATTTCTTGACTCCAGAAGATCCAACAAATTTGGTTCAGAAGATTGTTCAATATTTTACAAAGAATAACAAGAAAATGACTGTCAAGAAATGTTAAATTTTGGCAGAGGAAATAGTACAAATTTTTCCCTAAGAAAACTTGGTGAGTTAAATATATATTATGACGTTAAGGGCTGTATTTTTAATGTTTGTTTAATGTTATACAGAGTTCGTACTTTGTTCGAGGGGTAAACAAAATTCCACCCAAAGGTAAACTCTATGACCGCTATAGAGGACAGTGAAGATCTCTGATACAATTTTACTAAAATGATCCCACGTCATCTAAAAAGTTGAAACTTGTAGATGTTTTTTTAACGAGGATTGCAATACAGGTAGAAGTTTATGTGAAAATATATTTAAAAAAGTCTTTAAACGATCTGTTTGATTAACATATTTCATAGAACCACTTAGCGAGGCAGAGATGCAAAGTATTTGCGACGAGTTCAAGCAAAACAGGAACTGGGATACAGTGACTAAGCAATGGATGCAAACTATGTCGTTCAGGAGAAATAAGATTGACAATTGCAGTGACTCTGGCATCCAGACAGTACTTCAGGAATGGCCGCTTTAGAAACATTCACGTGCACCAGAACTGGTAAAATCTTTTTCGAATAATCCATAATTTGATATTACAAGTATAATTTTGTTTTCTACTGTTTATCGACAAAATTCCTTCTTTGAAACAATTATTATTTTAATTTTATAGTAGGTAAATCAATGTGTTTTGTTTAATTTATTTACAGATTGCCATGGATTACGAATTCATTAAACCAAACAATGGTTTTGATCTCGTAAAATGGCAAAAATTTTCAAAAGTTGCTATGAAAGTTTTATCTGAGAGGATTAAGTGTAAATGTAATGCACTGAAATTATATCTTCACAACTTGAAGTCAAATATTGGGGAGCTTGATCTAGGTAAATATACTTAATTTTTACTCTCTTTAAATGAAACTTCTATTGAATCATTGTGATTTGAAAGTTTGATTTTTCAGGGCTTTCGTAGTCACCTCACTGTTGTCTCCATATGTTATCCTAAAACTCCTGATACTCTATATTTATCTCATTTCAGTTTCACTTGAAAGGCTATAATTTATTTTTAATTTATTTTCAGATAACTTAAATATAGTTTATGCAAACCTCTTACATAGAATGTTGCCTCCATCATTGAAAAAATATAATGGAAAACATAAGAAGTTTACGATCGAAGACTCGAGAAATTCTTTCACTGTTGAAGTCGAAAATGCCAGCCAAATCGAACCAATCCTCCAAAGGAAAAGCGAAGAGCGTTTTAAATACAACATGGAACTCCAGCCTGTTATAATTGTAGTTGGTGAGAAATTCCATTTTAATAGCTTTTACGTTTCCCTGGCTAATGTTAAATTTGAATTGGACACTTATTTAGACTGTATTGCTTTTTATTTAAAGCGTGCATATGTGTTTAATATTCAGTACCCTCCTCAGTGTTTTTTGGTAAGGGTTTTTATTCAAATTTTTTTTCAAGATACAAGATGGTAAAAAAATTCCTTCAGTCCAAACTTTTTTAGACAATATGAATTCAATAATTACTTTAAATGATAAATATTTGCAGTTCTTTTCGAATAATCATCTAAAGGAGATATTTTGATTATTAGTTAATTTTTTGATCTCTACAATATATGTTATCCGGCTGCAATGCAGCGCTTCAACTCCTTCTGGAGCATAGGGCAGCAACAAGATCCTTCTATCTGTCCCGATTCGCCGCGACTGACCTTAGCTGTGGCCACGATTGAAAACCTTGAGATCAAGCTTCCCCCAAAACAGATGACCTCCAAGTTGTTTTCGGTCTTCCAACGCGTCTATTACCCTGAGGATTCCATTCGAAGGATTGCTTCGTTATGTTGTCGTTAGGTGTATGGCCTATCCAACGCCACTTCCGTTGTCTGATGTCGGCGTCCAATTTTCTCTGTCCGGTCCTATTCCACAGTTCAGCGTTCGATATGGTTTGCGGCCACCGGATCTTCAGAATGTACCGCAGACAACGATTAACGAAGGCTTGCAGCCTGCTCGAGATGATTGCAGAGCATTTCCATGTTTCTGAAGCCTATAACAGCACAGATTTTACGTTGGGTCCCTGCATTAGAGTAACTTGTTGTGTGCTTTGGCCCGTAGTCATTATTTTGGTCTTATTTGCGTTGATCCTTAAGCCAGCCACCTCCCCATTTAGCTGCAGCGAATAACATATTTGATTTAGGCCAGCCGTGTTGTTCGCCATGAGACATATATCGTCAGCATAGTCAATATGGCTGAGTTTGTCAAACAGACTCCATTGGATACCATGCCCCTCAGTTTCACCCACCGTGGCAGTCATCACATCGTCAATTGCCAGTAAAAACAGAATTGGTGACAGGACATCTCCTTGTCTTACTCCTTGACGCACATCAAAGGAATCGGAAAGCTGTCCATTGTGCAAAACGAAACACCTTGCGTTGTTGTAAGATTCTTTAATAATGGCGACAATTTTCTCAGGGATACCTCTCGCAATAAGCGATCTCCATATGCATACACGATTAACCCTGTCGAATGCCTTCTCAAAATCCACAAACATGAGGTACAGCGGTGATTGATACTCAGACGACTGTTCGAGTATGATTCGCAAGGTGTTGATGTGGTCGACACAAGACCGACCACTACGAAATCCCGCCTGGTGCCTCTTGAGGGTAGATTCGATCCTGGATTTTATTCTTTCGAGAACAATGGTTGCCATTAATTTCGGAAAAACGGACAATATGGTGATAACGCGCCAGTTATTACAGTTTTTGAGGTTCCCTTTCTTTGGTAACTTCACAATAACTCCATCCTTCCAGTCCTGTGGGTAAGTTTCGCTTTCCCAAACAGCCTGCACTAAATTTAGCAAAATATGGGAAGCTGCTTCAGGGTCTGTTTTCAGGAACTCCGCAGGAATACCGTCAAGTCCAGCTGCCTTGTTTTTCTTTAGAAGATGGATCGCGTTTTTAATCTCTGTACCCGTTGGGGGACTGGTATCAATGCCCTTAGAAGATCTGCGCATGTTGTTCAATTGTGGATTCAATTCTGCATTTTGGTCACTATTTAGCAGTGCACAAAAGTGCTCCTTCCATCTTTGTAGCTGATCTTCTATCGTCACTAAAAGGTTGCCATTCAAATCTAACACTGGATGGTTAGTGTTAGTGCTACTACGCTGGCCAACAATGTCCTTAGTGATTTTATACAGTTCTCTTGCGTCCCCTCTTCCTGCAGCCTGTTCCGCATTTTCCGCAAGTTTGTCCAATCTCGCCCTCTTATCACGTCTCACACACCGCTGCACTGTCTTATGAGATGCTCTATACTCGTTCCGTAGAAGGAATGTTCGCTGAGCATCATTTTCAGAATTGATCCTAACTTTGAGTGATCTGCGATATGTGATTTTGTCCCATGTGTCTTGGGATATCCAGGAATCTCTTGCTCTTGACTGTCTTGGTACAGTTTCAGTTCCGGCTTCCATGAAAGCGCTCTTAATTTGACCCCACATGTCATCTATCGATAACCCGGCGTTTTGGAAGTTTGACGTTTTGACACCGAGTGTGGTGGTGAAATTACGACGTACACTAGGGTCATTAAGAGTACTTGTGTTGAATCTTGGTCTCCTTGCTATACCTTCTGAGCGGCGCTGGGCAACAGCTGTTCGTAAACGAAGCAAACCCAAGAGTAAATGATGATCACTACCTGTGTCAGCCTTTCTTTCGAACATCGCACAGTGACTTCCTCCATTTCTGTTGTATGATGAAGTGATCGATTTGATTTTGAGTTCGACCATCAGGAGATTCCCACGTGATTTTATGACAGGTCTTGTGCGGAAATAAAGAACCCCCAATTACAAGTTGACGAGCGTTGCAGAAGTCGACAAGCATATCACCATTTTCGTTTCGTTGACCTAAGCCGTGCTTCCCCATAACGCGTTCAAGACCCAGGTTATCCGATCCGATTTTGGCATTGAAGTCCCCAATGATGATAATTATATCGCCCGCTGGAACACCGTTGTACACTGAATTCAGGTGAGTATAGAAAGATGCATCATTCGATTTTTTAACAGTTGAGATATTGCGGTATTGAATTTTCCTAAGTTTTAAAAAAACTGACATTCTGAAACAAAATTATTTTGTTTATAGTCAATAAATAAAATTCGAGATTTTCAAAAATGTTCTCTTCAATCGTTTTATATATTGACTTCAGAAAACTTGTAACTTTTTCTTTCAAAAAAAATTGGGGTCTTACAAAAGAAGATTGATTTTTATTCCGCTAATAGAATCAAATTATCTCCAAAACGATTAGGTAACTACATATTTCAAAAAAATTGTTTATATCAGAAAACTAATACATGTACGGTTTTCTTAAAGTTTTCAAAGGTTTGGCACCATAATTCAAAAATACTTATGTAATAATGCGTTTTAATAAAACGCTTCTTATTCTAAATGCTGATTTTTTGAATTGTTTAAAGAAACCTATATAATATATATTGCCTAAATCAGTTTCTAAAAGAAAAAAAATGTATCTTTTTTTTATAAGAAGCTCTAATAATAATAGTTTATGAAAAAATTAAAAAAATATGTCTCAATGTTTAATCAATACACAAAAAGGAAAACCGAAATAAAATATATATAAATAAAAAATTACATAATATTTTTTTAAGGACTTTTTTCAGCTATGAGACTTATTAATCTAGGCAGTAACCCGGTACAGGAGCTGGTTTAAGCGAAAACTAGATATAAAGGTAAGCGAACAAGTAAATCCAATTTGGTTGAATTGCTTTAGTTTATAGGCACAATAACCAAATCAAATTAACCTAGGGAATAAGATAATTCACCTTATAAAATAGGTAAAAAAAATACCTAAAAAATAAGATAATTCACCTAAGTAAATAGGTAAAATTTGCCTAGAGAATAAGCTAATTCACCTTATGAAATAGGTAAAAAATACCTAGGAAATGAGCAAAGTCACCTTAGAAAATAGGTAAGATTTACTTAGGGTATAAGCTAATTCACCTTAAAAAATAGGTAAGATTTGCCTAGAGAATAAGCTAATTCACCTCATGAAATAGGTAAAAAATACCTAGGAAATGAGCAAAGTCACCTTAGAAAAAAGGTAAGATTTGCCTAGAGAATAAGCCAATTCACCTTATGAAATAGGTAAAAGCATAAATAAATAAAAAAAAAAAAGACTATCACACGAATGACACAGGTATGTCATTGTTTTCCCAAAATACAATGAACGTCAAAGTGTGTCACGGTGGTCTTTGTGTCTCGGTGTCACGGCAATGACATGCAAAACACGATCACACAGCCACATACAGACGGTTCAAAAACGGAAGCAGGGGTAGGGTCTGTTATCTTCTCGATAAATCCATCAATAAAAAGATTTATAAAGTTGCCAAACTATAGTAGTTTTTCAGGCAGAAGTACTCGAAGTAGGCGAAGCTGCAAAGGACCTTTTATCTTACCTGGAGAACAAAAATATTGATAATTTCAAAGACAGCCAGGCGGCAATCAAAGCCATAAACTGATTGACCGCTGTCGCAACAATCTCCGACAAAACAGTGAAACAAACCCTGGTACCCTCCAATAGTTCACCGGACACTGTGACATCCACGGAAATGATGAACTGGCCAAAAACGGTTCATCCATGGAACCAAGCCAAACTATTCCCTGGGTACCTAAGTGACTGGAAAATAAGAAAATTAGGATTCACGAGAATTTTTTCAAAGTCGCAAACGAGAGATGGTCGAAACTCGACAACTGTCGGGTCTCAAGAAGTCTTTGGCCAAACATCTCAGAAAAAAATACATTTAAAAGACAGGTGGACCTCAACTGTCACATGTAGAAAAAACCTATGTTCGGGAAGGACAAATCGAATTTCGCTTAGCTACCGAACTCTTCAAATCTGCAAGATTTGGTAAGAAGTATCCAACGATTCATAACAATATTGTCGGAGGAAACCATTTTCGATAAATGGAATTGATTGCCTGGGTCTTAGGAATTGAGAAACTGTGCCAAATCATCACATATCGCCTACACGAAACGGGGCAAAATGTCAATGTTAATCGACACCTCCTATCTTTCCCCTCCCTTTCTTCCTAATGCCGGCGCAGTGTCTACTTAAAAGGGAAACAAATAGTCTTTAGTGGGCGCGTTAATTATAAAAAATGGGCACGACTGGGTCGCACGTACTTGCTCGTGTGTGCCTAATTACATTGGAAAGCAAGATCTTTGACAGAAACAAGTAACATTTACGTTGAAAATAGCACAGTTTTAACTTATAAAAAAGTATCAAAACCACAATACTTAACGGTTTTTAGTAAAAATGAAGAACGCCACGTCTTAAATATTAACGGTACCTTTCATACAACGGTTTTTTAATGTTTGGCTTTCTCGGTAACGGCTCTGGATTTCTGTCAAATTTTATATTTGAGAAGATCTAGGTAGCTAAATTAATTCTGTATATCAACATTTTAAATAACTTTTTTTTATTAAAATTAATTTTATGATTTTTTTTTTAAATCAATATTTTTAAAACTAATTAAAAAAATATTTAATTTTTTTTAATCATATGTATATTAATAAAATCTAAACAACTGCATACCAAAATTTAAAAAAAAATCAAAAAAATAAAAAATCGGATTTTATCAAAATCCGTCCTACTATTTTCGAAATACTTTTTTCATAAATTCGTTATTATACAAGACGTGTGATGGCATACTCCATTTTTAGTAACAACTGTTAAGGGTTGTGGTTTTGACTTTATTTATTTATAAGGTCAGAACGTGCTATTTTTGTACGTAAATTAAAAAGATCAAAGATCTTGCCTTCCAATATGATTAAGCACATAAGAGCAAGTACGTGCGACCTAGTCGTGCCCTTTTTTTGTTGCAATTAATTCGATTATTGATTAATTGCACAATCAAATTTATTGTTCGCAATTAATCAATTTGTGTACCCACCTCCTTACTGATCTCGCCGTGGTGGCAGCACTCTTTTGCTGCCTGTGAGCTGTGACACAACCCAATCATAATCATCATCGTCGTCGTGGCTGTAAATACTTAAATTTGTTATTTTTTTTTTTTTTTTTACATTTATTTCTTCTAATCATCGCTCGTTTTTTGTTTCGCGTCTTTTTCTTAAAATTAAGATTAAAGAACAAAAAATGTTACAAATTAATTTCAATTTCGTTTCGCATTGTGCAAGCAAAATATATCATAAAGAAGTGTTACAACTGGAGATTTCTGTTGTCCAACTATTTACTTATAGTACAAGATCCGGTATAAGAAATATATACCCTGATCTGATATTTAATTAAAATACAGAAAAAATTCTGGGTGATGTATACACTGATGCATCGCAAATAGGTTGCCTAGCTAAATCTGGTGCCGATAATGTTAAATAATAATTTGTTTTATTAAATTTTGTTGATTAACTATAGCCCGATCGAAATAGATATTTCCATTTACAATAATTCCGACAGAGCTAAATTTTTTATTAGAGATAAAGTGTCAAAAGTCCCCATCGATCGACCATGTGTGCGATTCTAAAATTTACTAAAGTATGAGGTAGTGCACTAAGCGCGGTTTTTTACAGTAGGCCTACTCCACGACCTTATCCAGTAAATAAACGAGTTTTATCCTACAAAAGGTCGGGGCGTTATGAATTTTTGATATGATGTTTGGGATGCCCAGTAGAATAATATTCCATAACTACTTGTGAAATTACGTCAATATTTCTTGAGAAAACTAGTTCAAAATTATAGTTCAGTAAAATTAACGTGAAATAGACAAATTTTGGATAAAAATGGGAAGAGCAAAAATTTTAAATACAGCCGAGAAGGCAAAAAATAAACGTTTACCACGCGGGAGGTTATTCAAACCGCCAAATTACAAACAACAAAATAAATTGCACGACTGGATCGCACGTACTTGCGCATATGTGCGGTCACATTGTAGAATAAAATTTCAGAAAATTAAAGTGAATATCAAAGCATTTATTGGATTTTTGTGACTTTTGAATGTTTGAATATAGTACGTTAAATTGTATTGGGTGAAATAATTTAAACGCCATTTTATTTCTTTAGGAAATGTAAAAAAGTGTGATTTTTTTTTAAATCGTAGGAGCGGTTTTTAAATAAAACGGTTTTTTAGCAACTTTTTTTTTTAAATTAAAAAAAAATAATTCAAGAATACAAATTAAGGCACAAAAATAACATACATTTAAAAACTAAATTAAAAAAAATCACTTAACCCTTTTCAAAATATTGATTTTTCAAATAAAAAATAAATTAAAACAATTATTAAAAATACAAAATATAATTTTTCGAAAAAAAAATAAGGCAAAATTACTTAGGCTACCTACATCTTCTTGAATATAAATTTTGATAGTAATCGGATCACCAGTTTTCAAGAAAGTCGAAGAAAAAAAAACGGTCCTATGGGAGGTACCGATTTTAGTCCATCATATTTAATTATTTTTTCATCAAAATATAATGCTTACATACAGTAGTACACTGATTTGAAAAAAATCTTGGTGTAGTTTTCGAGAAAAATAAGCTTTTACATAACGGTTATATGACAGGTACGGTTAATTTTTGAGCTAAAAAAAATTCAAAAAACTCCTCTGTAGAATGTCAAAATAACCTTAAGTTCAAAATTTGAAGACGATTGGCCCAACCGGACAGAATTTTGTCAGTAACTCATAAATGTTTTTCTATTATCGTAATCTCATTTTATCTCAAATTTTTTTTCACGAATGCATAACTTGCATTATAGTACCTATAATCGCAAGTTAAAATACAAAGGAAGGACATCTACTGTGATCTCACCATCTGACAGACGTAAAATCATATTCCAGCTAATCCACATCAAAATTCAAATTCGAAACAGGGGTAAATGCAAGCAAATCGACTGTTCGCGTGTTATTCTTGGCGCTGGAAATCTGAAGAGGTTAAAACTCACAAAAAATCTCTCTGAATGCCGTGCGACTTAAGTTTGCGAAATATCATATATGGCTTGGACTAT
The DNA here is from genome assembly GCA_963971375.1 of Platycheirus rosarum. NCBI lineage: Eukaryota > Metazoa > Arthropoda > Insecta > Diptera > Syrphidae > Platycheirus > Platycheirus rosarum. The sequence continues at coordinate 43,110,286 of OZ020509.1, forward strand.
AGGCCAGAGCCAAACTAAAGTTATAGGCGAAGTTTAATTTAGACGGACCAGATGGCTACAACTTTTATTTTCATGATTTGCGCAGATAGGAACGAAGGATTTTTTGAACCTTCGCCATGGATCTTAAAACAGGACAACGCACCAATCCATAGTGCTCGTATCGTAAAGTCGTATATTGCAAACCAACATACTCATTTCCAGATCGGATTCTTAAATAAATTTCAAAAACTGGTCATACCCACTATCAATCAATCAATAATCAAAATGTTAAACTTTTCTACAATTTTTGCTGCTGCCTTTATTCATGTGAACCGATTAGTTACTATTTTTACTAACTTTGAAAAATGTCCGTTACTTTAAAAAAGGAAAGAATATTTGTAAGTGTATTCCATGGAGAGATTAAAAACCTTTGCCTACATATAAGTCTGTTATGGCGATGAAAGCTGGCCATAACACACCGTTTTGTGCAAGTGCAATTTTATTTTTGCTTTTATTTAAGTGAACTACAGTTTATGTCATCCGTTAGATTAAGAAATACCCTTCAAATAATCGTCAGATTATTGTTAACAACGAAAAGGAAATTAAGCTGAATCGCCTGTATAATAATCTGACACGATCGAGTATTTCAAAATGGCGATTTTTGTTTGCATTTTTAAGAAGCCGCCACGAGCTTGCGTCATGTTCGAATCGTCAGTCTTTATGACGGGAGCTTCTCTCGGGTTCACTTAACACCCACTCTGAAAATCTGACGCGCTCGAGGAACTTTGTTTTGTTTGCCCTACCGTACAGACACCCCACAATGCAAACCAGCAGATAAACATCTCCTCGTTATCAGAGACACGTGAGCTTTAAGCACTAATAATTGCTGAAACGCTCGAGTATTTCCATGTAGCTCTTTTTCTTTACATTTTACAAAGCCCGGAGGAGCGTCTACCACCGTTAAACAGGTATACATCACATACACTTTGTTCACTCCTACCACCTAATCTTTAAAATCCAATATGTCCAAACGATGCTCGAGTAAATCCCCATTTAGCATCGTGGGCTCCCTTGCTACTAATTCTGTGCTGTTCTATTCTGTTCTGTGCGGTTCTGATCTTAAAAAAGCCATTGAACAAAACTTATATTATCCAAATTTTGAAAAAAATCTAAGTAAAATAAGTTTTTTCAAAGATAATGAGAAAACCAGCAAAACTTAATTGTAAGTATTACCGTTATTTTTAGATATTTTTTTCCATTATTTAGAATTTTTTTAATGGAAAGAGATGACCCCTTTTCTCACATTAAAAGATGGGCACGACTGGGTCGCACGTACTTGCTCTTACGTGCCTAGTTACATTGGAAGGTGAGATCTTTGGCAAAAACAAATAACATTTACGTTGAAAGTCACAGTTTAAACTTATAAAAACTATCAAAACTACAATACTTAACGGTTTTTATTAAAAATGAAATACGCCACCACACGTCTTAAATAACAAAGAATTTATGAAAAAAGTATTTCGAAAATTGTAGGACGGATTTTGATAAAATACTCTTTTTTTAACCCTAAAAATAAATTTCAATTTCCTGAGGAATGCCAAAAGAATCACACATACCAAATTTGAAGGCAATCGCTTAACTTAACCCGTTAAGGCTGCAGCCGGACAGACAGACAGACGGATATTTTTTGTCAATGACTATTTAGGCTTCTCTATGATCATGTTTGATTGTTATCTCAATTTTTTTATGTTCACGAATCCTAAACTTGCAAGTAAAAAAAAGTAGGTTTGGTAAATTTAATTTTTCTTGAAAAATAAAACACATAAAACCATATGGCTTTCACTGTTTGATTAAGAATTTATTGAAGTAACAAATACTCAAAAAAAATTTAATTAAAATTATATTGAACTTGAAAAAAATCTAAATAAAATATTTTTTTTTTCATTTTTTTCTGGAAATGACTTAGGAGGCCCGGTAGATACGAATATAATATTCCATAACCACACCCTCCGCCTCTAACGCACCTAGTTCGGTTAACTACGGAAACTTCTCTAATTCTGATAGCTTTTCTATAGCTCGAGTCGAACCATGAATTCTCTTTCGATTTGATTCTTTTGTTCGTTCGAAAGTTCGAAACAACATAATATTCTCATATCATGGAGGCACTGGAGCCTAAGTCACCATCGAATGGGCATAGTAAGCAGTTAAAGTTTCTGAAGAAATTGTTTAGTAGACCATTCCACCACGTGCGTTACCGATGGGATGCATATGCATATTCGGTAATCGTTTGAGCTCATATCGATCATTACCAAATGCACTTGCATCGACGAAACTGAACAGCTCTGAGTTGTAGGTAGGTGTGATAAAGACTAACTTCTTTCAAATGACCTAATCTATGGGTCCTAATAAGGCCAGAAATTGTTTTCTGATTTGACTACAATATCTGGGGACGAAGTTTAAGGGGCTTTAGAAATGGTAGGTTATTAGAAAGCAATCCCTGGACAAGGATGAGGTAGAATTTACCTGCAGCGGAATCCCGCTAACAGCAGCAAACATGAAGAAGACTAAAACACTCCCGGTAAAATCAAATGAAAGAACATCAGCATTTGACGTGATAACGTCTTATAAATCGATGACAGGCTACACATGACTCAGGCTGATAAGACTCATGCTGATGAGACTCATGCTGATAAGACTCATGCTGATAATGCTGATAAGAAAAGTGACGCACGCTGCGATACTGTGGTTCTTTTAACCAAAATCGATTGCAAGCCCAGGCGCACATGAAAAAGAACAGGCGAAAATCCCAAAATAATTTCACTCAAATTCAAAAAGAACAAGAAGAGAAAAAGAAATACAAAATAGGCGGAGTATTGTTAAAGTAAAAAGTAGATGTAGATATTGGTGTGTGTGTGTGTGGATTTAACGAGAGGGTTTGTGGGAGTGAGTAAACGGGCTGTATGTTGGTGATGCTGCCATCAATGTTTTCTTATGACGTTATCACGTAAAATTATCGTCCGTAAGCCGACTTTACAGACCAACTTTTTTTTATAATTAACGCACGCACAAGAAATTATTTGTTTTTCACTTTTAATGTAGAACACACTGCGCGGGCATTAGGAAGATAGGGAGGGGAAGGATAGGAGGAGTCGATTAACATTGGTTTTGAATTCTTGCAGATTAAAATGGCAAGGGAAAATCTCGCCGGGTAAACTATACCAAATTCGTGTTGTTCGGCTAAAAAGGAATCCCTATATTTCACGGTACGTCCGAAATTGGGCTCAAGGGTGAACTGATGATCATTACTTGCGATATGAGTAGGGAGAATCTTTTAAGGGGAGGAAAGCAGCTTGCTATTTCGAGTGAACATTTTTAATAAAAGAACCGATAAAATAAGGAAAGACATGAAACATTGCATCGGTGTTCTAAAGGGGCAATTGTTTCAGAGACATTTCCATTTCTTATTAATCTTAACTTTCTTTTTTGTATTCCATCGAGCAGGTGTAGCGACGTTTGCGAAGCACCTTCCCAGAGGTGTAAGTTATAATCGAGTTTTGGGCGTATAAACATTTGATTCTTATGATAAATAATAGCCAACAAGGTTCTGGCTCTAAAACGATTCCACTGTGATGATCAATCCGCTAAGAACGCAAATTAGTTTGTCACAATGTCCAACTTAGAAGTAGCACCATACAACTTTGGAGCAGGCATGAAGCTTATTAAATACAACTTGTGTAGAACAACTGTGTGCCGTTATCTTCATATAAGTACTGGCTAATGCTTGGTAACCTAGATCCAATCTAAAAAAACACAGTTAAATCCGAATTGTATCAATTTTGTTGTTCTGATCTGAAGGTAATCTTCTGATAAACTTGAATTGTCAGCAAATGGGTATTAATTTTTCAACTACAAGCTTTGCTGTACATGCAACAGCCTCTAAAATACTTAAACGCTGAGGTGTTACAAGCCAATGACGAATTTGGTAATGTGAGCTATCATTAAAACTTTCGACCTTATGGTTGGGTCACAAGGTATGTACTTGAATTTTATGTGCCCCTGAATAAACACGTCACTGTCGTTTGAATTGTCACATTTCATGTCAAGAGCCTGACTAAACATCTTTCTCTTTCCAGAATAAACTTTGACCCTCTTGACCATGGAGTGTTTTCTGAATATTTCACTAGATCTATCATATTTCTGAAATGAATGAATTAACACTAATCCACACATGGACGCACTCTAAAGCTACTTAACTATCATCGATAAAAATCAATTTTTTTCCAATGCAAGTGCAAAAGGAAGAAAAACAATGAACGAAAACACCCCCCCCCCCCCATTTCAAAATAAATTGAAAAAACAAAATCGAAGAACCTTACCTGCTGCAAAATGCAATGGCGTGGACTTCCGCCCGGCAGTGTCCCTGGCATTAACCGTCTGTGAAGTGATCAGCTTCTTGACTTTTGTTATGTCGCCCGTCTTGCACGCCTCAAACAGCTCCCGCAATGGATCGTTCGCCATGGCAGCGTCCAAGTTCACATTCAATATAGTCCGATTACGGCTGGACATTGTTTCTTCCTTCTTTTTTTTCTGTTTTGCAAATCAACTAATCTTTCTCTTCCCTTATCGACAACGCTGGTGTGGCACACTTGCTGAGGTGTCTAATTCCTTTGGTATGATTAGATGTATGTTACTTTTCCAATCGAATGCAAAAGAATTGCAAGGTACACTACAACCAAGTACACATGAGCAAAACGAAAACACACAAAACTACAGAGTTCACACGAAATTTTTCTTTAGAAGTAGCAGTCGATTTCGATTGGGGCGGGTTGGGCGGTAATGGGCGGGTGCAGTGCAACCAGCTAGAGAAATTATAAAAATCGCATTTCGTATATCTATGATGAATCACACACGCATTAATAAATTCTTTCCAAAAGCAAAACCAGCCAACGATGTCGATGGTTCAAGCTCGCATTGGAGTTAGCAACAGCAGCAGGAAGGGAAAGGTATTTCTTTGTGGCCATTACGTTATTTTCACCCAATATCACTTTTTTCGTATGCGCTGGCTGAACATTTTTGCAAGGCAAAAAAAAATGCAGGAGAATTAAAAGTTTTTGGGAGTTGTATTGGAATTTCACAGGAAAAAACTTTTTTTACACTCGCGGATGGATTATTTTTAGAGACAGAGTATTTGGAAATTTAATATGAATTTGTAATAAGCAGAAAAATGAGAATTCGAGAGACGAATTTTCTGTGCTAAACTTTTTATGGAACAAATCGTATGGAAGAAAAACCTTGGATGTGCAAAGAAAACACTGATTTTGACATTTCGTTTAGCTCGGGTTTTGTTATATTTGAGGTGGATTTTGGAATGGTGAATATATTGGTAAGGTGTGTTGTTACTTAAAGTGATGCCAATATTACTGTATATACTTGTAGGTTATACAAATTATAGAGCACTATTGATTTAAGGCAAGACTGCACTAAGCAGATTATAGATAAGCTTCTAAACGGGTAGATTTATAAAATGTATGCAACGTTGAATAGATTGTATAGGTATAGAAAAGAGTTTGTTTAAATCGATTCCTGATTTCCGCCATTTTAATTGAATCTAGAATAATTTCCCTAGAGTTGGTGGCATAAAAATGTAATAGATTCCGCTTTTTTGATACTGTATGAAGCCGAAAATTGATGTGCAGTTGTTCTGCACACATAACTGCGTGCAGAACCACACCTTAAATAGATGTGCATATTTTTTGACATTTATGTATTGCTATATTAATGTCAAAATGCAGCGTTACCACTGGACATTTTTGTAAAGTTGCAAAAAAATTGACACAAAAAAATGTCACTTAAAGTAATGTAAATAAAATCAAATTAATGTAAATATTGAATTAATAGAATAAAACTTCCAAAAAAAGTGGTAACGTTTTTGGAATTAATACAGCAATACATACATTTAAAAAAATATGCACATCTGTTTTAGGTGCGTGACTGCATGCAGTCATGCGTGCAGCCCAGCTGCACATCTGTTTAGGGCATAATACAGCAATACATATATGTCAAGAAATATGCACATCTGTTTTCGGCTATAATTTTGGGTTGACATGTTCCATGCACGAAATTATCTGCACATCTGTTTTCACCATTAGGATTGCTTTATTTAAAACGTAAAGCAGTGTTAAGTGGTATTTTGAGTATAAGTATTTAAAATATAGTAGAAACATTTTAAATAGATATACGAAACAATGAAAATAATCAATTTCTTGAAAATAAAAATGTACAACTTCTATGGATAATATCACTTCCTATCTGTCAAATGACAGATTTGAAGTCAGGGGCGCATTCGTTTTCATTGTTTTTTGGTAGGGGCTGCAATACTTTGAGCTTATGTATTATCCAGTATGAAGTAAGGTTTCTAAATATTTGTTTGCCCATTTTTACTTGCGATTTATAGGGACTATAAAGTAAGTTATGCATTCGTAAAAATAAAAAAAATCTAACAATCTAACAACATGACATTACGATTATAGAGAAGTCAAAAAAAGGGGGTCAGAAAATTCCGTCCGTCTGTCTGTCTGTCTGTCTGATTGCCTATCTATCTGTTTGTCTGTCTGTCTGTCCTTATCGATTCCTACAGCCTAAACGGTTGGGCCGATTTGATTCAAACTTAGTATATAGTATTTACTCTACCCGACTGTTTTTCGAATTGGCATTCTAGCTCCAAAACTAACGGTACCTGCCATATAACTTTTAATGAAAAACTTATTTTTCTCGAAAACGGCTCCAACGATTTTGATAAAACTTTCTGATTGGTGTTTTTTATACAAAATCTATCTTTTAGTTTTAATGAATTTTTCAGAAAAACTTTTATAACGGTACCCCCCATATGACCTGGTTTTTTAAACTTGACACTTAATGTGAAATAAAAGCAAAAACAAATTATTTTATCAATATTAAAGCTTATGTCAGATCTAAAGTTGTTTGCGGTTTTTTAAACAGCTTATGTTGACTCAAGTTACAAAAATCTTAAAAGAAAATTGTGTATAACACCTAAGTTCCTTAAATAGCTTTTTACCAGCTTTGTTATACTCTTTTTACAAAAACAAAGAAGAAATTAATTGGGTATTGCAAACATCTATTCAAGAAATTAATTTCATAAACCTGACTTCAGTAGTTTTTTTTTAAGAAATAAAAATGTCTTTTGAAAAAATATTCAAAACTTCATTCGTTCATATTGAAAAATAACAAAATTAGACATAAGTTGTTTTAATTTGTTACCACAGATACAGACAACTTGGGATCCTGATTTCTATCTGGGTTAGTTTTTGAAACCCAGAAAATAGCTTCAACTCGACGCTAATTTGAAAGAATCGATAAAAGTTATTAGTATGTTTCTTGTGTTTGTGTATGTACATACGTTACATAAAAACTGTCGAATATAATTTATTTATTTTTTTTAATCAATCCAAACATTTATACTCACGTCAAAATAAACCATTGAGCCCTATTTCGGTGGTATTGTTAAGTACATAGATTCGTTCTTGGAGCGTACAACTCGAATGTCGAATGTTCTGTTTCCTCATCCAGTTATGATGCTTGGAAGTTTAAAACCAATTTTTTTTTTTTTTATTTCGTCCAAATATTTTCACAAGAGTTTGTCATCGCACGTTTTACATTTTCAGAGATTTGGTATAATATACCTTTCAGCTATAACATAATTTAATTTTTTTTAAGAATTATTATTTAATACATTAATTTAATTTAGGAGAAAAAACGAGTAAAACCCCCTATCTGGTAAAAAAGCATATAGCGTTACGAATACGCATGTTATGGCAATAGTAAGCAACATAATATTAAAAATGAAAGAGTGTGTAACTGTAACATGTATTTGTTTAAATTTTTGAATATTTATATATACATTAAGAATATTCGTATATCAATACATTGGCAATTGAGTATGCAATAATTAAATAAATAAATTAATAAATAAATAACAAATAAATAAATAATAAATTAATAAGTAAATGATAAATTAATAAATAAATAATGAATTAATATATAAATACATAAAAAATAAAATAAATAAATAAATAAATAAATAAGTAAATAAATAATAAACAATATAAATATTTAAATAAATAAGTAAACATAAACATAACTAAATAAGTAATCAAATAGGAAAAGTAAATTAATAAATAAATAAAAAAAATAATAAAAAAAAATAAAACCAATATGCAACGTCATCTCCATTTGAATCCCTCCTTTTTACTTGCGATTATAGGTACTATGATGCAAGTTATGCATTCGTGCAGATTAAAAATTTTGAGATAACAATCAAACATGACATTACGATGATAGAGAAACATATTTGAGTTACTGGCAAAATTCTGTCCGTCTGCCTGTCTGTCTGTCTGTCTGTACGGATGTATTTTGGACTGTTGTCCAATTTCAAATCAAATTTAATTATTTTGACATTCTACAGAGGAGTTTTTTGATTTTTTTTAGCTCAAAAATTAACGGTACCTGCAATATAACCGTTATGTAAAAGCTTATTTTTCTCGAAAACTACCCCAAGATTTTTTTTTTAAATCAGTGTACTACTGTAGGTAAGCATTATATTTTGGTGAAAAAAAAATAACACGGTGGGCTAAAACGGTACCTCCCCTAGGACCGGTTTTTTCTTCGACTTTCTCGAAAGCTAGTAATCCGATTACTATCAAAATTGATATTCCAGAAAATGTAGGTAGCCTTAGGCTACTTGCACACATACCGATTTTGGACGGCCGAATTTATACCGGCTTCAATAAAGATAGATATATCCAATTCAAAGAAGCAATAAGCTAGAAAGGATTTCTTTAAGAAATCTAGATTGCCTGAAATTGTTAGATGGTGATTGAACCCACATTGGAATTATCGTCCCGACTGAGTTTCTGCATCATTACTTAAACAGAAAAGAAAAAAGATTTTTGTTCTTAAAAAAACACGTTTTTCAAAATAAACTGCTTTATTATTTAAAGTCACCAGGATTTACAATTCGACAGATCTTCACACATAGAGACGAATTTTCGTTAATGGTAATAGAACGAGTATAACGACATAGCAACAACTCGTTTTGGATTAATTGTTATTCAATAACCTCGTGTCACGTGTCACGGCAACAAAAAAAGTGGATTTTGTTCGTCAACTTAACATAGTTTACATTTAAAATAAATAATGTTTCTGTTTGACCGGTAAGAATCCGGTGAGTGTGCAAGCACTTGCTACCAATAAAATATCGGTCGATTTTATTCTGGCCGTCCAAAATCGGTGTGTGTGCAAATAGCCTTAGTAATATCGCATTAATTTTTTTTACGAAAACTTTTTTTTTGATATTTAATATTTAAAAAAATTTTTTTTTTTTTGAAAAATCAATATTTTGAAAACGGGTAAGTGATTTTTTTTAAATTTAGTTTTTAAATGAATATTATTTTTGTGCTTAAGTTTGAATTCTTGAATTATTTTTTTTTAATTTTTTAAAAAAAAACTTGTTAAACCGTTTTATTTAAAAACCGCTCATACGATTTTGAAAAAAATCACATTTTTTACATTTCTTAAAGAAATAAATTGGGTTTTAAATTATCTCACTCAATACAATTTAACGTACTTTATTCGAACAATTAAATGTCACAAAAATCGAATAAATAATAATAATAATAATAAATAAATGCTTTGATGTTCACTTTGATTTTCTTAAATTTTATTCTACAATGTGACCGCACATATGAGCAAGTACGTGCGATCCAGTCATGTAATTTATTTCCTAAGCTCACCCTCTGTTCACATTCAATCCAGTTAAAGAAAGAGCTCCTAAGAGAACCGTTTGGCAGAGAAAGCCGAATGGGTCGGTCTCAATAATTTCTTTAGGATCTTTAACTGGTCACTATGCTTCTTAGATAGTGACGTTGACTCCAGTGCAGATATGGTCACTAATCTCATTGTTTCGGGGATGAGAACTTTTATCCCAGTCAACGGCTTTGGCTCCGATAAAGCATCGCTTCCCGTGAGATCAGCGAAATCAAGCATCGTTGCGCGTGGTTAGTGGCCTCAGTAGCCAGTGCTCATAAGTGTCTCTACTTCGTAGATTTATCTACAGAGCAGATCAATATGTAATGTGTAACTTTTATCCCAAATAAAGTCAAAAGTATCAAACCCAAAGAAAACTCATGGTTTACATTACATTACATATTGATCTGCTCCGTAGATAAATCTACGAAGTAGAGACACTTATGAGCACTGGCTACTGAGGCCATCGGCTCAGACAATTACAAGACAACACACAAGACGACATTTCTTCTTTCTAATCCAGAAATTACCTTTCGGACCGTTCAATACAAGTTGTATTGGATGGGTTCAAATCTGATATCTTCAAAATAAATGCTGGTGTGCCCCAGGGCTCCGTTTTGTCTCCGACTCTCTTTCTCATTTTTATAAATGATCTCCTGTCTGAAACTTCTAAGCTCATTAAATACTGATCTTGACAGAATCATCAAGTGGGAAATAAGAAATCGTGTACAATTTAATGCGTTCAAAACACAATGCTATCTTCTGTCTCTAAAGCGTAATACACCTCCCTTGCCATTATGCATGAGTGGTACTTACACTATGGAAGCTGATCATCTTGAAATTCTCGGTATGAGCATCACAAGTCACCTCTTGTGGAATTATCATATTTATGATGTTGCCAAAAATGCAGCAAGATGTTTAGGCTTCCTCCGAAGATGTAAGAAATTCTTTTCCCCTTTTGATCTGGCTACTATCTACAAATCATACATTCGTCCAAGACTAGACGGGTGCTCCATCAACTCACTTGAGTCTTTTAGATGGTATTTAAAGAAAAGCTTTAAAGTTGATTGGAGATGATATCATCATTAGAACATTCACGTCACTTGAACATCAACGGAATGTTTCATGTCTCTCTCTTTTCTACCATTATTTCTACGGTCAATGTTCTAGAGAAATAGCCAATTGCATTCCTCCCCTTAAACAGTTTCACCGTAATACTCGCGCTTCCAGGAATGCCCACCAATTTACCCTTGAGCCCAATTTCGGATTCGTTCTTCAGCCGTACAACTCGAATGTGGAATCTTTTGCGTAACTCTGTTTTCCCTTCCCATTATGATGTTCAGAAGTTTAAAACCAATGCGCATCGGCAACTCCTATTAAACCCTCTCCTTCTTTCCCAAGCTCGCGCTATGTCCATCGACATCAAAAGGGTAGCCCAAATCCCTTTAGCGTGTGCAAATTATACAAAAAAAAAAGAAGAAAATCAATATCGGTCGATTTTATTCTGGCCGTCCAAAATCGGTGTGTGTGCAAATAGCCTTAGTAATATCGCATTCATTTTTTTTACGAAAACTTTTTTTTTGATATTTAATATTTAAAAAAAAATTTTTTTTTTTGAAAAATCAATATTTTGAAAACGGGTAAGTGATTTTTTTTAAATTTAGTTTTTAAATGAATATTATTTTTGTGCTTAAGTTTGTATTCTTGAATTATTTTTTTTTAATTTTTTAAAAAAACTTGTTAAGAAAAACCGTTTTATTTAAAAACCGCTCATACGATTTTGAAAAAAAAATCACACTTTTTACACTTCTTAAAGAAATAAATTGGGTTTTAAATTATTTCGCTCAATACAATTTAACGTACTTTATTCGAACAATTAAATGTCACAAAAATCGAATAAATGCTTTGATGTTCACTTTAATTTTCTTAAATTTTATTATACAATGTGACCGCACATATAAGCAAGTACGTGCGATCCAGTCGTGTAATTTATTTCCTAAGCTCACCCTCTGTTCACATTCAATCCAGTTAAAGAAAGAGCTCCTAAGAGAACCGTTTGGCAGAGAAAGCCGAATGGGTCGGTCTCAATAATTTCTTTAGGATCTTTAACTGGTCACTATGCTTCTTAGATAGTGACGTTGACTCCAGTGCAGATATGGTCACTAATGTCATTGTTTCGGGGATGAGAACTTTTATCCCAGTCAACGGCTTTGGCTCCGATAAAGCATCGCTTCCCGTGAGATCAGCGAAATCAAGCATCGTTGCGCGTGGTTAGTGGCCTCAGTAGCCAGTGCTCATAAGTGTCTCTACTTCGTAGATTTATCTACAGAGCAGATCAATATGTAATGTGTAACTTTTATCCCAAATAAAGTCAAAAGTATCAAACCCAAAGAAAACTCATGGTTTACATTACATTACATATTGATCTGCTCCGTAGATAAATCTACGAAGTAGAGACACTTATGAGCACTGGCTACTGAGGCCATCGGCTCAGACAATTACAAGACAACACACAAGACGACATTTCTTCTTTCTAATCCAGAAATTACCTTTCGGACCGTTCAATACAAGTTGTATTGGATGGGTTCAAATCTGATATCTTCAAAATAAATGCTGGTGTGCCCCAGGGCTCCGTTTTGTCTCCGACTCTCTTTCTCATTTTTATAAATGATCTCCTGTCTGAAACTTCTAAGCTCATTAAATACTGATCTTGACAGAATCATCAAGTGGGAAATAAGAAATCGTGTACAATTTAATGCGTTCAAAACACAATGCTGTCTTCTGTCTCTAAAGCGTAATACACCTCCCTTGCCATTATGCATGAGTGGTACTTACACTATGGAAGCTGATCATCTTGAAATTCTCGGTATGAGCATCACAAGTCACCTCTTGTGGAATTATCATATTTATGATGTTGCCAAAAATGCAGCAAGATGTTTAGGCTTCTTCCGAAGATGTAAGAAATTCTTTTCCCCTTTTGATCTGGCTACTATCTACAAATCATACATTCGTCCAAGACTAGACGGGTGCTCCATCAACTCACTTGAGTCTTTTAGATGGTATTTAAAGAAAAGCTTTAAAGTTGATTGGAGATGATATCATCATTAGAACATTCACGTCACTTGAACATCAACGGAATGTTTCATGTCTCTCTCTTTTCTACCATTATTTCTACGGTCAATGTTCTAGAGAAATAGCCAATTGCATTCCTCCCCTTAAACAGTTTCACCGTAATACTCGCGCTTCCAGGAATGCCCACCAATTTACCCTTGAGCCCAATTTCGGATTCGTTCTTCAGCCGTACAACTCGAATGTGGAATCTTTTGCCTAACTCTGTTTTCCCTTCCCATTATGATGTTCAGAAGTTTAAAACCAATGCGCATCGGCAACTCCTATTAAACCCTCTCCTTCTTTCCCAAGCTCGCGCTATGTCCATCGACATCAAAAGGGTAGCCCAAATCCCTTTAGCGTGTGCAAATTATACAAAAAAAAAGAAGAAAATCAAAAGCCTACTCTAAAACCGTTTAGCGTGCGTGAATTAAAAAAAATGTTGGATACAAGAAAAACTCCTTAGGTGGTTCTTCATTGGAGTGGAATTGTGGCTCCAGGCGAGGTCACAATAATCGTCAGCTTAAGATAAATTAATTATAGATAAAATAACTTTTTAAAAGCCTATAATACATACCGCCAAACATAGGAAAAATCTCTTCTCGCACCTAGATATATCTATTAAACTAAAAATAATTAAACTACACAGTATCTATACAAACCCTTCTTAAAACCGAGGTAAAACCGTGTTTTGTCAAAAAACTTTTCCTCAACAACAATTTTGCTTTTCAGATCACCGCACTAAATATTTCTACAATCTTTTTTATTCATCTTGTTTTTCAAAAACCCGAATACAAAAAACATAAATTGATGTAAAAGTTTTGCTTTTGAATCATTAAAAAAAAAACTTCAACAAATCATAAATAAATTAGATGACCTCCCTGACAAACTTCAGCACCCAAAAAAAAAAGATGAAAGAATATCTCTTCCTTCGTGGGTTCTCCACAAATATTAATTTCAAAAACTACAAAGCCATTCAAAAACTTTCTACACCTATGTATGTAGATAAAAATACGATTAAAGCACGAAGAGCGAAGTAGGTGGCGTTAGGGTGAGTCTTCCGCTTTTTGAATTCAATAAGGGTGCACGACCAGCACGCTTGAAATATTCCCTTCCCTGGAACTGACTTATTCAATTGGGAGTTATGAGCACGCACTTGAAGAAAAATTCCTTGCTCTACCTTTTGATTCGCATTTTTTTTTGAATATTGTTTAATAATTCCACCTCTCAACCGTTTTGACTTGGAACCTTTGTGGTTTTTTTTTTTTTTGAATACGGCTACGGAACGGTTGCTGAACAAATATGTACATCTTTCTTACCATGTAGATGAGGTCGAAAACTTTTCCAGCCAATCGTCGTGGTTTAAGGGTAAAATATGAAAGGGTATCTGTGATGGGATTTATTATGAACCCGATTAGCTCCTGCCATCCCATCAAGGCTAAACGTTCCATCGCATCGCTTCGGTTTGACTTTAGTTATGTGCTGAATATGGTATTGAAGTAGGTAACCGAAATAATGTCAATCTAATATCTAAATACACATTTTCATTGCCCTAAACTAACAAACATGGAAGTTGGTCTGCGGCCATAGAAGAAGAAGGTGAATTACGCGAAAGGGGAGGAAGTGGTTCCACCAAGCGAATCTTTTATGGCGCTCGTTCTTGCGGGCTTAAATATATTATTTTATGTTGTTGATGGTAATTCCGACTCACAAAAGATCTGTGGAATTTCAGGAATTTCAATTAATTCCCATAATTCCCCTTCAAGAGGGGAAGGTCTATGGCTCTGGCTATGGTGCTAGCTCCTGGCTGCTGGTGTATAAGGCTGGTGCTGTGTTGGCATATTATAAACAGAACACAATTTATGTTTTTATACGTTGTGAACTTTTCTATAGATGCGGCCGACTCTTCACGAAAAATACAGGGCTCCAGGACCATTACTGTGAGCGCTCCCATTTTTTTTGGCAAGGGTAACGTAACGATGGCTCTTATAACAGCACATCACAGGCCGGGGCTATAGGGGTGCTGGGTGATTTCAATTATTTACACTTAGTTTACAAAATGTTACAGCGTTGGCAAGCGATTACGAGCATAATTTATTGGCTAAGGATGAGAATGGATATAACGCCAACAAACAGGAAGAGGAAGCTTATTTAAATTACACTTGTGGTGTTTGATGGGGGATTAGCGGAAAAGAAATTAGGTTCTAGTAAAGTGAACAATTATGCCAAGGGGTTGGGATTTTTGGTTTTTGTACTGCATCTAGCGAAGAAAATGTTGCAAAGAGGTGTAAGTATGTATATCTATGCATCTGCACATCTAGTTATGGTTTATAAAGATCCCTAAAATAATAATCATTAAAAAAACTTTTGAATTCAAATTTAAAAGCGGTATTTTAAAAGCTATTCTATATACCTCCTTAATATGTGGCCATTTCGCCAATAAAACAGCGCTTTTCATTCTTGCTCCTTATTAAGGGAAAGGAATTCATTTAGAGACTAATATTTTAAATAAGCATTTAGAAATTATGTCAAAGACTGATCATGTGAAAACTGTAGAGATCCTTAGACATTTCTACATAAACGGATATCCTTCCTCTCTTTCCCTTAACAGAGAAACTTCAAGTGATGCTCAACATTATATCAGATTTGTTTGCGAATTTTTAAGCAATCCTTTACCGATGATTTGATTTAGCCAGACAACGTTTCTTTTAATTATTTATCGAATTTTTCATAAGGCAAGTTTAGGATTCGTGAATATAAAAAAAATTGGGTAAACAATGAAACATGACATTACGATCATAGAGAAGTCTAAAAAGTGATCGAGAAAAAATGTCTGTCTGTCTGTCTGTATGTCTGTCTGTCTGTCAGTATGTATAACGAGCTGCAGCCTAAACGGCTTAAGAGATTATCTTCAAACTTGGTGTGTGTGATTATTTTGGCATTCCCCAGAGGGGAAATTGAAATTTAATTTTTCCGGCTAAAAATAACGGTACTTGCCATACGACTGTTTAGGAAAAGCTTATTTTTCTCAAAAACGGCTAAAACGATTTTGATGAAAATTTTTGAAAATTTTTTTGTTGGTATTGGCTATCATTTGATAAGAACCAAATTTACGGAAAAAGTCTATTAATAGACTATTATTAAGTCTATTATTAATTATTTTTAATTTTAGGTTTTCTCGGTAACGGCTCTTTGGATTTCTGTCAAATTTTATGTTTGAGAAGACCTATGTAGTTTTATTAATTCTGCATATCAAATTTTTTAATAACTTTTTTTTTCTATTAAAAATAATTTTTTAAAAATTTATTTTTGAAAAATCAATAGTTCAAAAACTAATCAAAACAAAAATTATTTTAAATTTAATAATCAGATGTATATTAATTAATATATTACCAAAATTAAAAAAAAAAAAATTTCAAAAAACTAAAAATAAAAAACAGGATTTTATCAAAACCGGTCCTACAATTTTCAAAATACATTTTTCATAAATTCTTTGTTATTTAAGACGCGTGATGGCGTACTTCATTTTTACTAAAAACCGTTAATTATTGTGGTTTCGATACTTTTTATAAGTTCAAACTGTGTTATTTTCAACGTAAATGTTACTTGTTTCTGTCAAAGATATTGCTTTCCAATGTAACTAGGCACACAAGAGCAAGTACGTGCGACTCAGTCGTACCCATTTTTTCACCTTACAATCGTTAAGAAACTTGTTGAAAATAAGTTCAGTCAACTTGGTGAAGAATTTTCTCTTTGGCCGGGTAATATCCCGGCAATTGTTCTCAAAAAATATTTCCAAACGCCCTCCGTCCCCTTTCTCAAATTCAAAAATTTGTTACACCGATTCAAAAAAAAGGTGCCCAAAATAACGCCAAGAATTATCTTTCTATTGCCAATTTTTTTTACATGCCCAAAATATTTGAATGACCATATATGGACTTATAGATTTTCTATGTAAGTCACTTACTTTAGTAAAGCTTTTGACAAAATTTCTCATATTCTTATACTCTTTAAACTTAAAGCATTTGCCTGAAACTCACACTATGATTTCTGATTCCTATAGTGTGAGTTTCAGGAATGCACTTTCTAGCCCGTTCCTCGCCATTTCCAGGGCGAGGTCCCCAAGGACCTCACTGAGGCCCACTCCTTCTCATTCCTACTATTAATGACATTGAATTGGTTATAAAGCATACCAACATCGCATTGTATGCTAATGCTGACGATACTATGTTTATTCAATTAGAATTCGACAGTTTTTCGATTGGGTGTCCAATGCCAATCGATAACCTTTTCACGTAAGCGCAAAAAATTATTTTCCCGCCAGTATTTTCTCTACAATCAATCCATTCGATCGTTGATTCGATCAGAGATTTTAGTCTTTTATGTAATCGTGAGCTTAGTGTCCTTACACAAATCGACGAAATAGTCCAGAAAGATAATTCAACACTTGGCTTTTTAACACGATAACCTAAAGAATTCTGCAACCCTTTTGTTGCTTGTTCCCTTCATATGTATAACACGTCCATTTTTCCAGCATTCAAAAACGATTTCTTTGTTTCCCTCTTTGTGGCCTTCCATGGCTAAATCCTTTAATCCGTCCTCCCTATCGAGATGGTCTCTCGAACTCATTAATCTGAAAACTCTAGAAAAACAGAGAGTGTTTGCCGATATCCTTTTGATTCAAAATAAAATTCTTTTAAAATAAAAAAAAAAGCTCTTTAGGGAAATTTATGAAAAAATTTAAATTTATTTCTCCACGATTTGACCCAAAGACATAATTTATACACGGTCTATTTCTTCTTCAGAAACCGAAATAAATGACACTAGTTAAAGTACCTGGAAATGAACACCATCACCCTTCATCATCTTATTTTTATACTAGCTTACCCACCCGGCGTTGCTCGGGTAAAAATAGCCTTCTAACAAAATTAGCTACATATATTAAAAATAGCCTTAGTTACATACTTATTACAAAATTAGCTATCTGCTTGTGAAACGACGCCAGGGGTACCAAGGGGGTGATTAAAATAGCCTTAGTTACTCCTACAATATCAGTTATCTGTCCTACCTTAGGTAGCGCTAAAGTCCGGTGTGGACCTGGGTCCATAGCTAGCTGGCGCGAGTTTCGCACGTGGAGTCGGTTGAGGTCCTCTTCCTCTTGTGTGTGCACACTGAGTCTCGGTCTTCCTCTACTGGGCCGTCCTTCTGGGGTTTAATCGAAGATTTTCCGGGCCGGAGCATTTATGTCCATCCGCTCTATATGACCCAGCCAACTCGTTTGGCTAGGTCTGTGTCGCTGTACAGCCGGTACAGTTCTTCATTGTATCTTCTTTTTCTCCACTCTCCGTTAATCTTACTCTCGAAGCCGCTTAAAGCTCCTCATCCCCTTTTGACAACGTCCATGCGTCTGCACCATAGATCAGGACTGGGATGATGAGGGTCCTATTAAGGGACAATTTAGTTACCCGAGAGAGGGCTTTGCTACTCAATTGCCTTCTAAGCCCGAAAAAGCAGCGATTACAAGATTTTGTTTCCCTGATGAATCCCAACGACCGGTTACAACTTGTTGGTGATTTTAATTTACCAGACATTGAATGGGACGTTCTTCAAGAAGATGACAAATTTTTGTCACCTACATCGTTGACATCAGAAACGAGTATTTCTTTTGTGGACTCAATGTGCTCTTTAGCCTTAAATCAAGTTAACCCGTTTAAAAATGAAAGAGGTAATTTTCTCGACCTCGTGTTTACGGATGATGTTAATGGCTTAACGGTGCAAAGATCATGCCCTTTATTGGATGATGTTAGATTTCACCCTTGCTTTGAAGTTTTAATGGAAATGCCGACCTCCGTTTGTGCTAGTCAATACGATCATGGCTATGAATTTGACTTCAAGAAAACTGATTTTGAAAAACTCAATATGGAACTTTCTCAATTTCACTGGGATAGTGTCTTTTTTAATATGGATGCTAGTAAAGCAACTGATACTTTCTATGAAATATTGTACAACAGCTTTTTGAAAACAATACCTTGTCGCCGCATCAAAATTGTTGATAATTGTGTTCCTTGGCTCACACCTTTCCTTAAAAGGCTTAAAAACAAAAAAAAACAAACTCCACAACAAGCTCAAATTCAAGTTTACAGTTTCCACTGCTCAAGAGTTCAGCAGAATAAGAAGAGAATTCCAAGTCAAATCAAGGGCTGCATATAAAAAACTACATAATATCTATGAAAGCTAACCTATTATGGAATCCTTCATCTTTTTGAAAATTTGTTAAAAATAAGAGAAAAATAGCTGAATTCCCGTCCTATATGAATTTAGATCAAATTTCTTCAAATGATGGGGTAATGATCTGTGATATGTTTGCAGAAATGTTTAAAGGCATCTACAAATGTAATAATGGGTTGGCTGGGCTGCATCAAATTACCTCTAACATGAGCATTACAAATGACTTGCCATTTATTCAAGAAAACGATGTGACAAGTGCAATAAAGAAGTTAACATATTCATTTTCTACTGGACCTGATAATGTTCCTTCCTGTGTTTTAATAAACTGCTGTCATTCCTTGGCTAGTGCTTTGTGTTATTTGTTTAACCTATCTTTGTCGTCTTCCGTTTTCCCGCACGCTTGGAAGTCTTCATTTATAATTCCACTTTTTAAATCAGGAAGCCGATGCAACATACAACATACCGAGGTATAGCAAAACTCAGCGTTATTCCCAAGATGATGGAATCTATAATAGTCCATGAGTTGATACATGGTGTAAAATCGCATCTATCGGACAGACAGCATGGATTCGTCAAGGGCAAATCTACCATTACAAATCTGTTGGAAATTACATCATGCATAACAAAAGGATTCATGAATGGTCATCAAACGGATGTAATATACACTGACTTCTCCAAAGCCTTCGATCAACTTAATCATCAGCTGCTTGTTTTAAAACTTTCACTTTTCGGCTGGTCCCCAAAACTTTTGCTGGATTGCAAGTTATTTATCATCTCGTACTCAATATGTTAAGTTCAAGTCTCATTTATCCAACGCAATAGATGTCAAGTCTGGCGTGTCTCAAGGAAGCCACCTGGGACCACTGTTATTCGTAATTTTTATAAATGATTTACCCTCTGTGATAAAATACTGTGATTTACATCTCTATGCTGACGATGTGAAAATTTCATATTCATATAAAAATAATGCTGATTACCTTCAACTGCAATCTGATATTGATCATTTGCAGGAATGGTGTAATAAGAATTATCTCACACTGAACTCTAAGAAATGCAAAGTAATGACCTTCGCTAGAGTTAAAAATGTTTTCTTTAATGAATACTCTATAAATAATTCAAAACTTGAAAGAGTTAATTATTTTATAGACTTGGGAGTAATATTTAATTCAAAATTAGACTTCAGAATGCACATCGACTCTATAACTGCAAAAGCTTCTGTTCGTCTAGGAATGATTAAACGATGGTCAAAAGAATTCAACGACCCTTATGTGACAAAGAGCCTGTTTGTTGGACTGGTTCGTTCGATCTTGGAATATGGTTGCCAAGTTTGGTGCCCATATTACTCCTGTCACATTGCCCGCATTGAATCAATTCAAAAACAGTTTCTATTATTTGCTCTCCGTCATCTTAACTGGGATAATCATCACCATCTTCCACCATATCGTTCGCGACTTTTACTGATTGGTCTTAATACGCTCGAGGATAGGAGGTCATCACTCAATGCTGCATTCATATTTAAACTTTTAAACGGTGATATAAATTCTCCTTATTTGCTTTCCTTAATAAAATTAAATGTGCCATTCCGTCCAAGTCGAAATTATAAAATTTTGCGAACACATGAAACTACTTTAAACTACTTAAATAATGAACCGTTCTCTCTCTTATGTAAACAGTTTAATAATTATAATTCCTTCGTAGATTTTAATCTTACTTCATTGAAATTTAAACAAATTATACTTTTATTCAATTTAAATCGTCACTAATTATGTAAATGTAATATTATTTGTATAATCCAAATAACTGTGATCAATAATGTATCTGTAGTTATAGTCAAATAAATAAATAAATAAATAAATATTCTTCGTTTGATTTCGGCGCTGGTGTTGTCTAAATTAATAGCGGAGCCCAGGTAGACAAAATCCTTAATTACCTTAAAGTTATAGCTGTCTATAGTGATGTTTTGTCGAAGACGTCTTGATGACACCATATACAGATATACTACTTTGTTTGTTTATAATTTTTGATTAAATGAAAGGGAATAGATCTTATATTGACAAATGTTTTATTTAATGTCGGCAACTATACAATATCAGGTAAATGTCCGCCTGTGTTAGTCTCACAAATGCGAGCCATTTTGAGCACATTTTTCATTACATTTTCACACATTTCACGCGGTATTTCAATAATTACGAGCATTTTGTTTGAGTTGCTCAAGCGTCGATCGATCTCAAAAGCACGCATTTTCGATAAAAGAGCTTCATGCCAAACTCTATCAAATGCCTTGGAGATATCAAGAGCAATAATCTTACTTTCACCAAAGCGATGTAAAGATTTGTTCCACTGTTCGGTGAGATATGCCATCAGATCACCAGTTGAAAGGTTCCATATTGACGGTCATGAAAGCTAACGATATTCGAGATATTCCTTAAGCTGTTAATCAGCGTTTCCATGACCTTAGAAAGAAGGGATATTAGTGCTATTGGTCGGCAGGAGGAGGGGGAGGATGTGTCACCTTTCTTAGGGACAGGCTGGACAAATGCTGTTTTCCATCTTCTAGGAAAGATTCCAGAAGAGTAGGAGCGATGGAAAAGCTTACGCAGTGGCTTTGCCAGTGTGGAAGAACACCTCTTCAGAAGAATTGGAGGTATACCATCAAGATCAAGTATATGATGTTTAAAAAGTCGCATGACAGCGCACCGCCTTGTCTTAATTCTTTTTTGACTTCAAAGGTGTCGGTGAGGTCTTTGCCGACCTTGACGGAACAGCGTGCGTTTTCCATCGAGATTTAACACAGGTGAACGAGTTTGGCAGAGATGTAGATGATGGACATTGAACTATACAACTCGAACTCGTCTCTATAAAAGCTGTCGTACGCTGATCATTGCCTCTAAAATCAGAAGTCAAATGTTCCCGCGGTCCATTTGGGGTGTTATTTGAAATGTCAAATAACATTTTGCTAAGTTAAAATTCTTTTCTCAATTTTTAAATCCGCTTTGAATATGATATTTTTTGATTCGGAAAGTGAAGATGAGGAAGTTTCTAATGCTAAATTCAAAAGAAAATATTTAAGAGATAATAGCAAACCATTACAGTGGTGTGAAAATGAGTAATTATTCAGATAAAAAAAGAATAACATCGACATAATATTAAACTGTTTTACTTGCGATTATATGTACTATAATACAAGCTATGCATTCGTGCAGATTAAAAATTTTGATATAACAATCAAACATGACATTACGATGATAAAAAAAAAAAAATTAGGCAGTGTGAATAACTATGCATTAATTTTTTTTCAAAAAATTTTTTTTGTATTTTTAAATGTACGTTGTTTTTGTGCTTAAGTTTGTATTCTTGAATTGTTTTTTTTTAATTTTTTAAAAAAAGTTGTTAAAAAAAAACGTTTTATTTAAAAACGGCTCTAACGATTTTGACAAAAAAAATTCACACTTTTTCACATTTTTTAAAGAAATAAAATGGCGTTTAAAATTTTCCGCTGAAAACTATTTTACTTACTTTTTTCAAACAATCAAAAGTCAGAAAAATCGAATATAATCTTTGAAGTTGCCTTAATATTTTTTCAAATTTTATTCCAAGCTGTGACCGCACATAAGAGCAAGTACGTGCGATCCAGTCGTGCAATTTATGTTTTTAGTTTTGTCAACAGTTTAGAGTCAATAAAGAATGTTTCCAGTTGATATTCACCACCATACAAATCCCAAGAAACTTAAGAGGCACTTCGGTTCCCCAGTTTTACAGCTTTGTGCAACATTGAGTCTGGATAGCAGTGAGAGTTATCAGACTAATATGGGGACAAATGTGTTTTTTAGGTATGGCACAAACAACTGTTTCGATGTTTTGTCAGCGTACGTTGCTACTTTTGGAAAACGAATTTTGTTCTCGATGGATAAAAGTTGATAGCTTCAAGTTTCAAGACAGCAAGGATTATTACTATAGAAAATTTAGGCTGCCGGGAATAGTGGGCTCTATCGATGGTACTCATATTCCTATTTGAGACCAAAAGAAAATTAGTACATCTATTTTTACAGAAAAGGGTTCCATAGCTTAAATGGAATGGTGGTAATATAATGATAAATATAACATAATATTTACTACTATCATTAACATTTTAATTTATCTAGATTTGCAAATCATCTAAGCGAGAGTAGCAATCAAGAGTTCACATTTCGGGCTGCACATGACTCGGCTGTTTGAAATAGTAGCAAGGAGTTACAATTTCTAAAACAGCAATTTCTTGCAGGTGAAGTGAACATTCGGATTCTAGGTTTGTGTCCATTATGTGTATATATTTAAGTGTAAGTACATCATATACATTATTTTATATTGTATTTGTTGTTTAAGGCGCCAGTGGATACCCGTTGTTGTTTACATAATCTTGGAATGCTGCAGAGGAAAGTAAGGAGATACGGTTCTATAATATCTATTCCGCAGCAAGTAGCCAAATCAAAAGAACAATTGGTATTTTAAAAGGTCGCTGGAGATGTTCGTCAAATGAGCGAAAACTAAGATTTTACCCGGAAACTGTCACCCATAAAATTAATGTGTGTTGTGCACTGCATAATGCCTGCATACAACTTAGACTACCATTTACCATTCAGTCAGGATGATACAGGTACAATTTCACATAACATAAATCCTGATGTTATTTTAAACACCGGCATGAGCAACAATCTTTCAAGAATTGTTCAAAATATAAGAAATAATATTAAAAATTCTTTATGAAATTTGTGTAATCCAATTTATTTGTCTTTTGGAAACTTACATCCAAATAAAAAAAAATTAAAATCAATTCATATAAGTCTTCTTGAAACTTAAAAAAATAAAAAAAAATTAAATCAAGGACAATGTACTGCACTTAATTAATAAATACTTTGAGACTTAACAAAACTTTAAAAAAGATCATTGGTGAAAACAAGCAAAAATAATAATAAAGTTTTGAACATAGGATATGTAGACACTCTTTCAAAAACAAATTCACTTATGTATAAATCTTCTTTGCTTCTATTTTTGAAGTCGTATACGGTTTTCTCCTATTTTTGTGTTTAGTAATGTTTCCTGCAAACCCAAACGTTTCGCCGATTTCCCGAATCGGCTAAGGACTAAAGTGATATATGATAAGTGATTGTCACAATCAAAAAATTTGGTCTGCGTAAGAAGATGCCAGAATTTGTTATTTTCCTGATGATCACTTTACGCAGACTGGAAAATTAATGTGACCACATGCGACTATCAGAAATGTGACTGTCCCATATCACCTTAGCCGATTCCACCCCTGAGCTCTTAGGTTGTGTGTTTTTATCCAAGTTCATTTTCTGTGCAATAGTTTTGTCGTTATTTTATTACTGTTTTCAGCAAAATTATTCAGTCGGCTACAAACAGCTTTGCTGTAGAAACCCCCTCAACGTCTGCTTCCAGACGCACTCAATTATTCTTCTACAGCATTGAAACTTTTTTGACTTAAGGAACTCCGCCCGTGCCCTTTAAGTGAAGATTATTGGTTCTCAGCTTACCTTTGACTTTGTATATTTTAAATCACTCCAAGTCCAAAAATAAAAAAAACGGCATATCAACGAAATATTGCCTTTTTCCAATCCTTAAGGTCTTTTTGGGGAGGAGCCTCTGTTTTTAATGATTTCTTTAATTTTTCCCAGAGGAAACCGCTTGTTTTTCTTCCTTGAGGGTTTTAGGAATTCCTCTGGCCAGGTTATGATAACTCTTCATAAAAGTAGTCATTCAGAATCTCCAACTGTTTTTACTTGCGATTATAGGTACTATAATGCAAGTTATGCATTCGTGCATATATATATTCGTGAAACATATTTGAGTTACTGACAAAATTCTGTCCGTCTGTCTGTCTGTCTGTACGGATGTATTTTCTACTGTAGCCTAAACGGTTGGGCCAATCGACTTCAAATTTAGAACTTAAGGGTGGGTGTCCCATGTAAAAATGTGGTGGAGTTTTGCCCCAAACAGTGTAGCGTTCGCAATTGTTGAAAGGTTTTAATGAAACTAATGGTAGTGAACGGTGGCTTAGTGGTTAGTGTGTCGGACTGCTAAGCGAATGAGTCTGGGTTCCAATCCAGCTCATAGCCATCTTCCTTTCTGGGGTACTGCCTCTTGCGAGGAACTGACAAAACCTCCAAGAGTAAAATTTGTCTCGAAAAAGTGCATCTCATGTAGCCGTTCGGACTTGGCGGTAAACTGTAGGTCCCTTCCATTCTTGCAGATTAACAACACACACACAGAAATGGATGAGAGTATAAGTAACTAGGCCTTGGCTCCTTAAGGAGCTGTCGCGCCAATAATTTTTTTTTTTTAATGGTTATCTATTTGCAATATGTTGAGCCAAATATTGGTTTAATTTAAAACACAACTTAAAAACACTTTGTGCCTCAAAATCGCCAAACAATCGGAAGATTTGTAAAATTTAGAAAGACCTTTGCTTCAACCAATGAGAAATGCGTTAAGTATTATTTTTTTATTTTTTTAATATTTTATTTCTAGAGAAAATATATGTATTTATTGAACTAGCCAGGATGCTCGTTTTTTGATTGTCTTATTATTTGCTCCCAACAAAAATTTCAAAAACTATGAAAAATACAGAAATTCATTAAAAAATATGAGTGCTTGATACAATTTCTAAAGTACAAAGGGTAAGAAAGTCAAATAACCCTTTTTACGAAGCCAATATATATATTATATATGTGCTATCACCTTAGCTTTAATTAATTTTTTTTTTAATATTTTTTTCCGTCACAAAAACGAAAAATATATGTTTTTTTCCAAACATTTTAAGTTTTATGCCTGGAAAATCGATTAAAATATTTCTGAATTTCTTTATATTATTTTTTTATAAAAGTCAAATATATGTTTGAGCTAGTCAGGATGTTAGAATTAATTTTAATCTCCTGTAAAATACTTAAAAATGCACTTTAAAATGCCAGTATTTGTAATTTAGTCAGACATTCAACAAAGGAGTTTTTTTCAATTTGTCTAGCTCAAAAATTAACGGTAGCTGTCATATAACCGTTATGTAAAAGCTTATTTTTCTCGCAAACAGCTCCAAGAATTTTTACGAAAAAAATCAGAGTACTACTGTAGGTAAGCATTATATTTTGGTGACAAAAAATTAATATGGTGGGCTAAAAACGGTACCTCCCATATGACCGGTTTTTAAACTTTGTTTGAAAACTTTTTTTTTTTAATTTTAATATATAAAAAAATTTTTTTTTTTGAAAAATCAATATTTTGATTTTTTTTTTGTAATTTTAATAATTTAATTTTTTTAATCAATATTTTGAAAACGGGTAAGTGAATTTTTTTTTAAATTTGTTTGTATTCTTGAATTATTTTTTTTAATTTTTCAAAAAAAGTTTGTAAAAAACCGTTTTATTTAAAAACGGCTCCAACGATTTTGAAAAAAAAATCACACTTTTTTACATTTCATTCACCCAAAAAAACATTTATTTCACCCAATACAATTTAACGTACTTTATTCGAACAATCAAAAGTCACAAAAATCCAATAAATGCTTTGATGTTCACTTTAATTTTCTTTAATTTTATTTTACAATGTGACCGCACATGAACAAGTACGTGCGATACAGTAGTGCAATTTATTTTTTTGAGTTTCATTTTTTTGTAAACATGGCGGATACAAATTTGCAGGATTGCATCTTATATGTAATGAAAAAGGAGAATTTATAATATATTTCTATTTCAATTATATTTTCTTTCACTTTATTTGCTTTGTTTCTTAAGAATTTGTCTTTATTCTGTTATTATCTCTCTCAAATCAACTGCTAGTGTTTTCCATTTATGTACATATTTCTACAGGGAGTTATTTTATATTTTCTTAAACGTGTTGTTCATTTTATTCATACATATATCATATCGCAATTATTTTGATCCATATTTTGATTACAACTCATCGATTATATTGTGTCTTAATTCTCGTAAAAAAAATTGTACTATATTAAAAAAAATGTCAACAATCAATTATTTCCACTTCCAAGTAGGTATTTGCACTGTAGTCAGCATTTTCAACTTATGCTTTTGACTCTTTTATTACCCTGTGATTGATGTCGCAACACAAAGGGCACCAAATAAGATTCAAACTGGAACAAAAGCATATTCTGGTCCAAAATTCGATTAGCAATGCTCAGAATTAAATACCGTGAAACCCTAATCGCCTTCATCCACATGCACTCCTGAACAAGTAAAAATCCACCTGCATAATCCATCTTATAGACCTTGTTCTCAGTTCTCAGCTTATAAATAAACCACCCCCTTAGATTCGTTATGGATATCAATTGGCTTGAAACAAATTAATGTCAAACATATTGAAATTCATTCCGAATTATGTGCCTTGTAATGTTGCATCCATTATGACCCCTGCTTATTTTTTTCCGACAAAGAAATTACGATGACAACATTAAGTATAAGGGTCGCAATAAGAGCGAATCCCGTCCTCTAATGTCACCACTTCTTGCGGAAGGGTGAGTTAATTTGTTTTCAAATTGCAATTTTATTTATTCATTCACTTTTATTTGACAACCCCTACTTAACAAGGATTCAGCACAGGAGTTGATAAGCTGTGAACACGTGTTTGCTTATTTGTAATAAAATTGCTAGTTTACGATTTATGACCATGATATCACTCATTACTGGCGCTATGTCACTTCAAAGATCACAGACATTCCTAGGTTGACGACAAACGACTGCCAAAGTCGCACTGACGATTTTCAATTTAAATCCACTTAACCAAAATGAAAACATTTCTTTGGAACCATTATTAAAAGCTTATCGTTTTTTTTTACGATACTATACAAGCCAAGCCATGGAGGGAGGAAGTACATTAAAAGAATAAAAATAAAACTCTTTCCCATACTATGTTTTTGTGAATTTTGAATTCATTAAGGGCAATAAGCCGGATGTCATTGTGCAGCCTCACAAACGGATTTCTGTCATGGCAACCGGTATCCATCCATCTACCATCTGCAGTGGACTGGACATTGGTCAGTCTGTCCGGTGTTTTTCTCCTGCTCCTTATATCCTGGCAAAACCCAAAGAACTTAATCCAATTTAGTCAGATTAAAATTGATAGATACATTTTAATTGTGTTCTTTGTTTAATGAAGCCGGTCAGGTCAGACAGAAAAAAAATACATAAATCCTCAAATGAATCCACAGCATATGCATTTAATTGGACAATATGTTTTCATTCCATATACATAACTATGACTGTGAAATGTTTTTTTTACATATTTATCTTTTAAGTTTGCATCAACTAGTGATACTTTGCAGAACATTATAAGTTACTTTGTCCCAGGAAAAAAGATTGAAAACTCAATCTAGAGCATTCCTTGGAATCCCTTCAGGAGATTTTCTAATTGATGGGAATTTCTATAGCGGAAAATACCTACAGAGACTAGGAGGACGCCAGGAATTTTGTGTAAAACTCGGCAAATGAGGTAATTATTTTAACCCTCGTCATTGGGAATGATTTCATTTACCTATAGTCTTTTGGCAAAAGGGTTGGTTGATGCTGAAGTTATGGTTTTCCAGAAAATGGAGACGTCGGTCGTCGTCGTTTTAGGTTTTGAGGGTAGAGTTAATGTCAAGCCAAGGGTATGGTATTTCAAGTAATTTTTGTAAACGAGTTAATGGAAAATAAGTTCAAAGGCACATTTGTTTGCGTTAAATATGAAAGGTATTCATGGAAAATGTATTTTTTTAAGATACTGGGTTCTTATGTATATTTTTAGTATTAGGAACTAAATGAATAACGATCAGCCATCAACGGGAGAGATGGATTGTAGCATAAGAGAGTGAACGTGCCATAACTATTCCGATTAACACAAACCCCTCCATAGCTTCCACGTGGCGGCACCACGATAGCTGGTAACAACTTTCATTATCAATATATAAATATGATAAAATTGAAGCAGTTTCGGTTGTGCGCGTATCACGCGAGAACGACACAATGAAATTGAACAAATCTTTTTTTAATTAATAGGAAATTACCTCCAGTAACATAATATGAACTTTTTTTTTAAATAAATTAACTAAATCTTTTCAAATTGGCCAAAGAAACAGTTTGTTACCACATCACGCAAAATGAGAGAACGTATGTACGTCGTTATCAATCTGAACAATCTCCTAAAGCCATCGATCCAAAATTGAAATTTAAAACTGATTTGTTTTTTTTACGTTCTCGATATAACGTTATCTTCTCTCGATGGGCACTTTGAACAATATAAATTTCTCAGTCAAGTTTCGGATTTCTTTGCGATATTTCAAAGAAAATAGAGTTGAAAGACCGCGAACTACTTAAAGCAATATTAATAACAGCAACAATTGACAACAAAGTTAAAAAGGATATTATAACTTAAGATCTCTTGAATGAAATTAATATATTTAACCAAATTTCTACTGCTATTGACTCCAAACCTTTGTTAATTTTAAACTATTAAGCTTCACACTCCTTACTTGAATTATATACAAATTTACTAACGGCATTTAAGATACTATTAACGTTTCCTGTAAGTGCTGCTTCAGGTGAAGCTAGCTTCTCGAAACATAAACTTATAAAAACCTATCTGCGCTCAACAATGACCCAAGTAAGATTAGAAGGCCTTGTAACTATTTCTTTTGAAAAAGAAATGCAGTTTTAAAATTCTAAAAGTTCAAAAATGTGACAACTTGTATTTTGTCGAAAGCCATTAATTATTACTAAATAAGACTTTATTTAAATGTTAAAAGAAAACAACTTTTTTCTTAGTTTTGGGACAGCAAAATAACAATTTGTTTAGGGCGGCAAAATCCTCAGGTTCGGCACCGTGGTCCTGTTCTACTTTTTTTTCAAATTTGCAGATGCAGATGCATGTAAAGCTTTCTTAAATCGTCTACGTCCACATTTGTTGATATACACGATTTTGCAACATGTTTACATGCACATTTTCATTATATTGTCGGATTTGTTTGTCTGTTCTTTCTGCTCTATTATTTCGCATGTTTGCTGCCTTATTCGTTTGATGACCCTGATGGGCCCATTTGCGTCTATACTCTGTCCACTAAAAATTGTCAGTACAGGGAAGATAGGATATTTGCCTTTCACTCTTACTGTTATGGATTTCAATAAGCTATCTCCATTTTAAAGCTCTAAACATGGTTGCCATTTTTAGCATTATAAATTGGTATAATTCTCACACAAATGAAGATATAGTTACCAACTGTTTATTCAAATTTAATGAAAACAGAAACATGTAGACTAAATCTAAAAAAAAATAAAATTAAATTAAATTATCTTTAGCTACATCTTTATCTTCAACTTCCTGAATAACAATTTTGATTGTAATCGGATAGAAAGTTTCCGAGGTACCGTTATTATATATTTTACTTATATTTTTTTTTGTTCACCAAAATATGAACCACACCTCCAAAAGTACACAGATTTTTTTTCCTTGTAGCTGTTTTCGAAAAAAAATAAGCTTTTTAACGGTTATATGATAGGTACCGTTAATATTTGAGCTAAAAAAAATAAAATAAGGCCTCTGTTGAATGTCAAAATAATGGTATGTTATAAATTTGAAGACGATCGACCAAGCCGTTCAGGCTGTAGTCCAAAATACATCCGTTCAGACAGACAAACATAATTTTCCAGTAACTCACGCTTCTCAATCGTAATGCCACGTTTGATTATTATCTCATTTTATTTGTGTGTACGAATGCATAACTTGCATTAAAGTACCTATAATCACAAGTAAAAAAAAAATGCCAGCAAATATTGCATTATGTATCTTTACTGTAACCGTTTTTTTTTTGGAAAAATAAAAACGAAAAGATGTAAGCAAAAAAAAACAGCGACAACACCTTCTTCTTTAAACTTAAAATATGCTCTCATTCGCTGTAAGAAAGCTTCAATTCACTCAATTCAGGAACTTTTATAACAAAAAACAAAGAAAAAGGTATTATAATTTTCATTAATGGCGAATGGTAACTCTGCAGTAGTTCTTTTTTTAAAATAAACACAATAAGCGGGAGGCAAATTGATAATCAGTCTTCTCGCACTCCTCGCAGTCGGGGAGCAGCCGGCAACAACTATCAAGATGGCTTAATAGAAAAAGCCGCCTGTGATAGCTTAGCCAATGGGTTGAACTTTATAGGACCATGGGATAATTCGGCATCCCAAATAAATTGACACGACTATATAGGCCAAGTTTAAGTAGGCAGTTTGCTGTCCAGACCAATCAACATCTTTAATGGACTCCGTCAAGGGGATGGCCTGGCCTGCATCATCTTCAACCTGGCATTGGAGAAAGCAATTCGTGACTCTGGCACGTCAGCAAGAAGGACTTTCGTCATCAAATCCAACCAGATATTGGCCTACGCAGATCTGTAGAAGTGAACAATCTGTATAAGATGGTGTCGTTGGTCAGAGAGCAATCGGGTTGTAGGGAAGACCTTATTGGATAAGGCAGAAATTCAAATGACAGGATGTTTGTATAGTGCCTACCTATAGATAAGATGTTTGCTTTTGAACCGGAGTTCGTCAGTTCGATACCCAGATTGAGAAGAAATTTTTCTAACTGCTAGTGCAACCTATAGCCGTCCGTCGCTGTTTCGTATGTACCATGGAACGTCAACAATTGCTATGAGGGTATTCTTTTAAAATGTTTGTAGTGCTTGGTTTGGCACAACCTCAAAGTTATATTCCGTAAGTCAATAATTTTCTGTAGCTTTTCGTTTGCTCTTTCGATTGAGCTAAACGATGCAAGTATGGCCGTATTATCAGCTAATGTGGCTATCATGACGTCTTCTTCTTCAGGTATATCTCGAGCATAAAGAATGAATAACACTGGACCAAGAACGCTTCCTTGAACACTAGCGTTTATTTTTTCAAATCCTAAATATTCCGTACCTTGTTTCACTCGGAAAAAGTCAATTTTCATGGTAGAATTCCGGAATATAATATATTTCTTTCGGAAAAACCTATCTTAATTGAAATCTTAAGCCTTCGTGCCAGATCTTATCGAAAGCTTGGGAATCATCAAGAAACTCGCTTGAACATATCTTTCTCCGCTCTAGGGATTTTTTCAATAAATTCATTTGTTATTCTGTATATCTACTTGATCAATTGTTGAGTGGTTATTTCTTAAACCGAATTGGTGTTCGGGAATAAGCCGTTTCTCTTCGACAATTGGCGTTCAAGGACTAATTTCTCGAAGAACTTAGAGATTATTGGTAATAACGGTATTGGGCTTTTCCCTGGTTTTGGGATCATAATAACTTCGTCCACTTTCCATAGTTGAACGTATGCAAGCCTAAACGTAGCATTAATCAGATGTTGGATTTTATTGACTGCTTTTCTCGGTGTGTGTGCTTGTTAAATATGGCGCACTTTCCTTCAAAAGTAGGCTTCCGCTTACTGCCAACATGGCTGGTAAGTGATGAATAGATCTTCCTCCTTGATCTTGGTATAGTTTTTATTTCAACCCTTTGCGATAAAAAAGTTAAGTAGATCTGGAGTTTTGGCCAGTTTGCTATCCGGTGGATAAAAAGTCAGCACTAGATTCCATGCAAGCGTTTAAAAGTTTTCTTATATATAAAAATTAGAATCGAGAGCTTCAAAAAGATTTATAAAATCTGTTTTCTCTATTTTGCACTTAAGAGGACAATATAGTGATGCAATTCTATAATGTCGAACGTCTTTGTTTTATATTGACCTCTTGCTCTATCAGATGAAAAAAAGAAAAAAATGCTTAGTAAAATTTATAAATATTTAAAGACCCTAATAAACAAGGACCGTTCAACTTTTGAAATGTAACTAAGAACTCATTTATTAATTTATTTAAATATTTTGAATATTTAATAAACAAAAAAGAAGTAATGATGTTTTTTTTACAAATTAAAACCAACAAAGAAGTAATATGACATGTGACTCCATTTTGCAACTGCATGACAAAAACCATCATCTATTGGCTAATGGGGTTGCAATATCACATGTACACAGAGCCCATTGATTCATCCCAGTGTACCTAAGTGTACTGTATAATAATGTTCCCGGGTCGAATGCTTGCACCCACTCCCATCTTTGAAGGGGGATTGATTCATCCCTTCTTCCTTCATAAGTTTTAGCAAAATACCGAAAGTCAGACAGCCGGAGTATGCTTAAAGAGGACGAAATTTTTATGTTGTAATCTGTAAAAGAAACGCATGCGTTCATAATATTTTTCCCCCCTCGTCCTTATAATCCCTTACATATACTCCAATATATTTGTGTATTTTCCGCCCTTTTTGTTTCATAACAAAATTATTATTCTATATGTATTGGAGTTTAGTGGATTTAATGTGTGTATATGAACAAGCTTGGGGGTGGGTATGGTAATTTTGTGGTTTATATTTGGTTTTATGAAATATTAAACCAATAAAGATGAAAATCAAATTAAGTGCCCAATTGAAACCAGTATACATGGTTTATAATATACACAGGGATTTGTATAATGGGGCTGAGGAAGATGAAAAAATATTGAAATTAATAGTGTCGGTATAATATAATACATAGATATACATTTTTAACGTAGATATTAAGTTAGATATATTTATCTTCCTATTGATTAATAATTTTAATACAGCAGGATTTTATGATCTGCGAAAGAATGTATACGTATATTATATTTTTATATAAAGGGCATTTTTATATGCATTAACATAAAACAGAAGCATTAAGATAATTAATATAAAATGCTGAGGCAACACTCAAAATACATTTTAATAATGTAAATAATTATGTTTTCATTCAAATTTTTTTAGAGTTTTATTGCTGAGGCAACACTCAAAATACATTTTAATAATGTAAATAATTATGTTTTCATTCAAAATTTTTTAGAGTTTTATTGATTTTAGTTTATGAAATTATGTAAATAAAAAACTTTTGTATTAAATTTATAGGAATTAAAAAAGAAATAAATAAAAAGTACATTTAAATTTAAAGAAATAAATCAATTTTTTTAAATCGTTACTACTTATTAGATTTATATTTACATTTATTTAGTTACAGTTAGTTAGTGATTTTTAAAAAATCTATCTTCAGTACCAAAAATATATGAATATAAACAATTTAAGTAGTGCCCCGTGGCTTAGTGGTTAGTGTGTCGGACTGCTAAGCGAACGAACCTGGGTTCAAATCCAGCTCATAGCCACCTTTTTTTCTGGGGTACTGCCTCTTGCGAGGAACTGACAAAACCTCCAAGAGTAAAATTTGTCTCGAAAAAGTGCATCTCATGTAGCCGTTCGGACTCGGCGGTAAACTGTAGGTCCCTTCCATTCTTGCAGAGTAACAACACACACACAGGAATGGTTGAGAGTATAAGTCACTAGGCCTTGGCTCCTTAAGGAGCTGTCGCGCCAATAAATTTATTTTTATTTATTTTTAAACAATTTAAAAAAATAACGAAAAAAAATGGCGCGAACGAATAAATAGTTGTTAAATTTAATTCAAAATATGTACACATAAATTAATAAACAAAAATAATAAACTTAAAAAAATAATCATTTATTTATTTAGTTTTCCGATTGAATCAGAATATAATATAAATATAATTAAAGAAAACTAATAGTCCAGGAGCAGGCCGTAAAAAAAGTCAATAGAAAATTAAGCCATTAAGTAAGTGCCCCGTGGCTTAGTGTGTCGGACTGCTAAGCGATGAGCTTGGGTTCGACTCCTGCTCAGAGCCATCTTTTTTTGCCTATTGCGATTAACTGACAATACCTCTAAAAGTAAAATTGGTCTCGAAAAAAGTGCATCTCATGTAGCCGTTCGGACTTGGCGGTAAATTGTAGGTCCCTTCCATTCTTGCAGATCAACAACACACACACAGGAATGGTTGAGAGTATAAGTCACTAGGCCTTAGCTCCTTAAGGAGATGTCGCGCCAATAAAAATAAATTTAGTTTCAATGGCAAATTAAATAAAATGTACAAAGCCGCTGTTCGGACATACCTTTTCTTGACCGTTTGGCGGTAAAATGTCCACATTTATAATTTATTTATATGGCTAAATTTTCAATTGACACGATGAGGTAGGTGTTCCTACGGCCACCTTGCCTACTATTAAGCTTATTTAGTTGTAAGCTGATTTTTTTTGAAATTCAAATTCAATGTTTTTGTATTTACATCTTATGAGTTCCTCTAACGAGTTACGATTTAAAAAAAAACGCTTTCCCCTCTTACGATTTAAAAAGAAAAAAATCCCTTTCTATTTTTTTCCATTTCAGCTCATTTTTTTGTACATTTCAACTGGGCTTACGCTTTGTAAATTTGCAAGATCAATTTCTTGCATCCAGTTTTGCTGCTAAGAAATTTAAAAAAATATCAAAATAAATTAAACAACATGCTTGGGCTCATTATAGTATTTGGAGAAGGTGTGAGGTTGGGTATGTGGAACGTTTTTTTTTTAATTTAAATCCAAATCCTATAGTGAGCCCAAGCAGGGGGGTTGCAGGGGGGCAGCATGCCCCCATACCTAACTTATACTGATTGGGTGATAAAATCTCAAAAAATTTCTTTGCAAACTGATTCGGTAATAACGCCGAAATTCTGATCCACATTATTACCATTTTTGTTGGAAATAGAGTCGACTAGAAATAAAACCGAAGTTCGCCTTTATTTAGGGAAATAAGATTGAATCGACCTTATTACCATTTACCTTATTTCATGGCCATGTTCATTCTATTTTTGCCTAGGCAAAACTAGTTTAGCCTAAGTGTTTTAGGTTTTTCAAAAAAATTGCGGCGTAATTCCATAAAGAAAAATATATGGTTTTATTTCATTATGAAAAAGTACCCCATTTTTGGGCCCTTATTTCATTTTTGTTTTTGGTGCCTTTTTGTCGGGGCCTTGTTTTGCAGCGCATTTCATCAATGATCCAGCAGAATACTTAAATGTCAAATGACACTCGAATGAAAGATACATATTCCTGATCTCGATTCTGTGAGAATTCATTCATGTTTAAAAAGTGTTCGAGAACAGCAGTGATGGAAGCAAAAATGTAATTAAAAATAAATAAAAGGCACGACTGGGTCGCACGTACTTGCTCTTATGTGCTAATCCTTTTTAAGTGCAGGCGTCTTTTTGACAAAGATTTTATTTTAATATTTTTTGTATGACGTGCAACTTCTTTAGAATCGTTTTGGGGTGAAGCTCGAACGAACATGCGTCACGACAAAGGGATAAACACATAAATATATAGGATTGTTAGCTTTTGCAGTTTTTTAGTGTAGTATTATCTTTCCACTTGCTGCTTACTGTTTATAATATAATTTGCTAATAGAAAGATACAAAGGACTTTTTTCAGTTAAATTTTCATTTTGGTATGGAAAAATTTGAACAACTGGCATAAAGATTCGTCGGAATCAGCAGTATGGCAATAATGCTAGGTAATATTGGGACCTTTATACGTCCCAATATGGGATCAATGGAATTTATAAAGGATTTAGGTACCTATAATAAGGTTGGAAGGAAGGTAGGTACTAAAATTAAGATACGTGTTCCAACTACTGTTAAGCCAGTAGGTATAGAGACAATATTAAAAGTTAACACAGTGGTTTTGTTTATTTATAGGAAGGTGTAAACTTTTGTTTTCTCGATTGAAATTTTTGCATTCAGTAGTAATCGAATAGTTTTTTTTATTTGTTAGTTGTTTTTGTGTGTTTATCAAAGGCTTCCTTATTTATTCTTGGCTTTTATGATGATGAAAAATACTTTAAAATACGTAAGTATGTATGTAATGTAGGTTGTCACTTTCTTTTATTTGACTAATGGCTTGGCTAGGGCTTAGCGGAGCAATATGAAATAAAATGTTGGGGAACAAAATTTATGAATTCAAAAAAACACTACTCATAACGTTTTTTGGAAAAAATGTTGTAAGCCATATTATTTCTTTTGCTGTTTTCTATTTTATGAATTTTTCATTTCAAAATCGTTCGACCAGTTTTTTCAAAAAAATGTTTTTTTTGAAAAACTTTTCGAAAACATATTTTAAAATTTTTTTTTAGTATGTCAATTTTAGGAAATTTATAGTTTATACTAGGAGAAAAATTTTAAAAAAAATCTATAAATCCGTTTTCAAAATATTCAGAAAACAAAATATTTTTTTAAAAAAATTATTAAAATTTAAAAAAACATGTTTTTGAAAATTTTGATAAGCAATATTATTTAAATCATAAAACACTACATATTTTGAAAATTTCATCAAAATCCGTCAATTATTTAACGAGAAAGTCTGATTTTAAAAAACCGGTCATATGGGAGGTACCGTTATAAAACTTTTTCTGAAAAATCCATTAAAATTTAAAGATAGATTTTGCACAGAAAACATCATTCTGAAAGTTTAATCAAAATCGTAGGAGCCGTTTTCGAGAAAAATAAGTTTTTTAATAAAAGTTATATGGCAGGTACCGTTAGTTTTGGAGCTAGAATGCCAATTCCAAAAACTGTCGGGTAGAGCACTCTAAAAATACTATATACCAAGTTTGAATCAAATCGGCCCAACCGTTTAGGCTGTAGATATCGATACGGACAGACAGACAGACAGACAGACAGACAGACAGACAGACGGACGGAATTTCCAGACCCACTTTTTTTGACTTCTCTATCATCGTAATATCATGTTTGATTGTTAGAATTTTTTTTTTTTTTTTACGAATGCATAACTTGCCTTATAGTCCCTATAATCGCAAGTAAAAACATTTCAAGTTGTATTTTTCTAATTGTTCAATGCAGTTGTTTGCATTAAGAAACTAGCAGCTTTATGTGTTCATAAAATTGAAATAAAAAAAATAATTAGGTAAAATATCAATAATGAAGTGTTTGAAAAAAAAAACTTAAATATTTTGGATTAAAAGTTACAACTACCAGGCACGAAATCCTCTAAAATTTTTTTATAATACATTCTCACCTTGTAAAGGGAAGATTACTATCTGGCGAGTCAAGGCGAAAAGCGGCCCAATTATGTGAAGACCTTCAGAAAAGCCCTAACGCAGCGGGGCCACCGTTGAGAGACATTATTGGTTGAAAAAAGGTAATAGTCGACTTGTACTTTATAAGTTTAAACTATAGATTTATGAGTTGAATAAAAATCACAATTGAGAACATAGTTTAAGAAATATTTTTTTTTTACTTTAAGGTATGGTTCGACTTTAAAAACAACATAAGAAAGAAGTTGTCCCAGAACAAAACTCATCAACAAGGAACCGGTGGCGGACTACTTGAGGTGGAAGTAATTAAAGTACTCTCATCTCATTAGATTCTGCTGTTGAAGGTATTCCTCAAAGCCTTGCTTTTGGTAAAAAGATTTTATCGCAAGAAGATAGTGTTACTACCGGCGGACAAAATAAGCACTCGACACTTTCTGAACTTGAGGAAGACTTACTCACAAACATAAACCTAGATTTCACCATTGAAGAGCAAGACTATGGAAACAAAGAAAATGAATAAAACAAGGCAGAACCATCATACGTTTCGACATCTTTTCACCGCAAGAAGCATTGTTCTCAAAAGGATAACGACGAAATGCTTCTTCAACAGACAACAAATCAAAAAAAATTGTTCAATAAAGTCTGTTCATCACTGGAAAATATTCAAAAACAAAACGATGAAGCATTAATCGTACAAAAGAGGATACTACGTTTTCACGAAAAAAATAATTTATATAAAAAACACTTCGAAACATTTCAATCACTGGAAAGGGAAAAACTAGTGTTCACTTCATTTTAAACATAAATATAAAGAAAATAATTTTGAGTCTCTTAATCCCGTTATGCAATTGTTCAAAATCCGGCCCAGAGTTATGATCGTCGCTGTTGTCAAAAGTAATTTCTTCTGGTGGATAAACTCCATATTTACGCATTTTTTTTTCTTTGGAGCAGCAACGAAATCTAGTCTTAAAAAGAGCAATAGATCTCCCAACTATATCAACCATGGCTCCAATGGATAACCCGAATCTCCAACCTAACAACCAACTGTTGCGTTCTTCATTCCTGCTTCTTTTCTCTAAATACTGCCTCATTTGCCTGTGTCGCCAAACAAATAAATCAAACAAAATTAATATGATTAGGATCATCAATCCTAATCATATTAATTTTGTTTACACTTTTACAACTTAAAATTACTACCAAATAACATTAAACGATGGGTTCTCAAATCAAAAAAAAACATTTTTTTGTGAAACGTCAAATCAACATTTAGTGAAGTTAGCTACAATTCAAAGGATGTGTTCAACAGTTTTAGAGTCATGTCATGTTTTTGTCTCTCACTATAGAGTTGTTGAATACCGATTGTTACTCGACTCAACTGTGAGCTCTCGAGTGACATCTCACTCGACTCGTATTCAGGAATAGACCCCCAGATCAATCAACTGTCAAACAAATTGTCAAAATTGTGACAGACGCAAGGTACTGCTCTAGTAACATGGTTGTCCGAAGTTTCCCAGGGGCAAACATTGGTTCTGAAAACTACCTCGTCGTAGCCAAGGCAACGGCTCCGGATATCCCAAACAACAAAGTTTAACGTCGGACGGTTCCTTTTCCAATCGAGACTCTATTATTAGCTCCAGAGAATTCCTTTATAGCTATAGCTTCAAGCATTGAAAACAAGTAGCAACATTGCCAAATGCCACAGAGTTCAAGTTCTGGGTCTTAAGACTTCGAAAATCCTGGTTTGAAAATGAGTACCAGCAAGCAAATGTAGCTATAAAAGGAAGCTAGAAGGTGTCGATGCAAGTGAACATCGTAGTACATACTACAATCGAATTCGATGCTGAGAATATGGAAAACTACATGTAAAATGGCGATGATTACGAACGATTTCTGCTGTCACGTAGAATGAACCATTTCCATTCTATCCAATAACTCTAA
Organism: Platycheirus rosarum; assembly: GCA_963971375.1. NCBI lineage: Eukaryota > Metazoa > Arthropoda > Insecta > Diptera > Syrphidae > Platycheirus > Platycheirus rosarum. Next base: position 43,150,356 of record OZ020509.1, read on the forward strand.
GTTTAATAAGGCTGCCGACTACAATGCGCCAACTACATTGGCATTGTCTTCTTAATATCGCCTTCAAGATCTTTTCTGCTGTAGTATATGTGAGTGGCTAAGGCAATTCGTCAAGAGTATGCTAGGTTCATATCAATGTGGCTTTAGACCAGGAAAGTCCACCATCGGCAAATTACAAAAGCACACTATTCCTTTAGGTTGGTAAGGGACTCATCGAACCATCTACCCTTTTAATGTTCAAAAAGAATTTAGACATCGTACCTAAAAGACATCGCCAAAAACAGAGGCACGATTCTCCAAAAGTCCGTCCGACGATATTGACATAATCAAAGAGCTTAGTGTCAGCAGCACTTTTATGAGCTTTGAGAACGTTGCGGCTATAAGATGGATTTTGCAGTAAATGAGTGCATAAGCAAGTATAATGCTGATTGGAGCAGAGGCATATAAATATTTTCACAACTGGATGAAAACATATTTGGAAGACCGAGACTAAGTTGGCACAGTTAAGTGCAAAGCATCCTCGACCTACTTATTTCGTGTAAAACTGAATGCAGCTAGCTAGAGACCGAGCTGAATGGAACAGCTTATTGGTTGAGGCCCAGGTCAACCAAGGACTGTAGTACCACCTGACTTATTTTCATCAATTCTTCTAGTGTAGCTACAATATGTAAGCTATCTTCGCCATTTCTGCGTGATGATCCTAATTTTATATTAACTACATTGCGGGCGACAGAGATGCAGTAGATAAGATGTTTGCTTGTTAAGCGAGAGATGCTAAGTTCGACTCTCAGTTAAGGAAGAAATTTTTCTAACTCCTAGTGCAAGCTAGAGCTGTGAGTTTTAAGTCAGATAATAATCCCCAAATTCTCGATCTACTGTGCCGACAAAATTCTTTCCTATCTCTCTAATTCTTCTAACTAGTGTCGTGCAACATCCGGTTGCATTCTAAAAGGCATTTTGCCTTACAGAGGCATAGTTAAAATATTATAAAAAATATTATTATTATTATACATCCCGAATTCCAGCAAAAGCTGTGAGAAACTGTATAAACCACCAAATAAACTCAACCAAAGTATTCCATTCAATTCTCCCGTTGTCCAATTTTTCTGGTATTGGTAAAGATATGAGCCATGCATGATCAATTATAAATGATAAAATTGATTCCGGTTATTAGTTTTCTGAACAAAAACCACACGTAGCATAAAAGCTGCACCCGGACACATTCATCCTACTGCTCTTCTCATTGGCTCCAGAAATCCAATTCAAAGCTATGTGCAATGAATTAATAATTATTTTCATTTATGTTTTGTAATTAAAATTCTACCTATATTGCTTTCGAGTGGGAAACAAAACTATAAACACCATGGCTTGATTCCATAAGAGGGCATATCTAAAGCACATTGTTTAACATTTAACCTAAACTAATTTCCAAGCTCCAACTATACAAATTCATTTATAAAAGGTTATCCAAAAGAAGCATTTACCAACATGCATGGATATAGGGTAAATCTGAAATGGAACCCACTTGAAGGTGAACCTCATATAGTTTAGTGTTCACCCGCACCTATTCGAGGATTCAAATGAAAAGCATATTTGCATTTGGATGTTGGCTAACTTTGATTGATGTGCAAAATATTTGAAAAAGGGACGAGAGATGATTCTAGGATAGTCCTGCCCAAAATGTATATAACGTTTTTCGTTTAACCATTTTCCAGATATAGATAGAAGCATGATGTGCAGATATCACCTACAATTTATGCAATTTGCATTCGAAAAAGCAAACTAATTAGAAAATTATTTGTTTTTCTGGAGCAATTTTGAAATTTTAATTGAAATTTGATGATTCGCGAACATCAAAATAAATAAATTCATTTAGAATTGGTTGCCATGTTGAATGCACTTATAAATAGAACATTTATTAAGGACTCTCGTGCTTGATCCAGATGGTTTCAAACTCAAAAGTGAAATAAAGCAATCAAATCTAACCAGATTACTCTGAACCACCGTTGGCGTTCTAGGAAGTTTTTTTGAATATGGCATTTTCAAGTGGCTAGATTGGATGTTGTTGAGGTAAATTGCTGGAAAGTATCATTGCGTACCAGGATTTATTTGATTTTTTGTTGTTACATTTAGATCGAAAGTTTTTTTTTGTTAAGTTGGATTAAATGATTAGTATTGTTTGAAGTACAATTTAAAACGTGTGTAATGGGTGATCGAATATGAGATTCCTGACTTTTTCTTTATAAAGCACATTGCAAGTGTACAAAATTCTAATTGCCAGTCAGTGAATCTGATTAAACAATTCCCTCCCATCTCGATCGGGCACTGCCCTGCCAAACCCAAAGCATTATGCTTCGCTACCAGTGACATTGTCTCGTAAGTAAGAGAAGACGACTATCGACTATTTTACGGCTGACTTAGTAAGTCAAAGTCAACGGAATCAAAGATCTAACATGTATCCTGTAAATAAAATTAAGTCTCTGACGTAAAAAGATTGATCGATTGATATGTAGATATACTGAGCCACATACCAAGGTACTTCACCGTTATTGGTTATAGAATGCCTTTACCTGAAGATTAGATTAGATTAGAAGATGAGGTATAAGTAAACCACTTTATATGATGTATATGCTACTTAATTATACAAAATTCTTGTCAAGGGTTACAATGTTACTTCTACCTCAATATTTCATATCAAAAAAGGTCTCCAACACGGTGAACTGTACAGTGCAGTTAGATTTTATTATATGGAGCTCTGGGAAATAATTTAAAGACGACATCTGACTTCGGTATTTGAAAGAGTACTAGTACACGAGCCAAAAAACACATATGCACCTGTTGTCAGTAAGCCGCCGTTTTGTTTTAAATGTTTATTTCTATTTACACTTGCAACTCTCGTAATTTGTATCCTAGATAAAAAAGTTATATCACAAACTTGTAGCATATTAAATTTCTACAAAATATGTTATATGACTTTTTTCGATAAATGCTTTGTTTAAAAGTTATAGCACATTTTGTCAAAAAAAAAACAGCTGCAGCTACTCAAAGTCAAAATTCAAAAAATAGAGGGAAAGTTCCTGAGCAAATATTTTCATCAAAATCGTTCATTTACGACGAATCAGCAATCACATTTTCTTGCTTAATGCTATCAGTGGATGTGACACCACATCCGCTCTCTTTAGCATCGGAAAAACGAAGCCATGTCCATGTGCGGTCCTTGCAAAGAAAATCGATCTATTCTCTTCTCTCGATATGAGACGATATGCGTCACCAAACACCTTGGCATATATCGGCGGACAGTTTTTCATACAGAGTGGGTACGGAGGCAATCCTACTACCGAAAAGTCATTGGATTCGTTTTGACACAAATGTTTCCTCAAATCTGCAACCAAAATATTGCGACTCTTCCTCCAACTCAGGCTGCAGCCAAGCAACATCTTCTCCGATGTTACCATCAAGTTCAATTATGGCTGAATACAAGACTTGATGCTGAGGAATGGGGATGGAAAAAAGACACTTTGCTTTGTTTGGTTCCAATTCGTACAACCACAGGCACTTATGAAACTAGTCTCTGGGACATGTAAGACGGGATGTGGAGGAGCTTGTGGTTGTCGAAAGGCTGGGCTGCATTGCTCAGCTGTTTGTAAGAATTGTGAAGGAGAGCTCTGTGAAAACGTTCCTGCAATTGTTGCTGATTTCGATGATGAAGATGTAGAAGCTGACAACAAACAACAAGAAGATTTAGAAAACTGTCTTAAAATCTTTTCTGAAGATAGTAATAGGGTTTACCTAAAATAAAATAAAATATCCGCTTCAGGGCCTTCCAAAAAAGATGAGGAAGATGTAACTCGAAAAATACGGACAAAAAAAAAACGCGCTTAATACCCTGTGAAAGTCAGTCACAGATTCTTGCAGCGAAAAACTCTGCCTCATGGGTGGTGTGGAAGAGTTATACTGGCAATCAGTCAGCTATTTTCTTTTAAACAAAACATGCCCTAACTTTTTTAAACAACAGCATTTAGCGAAAAATGTCATTTAACATATTTTGTAGAAAATTTAATTTGCTACATTTTGCTTTTTTATCTAGGATACAAATTACGAGAGGTACGAGTGAAAAAAGAAACAAACATTAAAAACAAAATGGCGGCATACTGACATATGTTCAAAATGTGTTTTTTGGCTCGTGTACTGGTACTCTTTTCTCTTTTTATTTCCCAGCAAAGTCTAAATGCCCCGAACTAGTAGCCGATTCTCTGTTGTATTTACACTAGCCATTTCGCTGGGAGCCTATCTCATGCAATTGCGTATGCCGACGATTTTGTCGCGTACAGAACAGGTCCAAAAGTTGAGGTTATAAGAATTCTCATGCAACGTGACTTCAATAAGATTCAGCAATACTGTAATAATTGAAAGTTGAAAATTAATTTCCAGAAATGTGAAACTATCCTGTTTAGAACCCTTTTGTCTAGGCCTCTAAGGCTTCGGGGGATACGAGAAAGAACTGGCGCAAAATAGTAAGCGCTGGTCTACGGGCTACATGGACATGAAAAATGTTGGTACAGTACCCTGGTATCTGGCTAAATTAGTATCTGTAATTCTGTATTTCAACCGATATGTACATATGTATGCTGCTCTGGCCAGGGCTGGGGGAGGTTTTGCCCCGATAAGACAGTTGTTTTATAACAGCGGCTTTGAAAGATTACCCTTCTGATTTGCTACATGGCTCTTTTTAGGCCGATGATTACCTATGAATGCCCTACGTGGTTCAACGTTGTTTGTGCCATCTCTTATGAAAATGATTCGGATTAGATAAAGTTTTTTATTTTTGGAACTTACCGGATGTTTGAAAAGCAGTACTTCACAGAATACTAGAGTCAGAGTGGATGAATACTTGAAAATCACACGTTTAAGCGGTTTCAATCCGCCCGAGGGTTTCCTTTATTTAGACAGTCAAGAGCTGCTACAGGATAGATCGACGATACCGTTGACAACCGTACCACGTCGGTAGCCGTAAAACTGTGGATATGCGGCTCATTACGTAGTCACAGGGAGCGGGGAAGAGCACCTACCGTTTAGTAGGGCTGTTCCGTTTACGGCTGGAGGCAGCTTTTTAGTAGCGAAATGGAAGTCGATAATTAAATTCGACCTTAATACTGTCATAGTCAGCTTGGATATAGTTGCTAGGCAGATCTCAGTCACATCTGTGGCGGTACACAAACAAATACTAAATTTACAAAAAATTGCTAACTATGGCTGTTCTATTTTAAGTAGTTTAAGGTAGTTTTGAGAAAAATAAAGGATCTAAAAGCCAGTTTTTAATAAGCACTTAATTAAAAAAAGTGAATAATTTTAAAGGACCCGTAGTGCCAATAGGTTAGATAAGTTTATTATTTAAGGTATAGTTTTTAGATTGTTTTGTCTAGCGTAAGCAAGATATAGATCAGATATTTTTTGTTTTTTTTTTTTCAAAAAAATCTACTACGTACATTCGTAAAATATTTGCAAAACACTGCAATTTCAGAAAATCAAAATAAAAATCAATTTGTATAAATTTAATATCGAACATTCTGTTATTGGCCGAATACTTTCATAAAGATGTTGTTTAATTAATTGATTAATTTAAGCAAAGTTAAAAAAAAACAAACTGAGGGAAAACCAGCATTTGATCATTTATCTAATCTGCCTTCTATACTATAATATAAAGACGTAACAATTATGTTGTTTGTCACGCAGGATCTCAGAAATTTCTATTATAATATATATAAAGAACAATCCAAATTATTTTTGTGCGAGAACTACTTTTTTTGAGCTCCATCGATTTGAATAATTTTTTTAGGAGGTCTTTGGACATGTTTGGAGAGATGTCTAGAACCGGAGTTATTACCAAAAATGTCACTCACATAGTCGTCAATGCTTTAGTAATATAAATATAATGTGTTTTGCCGCGTGTATGCACACAACTACAGAATATGTGGCGCTTTGATCGGTATTCAGAAAATCTTTGGTAAACACAACGCCGGGTGGGTCAGTTAGTGCATCTATATATGCTTAAGCTATGCAGGTTACCTCGTACAAAAAAAATAACCGAAATGGAAAAAATTAGATAAGAGTTTTTTTCCTTTTTTGATCGTAAGAGGGACTCAAAATGAGTATAAATTTTGATTTTCGAATAATAATAATAAAAATTTTGTTTTGTATTATGTGACGTGAAATAATTTTTTTTATGGATTGCTGAAACAGCTTGAAGGTGTGTGAAGACATGACGGGGCCGTCCCAAGGTAAGATTTGGTAGGACAAACGGTGACGGACCAACGGATATGGTTGTGCGACTGGTAGGTCGTATTAGGGGCTACCTTCGAGAATTTAGGCCAAGAAGGTAGCATTTGGAAGTATCCTTCTGATACTTGGGTGGGCTGTCTAGACCTCGTCAACAACATCAGACGAGCGTCTGGAATTTAGCATGGTGATGTCCAGGGGAGAAGAAAAAGTAGGGTGCATTAGAATTAGGGTCTAGTATAGGGTTTTAGATTAAGTATTTTTTTAGTACTTATAATTTTTTTTGGTGATGGGATTTATTTTTATTTTTTTTTAGTTTTAGTTTTATTTGTTTTATTTTATTGTAGGTTTAGTTAGGTTAGTTTTTAATTATACAAAAAAATGCACTTTACTTACTTGTGTTTTCCCTTGGATATCGCCAAGATCCTCGCGTTTGTGTTACAATTTCCCTACCTTGTAGAGTAGATTTTTCTTTCTCCTCTTCTTTCCTTTTCCCATCCTTATTTTTACTTGCGATTATAGGGACTATAAAGCAAGTTTAGGATTCGTGAATATAAAAAAAATTGAGGTAACAATCAAACATGATCATAGAGAAGCCTAAAAAAGTCATTGGCAAAAAATGTCCGTCTGTCTGTCTGTCTGTCTGTCTGTCTGTCCGTCCGGGTGTACTTTGAGCTGCAGCCTAAACGGCTTAAGCGATTGCCTTCAAATTTGGTAGGTGTATATCTTTTTGCATTCCTCAGAGGGTAAATTGAAATTTTGTTTTTAGGGCTAAAAATAACGGTACTTGCAATACGACCGTTTGGGAAAAGCTTATTTTTCTCGAAAACGGCTCCAACGATTTTGATGAAAATTTTTGAGAATTTTTTTGTTGGTATTGGCTATCATTTGATTAGAACCACATATACGGAAAAGGTCTATTAACCGTTTTTTTTAATTTTTAGCTTGCTCGGTAACGGCTCTATGGATTTCTGTCAAATTTTATATTTGAGAAGATCTAGATAGCCAAATTAATTCTGCATATCAAAAATTTAAATAACTTTTTTTTCTAATTAAAATTAATTAAAAAAATTTTTTTTTGAAAAATTAATATTTTGAAAACCAATCAAAAAAATTATTTTAAATTTTATAATCACATGTATTTTAATAAATTCTAAAAAACTGCATACCAAAATTTAAAAAATATTTTTTTTTTTCAAAAAACTAAAAATAAAAAACAGGATTTTATCAAAACCGGTCCTACAATTTTCGAAATACATTTTTCATAAGCTCCTTGTAATTTAAGACGTGTGATGGCATACTTCATTTTTACTAAAAACCGTTAAGTATTGTGGTTTTAAATATTTTTTATAAGTTCAAACTGTGTTATTTTCAACGCAAATGTTACTTGCTTCTTTTAAAGATCTTGCTTTCTAATGTAATTATGCATATAAGAGCAAGTACATGCGACCCAGTCGTGGTATTGGCTATCATTTGATTAGAACCACATATACGGAAAAGGTCTATTAACCGTTTTTTTTAATTTTTAGCTTGCTCGGTAACGGCTCTATGGATTTCTGTCAAATTTTATATTTGAGAAGATCTAGATAGCCAAATTAATTCTGCATATCAAAAATTTAAATAACTTTTTTTTCTAATTAAAATTAATTAAAAAAATTTTTTTTTGAAAAATTAATATTTTGAAAACTAATCAAAAAAATTATTTTAAATTTTATAATCACATGTATTTTAATAAATTCTAAAAAACTGCATACCAAAATTTAAAAAATATTTTTTTTTTTCAAAAAACTAAAAATAAAAAACAGGATTTTATCAAAACCGGTCCTACAATTTTCGAAATACATTTTTCATAAGCTCCTTGTAATTTAAGACGTGTGATGGCATACTTCATTTTTACTAAAAACCGTTAAGTATTGTGGTTTTAAATATTTTTATAAGTTCAAACTGTGTTATTTTCAACGCAAATGTTACTTGCTTCTTTTAAAGATCTTGCTTTCTAATGTAATTATGCATATAAGAGCAAATACATGCGACCCAGTCGTGCCTATTTATTTAGTTTTTACTTTGGCACGATAATTTTGTTTGCGGAACAGGAGGGAACAGTAGAAGCGGTGAGAACCACCCCCAAGGCGTCGAGCCTAGCCGTGCAACGACAAGCGTGCCGCCGCCCCGTGGAAACCTGCTTGGCAACAATGATTTTTTTTATTAGTTTTCTAAAAAAAAAAATTCAAAAAATAATTTTAATTAGAAAAAAAATTTATTCAAATTTTTGATATGCAGAATTAATTTGTCTACCTAGATCTTTTCAAATGTAAAATTTGATAGAAATCCAAAGAGCCGTTACCGAGAAAGCTCAAAATTAAAAAAACCGTTATATGAAAGGTACCGTTAATAGACTTTTCCCGTAAATTTTGGTTCTAATCAAATGATAGCCAATACCAACAAAAAAATTCTCAAAAATTTTCATCAAAATCGTTGGAACCGTTTTCGAGAAAAATAAGCTTTTTCTAAACGGTCGGATGACAATTACCGTTATTTTTAGCCCTACAAATAAAATTTCAATTTCTCCTCTAAAGAATGCCAAGAGATAAACACATACCAAATTTGAAGGCAATAACTTAACCCGTTTAGGCTGCAGATCGATATACACTCGGACAGACAGACAGACGACATTTTTTGTCGATCAGTTTTTTAGACTTCTCTATGATCGTAATGTCATGTTCATTGCTATCTCAATTTTTTTATAATTTTATTATATTATAGTCCCTATAATCGTAAGTAATAAATTGCACGTACTTGCTCTTATGTGAGATCACAGCATAGAATAAAATTTGAAAAATATTAATGGAAAATCAAAGTTTGTATTCGATTTTTTTCTGACTTTTGATTGTTTGAAAAAAAATAATTAAATCGTAGGAACGTTTTTTAAATAAAACGGTTTTTATTTAACACCTTATTTTAAAAGCTAAAAACAATTTAAGAATGCAAACTTAAGCAAAAAAATAATATACATTTAAAAACAAACTTAAAAAAAATCCACCTACCCGTTTTCAAAATATTGATTTTATTGATTATGATTGATTATATTATTATGATTGATTATATATACAGTTTAAAATAAAATTACTAAGGCTACCAACATCTTCCTGAATATCAATTTTGATTTAAATCGGATGGCTAGTTTTCCAGAAAGTCGAAGAAAAAAATACGGTTCTATGGGAGGTACCGTTTTTAGTCCACGATCTTGATTTTTTTTGTCACCAAAACATAATCAATACCTACAATAGTACACTAATTTATTTCATTAAAATTCTTGGAGCCGTTTCCGAGAAAAAATAAGCTTTTACTTAAAGGTTATCTGACAGGTACCGTTAATATTTAAGATAAAAAAAATAAAAAAGTCATCTGTAGAATGTCAAAATAACCTAAGTTCTAAATTTGAAGACGATTGGCCCAACCGTTAAGGCTACAAAATACATCCGTACAGATAGACAGACAGACAGATGGACAGAATTTTGCCAGTGTTTCTCTCTCATCGTAATGTCATGTTTGATTGTTATCTCAAATTTTTTAATCTGCACCAATTATAGTACCTATAATCGCAAGTAAAAAGAAGTAAAGAAATAAGCAGGCAAAGAATTTTCATAAATGCACTTAAAAATATTGTAAATTTGTAAATAATAAGTAACATAATGTTATTAAGAACTTAGGTGGGACATACATTTAAATTCTTAAAATGGCCAACTAAGTAACTTACCCATACAACCCGCTCCAACTTTCTCTTCGAAACTTCATCTATTTCGAAAATATTAATAAAAAGTCATTAAACTATGAAACACAATGCGCTGGCCTACCCTAGAGTGCATGCACAACATTTGTGCACTCTGTTCACATACAAAATAACATTTATATAAAGAACCCCTTTAGAAAAACCTCATATTACAGAAGAAATAGACTGTATAAATTTCCCCCTTTAGCTGATATCCCTCAGAGAATGAGAGCCCCACACATTTTTTCCAAAAAACAAAAAAGTTTACCTCCCCTAAGCCCCACTCGCAATAAAATGGCTACCTCATGCACACACACAACAAAAACATCATCCCCTGTTAACCTGCTATGTACAAACGCAAGCGAGCGTAAAAGAGAACGAAAATCTGAAGTTGCGGTAAAATACTACAACTACAGCCTTATTTTTTTGAGGGGGAGGAAAACCTCAATTCGAAATAAAACACACAATGAAATCAACAAAGAAAATTCTAATACCACTACAAAAAAAGCAACCCCCTTATGGCCCATAGCAGCTTTCCCAGCTTGATAACAGTAATAACATGCTCTCATATTGCACACCCAACCACCCACTCTTACCATTTGAATGTCATCAGAACCAACACAAGCACGGAAACGCGCACAATCACGCCGCCCTCACTGGCAGACATATTAGCCTCATCGCTCCGACTAACGGTACGTGTCTGGTCCCAGAGAGCTAAATCAAGAGCTAAGCACCCCTAATTTTTGTGGGTACATTAGCACTAATGATGATTGAAATGTGCGTGCCATACGAACACCACCCACTTTTAATTCACAGGGAATGGGTGTGTGTATTTCAAGGCAGAGAGGATGGGTGGTTGATGGTTCTGCTGCCAGGACTTTTGGTCCTCATAGGGGGTGGTTGGTAGAAATGTGTCTAGAGGATACATTGAAATGGAACTTAGGCCCAACATACTCTCCGGGGTAGTTTTATAGGTTAAACCATTTTGTTTTCATCCCTCGTCCTTAATTATTGTACCATGAGCATCATAAGCACCATTACCATTGCCAGTGTACCATTCACCGTTAGAGAGGGTGATTTTGTGAGTGGGTGTTGCATTGACTGCGGAACCTGGTTCCATTGTTCAGTTCGGATTTTTTGGGCAATCGAAGGAGATGGTTAAATTCAGAGATCCGAAATATTTTCCGTTCAGTTGCGGAAGGTGATGGTAGTACGAGAACGATTATTGTGTATTGGTGTAGTGAGTTGTTAGAAGGTATAACGATATAACCAAGTTGAAGATGACACAACAATGATATGCTGCATATTACGGTTTTTTGGTGAAATCATAAATACATAAGGATTTTTTTTTGTTGCTTCCTGTACATAAAGGATATTAATATTCATCTGTTTTGTCGCGATTTTCATTATTTCCGATTCAGTCAACAAGCGAATTCCCAGATGTAAGCACACGGGAACGGTCGTGCATAAATTAACCTTTAGCTATAAAAAAATTTTGTTTGGAAAATAAGTCATATAGGAGTGATCAATGTAAATATTTAAGAAAACAAATATTTTTTGTGCAAAGTCAAAAGAAAAATAATACAATAGCAAAACTGTAGAACGTGTTGACATAATTAAACACAAATAACAAACATCTTTCAAGGATATACGAGAAAAAATCATAAAATTTTGGAATACTCAAAGGAGTCATATTAAGTTGGATGAATTGTATGTACCTACCTATTTCCTTTTTTTTTGTGTATCATTTGAAACTTTTTCGTGTGTTGATTTTTAGAGTGTTGAGGTTACTTAATTCGGGTTAAGCAAAAAAGGACATATGAGCCCTTGCCTTAATTAAATTAATTAAAAAAAAAAGTTGTCACAGATTTGGGACAATTGGCGAATGAAATGGCTAGACTAATCCAAGTCAACCCAGAGGTGAAAAGAATTAACACTTATAGTCACCGAATTGCGTATACCTACTAATCCGAGGAATACCTGTTAGATTTTAAGAGCGGAACTACATAATATGGAATGAACATACCTACCGGCAAATTTAATAAGTTTCTTAGCACCCCCAGCATACAAAATAAAAAACCTTGAAGATACTTTTGGTCTTATATTTGCGATTGAAAAAAAATAGGAAGTTCACCTGCTGAATAGAAAGGAAACACGTTTACGATGCCAATAGTAGAGGAGGCGGCCGCAGGAACACCACCTCATCGAGTCAATGGAAAATTTAGCCATAAATAAATGGCAAAGTACATAAAATTTAAAACACCGCTGGTCGAACAGACGTTTTCTTATCCGTTTGGCGGTAAAATGGCCACTTCCGGTTGAGTTTTTGATGCTGGTCTACCTCATTGGGATCGAGTCAATGAACAAATGGGGTATCAAATGAAAGCTTAGACCGTCTACATTAAGAATCTCCTGGTCTGAAAATTTTATAACATGGGCCAAGCATGCGTCTGACGACTTTTTTCAAAAAAAAATTACTGTAAATTTCTTCAAATTTTCTTAAGTCAATATCAATATTTTTTTTATACAAATTAATATTGAAAAAAGCGGTCGGACATATGTATGTTTCGCCCATGTTAAGTTTCTCCGAGCAGCAGATTCTTAATACAGATGGTCTAAGCTTTCATTTGATACCCCATTTGTTGATTTACCCGATGAGGTAGGCCAACACCAAACCTGAAGTGGCCATTTTACCGTCAAACGGGCAAGAAAAAGTCTGTCCGACCAGCGGTTTTGTAGGTAAGTAGTTTTCTTATCCACCTCCTGACTACAGGGCCACAAAAACTCTAAAATACCTACCACAGATATTGGTTTAAGTAATTTTTTGAAGCCGGAAAACAGAGAATTATTATAAAAGTTTCAACTTCTGAGAATTCGAAATTGAGTCAGCAAAAGACGCTTTAGACAACATTTTAAGCATATTTATAGCAATGATGAACTTTGAGCTTATTGTACGAACTTCTTCTCTAACCGACGCGACGTGTCGTTGCATTTTTTAATCTAAGAGCTCTAACACCTACCTTTCTTTCGCGATTGTTTTGGAACGTGGTATGTCATTGAGATCTCCTTTCGAAATGGCAGTACCAGCTAAGTTGATCACGCTGTATATTGTCCAATACAAAGACAAACGCAGAAATAAATTTCGGGAGGAGTTTAAAAAAATATTAATTTTCTTTTTTTGTTGTTATGTTAAATATTAAAAACATGGTAATTTATAGTTTGAAAAGTTACCTACATATTTAGCCATCTCTTTATACACATGATAATCTTAAGGAACATTAACTATCTAACCGCTCCTCACCAGTCTTCTTATGCAGACAATTGAGAATTAATTTTGTGCCCATAATAAACGAACACTAATACTAACGTATGTACGTCAACAACGCTAAAGAATAACAGTAACTTCCAAATCAACAAAATAAGTTTGTTTTTTCTCACGGTCTGAATCTATAAAATGTGCCAAAACCACAACACTTAACGGTTTTAGTAAAAAATGGAGTACGTCTTAAGTATTAATGAATTTATAAAAAAAAGTATTTCGAAAATTGTAGGACCGCGCGGTTTAAATAAAATCCAGTTTTATAATTTTAGTTTTGTTACTGATAATACAATTTTAAATATTTTTTTTCCATTAGTTTTAAAAATATTGAATTTTTCAAAAAAAAAAAAAATAAAAAATTGATTATAATAAGAAATTTTTTTTTAAATATTGGTATAAGCAAAATAAATTTTCAAACATTAAATTTTATACAAATCCAATGAGCCGTTACCGAGAAAATCTAAAATTAAGAAAACCGATACATGAAAGGTACCGTTAATAGACTTTTCGCTTAAATTGAAATTGAATTAGAAAGTCTAAAACTAAGAAAACCGATATATGAAAGGTACCGTTAATTGACTTTTCGCTTTAATTTTTGATAAAATGAGAGCCAATACCTACCAAAATACTCTCAAAATTTTTCATAAAAATCGTTGGAGACGTTTTCGAAAAAATAAGCTTTTCCTTATGGCAGGTGCCACGAGAATTAAAAAAATTTAGCGTAATATTGCTTAGTCTTAGACTGCAAATCGTAATACAATACACAAATACAGTCATTAGACAGACAGTTATGCATTCGTAAAAAAAATAATCTAACAATCAAACATGACATTACGATGATAGAGAAGTCAAAAAAAGTGGGTCCGAAAATTCCGTCCGTCTGTCTGTCTGTCTGTCTGCCCGTATCGATTCCTACAGCCTAAACGGTTGGGCCGATTTGATTCAAACTAGGTATATGGTATTTTTAGAGTACTCTACCCGACTGTTTTTTGAATTGGCATTCTATCTTCAAAACTAACGGTACCTGCCATATAACTTTTAATGAAAAACTTATTTTTCTCAAAAACGGCTCCTACGATTTTGATAAAACTTTCTGAATGGTGTTTTCTATGCCAAATCTATCTTTAAGTTTTAATGGATTTTTCAGAAAAAGTTTTATAACGGTACCTCCGATATGACCGGTTTTTTAACATCAGACTTTCTCGTTAACTAATTGGCGGATTTTGATGACATTTTCATTTTTTTGTTTATTAAAATTTTCAAAAACATTTTTCAATTTTTAATATTTTTTTAAAAAAAATTATTTTGTATTGTACGTATTTGTACGTATTTAAAAGCATTTCATCATCATAAAATCACACAGAATAAAATAAGGAAGCCTACGATAAACACACAAAAGCAACTAACAAATAAAAAAACTATTCGATTACTAGTGAATGCAAAAATTTCAATCGAGAAAACAAAAGTTTACACAAAACCACTGTAGTTGGAATGTGTATCTTAATTTTAGTACCTACCTTCCTTCCAACCTTATTATAGGTACATAATATCCTTAATAAATTCCATTAATAACTACCCACACCATATACGTTTATCGATCCATCAAACATAATTAAGCTATTTTAATTAATTTGATTTCAAAAAGTAAATTATTGTTATTGGGACTGCTAACTCCCACGAATCTTTATGCCAGTTGTAAAATTTTGTGCATACCAAAATGAAAATTAAACTGAAAAAAGTCCTATATATCATTCTATTAGCAAATTATATTATAAGCAATAACAACAAGTGGAAAGATAATTCACTAAAGAATTGCAAAAGCTAACAAACATATATATTTATGTGTTTATCCCTTTGTCGTGACGCATGTTCGTTCGAGATTCAAACCACAACGATTCTAAAGAAATTGCACGTCAAAAAAAAAACATTAAAATTAAATCTTTGCCAAAAAGACGCCTGCACTTAAAAAGGATTAGCACATAGGAGCATGTACGTGCGACCCAGTAATGCCTTTTATTTCTTTTAGCAGATATATCCTCATTATTTTTATTCCAAATATTTCGGAGGGGTTTAAGCCCCCAAACCCCCCTGCGTTCGCGCCTGGTCCAATAAGATATTTTTAGTGTTTAGGCTTCCTCTGAATTTTTTCTTCTTTTTCGATCACGCTTTTTCATTACTGGTATCATGGGAAGAATCTTTCTTTCAGCTACCTTCAATTTACTTTAGTCTTTCTGGAAGAACAACTGCCGTATCGAACCTTTCTTTAAACTTAGCGGCATTTTTCGATCATAGTAGAGATCTTAGAAAGCACTATTTCATTGAAATAAATGTCTGACCTATTTGGAGCATTATATTGGTATTCAGCCTTTTTCGCGCTAAATCGGTATCCACATCTCTCCAGAACATGTAGGATCAAGGACCTTCACTTATGATATGATGGCTCTATCGTCAGCAGAAAATAATTGATTCACTTGTGGTCCCCCACTAAATGCTCTTGTAGTGTGGATTATTTATTAATTAAGCATTTTGTCAAGGCAAAAACCTGGAAAATTAGATTCATGAGCCATCTTGACCCGATGGCTCCATTTTTTTCAAAAACTCTAAGAGTATAGTCTGGCCTAAACGCTTTCTTGGAGTTTTTTCGACGCAGGGCTTACTTCTTCAACTGAGATGTCGATGATTTCTTCACTGTAAGGTTCAGATATTGGAAGTAGAAATCGTTAATTTAAAAGCCACTAACCACAAAAACTACGGGTCTTATAATGGGTTGTGAACTAACATAAATTTTCCATCGTCAGTTCTGCTGATTTGCATTTGCGTAACTTCATTACCCTTTAATTCAAGATTCTCCTGAATTTTGTTTGTGCCAATTTTTGTTTCTATATTTTTTACAATGATTTTTACGTTTTTTACTTGCGATTATAGGGACTATAAGGCAAGTTATGCATTCGTAAAAAAAAAAAAAAAATTCTAACAATCAAACATGATATTACGATGATAGAGAAGTCAAAAAAAGTGGGTCCGGAAATTCCGTCCGTCTGTCTGTCTGTCTGTCTGTCTGTCTGTCTGTCTGTCTGTCCGTATCGATATCTACAGCCTAAACGGTTGGGCCGATTTGATTCAAACTTGGTATATAGTATTTTTAGAGTGCTCTACCCGACAGTTTTTGGAATTGGCATTCTAGCTCCAAAACTAACGGTACCTGCCATATAACTTTTATTAAAAAACTTATTTTTCTCGAAAACGGCTCCTACGATTTTGATTAAACTTTCAGAATGATGTTTTCTGTGCAAAATCTATCTTTTAATTTTAATGGATTTTTCAGAAAAACTTTTATAACGGTACCTCCCATATGACCGGTTTTTTAAAATCAGACTTTCTCGTTAACTAATTGACGGATTTTGATGAAATTTTCAAAATATGTAGTGTTTTATGATTTAAATAATATTGCTTATCAAAATTTTCAAAAACATTTTTTTTTAAATTTTAATAATTTTTTTAAAAAAATATTTTGTTTTTTGAATATTTTGAAAACGGATCTATAGATTTTTTTTAAAATTTTTCTCCTAGTATAAACTATAGATTTCTTAAAATTGACATACTAAAAAAAATTTTAAAATATGTTTTCGAAAAGTTTTTCAAAAAAAACATTTTTTTGAAAAAACTGATCGAACGATTTTGAAATGAAAAATTCATAAAATAGAAAACAGCAAAAGAAATAAGATGGCTTACAACATTTTTTCCAAAAAACGTTATGAGTAGTGTTTTTTGAATTCATAAATTTTTTTCCCCAACATTTTATTTCATATTGCTCGGCTAAGCCCTAGCCAAGCCATTAGTCAAATAAAAGAAAGTGACAACCTACATTACATACATACTTACGTATTTTAAAGTATTTTTCATCATCATAAAAGCACAGAATAAATAAGGAAGCCTTTGATAAACACACAAAAACAACAAACAAATAAAAAAAAACTATTCGATTACTACTGAATGCAAAAATTTCAATCGAGAAAACAAAAGTTTACACCTTCCTATATATAAACAAAACCACTGTGTTAACTTTTAATATTGTCTCTATACCTACTGGCTTAACAGTAGTTGGAACACGTATCTTAATTTTAGTACCTACCTTCCTTCCAACCTTATTATAGGTACCTAAATCCTTTATAAATTCCATTGGTCCCATATTGGGACGTATAAAGGTCCCTTTACCTAGCATTATTGCCATACTGCTGATTCCGACGAATCTTTATGCCAGTTGTTCAAATTTTTCCATACCAAAATGAAAATTTAACTGAAAAAAGTCCTTTGTATCTTTCTATTAGCAAATTATATTATAAACAGTAAGCAGCAAGTGGAAAGATAATACTACACTAAAAAACTGCAAAAGCTAACAATCCTATATATTTATGTGTTTATCCCTTTGTCGTGACGCATGTTCGTTCGAGCTTCACCCCAAAACGATTCTAAGGAAGTTGCACATCATACAAAAAATATTAAAATAAAATCTTTGTCAAAAAGACGCCTGCACTTAAAAAGGATTAGCACATAAGAGCAAGTACGTGCGACCCAGTCGTGCCTTTTATTTTTCTTTGTATTATAAAAATTAAAACTCCAATTACAATTATGGCAATACATAAAATAAAAATTGTGATCGAGCTTATAATATAATTATTATTTGTATGGTACATTAATTCATTTATGTGTTTGAGATTTTCAATTTGGTACATTTCTAACATTGTTTCAAAATTAAGTTTTTCTTTATTGATTACATTTTGTTCTTCTTCATAGGAGAATTTATGTACAAATTCCATGCTAAAGTTCGATATTAAAATGTTTCTTATATTGATTGTACAATTGTTAATATTTATTATGAAATTTCCACTTAATTCTAAATTTCTGTCGTCACAGAAATTAGTTATAATTTCTTTTTTAAGATTTTTACATACAATTAGATTTTCTTCTATATTTTCAATTAAAGTTTTATTATTTATTTTAAAACTACATATTCCTTCAATTAAATAATTATCACTTTTTTTTAAATCTTTTATATTTATAAATGTTGTCTAAATTATAAACATATTTTGTTGGCTTCGTTTGGAGTCTCAGAAGTCTGAAACTTAGTTTAATTGGTTTTCTGTCATATTTTCCTTCTTGACATGTTTGACAGTTTACTATAACCTTGTATATTTGTTTTACTAGTCCTGGCTGGGAAATATACTTTATTTTTTAAAGTTTTATAGGTCTCGATTATTTCAGAGTGACTACTCTCCTTACAGTGGTATAAAGAAATTTATTTGCAAATATCTGTTTCGGTTTCTATTTCGAGAGCTCTAAGTGTACATTTACTAAAACACTAGTTTTTATTTTCCCCAAAAAGTTTTATTAAGCATTGCTGAATTTTTTTATACTCATGGTAGGGTAAATCTGTGTAAATGCCTACTTTTCCTTTTTTTTAATGTTCGCTTAAAGAGATCTTTTCAATATAACTGATTTTTAGTCATATCTACATGGATGATTCTCCTTCCGTGAATCACTTCAGTTTCTGTTAGAACAGAATTAAATAAAATTATTTGAGTTTTATATTTATTTACTATTTCTTCTTTTATTGGAAAATAATCCTGGGGTTGAATGTACTGTTGCAAGATTTGATTCTTCGTCGTATTTATCATCTATTTGATCAAGATCTTTAATATGACTCAGAAAATCTGCAAATTTATTGTCTTAACCTTGTAAGTATTCAATATCATAATTAAATCCTGACAATTTTAGTAACCGTCTCTGGTTCCTTGCCAAAAATTCTTTTCCATTATATTTTTTGTTTAACAATGCTTAATGGGCTGATGGTCTGTGACTATTTTAAATTTATTTCCCCAAAGGTAGGGTCTAAAATATGTCACTGACCAGACAATAGCCAAGAACTCTTTGTCTGTAGGTGAATAACTTTTTTCATGGTCATTTAATGATCTTGAAGCATAACAGACAGGACGACCTTTCTGGGCGAGGACAGCCCCAATTGCATAATTTGAAGGATCAGTAAAAACAGTAAAGGGTTTTTCAAAATTTTGGAATCTAAGGATAGGGTACTTTGTGATGTTTTGTTTAAGAGCTTCAAGAGACTGAATATACTCTGGATCTCTTGGATTAATTTTAGCATTTTTTTCAAGTACCTGATCATTAGTCTTGGGTATGCAATATTAGAATAATTTTTAACAAATTTTCTATAAAATCCGGTTATACCTAGAAATAATTTTTATTCCCTTTCCGATGATAGTAACTTATAATTTAAAAAGCATTTCACTTTATCTGGACTTGGTTTCATGCCCTAGCCAGTTAAAATATGACCCAAAAATTCAGTGTCTTTTTGTAAAAAGGAACACTTGTCAAATTGTACCTTTAGATTGTGTTTGGCTAGTGTACCAAGAATGTCGGTTATGTCAATCATATGTTCTTCTGAACTAGTGGCAAAATATAAGGATATCATCAAGATAAACCACACAGATCTTGTTAATGTATTCCCAAAGTGTTTCATTCATAAGACTTTGAAGCGTCGCTGGGCAATTTTTGAGGCCAAATGGCCTCATATAAACCTTTAGGTGTAACAAATGCAGTTTTATGAATATTCTCTGGGCGCATTTTTATTTGGTAATAGCCTTTTGCCAAATCCAATGTTGTGAAATACTGGGCTTTCCCTAACTTGTCTAATATAATATCTATATTAGGCAGAGGGTACTTGTCATCTATGGTGATTTCATTTAGTTTTCTGTAATCTACACATAGTCTGAACTTTTGTTCACCTGATTTGCTAATTTTTTTTCGGGACAACTGGGGAAGAGTACCTACCTACTGCTCGATTTTCGAACAATTCCCTGTTTTTCCATCTCTAGTACTTGTCTCCGAATTGCTTCCTCATGTTTGGGAGGCAATCTATAAAGTCTAGAATTAATTTGTTGCTCCGTATTTGTTCTTATCTCATGTACTATTGAATTGAAAAATAATACAAGCTTTCGTTGGCCTTCGAATATTGCAAAGTTTCGATTTTCAACGGAAAGTGGTGTTGACTTTCATACGTGACAAGTTTTCAATTGTCACCGGAAAATGGTGTTGGCTTACATAATGGGTTGTGAACTAACACTAACACAAATGTTCCATCGTCAGTTCTGCTGACTTGCATTTGTGTAACTCGCGCACTTATTCTTTGCTTAGCTTGTTGTACGAGTACAAAGTACCAACACTTCAAACAATCATGTGCTAAAACGAAATATTTAGGAAACAGTTTGAACTTTGCACTTTAAGGTTTTTAAAAGGAAGATTCCATAAATTACAAAACCAACACAATAACACTTAATAGTTTTTAGTAAAAATGGAGTACGCCATCTCACGTCTTAAATAATTATGAATTAATGAAAATTGAAAAAAAAAAACAATTTTGAATCCAGTTTTTTTTCAATTTTTAGTTTTTTGAAAACCATAAAATTGAGATTTTGGTATGCAATTGCTTTAAATTTTATTAATATGCAGCAGATCATGAAATTAAAATAAAATGTATTAATTATTTAAAAAAAAATTATGTATTATAAGTAAAAAAATATAAATTTTGGTATGCAGAATTAATTAAATAGATCTTTTTAAACCATAAAATATGATAGAAATCAATATTTTGTGTGAAAGATACCCACTGACTGTTAATAGACTTTTACGGTAAATTTGTTTTTGATAAAATGATAGATAATACCTAAAAATATATTTTCAAACATTTTTATCAAAATTCTTGTAGCCATTTTCGAGAAAAATTAGGGTTTCTTAACGGTTATACCGCCCTAAAAAATTAAATTTCAAAAACCCCTCTGAGAAATGCCAAAAAGAACCACACCTTCAAATTTTCGCAATGTAATGATTGATTTTTATCTCAATTTTGATTTTAATTAAGAAATCGTTAACTTTATCATAATACCTACATAATGTACATATATCGCAAGTAATAACATTCAAACCAAAGCCATCTGTCTGTATGTATGTCAGGACCTTGAACGTGATCCTTAGCCGCTGAATAGATGCTATACAATATAGAAAATAGTGATTTCAACTCAAACTAATTATAAGAAAGGAATTAAATAAAAACTATGCAAATATCGAAAAAAGCTTTGCTCTTCCTACTGATCACTCACCAGTTATGTTAGCAGAAATTGGAAGTCTTCTTAAAAAGGGTAAAGTCCCATATTTAACAAGCAACACAGCTTACTAGAAAAGACTCGACGCAGTTCGAAAAGAAACTATACTCTTGAAGTTTCGTTGCAAAACTCCGTTCGAATCAGAAGAACAAGTCGACGCTTCCTGGATAAAAACACTCCGCAACACAGTAAAGTCATTTTCTATCGGGAAAAAAGTCTCATTTAAAAGTTGCGTGCCACTAGGGTTTTAAATGAGGAAGAATTTGTATTAGAATTAATGGAGGTGATATAATCCATTTTTTTATTCTTTTTTACACTAATTTTTGTTTTTGAAATTATCTGTACCAAA
The DNA here is from genome assembly GCA_963971375.1 of Platycheirus rosarum. Taxonomy (NCBI): domain Eukaryota; kingdom Metazoa; phylum Arthropoda; class Insecta; order Diptera; family Syrphidae; genus Platycheirus; species Platycheirus rosarum. The sequence continues at coordinate 43,172,243 of OZ020509.1, forward strand.
AACTATTGATTTTTGCCTAAGCAAAACTAGTTCAACCGCCGAGTTTTCCGGTAACATATTTATTTTTTTTTTTTTAAGTATTCTTCTCCAAAATTAGAAAAGATAATGCAATCTAAGTATCGGACTAAAAATTTATACCAAAAATCATGCTCTTGTTTTCATTATCTCACTATAATCTCGTCAAATATACAATTATCCTAGTTTTGACCGATTGCAATTCCTTCCTAAGGATTGTTGTCGATTTATTACGGTCAAGTGCCGCTTGGAGAAAAAGGCAAGGCCCGTGGATTCCAACTTATTATGTATTAGTTTAGTATAACACCTTTTACTTATCATTTTTACTTGCGATTATAGGGACTATAACAATCAAACATGACATTACGATCATAGAAAAGTCTAAAAAGTTATTGACAAAAAATGTCTGTCTGTCTGCCTGGGTGTATAACGAGCTGCAGCCTAAACGGGTTAAGCGATTGCCTTCAAATTTCGTATGTGCGTGCGTATCTTTTGACATTCATCAGAGGGGAAATTGAAATTTTATTTTTAGAGCTAAAAGTAACGGTACAAAAGGAAAAGCTTATTTTCTCGAAAACGACTCGAACGATTTTAATGAAATTTGTTGAGATTTTTTTAAGTATTTGCTATCATCATTCTATTAAATCCATATTTCCAGGAAAATTCTATTAAGGTTCCTTTTCATAAATAATGCAACTGATGGCCAACAAACTACAGTAATATTGCAGCAAATGGAATTTAAAAGTTAACACCAATAATTCAAAAATGATGGTCTTCAGAAATAGCTTCGGTAGATACGCTAAGAATGAAAAATGGACATGGGAAGACGAGGAACAAGAAAAGGTCAAAGAGTATAAGTATCTAGGAGTAATCCTGACCCATAAACTTTTTCTTGAAAAGCTCTTCAGATCCAAGATGCTAAAATGGCTATCAACTGCAACTGGAAAGGAATTTTTTGGCAAAAATAATGTTGCAACAAGTGTGAAATACAAACTATTTGAAGCGGTTGTAAGAAAAATAATGTGCTATGCTTGCTCAGGCCTGGGGAATTTTTCAGCATTATGAAGTAGACTGTTAAGATACTTTCTAAAGAAAATATTTCGTCTACCAGAAGTTACTCCAACTTACATTTTACATTTAGAGACTGGACTCTCTCATCTCTACTTGTATACTCTCAAACTACACTTCAGCTACATTCGAAAGATCACGGAATATCACTCGCAAAGGCTTCCTAAAATAGTTGCATCCCATATCATACAACATATGGGGCAAAATCAGCCTAACTATGGATGGATTAAAAAGTATTCAAAAACGGTGACAGTTGGCTAACTCTAGTCAGCTACATTAAGACTGCCTGGAAATATCGTTCCCGAAAGTTTTTAATTAACTTAACTCTTAGATTATCTATAAAATATTATTAGATATGTTATCTCAGTATATTAAAAGAACTATTTCTGTTCTATTCGATGTTAAATCAAATATTATATTTTCTATTTTTTCACGCTGAAGGCTTACGCCATGCTCTAATTGTGAACTATGTATGTATGCATGAAAATGAAAATGATTTGAATACAAAATAAAAATCAAAACTAACTAGCTTTCATATAACGGTCTTTTAATTTTCGATAACGGCTCATTGGATTTCTGTCAAATTTTATATTTTGAAAACTCTTAACAACCAAATTATTTCTGGATACCAAAATTTTTAATATTTTTTTTTATTTATAATTGATTTTTGAAATTTTTTCACAAAATACAATATTTCAAAAACGAATCATAAAAATTATTTAAAATTTTAGTATATAAATAAACTCTAAAAAACTGCATACCAGAGTATGAAAAATATGTTGTTTTTTTTCAAAAAACTAAAAATAAAAACAGGATTTTATCAAAACCGGTCCTACAATTTTCGAAATTTGTTTTTCATAATTTTTTTGTTATTTAAGACGTGTGATGGCGTACTTCATTTTTACTAAAAACCGTTAAGTATTGTGGTTTTGATACTTTTTATAAGTTCAAACTCAACGTAAATGTTAATTGTTTCTTCCAAAGATCTTACTTTCCAATGTAATTAGGCACATAAGAGCAAGTACGTGCGACCCAGTCGTCCCCATTTTCTTGAGAGCCATCTCTCTAATGTGTTCCTCATTCTTAAAAGTTCTTCAATAAAAACCAATTGAAACCTAACCTCTTTGAAGTTCATTCATCATTTGCCATACCTTCATAATATACATTTACATATGTACAATCCTACTTTGTCATAGAGCTTCATGCGTCCATAAGTCATCGACTTTCCAGTAAATTTACACCATTCATTGGGAGTAACTCTATACACATTTTGCACGTTTGTCAACTAAAATACATACTTGATATTGTATTTAAGTGCATCATGAGACACAGTTATATAATTTAGCAAGATAGCATTCAATGTGAAATGAATACACCTGATGCCCTCATGAAAATGGAAGGAAATTCATGAAATCTGGACCATTCTCCTGATGAAGATTTAACAATTAGTTGACATGTTTGTCTTGTTCCAAGGAATCCAGGTGTTAAATCAAAATCCACTAAGGCTGAATTAAATGCTCAAGGACTCTATCTCGATTTAAATTAATTACTTAACTGAAGGGTACTTTATTTGTGAAGTACATTTCGTTGTGCTTCCATAGAAAGTCAGCAGGTAATATGACCATCGCCGGCGCAGAGCTGCAAATGTTGTCTAGTGATTTCTCTTAAGCGACAACGGATGGGTTAGTTAATTGTTTCGTAGTTTCATTTCTATTTAGCAGCCTAGTTCAACAATAAAACACACCTTTTTAAAGGCATGGACTAAAAGAAAAGTTTTTCATTAAGGAAGAGACTATTGAGTGCGTGAACCATTAAGAGTGGCATCAATTACACACAAGTAATTGAAGTGTAGTGTCCATTTCAACAACCGAATGATGAACCCACGACGACTCTGGCTTTTGTTGGAGTTTTTTTTTTATTCCATTTTATGTTTCGTATGGATGCACGCCGGTACTTCTCGGCCATTTACATCTAATCCTTCATTCATATGATTTACCATCTCTTGAATGAAATTTTTTTTTGTATTGCAGATTGAATTAAGGAACAGGTGTTGACCGCAATTAAAAGCATTAGCCGCAACAGTCCGCATGAACCAGTGATCAGTGTAAGACAGAATTATAATGCTGCAAAATCCATCGAAATACCATCCGAATCCTTTGTCGCACTTTTTGGCATTACACAATTCTACGACAGTGCAACATGCCCAGCAGCAACATCATCACCCGCACATGACCCACAATCAGCATAGCGGCATAAGCAATTCACCGCACTTGGATACCACTACGTCCTTGGATGTTGGTAAATCCTTTACCATAGCAGCTATATTGGGATTACAAAAGAGTGCGATTGACAATAGTCGCAAGGACTACAATAGTGTAATGAATTTGTCTATAAGCAATACCAATCATAGTAATCATCTGCAGCAAAAAAATATTCATGCAGAAGCCATAACAAATGGTCAAATGAGCAACAGTGCTAGTGTAAATAAATATGAGTGTGATACGATGAATTCGGTAAATAGTGTAGTTAATAGATACTTACCATCATCGGTGGCAGTAACGAATGATGGTGTTCAGAATGGCGGACATATGCGATTAAATGCATTTGGTCATCATGCAGCAGCTTCGGTAGGTGCTGCTAATACTCCATCTGCCCTCCAGAGCCTCCAGCAGCTGCATCAACACCATGCGCAGCAGCAAGCCAACATGGGCTTTCAACGGGAGAAGATGAAAAGTGGTAAGTAACATTATCAGTAATATAATAAAATTTTACTAATGCTTTCCTACCATTCGATCACTTTCTTTTTAAATGATGTTATAAGATATGCTAAGTGTTAATGTAATTATTCTGTTAGTTATCAAGGAGTGATATTGTAAAAAAAAAAACACAAAAAACATTTCGATATTCAGGGTGCAATGATTGTCAAAACAAGCATATATTTATGTACTACATACATATGATTTCAGTAGGTTTTTAGAACTGGTTTCTCAGAGCATCTAGGATTTCCTAGAGTAATCTAGAATATTCGTTGCAGAGAATCCCTTATGTTTTCTACCACTCACTCCTCATTTTCTTGCATTTCGATGGTATGATATAAATAATTTGTATTGATAGAAAAATATATCACATTTTTCTTTGCCCAGATTATAATTTTATTACGAAGAGGCCTCTGTTTGCTGTTGCTCGCATTTATTTTGGCAAAAGACGTTGTTGCTGGGCGATTGTTTCTACTAAAATCATTTTGCGATCTTTTACTTTTTTCGGCTACATGAAATTGACCTTATTGTTTCTGATTGGTCCAGGTTTAGATTCATGTATAGCATACCATAATGCGAACTTCTATTTATTGTTTCCACATGTTTCCAAGTTTTGGCTTAATTATTATAAAAAAGGTACAGACTATTTTCATACCCCGTCAGAACCACTTTTTTTCTGGGGACTGCCTTTTGCGAGGAAATGACAAATCTTCTAAAAGTAAAATTTTTCTCGAAAAAGTACATTTGGTTACCGGTTAAAACATCCAAAGAATATATCCTCGGTCAAAATATACCCGGTCAAAATATCTCCTTTTTAAAAAATATCCCTTCAAAATACGCTCTTATCAAATGGAATTACTAGGGGTTTGCCGCCTTTCAGCAACCCCCCTGCTTGGAGCTACTTTTGGTTTCGGAGTAGGCACGTACATGCAAAGTGTTTTAATAGGCTCCTAAAGCTGTTGCGCGTTTTTTTTTTAGTTTATAATTATGTAATTGTTTTGTTAGCAAACATTTCAAGTGATGGTTTTAACACGTATTATTATTTTTGTTACTTTTATATAACACTTTTTTGTCAAAGATTTCAATTAACGCAAAGAATTAGTTGTTAGACCTTGTCTTTTCAATTCAATAAGAATTTTTTGCGATGAAACTCAGAAGCCTTTACATTGAAAAACGAAAAAAATAAACTTTATAAAAGAACCAAAATCAACAAGAAGTTCTGTTTACATCGAACAGAGCAAGCGATAAAAAAAATCCTTTCATCTTTCACGGTATGCAAATAAATATTTTTTACTGTGTCCTCCACATCTTCCTCTGAGAGTCTGCTTCTTCTGCAAAGATTGTATATCTCTATTGTACTCTTGGACTAAGAACTCTTCGTGTATTCTGAAGATTCCATTGGATATACCATTATAATGTCATTATTTGGTATGATTTGTGACGTAGGCATTAATTTACAAGCAGTTTTTCGTGTATTAAGTAAATAGACCTTTAAAACAAAAGTACAAAAGTACAAAAATTATAATTAAAAATTACTTGGTACTATGATTTGGTATTGTTTATTTAATGTTTACAAATTGTTATGACATTTTTGGCCCCCGAGTTCATCGAACATTTACGAGCCGTTTAAATATACAGCTCTGTACATATGTATATCCTCACAAAAAATGTGTATCACATTAAACAAAAGAGCTGAGCAGCGAACCTTATTCTATATGTTAAAATAAAATATTCGCTTGACGTGGATATATGGTAAGTATAAGGGGCCTGTGGAAGCCATGTTGGTTTAGTGATATTGACATCTATCAAATCTGTAGTTTATTTTTAGTTAATAATGCCAAATCACCATGGAAACTACACGATTGAACAACAGGTCAAACTAATAAAACGTTGTTATCAAAATGAGTATTCATTAGTGCAAAAGTTGCGGAAGTTGCGCCCATCAGTTGTTTTTCAGTTTTGTAATGATTTTTATTCAATTTTACTTATAACTACTTAAATCTAGACAAAAATCTTAAAAACTAGTTAAATCTACCAACTTAATTAATTTACTGGCCCTATGCGGGTGCTCTAAATTATTCTATATCTTAATTTTAATTACCTTTCGGCCTAAAATTAATTTAAATTTATATTAAAATTAAAATGGGTTTTTATTTTCCACCCAGAAAAATTGAAACTGAGTTTCTGATCGATTTTTTTCTTAACCTATCTTAAACTACTTAAAACTAACTTAAAACAAACTTAAAATAACTTAATATAAACTTAAAATACCTAAGTCTAGAAAAACCAGAGCAAGCTTTTTTTTAAATTGTTTATATATATTTTTTTTTTTGGTGCCGCCGCAACTGCCCTACCTAAGTTATAGATACCATAAACATAAGTGAGTCGACCATAGGCGATAGCGATGTCGACTGTATTATGAGTTTTGATTAAGCCACCAGAAATTGTGGAGCTGATCAATGGCGTCCTTCTGATCCCGGTCAGGCACGGGCCTACTGAAACGGAGGCACTCTGCTTCGCTCTCAGCGACTATGTCTCGGTCGTAAAGGAGCCGCTTATCAACTATTCTACGGCCGACGTGGTAGATCAACGGAATCGCCGATCTATCTTGAATCAGCCCTCGATTATCAGTATACTCGGACGTATACTTCCAAAATATTCATCTTGGGGGTAGTAAGCTCAAAATTTGTCCATTAGTTGAGGTCTTGCGCTCTGGCAATGTGTCCGCGAATGAGCTTTATTAAAAAGTTATCTATCTTGTTTGTATTGGCCCCGTTGTATAGAACCTCATGGGAATAGTAGTGTTTGTACTCCGACTCTGGTGTTCTGTAAAGTCCGAAACAAGTACGAAGACACTGTCTCTCAAACACCCGAATCTTTTCCATTAGAAATGGTGCAACGTTGAACCACACAGAGCAAAAGCTCCCCTAGCCCTGGCCAGAGCAGCCTCTACATGTCGGTTGAAATATAGAAACTGATCCAGCCAGATGCCAAGGTACTTTACTACACTTTTACTCGCCTGTGGATGTCCAGAAGCCCAGCGATTATTAGCCCGTTCTTTCTAGTAGCTCTAGAAGCCCTAGACACAGGGGTTCTAAACAGGATAGTTTCACATTTGTGGACACTATATCTATAATACAAATGTATGTAAATTTGTTGAATACGAGTATAGTGTTACATTCTACTATTTCTCGCTAGGTTGTGCTGAATGTTTTCATTATTAAATAACTAAATAAATAAATAAATAAATTTATTGGCGCGACAGCTCCTTAAGAAGCCAAGGCCTAAGACTTATACTCTCAACCATTCCTGTGTGTGTGTTGTTAATCTGCAAGAATGGAAGGGACCTACAGTTTACAGCCGAGTCCGAACGGCTACATGAGATGCACTTTTTCGAGAAAAATTTTACTCTTGGAGGTTTTGTCAGTTCCTCGCAAGAGACAGTACCCCGGAAAATAAGATGACTATGAGCTGGATTCGAACACAGGTTCATTCGCTTAGCAGTCCGACACTAACCACTAAGCCACGGAGCACTACTAAAAAATAGCTAAATGAACTTTAAGTAGGAACATTACTGAACTAACTTCAGAAATATTAACCCGTTGTTGAAGTTAACATCGATAAGATGAAACTATCTGCCAAAGCTCCTCCACCCTGACCCTTATTATTTCGCATATTCCTAATCTTAATTCGTAAACGTATTGTTGATACACACACATCAAACGTGTTTTTTTATTAAGTTTATGCAATGTTTTCCAATTAATCCCAGAATAAGTCTATCATCTCCCTTTATCTATCTGACACTTATTAAAACACTTGAATTTTCGTTTCCTTTCAGAAAGCATTGGCAAGAAGTCCACATTAAAAAACAAACGAGTGCGCACAATATTCACACCCGAACAATTAGAAAGACTAGAGGCCGAATTCGAACGACAACAGTACATGGTGGGGCCAGAACGACTGTATTTGGCGCACACCCTTCAATTGACTGAAGCCCAAGTGAAAGTGTGGTTCCAAAACAGAAGGATAAAGTGGAGGAAACATCATTTAGAAATCACCCAACAGAGGTTGGCACTCCTTCGGCAGACACAAATGCCGCCGGGAAACGAGGACGAAATCAAAACTAATTGCGAGGAAATAAGACAAATAGGAAGCAATCGACAGCCATCTGAGTCTGATCTTTCCGTTTGCAATGATTCCATGGACGGCGAGAGTTTGGCTGAAGGAGATGATTCATAAGTGAAGAAGCAACATCATACTCTCGGTTAAAGCATTTAGCGGTAAATGATAAGCACAATTTCAAATAAGCACAGGGTGTAATTTTAAATAGAGAAACGAAAATATTAACTGTAAATAAATGATATAAAATATAAGTTGTAATTTTAATAACTAGTACCTACATATATTTTTTTAATTTTTTATTGAGCGGATTTGACGGTAAAAAATTAATTAAATTTGTACCGAAAATATTTATACATATTATTTATAATATGTAAATGTCAAATAGAGTTCATGAATTAATTATTAAATGAACCAGAACTTAATTGATTAATTCGTTGCACATATTTGTGTGATATACGAGCAGTTACGCTATAAATTTAACAAAAACGAAAATTTAAAATCATCTTTAACCGACGACGATTATTTTGACCTCGACTGGAACAACGATACTCCCACTTCTCTTCTTCGCCCTTATGCTCCTCATGGGTTGTTCTCCGGTTGATCTTAAAAAACATTGGTAGGCCTTCCTGTTTTCAATTGTTCCAACTTAATGCAGGTGTCGTTAATTTATTTGATCCAAGAGTTTTTGCTCATGCCTTTCTTTTGGATAAAATTTTAAAAAATATTAAAGGAACTTCAAAGTCCTTATTCGATTTTTATGACTTTTGATTGTTTGAAAAAATTATGTAAAATAGTTTTCAGTGGAAAAATTTAAACGCCAATTTTATATCCTTGCAAAATGTAAGAAAGTGTGATTTTTACTTGATTATAGGTTCCATAATGCAATTTATGCATTCGTGCAGATTAAAAATTTTGAGATAACAATCAAACATGACATTTCGATGATAGAGAAACATATTTGAGTTACTGACAAAATTCTGTCCGTCTGTCTGTCTGTCTGTCTGTCTGTTTGTACGGATGTATTTTGGACTGCAGCCTAAACGGTTAACCGTTATGTAAAAGCTTACTTTTCTCGAAAACGGCTCCAAGAATTTTTATAAAAAAAAAATCAGTGTACTACTGTAGGTATGCATTATATTTTGGTGAAAAAAAATAATATGGTCGTACCTCCCATAGGACCGGCTTTTTTTTCTTCGACTTTTTCGAAAACTGGTGATCCGATTACAATCAAAATTGATATTCAAGAAGATGTAGGTAGCTTGAGTAATTTTGCATAATTTTTTTTTCGAAAACTTTAATGTTGTATTTTTAATAATTTTTTTTTGAAATATCAATAAGTAAGTGATTTTTTTTTTAATTTTGTTTTGTTAAATTTGTATTCTTGAATTATTTTTTTTTATTTTTTTAAAAAAAGTTTTACCGTTTTATTTAAAAACGGCTCTAACGATTTTCGAAATTCACACTTTTTCACATTTTTTAAAGAAATAAAATGGCGTTTAAATTTTTCCGCTGAAAACTATTTAACGTACTTTTTCAAATAATCAAGTCAGAAAAATTGAATATAATCTTTGAAGTTCCCTTAATATTTTTCAAATTTTATTTCAAGCTGTGACCGCACATAAGAGCAAGTACGTGCGATCCAGTCTTGCAATTTATTTTTTTAATCGTATGAACAGTTTTTTAATAAAACGGTTTTTATTTAACAACTTTTTAAAAAAATAAAAGAAAATTATTCAAGAATGTAAATTTAAGCACAAAAATTATTTATATTTAAGAACAAAACAAAAAAATCCATCTACCCGTTTTCTAAATATTGATTTTTTGAAAAAAAAAATTAAGAAAATTATTAAAAAAAAAAAAAGTTTTCGGTGCCGTGAAATAAGGCCACTTCCCAATAGTGAAATAAGGGCATATTCCAACATTTGGCCTTATTTCTCTTTGTTAAAGTGAAATAAGGCCTAAATGGCCTGTGTGATTTTCCTGAAAGTCAAAGTACAAAGTAAAAGTAATATGTGGATCAGAATTTCGGTGTTTTTACCGAATCAGTATGGAAAGAAATTTCTTGAGATTTTATCTCCCTATCAGTATGAGTTAGGTAGGCTTGGGCTCACTATAGGATTTGGAGTATGTGCGAGATTGGGTTTATGCAAAAGTTCTTCAAATCAAAAAGAAACGTTGCACATACCCAACCTTGCACCTTCTCCAAATTCTATAGTGAGCCCAAGCAGGGGGTTGCAGAGCGGCAGCATGCCCCCCATACCTTCTCCATACTAACTAATTGTTCTTATGGCCTTATAACACTTTCGTAAAGCGAAATAAGGCCATATTTGGTCTTATTTCACAAACAAATTTGGCCTTATTTCACTTTTATAAAGCGTTTATACGCCCTAAACTCGAGTATTTGGGCAGGTTTTTCACAAACATCGCTTCACCGGCTTGATAGAATACGAAATCGAGCGTTAAGACTGATAGGAAATAGAACTGCCGCTGAAACAATTGCCCCTCTCGAACAACGACGCAATGTTTCATGGGTGCCGTGAAATAAGGCCAAGTGAAATAAGGCCAAATTCAAATTCAAAAAATTCGAAAGTGAAATAAGGCCAAATTTCTACGTTTGGCCTTATTTCACTTTGTCAAAGTGAAATAAGGCCAATTTGGCTTTATTTCACTTTCTATTAGTTTAAATTTAGCTTACCCGACATAAATCAATTACCATCCTAAGAAGTTTGAAATGAATAAAGTGAACACATTTGACTCAATTGTTATAATATTTTTATTTTAAATGTATAGTTGAATGAAAATTTATATATATTCGTACATATGTGCATAAATATATGTATGTACTTGTCAATATAATGCTTCTGTATAAACTTTTATGAAAAAATTCGTGTACTATTTTCGACAATTTGCCTACAAATTGGACACAGAATCGGAGTGTTATTTTGCATGTACTTTTCCGACAACCGTGTATAACAATTTAAACATAATTTAAAATGATTACACGGTTGCAGGAGTATAGTTCGAGCATTCTCGGAACAAATCACGCAAAGAATTTGGGTTTCATCAGCATTTAGCGTTTGTTCATCAACTTCCTGAACTTCTTCATCTTCATCACGGCAGAGTGTCAATTTTGAAGCATCTTCAGCAAGTATGTTATTATGATCATTCGTCATCTGATTTCCTAAGTGATGGAAATGATTTTTCTGTCTAATTTTTGTAAAGCTGCTTCAATATGTGCCTGCTTGTCCTTTACTCGTTTCTTAGGAGGTTCAAAAATTTCAAAAGTCCCATCTAAGGACATGATGAACTCTGTGGATTTAATTCTATCCTCGTCGAGCAAGCAATCTAAGAACTTAAAAAAGTTACCATGCTTTGTAAGCTTTCGGCTTAGCCGACTGTTGTATCCTTCGAGAGCACTTGTTGTTTTCATTGGAGCATTGAAAACAGAAAAAACTGGAGGGGTTTCCTGTATACATATGTACATATGTATTAATATTAATTTATGCTTACTGATATAAGATATATTTAAAACCAATTTAAAATACAATACCTTTTCCATCCATTGTTTTTTGAAATATAATAAAAAGTCTGCGAATATATTTTCATTTTTTTTCTTGAACTGCGTCCCATTTGCTTCTTCCTCCAGTAATTCAAGAGCTGGAAAAATATCGTCAGGCCTCAAAAGTGGAAGAACTAACAACTTTCGAAACAGTCGGTTGGCTTCCTTGTTTTTATTAAGTGATCCCACAAATGCTGATATTTTACAAGCCTTTCTTCTAAGTGCTTGACAGTAGTGGAACCAACATGTAGTGCATTTAACCATGGGGTAAACATTTTGCAGACTGTTCCTCAAAGCCTTCTCAAAATCTGACACAAACGAATTTGGTTTCAATTGAAACAAATTTGCTTCAATATATTTAAATACATGAAGATACGCTTGCTCTGTTTTATTTGTCATGAGAATGTAAATGAATGGGTAAACCTGAAATGAATTTTCGAAATTCTTGCTATTACTTGCCCAATAACTAACTACATATAAGTTGTTGTTTAAAAAAAAAAAAAAAAATTCAATTTATTTGTGTTTTAAACAATTTTTTTATCAGTTTCTTTTAGCGTACACATACTCAGGCATTTAGTTTTTCTTATTGAAAAAAAATAATAGCAAAAAATTCTATTTTTTTCAATAAGAAAAACTAAATGGAATTTTTTGCTATAATTTTTTTCAATAATAAAAATTAAATGCCTGAGTATGTGTACGCTAAAAGAAACTGATAAAAAAATTGTTTAAAACACAAATAAATAATGTTCACTTACATGGTCGTCATGGGCGAAGTGTACAATTAACAGCTGCTTATAGCCGCAAGATGGAACAACACTGAAGGTGCCATCCAAAAGATAGTTTCGGGCAATTGCGCCACATAACTTTTGGATTGCAGTTGCAATGGTCGGAGACAAAAAAATCGAATAAGAAAAAGTTTCCTCAACGACTGTGCCCCGGTAAAACGGTTCGCTATTTTTATATCGTGACATCCCAAAACTACACATTACGCTTTCACTTTTAAATAGGTTCGACAGCTCCTTTGGCGTAGCTGGAGCTTATGGAAACGATTTATTCCTAATATTTATAAGCTGCCTGCGTACTTTTCCGAATTGAACCTGTAAGTAAGGTATCCAGATTTGTAAAAAAGGAGAATATGATAAATTATGCTCGAAAGGACACAAGAAACGATTTAATAAACACAGTATGTACACGTAAGCATAAAATTAAAACATTAAACGGAGTACAGTTCAATGCACGTAAATATGTACATCCATATGTATGTATATTACATGAAGGTAACTTGATGAACCATACAAGGAGTATGTACTGCAGCCCAAAGAGCACCTTGGTCATCATACCTGCATGACACTTTCATTGTCCTTTGCACAGACTTCGTCAAATACTTCCCGAATGCCGCTTCTTTTTAAAGAAACATTTGCACGCTCTCTTTTGATCTCACTAATCACTTGCATTTTTGTTCTTAGGTTTTCGTTAGAGGGATGATTATGCGCGGCACTAGATTTCGGGATTCGTATCAAATTTTCGTTTCCTAAGTCAATAATTGCACTTGCACTGCATTCTTTATTGTAGCACACGTATCGCTTACACATGTTTGAATTACATTTAAATCTATACAATTGTTTTACGTCTGGAATGTATAGCACTTTACTGCCTTTTCTTAACCCTTCACACAATTCATACACGTATATGAGTTCACCGGAATTTTCCATTGCGCCACGTTGCGTTTGAAACTAGTTATGTATGCAAATGAAAGGAATGCAAACTTGTAACATGTCATTGAGGAAATATTTACCGTAATACCAAAAAACAATGTTTTTTTCACATTATGCCTGCTAGATCGGTAGCCAAATGGGAGATAATTTTCCTTAAAAAAAAGGACCGTTGACTCTTGCGCATTTGGCCTTATTTCACTTTAGATTAGTGAATTCGTTTGGCCTTAATTCACTTTGACAAAGTGAAATAAGGCCAAACGTAGAAATTTGGCCTTATTTCACTTGGCATTATTTCACGGCACCGTTTCATGTCTTTCCTTATTTTATCGTTTCTTTTACAAAAAATGTTCACTCGAAGTAGCCAGCTGCATTCCTCCCCTTAAAAAGTTTCTCCAGTAATAGTTCTTCAAATCAAAAAGAAACGTTGCACATACCCAATCTTGCACCTTCTCCAAATCCTATAGTGAGCCCAAGCAGGGGGTTGCAGAGCGGCAGCATGCCCCCCATACCTTCTCCATACTAACTAATTGTTCTTATGGCCTTATAACACTTTCGTAAAGCGAAATAAGGCCATATTTGGTCTTATTTCACAAACAAATTTGGCCTTATTTCACTTTTATAAAGCGTTTATACGCCCTAAACTCGAGTATTTGGGCAGGTTTTTCACAAACATCGCTTCACCGGCTTGATAGAATACAAAATCGAGCGTTAAGACTGATAGGAAATAGAACTGCCGCTGAAACAATTGCCCCTCTCGAACAACGACGCAATGTTTCATGTCTTTCCTTATTTTATCGTTTCTTTTACAAAAAATGTTCACTCGAAGTAGCCAGCTGCATTCCTCCCCTTAAAAAGTTTCTCCAGTAATACTCGTCTCTCAAGGAATGCCCATCAGTTCACCCTTGAGCCCAATTTCGGACGTACCGTGAAATATAGGGATTCTTTTTTTAGCCGAACAACACGAATTTAGAATAGTTTACCCGGCGGGATTTTCCCTTGCCATTTTGATCTGCAAACATTCAAAACCAATGTTAATCGACACCTCCTATCTCTCCCCTCCCTATCTTCCTAATGCCCGCGCAGTGTGTTACATTATTCAACCACTGTGGAGCGGGTGGATATAGGATATAGAATTTTATTTATTCGGTGTGCTGTTATAATCATGAAATGCACCTATTAGGTGCACAACGAAGTTTGCTGTTATTTGACTAGTGGCTAAGGCTCAACCGAGCAATATAAAACAAAATTTGTGGGAAAACTTTAAACAAAGAAATTTATATGAAATCAATAAACACTATTCATAACGTTTTTTTTGGAAAAAGATGTTATAAGCCATCTGATTTCTTATGCTGCTTTCTATTTTAATAAAAATATATTGTAACAACAACAACTATTGCTAGTTGTTTGTTGTTGTTTTTTTTTGTGGAGTTTTATTTTATGAATTTTTCATTTCAAAACCGTTCGACCAGTTTTTTCCAAATAAAAAAAAAAATTTTTAAACTTTTCGAAAACATATTTTAAAATTTCTTGAGAAAAACAAGTTTTTTTATTAAAAATCCTATGGCAGGTACCGTCAGTTTTAGAGCTAGAATGCAAATTCCAAAACCCCTATGTATGACGTCATAAAGTGCCTTATCACATTTGAAGATGTGCTAGAGAGAGAGTATAGATAAAGAAGATTGATCGTTGACAGAAACAAATAACATTTATGTATTAAAAGTTTCGAAACCACAACACTTATCGGTTTTTTTTTGTAGAAATGGAGGAGGTCAAATAATAATGAATTTATGAACAAATATTTCGAAGATGGTAGGAACGATTTTGAATAGAATAGGACCTCAAATATATTTTTTTAATAAACTGAAAATACAAAAACACGATTTTATCAAACTCATTTTGTGGTCCTACATCATTTTGTACATTGCAAATTAACATTCTCTTCAACCTGGCGTTGGAGAAAGAAGTTCATGACCGTGAAGTAATGTAGTCCTTTAACTATCTTGGGCAAAAGTATCAGCCGATAATACTATGGAGGAAGAAATACGTACATATACGGCTACAGAACCTCCTATACTCTGTCAAGGTTCTTCAAATCCAGAAACATTATCAAGACTACGGTCTTGCCATACCCATACGGATCATAAACCACATCTTTACTAAAAGGCACGGATTCTTGCTAAAGGGCACTCTGATCTAATTATTTATTCTAATTTACTTTTTTTTTTAATTTTTACAACGTGAGTTTAGAAAAGGGAAGCGTTTCGGATAAACGTATCCATCATCGGGTTTTTATTGGTGGACCACCGACACATATTACCTATAATCCTATTTTCCGGATTAACTCGAAAAATATCAATCGTGGACAAAAATGTATTAAAACAAAATTGTGAAAAAAACTTTTGTTATCTGCATATTTAAAACAAACGAGTTATTAAACAAAAATCCATTTACCTAAAATTCAAGATGGCGGCTAACGCTAGACAAAGATGCTAGGACTCCTAGGAATTCGAAAATCGAAATTTATACTCCTTTTGAGTACCTCTTGCGATTAGAAGAAAAAAACCCTATCTATTTTTTTCCATTTCAGCTAATTTTTATGTACATTCCGACTGGGCTAATCCTAGTATTCAAAAACATGTATAATGTAATGTCATTCGTTTTAGCCCGCCCAGCAGTTGAAGTGTGAAAACGAAATATATGTAAGCTGTAAAGCAAAATTATTATTTTGAATGGAATGAATATTTAATTAACTCTTTTATGTTGAAAATCAAGCAATCGTTTTCAATATTGTTATTGAAATTATTTTTTAATGTAAAAAAATAATTTCATTCTGTTTCTGACTGTTATCAAGAAAACATCTATTTTAAATAATTTTTTCTTTAATATTTTTACTTAGAAACCTTTGAGCGTTTAATTACAATAGGTTATGGGCGACACAAAAGAATTAACGCATGGTATTCCTCAGTTTAACGGCTGTGGTTACGACGATTGGCAATTCCGAGTAGAAATTCTTCTGGATTCCAAGAATCTCTAGGACGTTCTAACAGACGATCTCCCAGAAGGAGCAACAGAAAAAGCAGAATTTTTAAAAAGGAATAAAATGGCTAAGAACTGTTTGGTCAATTTAATCCATTCGGACTTTATCAGCTATTTCAAGGACAAAAGACTTCAAAAGAGATGTGGGAAAGTTTGAAATCAACATTTGCAGAAGTTGTTTCTATTGTGAACCAGCTATTGCTTCGAAAGCAATTAGCAATTAGCAAAATTGCATATGCGGGATGTGGATTCAGTAATATCCCATCTGTTGGCCTTCGAAAATTTGATGGGTCAACTTAAACAATCAAGAGCAAAAATAGAAGAAAGTGATATGCTTGCTCAACTGTTTCTTACGTTGCCAGATAAAAAATTTGATCCATTGGTTACAGCACTCCAAAACTTGGACGAAAAGAAACTCAACTTTTCCTTCACAAAAGAAAGGTTAAAAGCTGAAGAAACAAAACTCAATGACCGCCATGAAGCAGAAATCCAGGAAGTTGCAGCTTTTCAAGCAAAAAGAAGCATTTCAAAAAGAAAAAGTTTAACGGGAAATGTTTCAAATGCAACAAAATTGGCCACCGGGCAAAGGAACGCTACTCAAAAGAAGCCCAATCTGTTAAAAGCAAAAGTTTTGGTTTTATGGCAGACAGAGACAAACTCCATGCTAACAAAAACAAGATCATTTTCAAATTGGATTCAGGAGCCAGCGATCACCTCGCTAATGAAAAATGGTACTTTTCAAGTTTTGAAAAATTAGATAACCCAATCGAAATTAATGTTGCCAAGGATAACGACTCTTTGTTGGCAAAGGATGTTGGATTATTTCATGAAGTAAGCAACACAGGAACTGATCTGACAATGCAAGATGTTTTATATGTTCCTGAATTACGAGACAATTTACTTTCTGTAAGTAAATTGGCGAGTGCTGGCGATCTAATAACAACAGCCTATTTGAATGGGAATTAATACGAGCTTGAAGTTGTTGTAAAGAGATAATTGCAAATGCGTGTGAAAAAGATCAAGTGATGCTGTGGCATAGACGTCTCGGACATATTTGTCAACAGAGGATGGAAGTTCTTCTCAAGCACAATATTATTCCACATTTCAATCCAAAATCCTAGATTGATTTCTGTGATGTGTGTGTACCTTCCAAGAGAACAAATTTACTTGCGCAAACAAAAAGGTATTCAAATATAGCGTTTCGGAAAGAATAAACAGAACACTGATGGAAAACGTTCGCTTTATGTTTATTGAATCCGGTGCTCCAAAGAAAATGTGGAACGAAGCTGCACTTACTGCAGTATATTACTACAAATCGCAGCCCAACCAGTTCTTTGGAGATTTCAACAACACTAGCGGAATAATGGTTTGGATTCAAACCAGATTTAAGCAAGTTGAGGGTATTCGGAAGCAAGGCATACACATGGATTCCAAGTCAGTGTCGAAAGAAGTTAATTCCAAAACGTCGGAAGTCTGTAATGGTTGGGTATGCTCCTAATGGATACCGAATATGGGATATTGAATCCCGAAAAATAAGGACAGCTCGTGACGTGAAGTTTGAAGAGTCAAACTTTCCCTTTAAGTATCTTGACAGATCAGAAACCTACTTCGGACAATAACAAAGTTGTAATACTTTGGAGCCATGAGCAAGAGACGGAAGCTGAATCTGTAGACATTGATATGGCTGATACTACCTGTGGATTACAAAATGTAGAAGAAGCTGAACCAACACTTAATAATGACTTGATATCAACCGACCCTGATTGTGGAGACAAACAAATTGCGCTCCATTCGCAATCAAATAACGGGCTCTCAACAGAGACTGTGAGGCGCAGCGAAAGGGAGCGCCAATTACCACGTAAGTTCTTAGATAATGATATTGGGTCAAAAGTAAATTCTGCCGCTTTAAAAAATTCTACAGATGTACCCGAAACTTACAATGAAATATTCAGCCAAAGCGATTATGATCTATGGAAAAAAGCAGTAGATTAAGAACTTGATTCCATGAAAAGAAATAACGTATGGAAGATTGTAGATGTACCTAGCAACACAAAACTAATTAAAACAAAATGGATTTTTTGTGTAAAAAGTACGTTTATGGAAATACAATAAAATACAAAGCCAGACTGGTCGCGAAAGGTTTCCTACAACGTTTTGGGGTGGACTTATTGGGAGACATATGCGCCAGTAGCAAAATTGAAAAAACCATATTAGCAGTTGGTGTTCACCGAAAATACCACTTTCATCAATTGGATATAAAAACAGCGTTTCTTCATGGAGATTTGAAGGAAGATATATTTATGGCTATACCAGGAGGATTACAAGGCCAAAAGGGTAAAGGATATAAGCTGCTGAAATCTATTTATGGGATGAAGCAATCGCCCCGTTGCTGGAACCAAAAGTTGAACGATTTTTTGATGCAATTTGGATTTACCAAATCAAATCATGACTACTATTTGTATACTAAATTCAATGAGCAGGAAGAAGACGTTCTTATTTTAATAATATATGTGGACGATATTTTTATTTCTGGAAGTAAAATGAAATCAATTATGAAACTAACAGAAGAACTTTCTAAGTGATTTGAAATCTCAGATTGTGGCAAACTAAAATTCTACTTGGGAATGCGAGTCGATTTTGATGATGGGTACTTAAATATCTCACAAGAGACAAGTATAGAAAAGCTACATGAAAAATTTGGAATGATGGACTGTAATACTGTCAAAACTCTTATGGAAAAAGGATTACAGTTTGAAGCAAATAATACAGGCTTAGAACTACAAAAACCCTACCGAGAACTTCTTGGAAGCATAATGTACATTATGCCGTGTTCAAGACCAGATACATGTTATGCTGTTGGTTTTATGGGAAGATAGATATCAACAAAATCCATCTGATATACAGCATCTCAAAAGAATTGTTCGGTACCTTAAAGGAACTAAGTCTCTAAAATTAAAATTTTAAAGCTGTCAAAATAAGCCACTTCTTGGATATGCCGATGCTGACTGGGCAAGTGGCTTAGTAGATAGGAAATCAGTAAGCGCATATGGGAGCATTGTATCTTGGTGTAGTGAAA
Organism: Platycheirus rosarum; assembly: GCA_963971375.1. Classification (NCBI taxonomy): domain Eukaryota; kingdom Metazoa; phylum Arthropoda; class Insecta; order Diptera; family Syrphidae; genus Platycheirus; species Platycheirus rosarum. The sequence continues at coordinate 43,191,590 of OZ020509.1, forward strand.
AACAACCAACCGTTGCTACTTCATCAAGTGAGGCTGAGTACATAGTTTTGAGTTCAGCTGCTCCAGAAGCCTTATGGTTAAGAGGCATTATGCAGGAGATGTAAAGGAGCTAAGAGACGAGCCTGTTACCATGTATGAAGATAACAGATGATTTATCGGCATGGTTCATAATTTAGAGAGCAAGCGAGCCAAGCATATAGACATAAAATATCATTTTATACGAGACAGCATCGCAAAAGAAATGATTAAAGTTGAATCCATTGGAACGAAAAATCAACTGGCTGATATCTTAACGAAGTCACCTGACCCAAAACACTTCTTGAAACTGATAAGAAATCTTAATCTAAATTATTGAAAAATATTTCGGACGTATGATTGAGAGAGGGTGTTGAAAATCAAGCAATCGTTTTCAATATTGTTTCTGACTGTTATCAAGAAAACATCTTTTTAAATAAAATTTTCTTTTATATTTTTACTTGGAAACATTTGAGCATTTAAATTCAATAGTTTATAAAGACTAAAAAGAATTTCTTTTATTTAAATTGAACATTATTTGAACAGATTTGAGTTTAGAATAAAAACTTATTTAAAAACAATCATTGAGTTGTTCTCAAAAACAATCTTGATACAAATATAAAAATCGAAGTAGAAAACATGTAAAGTACAAATTAACACAAAAGTTAATTAATAACTAAATTAACATAAACATTAATTAATAACTTCAACAAAAAAGTTGTATAAAATATCCTAGGATTAAATCCAGTGACTGACCTGCCTATCGAATTTCGATCATCTCCGCGAATATAATGCAGATTTCATCACTCCGTATTTCTTGGAGTTGCTTAGGGTGTAAAGGTAAGACAAACGAAAAACGGCTTCTCGCAGGACTGGTATGAAAAACAAAAAGAAATGATAAAAATAAAAGTATTCTTTACTAAATAAAATATAAGATTATAAAATGAAAATAAATGTTAAAAGTTATTTGTTCTCCAAATTGACTGAAGGCGGCTGAGGATTCGCAATTATGATCTTTAAGCTTTTGTCTGGGAATTCAAATTCCAATTTCTCCTTAATTTCGACACTGGGATTGAGTGAGTTCTGGAATGTCTCTATCATCCTAGGCACCAAGTCATCTGTGATCATAATTTGTATCCAATAGCCAAGTACTCCGAAGGGAAAGTTTTTGGTAACCGCCGAGCCTGTGACCGATTCCGAGACAAAAGTTAGTGCCAGATTTTGCGACTTGAAGGTAAAATGTCTGCCATGGCGAATGCGATCTTTAATCGAGAGCAGCAAAAATTTTGCTGCATAGGGTGCTAACGTGATTTCGATTCCATCTAATGGAATACAATTAGGAGCATTTGGTTGATAGTCTACTGGACAAGATTTCTGCAGGGAATTACAAACGGACATTGATTGCAGGAACTCATTGCTCTCTCTGATGGGGTTAAGTTGTGGTTTATTGTTCTCATGAGATAGACATTGTTCGTTTAAGCTTTTCGAGTCGATTTCTTCTTTGAAGCTTTGTTTGGGAATTTCACGAAAAGTGAAGTCAGCGTTGATTCCGGCTAAATCCGAACCCTGCTTTTCTAGATCATCAAGCAGACTCAACAAGGTCTCTGGGAAGAGTTCGAAAACACTCAGAGAGCGACTCATGTCTGTGACTAAAAAATCGCCACCTGTTTTTGTGTCCTGCATCAAGAAGTTCAATACACCTTTGCCGTTCCAGCGGGATGCCTGTTCTATTTCCTCTTCAGTTACCCCAACTACCTGACAAAACTCTACTGTTCCAAACGGAGATTCAAGTGAGCCAAGTTGGGCATCTTGAGCCAGCAAAATATTCTGAATAATCGAATTTGAGCCATCGAGGGCTTTTCGCCATGGAACATTGTCTCCAGCATAGAATCTATTTCCTGTCTGGAAGCAGTACCTAGCTAGAGCTTGTAGTAGATTCGCTGGCCACGTTGGAGGACGTTCTTGTTTCTCATCCCCAGATGTGTTCTCAACTTTCAAAAGACGAAATGTGAGCTCAAATCCTATTCCTGAAGTACGAACTCCATCTATTGCTGGTTCGACGACATGGACTCTACCGTCGCCGTGGAGATCACTTAAGCCGAAACTTATGTAATGCCAGTGAGCTGGAATACCTCGTTCTGGATCGCCTTTGTTTAGGTACATACTTATGTAGTCCAAAGGATCTTGCCCGCCTAGCCAATACTTAAGGACAGTGGTCACTTGCAATGGATTCGGTTGATCTGGATAAACGGCCAAGCAATGGTTAATTAGAGCCTTTAAACCGGGTGGCGGCTCGGCTCTTGTGCCAATAGTTGGATTTGTAGCCATTAATAATACAAAATTGAAATAATAGAGACAAAATTAAAGGAATACAAGCAAATAAAAAAATTAAAAACTAACAATCGCCAAAGCCAAACAAAACATAAACAAAGCCAAATGAAAAATGACATAGCATGACACGGTGATGCCAGTTACCCTATTCTAATGTTGACGCAGGGTGTCTGAAAATCCACTTTAGCATTTTTATTTAGCGAGAAAGGATCCACTTCCCATTATTCAATTTAATTTAATAAATCCACTGATACCATCTTCCCGCCAAAACGAAATCTCAGATTTCTACCCAAAACCAAACATTTCAAACGAAATTTCAAAATATTTTTAAAAACTGCAGTTAATTAAATTGAACAAGTGTTTTTAAGTATTTTGTTCGCTGAACAGAACAACAAAACAAAATGGCAGCCAACAGAATGACAGCAAAGGAAAACGATGGAGAATGAAAGAAGGATACAAAATTTAAATAATTTATTTTAATATTTAAGAATATAATTAATTAATTTACTATTTTGGCAGATTAATGTAATAAATTTAGCCTTAAGAACAAATCAATTTGCACAAATATTTGTTACTAAAAATGTATTTATCTGTTTTCCTGATGCAAATTCGTTTTTCGTGTCAGCTGATTGTTTTTTGACAGAATATGGAACAACTCGTTCCACTGATTTGAGTACCAATTTCGTTCAGTTCTAATGACAGATTTGTATCCGAAAAAAAATTTCGTGTATTTCAACCAGAAAAAATTTTCCAATGACAGAAAATTTCAATGATTGCTATAAAAAATTTAAATGATTTGTTTCAATGATGCTTTTCAATGATAGCTATAACTGGCCCCTAATTGTATACCCCTAATAATTTGCATAGAAAATAGAAACGACAACGACAAGTGAGAGGATAATTCTCCTTTCGCCTACAAACTGAAAAATATCCCGTCAGCGACATGTGTCATGATCCCTGTATATTTCTTATGGGACTACAAATACTTCTTAAGTCTTGGGGAGTAGGAAACGTATTGCTGCTTCTCACACATATTTCCATACACAAAATAAAATTTCAGGTTGTGCAGGGCATGGCCGATACGGGTCGTAGTTTTTTTCTTGTTTTCTATGATAATTTGTCTTGGCTGGTAACATCCAGGAAAGAAACCGCCACTACCTTCACTCTGTGCCAACAAAACTGTCAACTGAAAGTACACCTGTCAAATTATACATAAAGGCTGACGGCCTGTCGTTTCGCTAAAAAAAAGCTTTTTTTCTAATTATTTTAGAAAAGAAATCAATTGGAGTGATTATTGTATTTAAATTTTATTTATTTCTAAACCATTATGGAACCCTATGATGTTGTAGTAAACCAACCGGTTGTAATTGACAATGTAAGTGCAAAGTGCCTTAAATTTCTATGAAATTAACAACCAACCAAGGTGGGGTTTTCAACAAAAAAGAAAACCATTAACAAAAACGAAAAAAGGTCTAAATGACATCACCAAACTTTGCGTCTTTCCATCCTCGGCTAACGAACTGTCTTTATAGTCGCCTTTACTTGTTTTATAGAGATGAATGACACAACTTTTTCCGAGATTTGTATAAGAAAAAAAATTGGCAAAACAAATTTATTACTTATCGCTTAAATTTGTTACAAGATTTTCTATTGTAAGTGCCAGCCAAATTTATGGGTTCCATGCACCTTGCTCTTGTCGTAAAGCAATTCAATGGATAAATTACCGGAAGGCGTTCAATAACCCATGGAGTCGGTTTCATTAAAATTGCCATGTTGCTGTCCTCTTTTTCGCCACACGGACCTTGAATTGCAAATTCTAGGCCCTTTCGAAGCTTTTTGTAGGGATCCCGATAATAGTCCCTTTGATTTTGACAGGATATGTAGAAATTATCGATTTCTTCGTCTCGTTTGTAATCAACGACAGCAAGGCCAATCTTTGGTGTGAATCCCAAAATCATTTTACGTTGATTCCTTGAACTTTTGGACACAAGAAGCATGTCCACCTGGGGAACGGGTGTTGTTTTTATCATAATTTACTTAAATATTTTGATGACTAATTGGAAAACTAAATAGCTACTTTAATTCACAGGGTTCTGGGGTTATTAAAGCCGGTTTTGCCGGTGAACATATTCCAAAATGTCGTTTTCCCAACTAGTAAGTACTTGAAGCGTGAGTTTTGGTTTACGTTAACTTGCAACTTAATAATTTTACTATCCTTTTAGCATTGGGCGACCGAAACATGTGCGAGTCATGGCTGGTGCTCTGGAAGGTGATATTTTTGTTGGACCCAAAGCCGAGGAACATCGGGGTCTGTTAAGTATAAGATATCCAATGGAACATGGGATTGTAACAGATTGGAATGATATGGAAAGAATTTGGAGTTATATCTACAGTAAAGTGAGTAAAAACATGCAAAAATACCTTTGGCCTTATAATAGATATACATTTTATTCAATTTGAATATTCGCCTAGGAAGATAGTGGATTGTTTTTAACTTCCCAACAAGTTTGAAATACTTTAAAATTGAAGTGTTCATTTATTAAAACAAGTTACCGTTCAAAGAAGCACCGAAAATTAAAATCAACAGTTTAAACGGTTTTAATAATTAAATATAATATAAATATGTAGGCAGTGCATTAGATTTAAGGGTCGAAATGCATATACAAAAATGCATTCCTCAAGCACTTGGACATAGTAGCCACAACACAATATTGACTGAAAAGATTTTGTTAAAATTAACCACATGTTAAACTCTCTGTAATTCCTAAACTTCTGGGAAGTTTAATTAAGATAAAACTTGATTTTCTGGTGAAGAAATCAAGTAATATATCAGTAGTGCCAAACATGAATTTACATATTTCAGGAAGGTGACTGATACTAATTTAGCATGTTGTTCCTCTTTCCCAAAGTCAGGTTTATGCTTTTTTTAATGACTTTAGCAAGGCTTTCGACTCAGTATTTTACAAAATATTGCTTTTAAGTAGTACGGCATTCAATCATGTCTACTTCAGTGGATTTGTTCTATTCTACTTGGTTAAATTTGAAGAGTATACTTCTAGGCATGCTAAATGTAATTAAGTTGTCCCTAAGGACATTCATATTGGCCCATTGCTGTTTATTTTATTTATTAATAATTATTTGAAAAAATGGAATATCAGCCAATGTTTAACATGTGCTGATGACATCAAATTATTGAAATATTATTATTATATGAAAGTTACAAGCGATACAAAACTACAAAAAAATTAAAATCAATTTGGATAATTTATCCTCCTGAAAAGCTTATTTTTCTCGAAAACTTTGAAGCATTTTTATGAAAAATAAAGTGCAAAGTGCACTCAGTAGCACGAACTTGCTCTAATGCGCGACAGTGGTCTTGGAGCTTGAGATTTTGAAAAAAGGAGGTACAAAATCATTTGAAATTTTGTTAATCACTTAAAAATCACTAGATAAAAAGGTTTTTTTTTTTTTTTGGAAAAAATGAAGTAAGCCATTTAATTTCTTTTACAGTTTTGAATTTTAAGAAAAGATTTTTTTCAAACTCGTTTGAGAAGTTTTTTTTCAAAACTCAAATTAGTTTGAGAGTTTTCTCAGAAAAAACTAAGTATGCAATAAAATTTGAAAACTTAATGTCTATGGAGGAAAAAAATTAGGAAAATCGTTCGACCTGTTTTTTAAAAAAGTTGTTTTTTTTTTTAAACTTTTCGAAAAAATATTTTAAATTTTTTTTAGTATGTATATTATAAGGAAATCTGTAGTTTTCATGTGGGAAAATATTTAAAAAAATTCAATTAACCCGTTTTCAAAATATTTCAAAAAAACAATTTTATTTTTTGAAATTTTTAAAAAGTTGAAAAAAAAAGTTTTTGAACATTTTTAAATGCGATATTAATTAAATTATATATGACTTCCTGTGATTTTATTGAAATCGGAATAATGGTTTACGATAAAACTGAATTTGAAAAAATCGCTTCTATGAGTACCGTTATAGAACAAATTTCGAAAAAAAATATTCTAACTGAAAGATGTATTGTTGTAAAAAATAGCACCCTGAAAGTTTTATAAAAATCTTTAGAGCCGTTTACTGTTATTTTTTTACCTAGAGCAAAAATAAAAACCACCCCCGAGATACTACCTAATAAATACTAAATACCAAGTTTGAAACAAATCGGCCCATCCGTTCAGGCGCGAACAGACAGACAAACGGACGGAATTTCCGGACCTACTTTTTTCAACTTCTCTATTATTAATGTCATTGTTGATTGTTAGATTTTTTTTTGCACGAATCCATAACTTGCATTATAGTAATAATCGCAAGTAAAAATCAGTGTACTCTTGTAGGTTTGGTTTATATTTTGGTAAAAAAAAATGTGGGCTTTGGGCGGAGGGCAAAAACGGTACCCCCATATGACCGTTTTTTTCTTGTTGTTAAATAAAAACCGTTTTATTTAAAAACCGTTCCTACGATTTAAAAAAGAAATAAAATGGCATTTCAATTATTTCCGCTGAAAACTATTTTAGGTACTTCTTTCGAACAATCAAAAGTCAGAAAAATCGAATAAAAACTTTGAAGTTTCCTTAATATTTTTCCAATTTTATTCGACGCTGTGACCTCATATAAGAGCAAGTACATGCCAGCAAGTCGTGATATTTATTTTTTCATTCATTTTTCGTGCCACCTACATTGTATATATATGCATTCTATAGTACTCTCATCAAACGGCATTTTTTAATTGCTGTATAGAATAAGAACAAAGCATAAAAGTGTATTACATGTCGCAAAATGTTCTCATTTCAACTATTAACATTTAGCTAGTGATTAGCCGTTATGATGGCCAGAAGCCAAATGGGAGTACTATAGAGAATGTATTAATAGCCACCTGATTGTCATTTGACACAAAATGGAACAAATCGTTCCAATTATTTGCATTAAAAAAATTTCCGATCAACTTTGCAACCGGAAAAAAGGTAGTGGTTGGTGCTGGAGCTTCTTTTGGTGAAGTCAACTTACGTATTTTCACTGATTTCTATAAACGCTCATAAGGAAAAAAATCCTTTTTCCATTTGTTTCAATTTTTCTTGATGGTTTTTCCTGATAGCTATAACGCCTAAGGAGTTTAATAAAATTAATGTTCAATAACATAATACTGTTGTAAAGAGTAGCGTTAATGTTTCTTCTAGCAGACATCCATGCGTTCCTACTGCATGCCTCTTTTAATTTTCTGTGTCAATTGTACTTTATTTTGTCGGCCATACATTTTTAAATGATTTTTATTATTTAAATCAAAACCCGCCAAAGAAAATTATTCAGATTTCTACATCAAGAACCGTGCATTATTTTGATGTAAAAATAGCATTATGTAGTACCTACTAAAATGAATCCTGCAACTCTTCCATCTACAAAACCTCACAAGTTGACAATTAAGCCTCTTACACAAGAACTGTATAATTTTCCCAAAATTAAAAGCCTATTTTTCAATCCAGCACCTCATCCATGTACCTATCAAATTTTATCCAAATCCGTCAAGTCGTTGAGGTGTGATCGCAGAATAAACATCCAAATATACAAACTTTATATTAGTAAGGTATACAAATTGTTAGCAAAGCTGTAAAAGTTCTTAGTAGATAAAAAGGTTCTAATGCTATAAGCTTTGTCAATACTCGCGCCACTTGGTGACGCTGCAGCATATCAGCTTGATAGATTAAAATGATAATAATACGATATCTACTTATATATATGTATATACATAAAATGCTGCGAAAAATCGAAAATTGATTTTTTACCGAATTTTGTGTGCAATCCAATAATTGTGAAAAGACGTTTTGCGTGTATTTTAATAAGTTTGCATGTAAAAATCAAAAGAATTTAAAGAAAGGCAGGACGATGTCTGCTGGGCCCGTTAATAGTCCTATATAAACATAGTTTGATTACGTAACGTTAGTTGGCGCTGTCAAAAACCTAAAAACTCGTATTGATGACAACTTGTCTTCCAATAAATTATTATGCGTGAAACAGATTGAACCAGCGACAGCAACAGCGGCCGCCATTAATTTAGAACCAATGTATTTCAATGGCTGAAATTAGATCAGACCAGCACCAGCAACGTCACCAGCGTCGTTAGACCAAAGTCCTAAATTTTCTGTTGCTGTTCCATTGCTACCAACTTTGAGCAAGTGAAATTCAGGGGCAAAAGAAAACTTCGTATACTTTTTTATGACACAAAGTGTCAAACAGAAGTAAGAAGACGATGCTGGTGCTGGTAGCAATGTGTTTCAATTTATTTTGCTGGTCAGCGTGCTGTTTGCTGTTGACGGTGCTGGTGCTATCGCTGGTTCAATCTGTTTAGCGCTTTAGGCCTGTTTCCGTAGTTTTTGGATGAAAGCTTAGGAAAAAGTTTGGACACGAGCTTTTTGCTGTTGTTTTTGTAATTTTTTGCCCGAACTTAAAAATAAAGAAACGCATTTTGGGTTGTTTTTGGTTAAATGTCAGATATGACAAGTTAATTGTAAATAAAATTTTTAATTTGGAAAACGAATCATTCGGATGAATTAAAAGAAAAAAATAAAGCATTGATAAGTCTTTTTCCGTACTCACACGAAACTTCCCAAATCTACTCTCATTGACTGATAAACCCATCTTTGCCGCTTCCGTCTCAATACTCACAAAAGCGCTACTGACATCACGCTGCGTTCTTCCGATTATGTCAATATCGTTGGCGTATGCGAGTAATTAGACGGACTTTTGAAAGATCGTGCTTCTGGTGTTGGTGTGAGAGTTCTGCACTATTCTTTCAAGTATGATGTTGAAAAACACGCATGACAGCGCATCGCCTTGTCTAAATCCTGTTTTGACTTCAAAGGTGTCGGTGAGGTTTTTACCGACCTTGACGGAACAGCGTGCGTTTTACATCGTCATTTTACACAGGCGGACGAGTTTGGCAGGGATGTTAAAACTGCACATTGCTCTATATAACCCGTCTCTATAAATGCTGTCGTACGCGGCTTTGAAATCGATGAAAAGGTGGTGGGTATCGATTTGAAGTTCTTGAGTTTTTTCCAAGATCTGCCGTAATGTGAATATTGGATCGATAGTGAACTTTCCTGGCCTAAAACCGCACTGATATGGACCTATCAGGTTGTTGACGAATGGCTTTAGGCTTTCACACAATACAGCAGAAAGATCTTGTAGGCGATGTTGAGGAGACTGATACCTCTATAGTTGGTGCAGCTCAGAGGGTCTCCTTTTTTAAGGATCGGGCAAATTATGCTGAGATTCCATTCATGGGGTATGCTTTCTTCTAACCATATCTTGCTTATGAGTTGGTGCATACTTATAGCCAAGTCATCGCCTGCAGCTTTGAAGAGCTCGGCAGCTAGGCCATCGGCTCCAGCGGCTTTGTTACTCTTAAGTTTAGATATAGCTAGCTTTATTTCATCCAGATGTGGTGGTCGGAATTGTTGGTCTACTCCGCCCAGATAAAGTGGACCATTCTGCCTGACAGCGGAATTCGTTTCGTCATCGCCATTATACAGTCTGCAGAAATGGTTTTTCCATATTCCCAGCATCGACTGCGATTCCACTACGATGTTCCCTTGATCGTCTTTGCAAGCTTCAGTTCGTGCTCTGTACTTTTGACAGTTTCTTTGTACCTTTTGGTACAACTTTCGAACTTCATTCCTGCAATAACAGCTCTCCATTTCCTCGATCGCGCGCTTCTCATGTTCCCTTTTTTTCTTTCTGAGAAGGCGGTGTTCCTCTTTCCTCTTCTGCCATTGTATATAGGAACTATAGTACTATCATGGTGACGCATTTTGCGCACGCCCTCTGTCTCGTTGATTCAGAACTAGCGGAACGAGTTGAATGGTAGTAATAAAGAGAGTCTTAAGAGAATGTTTTTTTAAAATAGAGAATAAAGCTGAGGCAGGTTAGAAATAGACAGGGCTATTAGGAAAAGGAAAAATACATGCAGTGAGGTGAATTAATTTGTTGTTGCTTTGTTGTTTTTATTATGAACATTTTTTTTGTTTTGGTTGCCGTGTTCATAGGCAAGAAAGTAAGTATATATATATGTATGTACAAACAATTTCAAAGGTAAATTTTATGAGGCGAGTTTTGAATTCGTGAATATAAACAAAAAATTGATATAACAATCAAACATGACATTACGATAATAGAGAAACATATTTGAGTTACTGGCAACATTCTGTCTGTCCGTCTGTACAGATGTATATTAAACTACAGCCTAAACGGTTTATCCAATCGTTTTCAAATTTGGAGCATAACGTTATTTTGACGTTCTACAAAGAAGATTTTTCAATTTTTTCTTTAGCTCAAAAATTAACGGTAAATGTTATATAACCGTTATATAAAAACTTTTTTTTCTCGAAAACCGCTTCAAGAACTTTTATGAAAAAAATCAGTGTACTACTAACTGTAGGTAAGCATTATATTTTGGTGAAAACTGCTGATCCGATTAATATCAAAATTGATATTCAAGAAGATGTAGGTTTTTCGAAAAAATTACTCATTAAAATATACATATGTTATTAAAATATATGTACATATTGTATAAATTGAACAAAATATTTGCAATATTAGAAAACTTAGGCTAAATTACAATAGAATGCAACTTGACATACAAATTAACGCAAATAATAGTATCTCCCTTTTTCATCCTTATATTTTCACAAAAAAGTCTTTGTTTACAAATCTAATTTGTACTTATGAATGGAAAGCAAAATTCTAAACAAAAATTCGTTTCTTCAGGGACGTTTGTATAATAATAGAAGTAAGCTTGTTTTTAAATTTTAAGACTGTATGTGTATATTTTCTTACAAGGGCAACGTCCCTTGAGTAAACAAAAAATTAAAAACCTAAATTCCACGTACATATCCGAAATTCGTTATCCTTATTTCGTTTGCAGGGTTCCTCATCAGTGAATCCGTCCGTATCCGAGGCTTGTTGTTGCTTCGCAACTAGTTGTTTTTGGTGTGGGCGGGAAGTTACCCCGACGGCACAACCCCCAACCTGGAGAGCCGGATAGGCCTGAGCTCCGAAAACGTCGCGTCTTAGTGGCCCATATAAGGTGTTCACTAAGTAGTTCAACCTGACTGGAACTGTAGACGCCACCGTTGATTCCATCTAGGGAATTCTTCCGCTGCCGCTGGATGCAAGGAGTAGTGCCTTAGTGGTAACACTCCTCCCCCTCTCTCGTTTGCTGCCACCAACAACCTTCCAAAGGGGATGGAACCCAATCTCCAGTTGAGGTACTAGCACTAGGTACCCGATGTTCACCACGTGGAGGTGAGAGTAGGAGTTAATAGGCAGGGGTGATTTGCGGGTGCTTGTACCCACACACATATCTACCCTTTGAACATCAGCAAGAATCTACCCAAACAATTTAGCTACTGCACTTTCTTGCTTGTCAAACACGAAATCAGCTGATCGAAAAAATATTGAAATTGAATTTGAAAGTCTGTGAATTTTGAATTGATTTGTTTAATTTTGTTTGTTTGATTATTTTGTTAAACGCTTTGATTGTTAATGAATTAATTTTTTCTTGTATTTCTTCTGAGTGATTAATTGTTCAAACAAAAAAATTGTTATACTTACAATTAGCTTGTCATGTATGATATTTAACTAGAAACAGCCCAAAATGCCTTTCTTTACTATTAAGCTCGGGCAAAAACAACTTCAAAAAGCTTATGTCCAAACTTTTTCCCAAACTTTCATCCAAAAAGTACGGAAACATAAAAATTTGGTTTCGCCAAATCTTTTAAGAAAGTTCGATCCTCAAAATATTTTGTAAGCTGAAGATTTATGTATAAGTATTTCCACAGAAAGGACCTTAGTGCTATTCGACGATAAAAAAATCGATGAAAAAAACTCATTTTTTAAAGACTCGCTGGAAACACGCTGTTTTCCATTTCCTCGGAAGCGGAAGTAATATTCTTCAATTGAAAAGTCAACATTTTCATATAAAGGTAGATTCTTATCATTTTCCGACAACTTCACATCTGTTACAAAAAGTTGTATAGATAAATTGGCCTTATCAATGGAACAAACACCACGGTTATCATTGAAGACAAGCGTGTGAACTAACAAAACGTTGGAATTTTAATGTTACCTACAAATGCCAAAGGTTGTTACTATTTTTATGGCACTGTTATATTTTTCGTCTTAGATTTTGTTAAATAAATGAATTCGGTTCTTCGAATGCTTAAACTTTAAGCGATTATTTTTCAGTAGGATTGGCTATAATGTTCTGAAGGTGTATGCTTGCTAACCCAAACGGAAATATCGGGAAGTTGCCTTTCTTACAAAGGTTGCTAAATATTTATAGACAAAAATTTAATTTATTGTAAATAATGTTCCTAGTTATGCTCCCTAATAATTTTTTTCTGAACATTATTTTATTTTAAAGGAACAATTAGCAACATTCACAGAAGACCATCCTGTTTTGCTAACAGAAGCGCCGCTCAATCCTAGAAGAAATCGTGAAAAGGCTGCTGAGTTCTTTTTCGAAGGTATTAACGCCCCAGCCCTCTTCGTTTCCATGCAAGCAGTGCTTAGTTTGTACGATACCCACTTTTTGTTTGATAAATTTAAACATTTCGTTAACTAAACATTATATTTCTTTACAAAGATATGCAACAGGACGAGTAACAGGTGTTGTTCTCGACTCTGGTGATGGTGTGACACACGCTGTTCCTATCTACGAAGGATTTGCAATGCCTCACAGTATTATGCGTGTCGATATCGCTGGTCGAGATGTTACACGCTATCTAAGGACACTAATACGCAAAGAAGGCTTTAATTTCCGTTCTACATCAGAGTTCGAAATAGTTCGATGCATTAAAGAGAAAGTGTGCTACTTGGCGAGCAATCCACAAAAAGAAGAAAATATTGAAACCGAAAAGGCTTCTTATACATTACCCGATGGAAAAACTCTTGAAGTTAGCACATGATTAGTTTTTAGTAGTATTGTCAATATTTTTTTTTATTTTTAGGTTGGGCCTGCGCGTTTCAGAGCCCCAGAAGTACTGTTTAGACCTGATCTGCTGGGTGAAGAGTGCGAGGGTATCCAAGACGTACTTATGTATTCAATAGAAAAGTCCGACATGGATTTGCGAAAGATGCTATATCAAAATATCGTTCTGTCTGGTGGTTCGACGTTGTTCAAAGGTTTCGGTGATAGGCTACTGACGGAGATGAAAAAGCACACAGCAAAGGACTTGAAAATTCGAGTAATTTATGTATTTTCGTTCGCACAATTGTATTTTTTAACGTTTCATTTATAGATTGCCGCTCCACAAGAACGTCTATATTCAACATGGATGGGTGGTTCCATTCTAGCTTCATTAGATACATTCAAGAAAATGTGGATCTCAAAACGGGAGTACGAAGAAGAGGGCCAACGGGCTGTGCATAGAAAGACTTTTTAGTTTGTTTAGTTTTTATGTATTTTAATGTACTACTACCAAGTCTGCTTTCGATCCTTTTTTGTTATTAATCAATGATTACTTTGCTAAAAGCCTTTGACATTGTGAATGCATTGAGCTGTAACAGGAGATTTAAAAAAAAAAAAAATATGGCATGTAGGCGCATAATCATTACAAAAAAAAAACAATCTCGGTGATTCAAGGCCATAAATCAAAATTATCGCATAATGTATTTATTTTAGGTCAAAACTGTTTCTATAATTATTCTTTTTTTAATGCAAATAAAGTCGGAAAATTTATAAACAAACCATAAAAAAGGCATTCACATTAAAAGTATTTAAAAATGAAAATCGCACAATATGGTAGATTTTACATTTTTCGTTTCGTTCTAAGTAAAAGTGCCAGTTAATAAATTTTAATATTGATACTCATTTCCGTGAAAAGTAGATATGACATATTTTTGTCATATCCATCTTCTCATTCTCAAATTGAACGATCTATATTTTTAAATAATTTTAATTTTCTGTTAACTTAAAATGTTAGCTAACCTTATTATGTGAACTCTATCAAAAAGACGAAATTTAAATAAATAGTTATATTTCTTCCTATAACATGCTGGCTATTTTAATTTAATACCGTTTAAACATCGTTCCTTTTCTGAAAAAGAAAAAGAAAAAAACAATACACAAATCCTTACAATTTTGCAACTCTAGAAGGTACCCAGCTTGTTACTTGATACAATCGGGGATAGTCGTTCGTTTTTCAAACTCGAAACAACTTTATTTCTACGCAATACAATAATTGTTTTTGAGAGCCTAAAGATTTGAAATCTAGGCGGGCGGACAATCTAAACTACAGTACCATTTCTCGGTGTAAAAAAAAAATAAATAGCTGTCACCCGCAAATCATAGCAAAAAGGTGATGGTCAATTTGATAATCACCTTACGTGGAGTAAAAGCATTATATTTGATGATCAACAATCACCTTAGCCGATTTACCTGTTTTCTTTCGATCTTCAGCTCGTCAAGGCTGGACTTTCTGCTGAAGAAAGAATTTCTTTCACGTGTACGTCTACACTGTTCAATACAGGCCAGCTGTTTTGGCATAACGTGAAACTCAGGTTGGAGTAAATACTGATTTATCAGAATTTGCTCTACATGGATATAGCTTGATGCCATTACTCTTTCCCCATCATGGTCTGGTGATATATGTTAGGAATGATATTGCCAGAGCCTTCCCCAATTTGGGAAATGTTCCAACACGGACTTTAACTTCTTTCTTTTTGTGGCTTAAATTCACTATCCCCAAGCATGTCATTCATTATTATTTTATTTACAGGAGTCCAAATCTCGACGGTAATTCGACTTGTAACGATTTTGATGCGCTGTCTAATTCCACCTCGAAAATTGTTTCCCTTTGTCCTCGCACTGAAATCGTTATTACGGGCGATTTCAATGTAAACAATTCCAATTGACTCCGCTATTCTGGTCAGACAACACGAAGGAGGGCATGTCGAGCTCTATGCTTCCTCGATAGTGACATTGATGCCAGTGCTGAAATGATCACAAACGTGATTCTTCTTGGGATGCGTTCTTTTATTCCTAACAGAGTAAAAAGCATCAAGCCTAAAGAAAAGTCCTGGTTTAATTCTGAGTGTAAACAGCAACGTTGTCCCTCCTGTACTTAAGAATGTACATTTTTCCATGGGACAATTTTTTTTCCGCACTCTAACGGTAGCAAGAGTGTCTCTGGCCCACACACTGGTAAAGCCACTGGGTAAGCTTTTCCATCGCTCTTACTCTTCTGGAATCTTTCCTAGAAGATGGAAAAGAGCATTTGTCCAGCCTGTCCCATAGAAAGGTGACCCATCCTCCCCCTCCTCCTACCGACCCATAGCACTAACATCCCTTCTTTCTAAGGTCATGAAAACGCTGATTAACCGTCCGCTAAAGGAATATCTCGAAGATCGAAAGCTTTTCCATGACCGTCAGTAAGGCTTCGGCAGCAACCGTTCCACTGGTGATCTGATGGCATATCTCACCGAACAGTGGAACAAATCTTTACATCGCTTTGGTAAATACAAGTTGTATTGGACGGATTCAAGTCTAATTTCTACAAAATAATTGCTGGTATGCCTCAGGGCTCTGTTCTATCTCGACTCTTTTCCTCGTTGTTATAAATGATCTTATGTCTGTTACTTCTAATCCACTTAATTGTTTTGCTGTCGACTCTACCCTCAGCTGTTCATATTCCCCCAATGCCATTGTCCATGAATGGCACTTACATCGAAGAAACGGAAAAACTCTCAGTACTCGGTATGTGTGTCAACCTCCATTGGAACGACCATATATTTGAAATCGCTAAGAATGCTGCTAAGTGCTTAGGTTTTCTGTATCGGTGTAAGAAGTACTTTTCCCCACCTGATCTGGCTACAATTTATAAAGCGTTTATACGCCCTAAAATCGAGTATGACTCCCACCTCTGGGCTTCGCAAACATCGCTTCACCTGCTTGATAGAACACAAAATCGAGCGTTAAGATTGATAGGAAATAGAACTGCCGCTGAAACAATTGCCCCTCTCGAACAACGACGCAATGTTTCATATCTTTCCTTATTTTACCGTTTCTTTTATAAAAAATGTTCACTCGAAGTAGCCAGCTGCATTCCTCCCCTTAAAAGTTTCTCCCGTAGGAATGCTCATCGGTTCACCCTTGAGCTCAATTTCGAACTTACTGTGAAATATAGGGATTCTTTTTTTAGCCGAACAACACGAATTTGGAATAGTTTACCCGGCGAGATTTTCCCTTCCATTTTGATCTGCAAACATTCAAAAACAATGTTAATCGACACCTCCTATCTCTCCCTTCCTTTTCCTAATGCCCATGCAGTGTTTTCTACATTAAATAGAAATAAAAGGCACGACTGGGTCGCACGTACTTGCTCTTATGTGCTAATCCTTTTTAAGTGCAGGCGTCTTTTTGACAAAGATTTTATTTCAATATTTTTTGTATGACGTGGAACTTCCTTAGAATCGTTTTGGGGTGAAGCTCGAACGAACATGCGTCACGACAAAGGGATAAACACATAAATATATAGGATTGTTAGCTTTTGCAGTTTTTTAGTGTAGTATTATCTTTCCACTTGCTGCTTACTGTTTATAATATAATTTGCTAATAGAAATATACAAAGAACTTTTTTCAGTTAAATTTTCATTTTGGTATGGAAAAATTTGAACAACTGGCATAAAGATTCGTCGGAATCAGCAGTATGGCAATAATGCTAGGTAAAGGGACCTTTATACGTCCCAATATGGGACCAATGGAATTTTTAAAGGATTTAGGTACCTATAATAAGGTTGGAAGGAAGGTAGGTACTAAAATTAAGATACGTGTTCCAACTACTGTTAAGCCAGTAGGTATAGAGACAATATTAAAAGTTAACACAGTGGTTTTGTTTATTTATAGGAAGCTGTAAACTTTTGTTTTCTCGATTGAAATTTTTGCATTCAGTAGTAATCGAATAGTTTTTTTTATTTGTTAGTTGTTTTTGTGTGTTTATCAAAGGCTTCCTTATTTATTCTGTGCTTTTATGATGATGAAAAATACTTTAAAATACGTAAGTATGTATGTAATGTAGGTTGTCACTTTCCTTTATTTGACTAATGGCTTGGCTAGGGCTTAGCCGAGCAATATGAAATAAAATGTTGGGGAAAAAAATTTATGAATTCAAAAAAACACTACTCATAACGTGTTTTGGAAAAAATGTTGTAAGCCATCTTATTTCTTTTGCTGTTTTCTATTTTACGAATTTTTCATTTTAAAATCGTTCGACCAGTTTTTTTCAAAAAAATGTTTTTTTTTGAAAAACTTTTCGAAAACATATTTTAAAATTTTTTTTAGTATGTCAATTTTAAGAAATCTATAGTTTATACTAGGAGAAAAATTTAAAAAAAAATCTATAGATCCGTTTTCAAAATATTCAAAAAACAAAATATTTTTTTTAAAAAAATTATTAAAATTTAAAAAAAAATGTTTTTGAAAATTTTGATAAGCAATATTATTTAAATCATAAAACACTACATATTTTGAAAATTTCATCAAAATCCGTCAATTAGTTAACGAGAAAGTCTGATTTTAAAAAACCGGTCATATGGGAGGTACCGTTATAAAACTTTTTCTGAAAAATCCATTAAAATTAAAAGATAGATTTTGCACAGAAAACATTCATTCATCATTTTAAAAAAAATCTATAGATCCGTTTTCAAAATATTCAAAAAACAAAATATTTTTTTAAAAAAATTATTAAAATTTAAAAAAAAATGTTTTTGAAAATTTTGATAAGCAATATTATTTAAATCATAAAACACTACATATTTTGAAAATTTCATCAAAATCCGTCAATTAGTTAACGAGAAAGTCTGATTTTAAAAAACCGGTCATATGGGAGGTACCGTTTTAAAACTTTTTCTGAAAAATCCATTAAGATTAAAAGATAGATTTTGCACAGAAAACATCATTCTGAAAGTTTAATCAAAATCGTAGGAGCCGTTTTCGAGAAAAATAAGTTTTTTAATAAAAGTTATATGGCAGGTACCGTTAGTTTTGGAGCTAGAATGCCAATTCCAAAAACTGTCGGGTAGAGCACTCTAAAAATACTATATACCAAGTTTGAATCAAATCGGCCCAACCGTTTAGGCTGTAGATATCGATACGGACAGACAGACAGACAGACAGACGGACGGAATTTCCGGACCCACTTTTTTTGACTTCTCTATCATCGTAATATCATGTTTGATTGTTAGATTTTTTTTTTTTTTTTTTACATGCATAACTTGCCTTATAGTCCCTATAATCGCAAGTAAAAATAAATAGTCCCTTGTGCGCGCGTTAATTATAAAAAAAAAAATGTAACGCCGTTTAGTATACAAGGGTGTCTCTTTCCTCCGGACATTAATTTTGTAGTTATGACTTGATTCGAGCTATCGTTTCTACCCTAATATGGGAATAATTATTGAGTTATCCACGAAACGACATTTTTTGTCATCGGCACATTCGAAATTCAATTCATTTGCTCGCTTTTATACTTTATACTTAATCACAGTTTTGCAATCAAATTTTAGCCAAATATCACAAGTGGGTCCAAAGTAACTTTTTTGTATGTTAGTTCAAAAAGTAAATGCACCAGTCTTAATATACAAAATCGTTTGTTTTTGTTACACCTCCCTAGGTAGAGCCTAGGTCGCTTTTTTCTAAAATTCGAATTTATGGCCGATTTGACCAAAATTCAACAAAAAAAAACCTTTGGTTAAATTTGGACTGGATAAGTGGCTCTGGGTTTGAAATATTTAGAATATTCTGCACTTCCCTGCAAAGGATTGGACCAAGTAATAATGCAGAAAACTACACGATTCTGAATCTTTACAAAGTATCTAGCAAAAAAATGAAGTCTTAAATAAAAATTAATTTAGGAAAAATAAATTGCACGACTGGATCGCACGTACTTGCCTATATGCACGACTAGGTCGCAAGAACTTGTTCTTATGCTAGATAATTGCTTTGTGGCTGCATATGTATGTATACATATATCAAAATAAGAAAATAATTTTTTTTTTCGAAAATTCTTTAATTTTTTTAATTAGTCTAAGAGTTTTCTTGGAAAAACTAAGTTTGCAATAAAATTTGAAAACTAAATGTCTATCAATAAAAAAAAAATTTGAAAACTTTTCGAAAAAATATTCTTAATTTTTTTTAAGTATGTCATTATAAGAAAATCTGTAGTTTTGACTTGAGAAAATTATTTAAAAAAAATCAATCAAGCCGTTTTCCAAATATTTCGAAAACCAATTTTTTTTTAGAAAATTTCAAAAAATTGAAAAAAAAGTTTTTGAAAACTTTGAAATGCTTAATTGAATTATAAATGACTCCTGTGTGCAAAATTTTATTGAAATCGGGATAATGGTTTACGATAAAACCGCATTTGAAAAAAAAACCGGTTCTATGAGAGGTACCGTTTTAGAACAAATTAGGAAAACTTCATTCTAACTGAAAGATGTATTGTTGTAAAAAAAATAGCACCCTGAAAGTTTTATCAAAATCGTTAGAGCCGTTTTCAAAAAAATGAAACTTTGTTAAAAATTGTATGGCAGGTACCGTTATTTTTCGACCTAGAGCAAAAATGAAAAAAACGGCCCCCTAGATACTACCAAATTAATACTAAATACCAAGTTTGAAGCAAATCGGCCCATCCGTTTAGGGTGTAGAGGTGCGAACAGACAGACGGACGGAATTTCCGGACCCACTTTTTTCGACTTCTCTATTATGGTAATGTGATGTTTGATTGTTAGAATTTTTTTTCAAAGAATCGATAACTTGCATTTTAGTACCTATAATCGCAAGCAAAAATATTGCGAACATAAAAGCACCGATTTTGATGAAATCGTGTTTTAACAGTTTTAAAACTTATAACTCATTTTTACTTACGATTATAGGGACTATAAGGCAAGTTTAGGATTCGTGAATATTAAAAAAATTGAGATAACAATCAAGCATGGCATTACGATCATAGAGAAGTCTAAAAAAGTGATCGAGAAAAATGTCTGTCTGTCTGTCCGTCTGTCTGTCTGTGTGTCAGTATGTATAACGATTCTTTTGGCATTCCCCAGAGGGAAAATTGAAATATTATTTTTAGCCCTAAAAATAACGGTACCTGCCATATGACCGTTTAGGAAAATCTTATTTTTCTCGAAAACGGCTTCAACGATTTTAATCAAAATTTTTGAGAATTTTTTTTGTTGGTATTGGCTATCATTTGATTAGTACCACATATACGGGAAAAGTCTATTAACGGGACCTTTCATATAACGGTTTTTTGAATTTTTGGCTTTCTCGGTTACGGCTCTTTGGATTTCTGTCAAATTTTATATTTAAGAAGATCTAGGTAGCCGAATGAATTCTGCATATCAAAATTTTGAATAACTTTATTTTCTAACTAAACAAAATTTTTGATTTTTTTTTTCAAAAATCAATTTTTTGAAAACTTATCAAAAAAAATAATTTTAAATTTTATAATCACACGTATTTTAATAAATTCTAAAAAACTGCATACAAAAATTTAAAAAAATATTTTTTTTCAAAAAACTAAAAATAAAAAACAGGATTTTATCAAACCCGTTCCTACAATTTTCGAAATACGTTTTTCATAAATTCTTTGTTATTTAATACGTGTGATGGCATACGTCATTTTTACTAAAAACCGTTAAGTATTGTAATTTTTAATACTTTTTATAAGTTCAAATTGTGTTATTTTCAACGTAAATGTTACTTGTTTCTGCCAAAGATCTTGCTTTCCAATGTAATTAGGCACATAAGAGCAAGTACGTGCGACAAAGTCGTGCCCATTTGTTTTAATCTTATGTCAACTTAACTTATGTGCATACATGTAGGTATTCATTTAAAAAAGTCTTTGGGGGAATTGTTGTGTATGAAATTTACCTCGAAGATTTTTAGGGACTCCGGTGGGCTAGGCACATAGCTCGTATGAGCGGACTCGGGGAGTCTTTTGCAATTCTTTGCTTACGTTGGACTCCAATAAGTCGTTGAAAAATAAGTCCCATTCGAGATCATAACAATCATCGGCTAAAGAATTGTATCGATTAAATCATAGACCATACCCATCCAAATAGTTTTTACTTGCTATTATAGCATTGTATATACATTATTATAGGTACTATAAAACAAGTTATGCATTCGTGCCAAAAAAAAAAATTGAGATAACAATCAGACATGATATTACGATGATAGAGAAACATTTTTGAGTAACTGGCAAAATCCTGTCTGTCTGTCTGTCTGTACAAATGTTTTTTGGACTGCAGCCTAAACGGTTGGGCCAATCGTCTTCAAATTTAGAACTTAAGGTTATTTTGAAATTCTACAGAGGAGTTTTTCCAATTTTTTTAACTCCTGTCATTTTAGTACGTGTCGTATAACCGTTATGAAAAAGCTTATTTTTCTCGGAAACGGCTCCAAGAATTTTTATTAAAAAAAATCAGTGTCCTACTGTAGGTATGGATTATATTTTGGTGAAAAAAATATTATATGGTGGGCTAAAAACGGTACCTCACATAGGACCGGTTTTTTTTCTTAGACTTTCTCGAAAACTAGTGATCCGATTAATATCAATATTGATATTCAAGAAGATTTAGGTAGCTTAAGTAATTTCGCATTAATTTTTTTTCGAAAACTTTTTTTTTTGTATTTTTAGAAATTTTTAATTTTTGTTTTATAAATCTATATTTTGAAAACACAGGTAGATGAATTTTTTTTATTTCGTTTTTGAATGAATGTTATTTTTGTGCTTAAGTTTGTATTCTTAAATTATTTTTTTTTATTTTTTTAAAAAACGTTGTTTTTTTTTTAAACTGTTCCTACGATTTTGAAAAAACATCATTTCTTAAAGAAATAAGATTTCACTCATTACAATTTAACGTACTTTATTCGAACAATTAAGTCACAAAAATCGAATAAATGCTTTGATGTTAACTTTAATTTCCTTAAATTTTATTCTATAATGTGACCGCACATATGAGCAAGTACGTGCGATCCAGTTATGGAATTTATTTTTTAATGTCATCAAAATAGTTACAGTCGTTTTCAGGGAAAAAACCCACACAAACTAAAATTGAAGATAATCACTTAAGCTTTTACGCACATAATTACAAACATTAAAAATCACATAAAGACCGATAGACAGAATGTTCCTTTTATATTTCCCTCCCCGTAATCAACATGATGAACCTACACATACATACATAATAGCACCTAAAAATCAAAGCTAGTAGTAGAGGAGTAATGGCTCACATCACAAATGGCAGAACTTCAGACAATTCGTCAATTGCATGTAAATCAAGTATTTTATTTAATTATTTTTCTGTCGAACTTTAAAGGTTAGTTAAAAATAACGATTTTGTTTCTATTCATTAAAAATTGTATTGAATCGTCATGGATGAATTGCTTAGCTTTAGCTTAGCACATTGGTTTAACCAAAGCGCAATCCACCACCATTGTTATATGAGTCAGTGCAGCCTAAATGCTGGCTTTAAGTCAGTGAAGTTTTTTAATCAATAAAATACAGAGTAGAGAGTAGAGTTTGCCGCTTAAAAAAGCTAAAAAAAGAGTTGGTTCGTATAAAGAAACTGAGTGTCAGCCCCCGTGCGTCTTTGGATGTTTGTAGGATTGTTCAATATTCTCTGCCATAACAATCTGACGAACTAACGACGACAAGTGCTTTATGTTGCACAGTGCACACATCATTTTGAAATTGAAACTGACATTTCATTTCTACTTCGGTGTTCTGTGACTTTGTGTTTAGTATCCACCCGTGGCGGCAGCGGCAGCGGCAGTTGGATTCAGAATGTTTTATCGTTAAGTCGTGTTGCGTGGTTACCAAAGTTTGCAATTCTTGACAAAAGAACAAAAGGCTTTTCAAGCAAATATTACGAATTATTGCATTTAAAATAAATTAAAATGCACAAATGTCTTGTTTGAGTTAAACGAAAATACTCATTATTTCAAAATACAGACTAAAAGAACGATTTTGTCAATTTTATTTTTGTAACTATAATGGCATCTGCAATAGGAAATATGATAAACAATGAAACCGAGGTATGAGTATTTCGTGGCATTTCGTTTATTTAAAAAAAAAATCTTTCTCATTTGGTTCCTATAGTTCTGTTAAGTAATTATGTGCAAATTTGTGCGAAAATATAATGGCGGAAAGATTCAAATTTGTTGTTTAAGCTGAAATTCCTGGTTTGATACTTTAACAGTCTGAATAACAAAAAGGTAGGCAGATACAAAATTAAATCAATTCGAAATCAAATATGTACCACTTTTAACCAAATCGAAAGAATTGGTGCGCTGAATTTTTTATGTGGGAAGAAGATAAGTGAGAGCAAAGACTTCAAATGCTGTTAATAATTTATACAGCATTTATACTTTGGAAAATGTATATGTATGTCAGAAGCCTTCAGGAAGTCGATAGAATTTTTAATATCCACATACAACTAGGTACATATAACTAAACAATTTTATTTTATTTAACTGTTGAGTTTTCTCCGACAGTAAAAAAAAAACTCAAATAAAAAGTGAACAAAATTGTAATTAAACACGGAAGATGATATCAGGCAAGACTATAATAATGCAATAGTCATTACAAAATAAAGCTTTGTTGTTGAAATGTTTGCTTCGAGAAATTCAGCATCGAGTTATACAGCCGTCATGCTTTGTGATCTGATATAATCTGATGTTTGCAACTATTCATTCTTCTTGTTGAGATCAAAGCGTCAACAACTTTCGCTTAAAGATTGGAAAGTGACCATTAAGTTTCTTCGAATAAAAAGATGTTATGTCTAAGATGCAGTAGGTAGTATATAAAATAAAATACTTTCCCCCGATTTTTACTTGCGGTTATAGGTACTATGTATAATACAAGTTATGGTTTCATGAAAAAAAATGTCTAACAATCAAACATGACATTACAATGATAGAGAAGTCGAAAAAAGCGGGCCCGGAAATTCCGTCCTTCTGTCTGTCTGTCTGTTCGCACCCCTACAGCCTAAGAAGATGGGCCGATTTGCTTCAGACTTGGTATTTAGTATTTATTTGGTAGTATCTCAAGGGGTGTTTTTCATTTATGCTCTAGGCCGAAAATTAACGGTACCTGTCATAAAATTTTTAACAAAAAGTTTGTTTTTTTTTGAAAATGGCTCTAACGATTTTGATAAAACTTTCAGGATGCTATTTTTTACAACAATATATCTTTCAGTTAGAATGCATTTTTCGAAATTTGTTCTATAACGGTACCTCTTATAAAACCGTTTTTTTTCAAATGCGGTTTTATTGTAAACCATTATCCCGATTTCAATAAAATTTTGCACACAGGAAGATATTTATAATTCCATTAATATTTTTATTTATTTATTTATAAATTATTTTATAAGACAAGTTTAGGATTCGTGAATATACAAAAAAAAATGAGATAACAATCAAACATTATATTACGATCATAGAGAAGTCTAAAAAAGTTTGTGGCAAAAAATGTCTGTGTGTTTGTCTATCTTTCAGTATGTATAACGAGCTGCAGCCTAAACGGCTTAAGCAACTACCTTCAAATTTGGTGTGTGTGATTCTTTTGGCATTGCCAAGTTGAAATTTTATTTTTAGGTATAAAAATAACGGCTCCAATGATTTTGATGAAGATTTTTGAGAATTTGTTTGTTGGTATTGGCTATCATTTGATCAGAACCACATACACGGGAAAAGTCTGTTAACGGGACTTTTCACATAACGGTTTTTTTAATTTCTGGCTTTCTTGGTTACGCCTCTATTGATTTCTGTTAAAATTCATATTTGAAAAGATCTAGATAATCATATTAATTTTGCATATCTAAATTTTGAATAACTTTTTTATTAATTAAAATTAATTTTTGAATTTAAAAAAATAAAAAATTATTTTAAATTTTATAATCACATGTATATAAATAAACTCTAAAAAGCTGCATAAAAAAACAGGATTTTATTAAAATCCATCCTACAATTTTCGAAATTCTTTTTTCATAAATTTGTTATTATACAAGACGTGTGATGGCGTACTCCATTTTTACTAAAAACCGTTAAGTGTTGTTAAGTGCGGCCTTGACACTTTTTTTAAGTTTAGAAAGTGTTATTTTTCTACGTTAATGTTACTTATTTTTTAAATTTTATTTGACTATATGACCGCACATATGAGCAAGTACGTGCGATCCAGTCGTGCAATTTATATTTTTGCTAGGGTTCAGTCCGACCAAAGGGGAACGAAGATCAATAAAGCGGAAGCAGCGACTTAAGAAGATGACTGTCCCTGATTTTAAAAATAATTTTCTTATTTTTATTAATAATTTATAAACACGTCGATTAAATTCAATTTTTAAATTTTAACCCCTTAATACTACAAAAATATAAGGCAACATTTTTATATTTTGTTGATTTTTTTGCTTCCATTGTTTCATTGGTCACTCTGGCGTATACTTAACATTTCTGCTAAATCGTTTCACGGTTATTTGATTAAAACACAATTTTTGGTAAGGAGCATCTGCATTCAGGAATTCATATGACAAAGGATGCGAGACTTGAATTATATAGAAATTGAAAATTTCTTACTTCGGCGGACATGTTAGCCAAGTTTCACGCAGTGGGATTTTATACTGCCTATTGGTTTAAAATCATTTCAACAATTTACGAGTATTCGAATTCAAAGTTTTGTTAAAACCTTGAACGGAGTTCAGTTTGTAGTTTAAATTAAACGACGGTATTAAGCCTCAATTTATCGTTTGGAAGCACTTCCAACCACACAAACCCTGCCTAAATTCAATTACAACAAAATTGATCTCAATAAAAAGTAAAAGCAATAATTCCCCATGGTTCTCAAACTTTCATATTTTATTTTAACTAGTACAGTGGTTTTTTGTTTATAATTCAGAAAAACGTAGTGCAGAACTAAACATTTTAAGTAGTGTGCAGTTAATATATTAAAAATAGGCTGTGTATAATTTTGCGCCATTTTTTTAAGACGCATGATAGTTCACTCTATTTCGGCTAGAAACTGTTACTCGTTGTGGTATAAAAAAAAATTATAATTATATATATATCACGTTATGATTAAACGTGCATATTACTGGTTTCTATCAAAGATATGTGCTTTCAATGTAACTATAGGCGCATAAGAGCCTAGTTTGTGCCAATTTCTGACTATCAAATGTCATAACTGTCAAATTTGCATATGTCAGAGCAAAACTTGTCGAAACAATCATTGTTTTTTTTCTTTTTAAACTCTGAGCAGAGCATGGAGTAGAGCCTGAGCAAGTCGATTACGCTCTAAGCAGAGTTCTCCAATTTAATTAAGAAACACACTTGACCACTGATCTGTCATATGGTCCACTTAGCACCTTAAATATAAAAATAAAATTAAATTAATGTTATTTACTTAGAAAAATTCATTTTAATATTTTACTTCGACCGACGCGCCATTTTGATTTTTGTTTTTTTTTTCGCCCGTTATTTGTCAAAACACACAAAATATATGAAGTTGGCCGCACTCAGCCTTTCTCCATGTGCTCGGTCATTTTATTCTGAGCTCATAGAGCGCGCTCCGAGCTAGCTCCGATTGAAAAAAATAAACACAAGCTGAGCGCTCAGAGCGCTCCGAGTTAAAAAAAAACACACACCTTTTTTTGACAGGTCAGTCCCCTCATATTTCCATTTTAGGCTCCGTGTTTTGGGCCATTAACGCATGCGATTTTGACTTACTTGCTTGCTTGGCTACGGCTATTTTAGTCGGCCTTTAAGCTAGAAGCTACTATTTTGTAGTTAAAAAAAATACCGGCAAATATGACAGTTTCCCAAAAAGAATATCATATTAAATCCCAAATACAAATATACATATGTAATTAAGTAATCAATTTAATGCGATTTTGTACTTTATTTCAGATGAAATCAATGGATGCTAATCGATATGCAACCAAGAAAACCATAGCTCAGGGGATGTTGGATATTGCTCTGCTAACAGCTAACGCATCACAACTAAAGTATATTCTGCAAGTAGGTGAACAACATCAGTTCTACAAACTCATGCTGATTTTGATAAGCCTATCAATATTTTTACAGGTAACTTTTTGAGATAAGAAATTGAACATCGCGTAATATTTTCCTAAATTAGATATTTTACTTTGAACATTTGAAAAGTAAAATTTCACTAAATTATTATCTGTCTGTCCTTACAAATAGATTTTATCTGGTACTCTCAGTTTGTCATTGAGTCTCTTACGTGATTGCCGTTTGCATCAAGCTGAATTTCATGCATCCGCAAATATAATCAATCATATTCGAACTGCATTTGCGTTTTTGACCGCAATGCTGAATTTATTCATATCAGCTTTTGATTCAAAAATGCCACCTTCGCAAGGAGATTATTTGAATAATTAAAAAAACTAAATTATTTAATTTAAGACCTGTTTTGTATCTGAATTAACTTTTTGGTACAAATAAACGTAGATTTTAAAAGAAAAAGTTATGGTTTTAATTTCAAATCTTCATTCACTTCAAAAAAATAAAAGAATTTTTCTGTCGACATTTTTTTTTTTTGAAAAAGATGTTTTTTGCGAAGTGCTGCGCCATTTTTAACTGCCTTTTTGAATTTTACCCAGCAACCCAGCTTACATAGGTTTTATTATATGATGGGCTATAAAATTTAGTTGCTTAAGCACAGTACGTAACTCGAGCTAAAATTTAGCTTACATGTGTCTCTACAGCTAAATTTTGACAGACGAGCGTTGTGGAGAAAAAACAGCTGTTCTCTTATTTAACTGAACGTAGTCACATAAAATTAAAGAGGGAGAGGGTGATAAGGCCAAAGTCGTTTAGGATAATTCTTGTAAAAAAATGACTATTTAAAATATTTATTTTATATGATTAATATTATACATGTATTATATTTCATATATTTGTGTCTAATCAAAATAACAAACATATAATTCCTTTAAACAATTTTTGGCGTGAATTAAACCCCGACGACTTCCCTGTTAAAATTTAGCTCGAATTCTCGAATAAATGTGTCCTCTAAATTTTCACAGTACACTGCGAAACAAAAATATGAAAGCTGCGTACAACTCGGCTAAAATCCTTGGCTGAATTTTAGCTCGGCTAAAATTTGGAGATAATTTCGTTTGGGAGCTAAATTTTAGTGCGAGCTGCGTACTAGGCTTTATGACAAACTTGCACAAGGCAATCCAAAAAAAATAAGAATTCTTTTTTAAAAGCAAAATTAGTAATGACATTGAGATCAAATCTTCCTCCTCATCAGAGATCAAATCTTTAGTGAGGAGAATTGATATACATATGTATGTAGATTTGCTTTTTCTTGCAATGAAACTCTCGAAATTATAAAAGATCAAATCTTTTGATAGAAAGAGCTATTTTTTTCTTGAAACTCACTCGGTTGTTGGTTGTTTGGATCCGCTTGCTCAATTTTAGTTTGTCAAAAGGCGTTTTTCTGTATTCACTCAGAAAAGGTCTCTGAACAGAGTCTGAGTATTCTGAGCATACTCTGATAATTATAGTTGTGTTCCCGATAATTATTCGAAGAAAATTCGCAGCTATCATATTTTTGAGTAGAGATTTTACGAAAAAAGTACGGGAACGCTTTCAACCAAAAAAATAGCAGCATTCTTTCCTAGTGTTGCTTAAGCATCGATAGTATTTTTATTTCCGATATTATCGATAGTGTTGAAAAAAATATCGATCATACTATCGATATATTTATCAAATGAATAGGCAAAGACAAATTATAAGGCATTTTAAACGTATTTCTATCAATAAAAAAAATTAAAATACAATTAAAATTTTTCATAGTTTGTAACTCTCTTACGATGGCATCAAATTCGATAGGCTTGTTCAGATTTTATAGATTTGTGACCGCCTATCCTTACAACAAAAGTAAAGCTTACCACGTTTTGTGATAACCCTTAATGTCTTTCAATAAAATTGTAAAAAGTTATAACCGAAAAGATTTTAGACTGTAATAGGTTTTATTCGCTTATTAACAGTATCAGTTAACTTCTGAAAATTTTTGGCTGTCAGTGCAGCAAGAACTTTTTGACACTCTCTCATAGTTCAAATAGCTCAAGCTCACATTAAATACCTGATAATCGTTTAAGAATATAGTCTGAGCTTTTCCAACAGGTTTCCAACTCTTGAATAAGCTCAAGCTCGAAATGTGAAGTTAAGTTTGAATTATTTAAACTATCGATAGTCGTTCGATTGTTTTTTAAACTATTGATGTAGCCGATATTTTTTAATATATATACTATCGATAAACTGTCGAATGTTCGAGCATCACTACTTAAATGTCAAAAGATTGGGGGAAAATAACAATTATTGCGAAACGAATTTTAAAATGTTTTGATTATTATTTCAAGGAAAACGTTTTGCCTATTTGTTGCATCAGCTCCACCGACAAAACAATAAGTAGTTTTGTACTCACTTCCACGCTTCCAGCAACAATTCTTCTCTACTTCTTTTTACAAACAGCTGGCTTCAGAGGACTAAACTCACACTGCTCTGTAACAATCGCCTGACCACTGAACTAATTCAAGAACCTGGACTTTGTCATGGAAAAGTTCATAGAACCACCGTTTTTTTATGACTTTTTTTATAAACTTTTAAATATAACTCTGCAATCTTTATCAAATGTGTCGTAAATTTGATTTATTTATGGTCTTTTTTCAATTGTCAAACTGACGTTTGACTGCCACTTTTGTCTGCTTTCAAAAATTTCTTGAGCTTCTGCTCAATTCGCATGGTGGGAAAATTATTTTCTCTCTCACAAGGTCTCTTTTCTGCGAATTTCTACGAATTTTTGATGTACGGGAACAGGAATTAGCAGAAATTACTACAAATTTGTACAAATTTGCAGATTGGGACCAGATATTATCTGAACCGAGAATGGTCTGAGCGCTCAGATATATTTTTGAAATACGTTTCAGCACTTGGCTGTCACAAATTGGCACTTTTGATATGGCTCTGTCACAGGCGGCAATATTTTTCATATAATATTATAGTCTCTTTCACTTTGACACCTATTTTTCGAAGAGAGGTGTAGGCAATGTGCATGGGATAGTGTGAAATAGCCTACAACCCAAAAGTGACGTTAATTGCGTTCAGCATTTTCTCACAATGCTCATTCAATTTACCCTGAGCGCATGGACGTTTTATATATGGACTGCCAGTTGCCTACCTCAAGTTGGTTCCATTTTAGTTTCAGTTATTTTGGGCGACACTAGCCCTCCTGAGTACACTAGCTGGAAAAATATTAAACCTCTATTTTGACATTTCATCCAGTAATCCCAGATTTTGGTAGCAGGTTTTCCCACGTTGGCATGTTAAAATTTAATTTTTTCTCCCCGTGTTATTTAGAATATCCCACAATTAATTAATAAAAAATCCCTTTTTTCCTTCTAGTGCTTTTAGCTTGTCTTCGGCACAAACCAATAAAAAAAGGAAGTTGTCCACAATCTAAAAAAAACAAGAGGCAAAATACCAAAGATGTCGCACAAATCTATGGATGGAATTTAAGAGTGTCAGTTATGTTTTACCGGTAAATGCGACTTTTTGAATTTTTAAAAACAGATGTCGCGAGCTTCTATGTCAACATTTTAAGTAGTTATTTTTTTTATTCCTGAAGTGGGTTCAGGAGAGCTAGCATCGCATTCTCAATTTTGGCGCAATTTTTTTTGACAATTGTTGTATGAAGCTGACATTAGACTAACAGTCCTTATATAATACATCCATGGTGACATTAATTGCGTTCAGCATTTTCTCAGAATGCTCAGTCAATTTATCCTGAGCGTATAAAGCGTTTTTAGAGTAATGCGCGAAACAGAAACCAGCAAACAGCAACAGCACCAGCAACAGCGGCCGCCAATATTTTAGAACTTATGTGTTTCAATTTCAATTGCTCAAGCTAGAATAGACCAGCAACAGCAACGTCAACAGCGTCGTTAGACCAAAGTCCTGAATTTGCTGTTTCTGTTCCTTTGCTACCAACTTTACGCAAGTGATAATCAATTGCAATACTGCAAAAATAATAACTGGCAGTGTGTATTGTTCTAAGAAGACGATGCTGGGGCTGGTGGCAATGTATTTGAAATGTTTTCCTGGTCAGCGTGCTGTTCGCTGACCATAGCTTATATTGGAACATGTTTTGGACGTGGTCAATGAATTGCGATTGACTTCATTAGGTCATTCCCAGCCCAGGTACTTAGCAGATATCTGTAGCCGAGAGTTTGCTACTAGCAACGATCTATTTCGTGGAAGCTCCCATTTCTATGACTATAGAAGTACATTGTATTTGGGGTTTTCGTGGAAACTATATGGGAGCATGTCTTGTTACTTGTACTACCTGAATACCGTCTCGCTCCTTAATTTGACGTTGAAATATCCAAGTGTGATTTTAATGTCATAGCTTGGGCAGGCATTGGGGGTCATCTCTACAAATTCGCGGGGATATTTGTAATTTGTAAAAAAGGATACCTTTTGAGAACTATAGATGTACAAGCTTCCATTTAAAAATATCGACTCTAGATATGTATCAGGGAACTTTTGTGTATATAGTATAACTGTATTTTATGAATTGGTGACTATTATCATTCCATTCCCCCCCCCCCTCATCACTCAATTAGACGAGTTTTTACTAGATTAATTCATAATTTGAAATAGTTAGTTGAATTAAGTCGCATTTTTTTTTATATATTTTTTTAAATACTTATGTAACTCATTCGTCTTGTAGCTTCTGGTGGGAATTTTCTTTGTCATCATTGGCAGCTTGAACATCAATAGGAAAAATGACCAAACAGCTGCAGTTATTATGAATGACGTCATATTAGTAACCATTTTTATTATATCGATTATTAATGTCATTATTTCCGGTTTCGGTATGGAATACTCCTCGCAACCATTGAGACTTCTTGATAGAACTGGAAAAGAGCCATAATCCTGAAACATAAAATGCATTAAATAAAATACCAAAAACCATAATTATACAATGTTGCAGCTTAGCAATAAATCAATTTTTAACGAAACCTTATTCAATTAAATATGATATTTGTATATTTAAAAAACGTATATTTTTACTTAAATATTTGAATGATGAAAAAAAAATATTTTTATTATTATTCTTTAAAAAAAACAAGATTTACTTTTTTACCAAACAGTCGATTAGTTTACCTTTAATTCGTTAATTGTATTGAAAGATAAATATACATAATCTACATACAGCTTAACTATTATAAAAAATAATGTACCTACAATTAAAAATAAAGTTAATAATACAATCTCAAAAACAGTGTTTTATTTTCTATACACAGGTGTTGGCTGGGATACTTTTGACAATTCAATCGTTGGTGTCTATTCATAAATCACAATTCCAAAGAAAAGTTGCAGACATTTTGAACCACTTGGTTGTAGCAGTAGTTTTTCTAACGGTCTTCTGTGATGTCTTGAAGATGAATTTCGGACTTGATCCAGCAGTTGCGATTTCGAGTGATTCGAAACCTTGATGTGAAGACGATGTCGTTATATTAAAAAAAGTTAATTATTTGTAATTGCTTTTAATATATAAGATATTTTATCAAAAAAAAAAATCAAAAAGAACTTTTACACATTGTTTTTAAAATAACAGATATTTGTACGGATTTAAGTTGATTTGCAAAATATATGGAAAATGTTATAAGATAAAATTGATATAACAAAATAACAATCATACATGACAATACGATGATAGAGAAACATATGTGAGTTACTGGCAAAATTCTGTCTGTTGAGATAGCAATCAAAAACGACACTATGATCATAGAAAAGCCAAAAAAAGTTAGTGACAAAATATATCTGTCTGTCCATCTATGTGTATAACGATTTGTAACGTAAACGACTAAACTGATTTCATTACGTTCAAATTTTACTTGTGTGGTTCTTTTGAAATTTTATTTTAGGAGTAAAATGACGGTACATGTCATATAACAATTACAAAAAAGGATATTTTTTCTCAAAAACGGCTCCTACGATTATGACAGTATTTTCGTAGGTATTAGCCATATAAAAAAGAAACAAGAACGACAACTCAGAGGATAATTCTCTTTTTGCCTATAAACTGGAAAATACCCAATCAGCGATATATGTATGTGTACCGGTCCCTGTACACATGAGACTACTATTACTTACTTACTTACTTACTTAGGTGGCGCTACAGTTCGGGACGAACCTGGGCCTCAACCAACATGCCTCTCCAGCCAACTCGGTCTTTGACTAGCTGCCTCCAGTTTTGCACTCCAAGTTGGTTGAGGTCGTCCTCCACTTGAGCGCGCCACCTAAGGCGAGGTCTTCCTTGACTGCGTCTACCCTCTGGGATGGAACCGAAGATCCTGCGAGCCGGAGCATTGTTGTCCATTCGCTCTACATGACCTAGCTATCTTAAACGTGATATGCGTATTTTTTTGACCAGGTCAATGTCGCTGTACAGCTCGTATAGTTCTTGGTTGAACCTTCTCCTCCAAAGCCCGTTAACGCAGATAGGGCCAAAAATCTTCCGAAGAATCTTACGCTCGAAACGACTAAGGATATCTTCATCCGCTTTAGATAGAGTCCATGCCTCGGCGCCATAGAGCAGGACTGGGATGATTAGGGTCTTATACAGAGTCTCCTTTGTCTTTCGAGAGAGGGCTTTGCTACTCAATTGCCTTCCTAGCCCATAGAAACAGCGATTGGCAAGAGTAATTCTTCGCTTTATTTCTGACGAGATGTTGTTGTCAGATGTTATAGCGGATCCGAGGTACACAAAGTCCCTAACTACCTCAAAGTTGTACCTGTCTATTGTGATGTTTTGTCCAATCCGCCGGTGTTGTGTGTCCCTTTTTGTGGACAGCAGGTATTTCGTTTTGGCCTCATTGACTGCTAGTCCCATCTTAGCCGCTTCAGCTTCAATGCTAGCAAACGTTCCACTGACAGCTCGCCGAGTTCTGCCAATGATGTCTATGTCGTCAGCTATGCTAGCAATTGCACAGACTTGAAAAAAATTGTCCCACTACAATTGACTTGCGAGTTTCTTATAATTTTTTCAAGTATTAAGTTGAAGAAATCGCACGATAGCGCATCACCTTGTCGGAATCCTTTTTTGACGTCAAAAGCTTCTGTGAGGTCAGAACCAACCTTGACGGAGCAGCGAGAGTTCTCCATTGTCATCCTGCACAGTCGGACGAGTTTTGTGGGAATGCCAAAACCTGACATGGCTCTGTATAGCTCGTCTCTATAAATGCTATCGTACGCGGCCTTAAAATCGATAAAGATGTGGTGGGTATCGATTTGGAATTCTTGGGTGGTTTCCAGGATCTGCCGTAGAGTGAACATTTGATCGATTGTGGACTTTCCTGGTCTGAAACCACACTGATAGGGGCCAATCAGGTTGCTGACGAAAGGTTTCAGGCGTTCACATAGTACGGCAGAGAGGATCTTGTAGGCGATATTCAGGAGACTTATTCCTCTATAGTTGGCGCAGTTTAGAGGGTCTCCTTTCTTGTGAATCGGGCAAACGATGCTGAGGTTCCATTCATCAGGCATACTTTCTTCTGACCAAACTTTAGAGATGAGTTGGTGTATGCACTCCACCAGGTCATCTCCGGCCGCTTTAAAAAGTTCGGCGGGTAATCCGTCGGGTCCAGCAGCTTTGTTGTTTTTGAGTTTAGATATTGCTTACCTTACTTCATTTTGGTCAGGTGGACGGAAGTTTTGTCTGTCATCATCCATGTTGAATGGTTCATTCTGCCTGACAGCGGGATTTTGGCCTTCATCGCCGTTTAACAGTCTGCAGAAATGGTCCTTCCATGTACTCAGCACCGACTGTGACTCTACTACGAGGTTTCCATTCCTATCTCTACAGGCTTCTGTGCGGGATTTTTTTCCTTGGCATGTTCTTTTTACCTGTTGGTAAAACTTCCGCACGTTGTTCCTGGAGTAGCATCTCTCAATATCTTCGATCGCGCGCTTCTCATGCTCTCTCTTTTTCTTTTGGAGAAGCCGGTGTTCTTCCCGTCTTTTCTGCTCGTAAAGCTCGCGAGCAGCTCTCGTCTTTCTTTGCAGCGTCGCTTTATATGCCTCTTGTTTGGCTGCATGGGCCTGCCTGCATTCGTCATCAAACCAGAGGTTTCGTGGTGGTGGTCTGGTGAAACCTAGCACATCAGTTGCGGCATCTCTGATGGCTTGTTGGCAGTGTTGCCACTGATCTTCGGCACTTGATGCTGGCGGTATTGGATTTCTTGAGAGGTTACGGGATATTCGATCGGCATAGGTTCTGGCGGTTTCTTGCACGATTGCAGCTTTCCGACGTCATACTTCCTCACAGTATTACTCCGTTGTTGTGGAGTTCGGGTTATTCGCATTCTTACCTTTGCTGCGACAAGGTAGTGATCCGAGTCGATGTTAGCTGCTCGGAAGGTGCGAACATCCAAGATACTGGAGGCGTGTCTTGCATCGATCGCAACGTGATCAATCTGATTGACGGTTCTTTGATCTGGGTGTCGCCAAGTCCCTTTGTGTATATCGAGATGAGGAAACCGTGTGCTTGCAATGGTGACGTAATGTGTCGCTGCGAAATCAATTAGCCTAAGTCCGTTTTCAGACGTTGTGTCGTGTAGGCTATGTTTTCCGACAGTCCTACCAAAGATTTTCTCTTTACCTATTTTGGCATTAAAATCGCCTAGTACGATCTTAACGTCGTATTTAGGGCATTGCTCATAGGTTTTGTCGAGGAGCTCATAGAAGTCATCCTTGGTGGCGTCATCTTTGTCCTCTGTGGGGGCATGAGCGCATATTAGGCTAATGTTGGCGAATTTAGCCTTGATACGGATTGTCACAAGTCGCTCACTTACGTGTCGAAAGTCCAAGACTTCTTGCCTAAGTCTACCGCTTATGACGAATCCGCACCCAAATAAACGCTGTGGTCTTCTTGCGCAATCACCGTAGTACACGTCACAGTTTTTCATCCTCCTTTTGCCCGGCCCATTCCATCGCACTTCCTGGATGGCAGTAATTCCTGCTCTGTAGCAGTCTAGGGCCTCCGCTAGTTGTTTGGATGCACGTGGTCTGTTAAGAGTTCTACCATTCCACGTGCAGGTCCGAAGGTCGTTGTCCTTGATTCGTTTTTCCGGGTCGTCAACAGTAAATCCGTCCTTTTCCGAGGCTATTGGTCGCTTCGCAACTTTTTCTTTTTTCCGTGGCAGGGTTGTTAACCCCACGCACAACCCCCAACCTGGAGGGCCAGGTCCTTTGTTGGATTCCTTGGACAAAAGGAACCGGAGAATCCGGAGTCAGTAACCCACTTCGGGGATATGAGCGCTGCCGTTGGCCCATTAAGGGTTCATCCGCCACCATCTCTATTTCAATGCCCTGACTTGCATTGAATTGTCCCAATGACCTTATCTCCAAATACGTCGAAGTAGCTCATTAGGGCGTCTGCTTCGTTGACTGTTGACGCCACCGTTGGTCCAATTGGTTGGGCTCATCCGCCGTACGTCCTCTTTCTGAGGGGCTCGTGCAAGACTTCTGCGAATCGATCAGAACAGTCATTAAAGCAGAGCATTATAGTGTTGCTATTTTTTCTGTGTTCAACACTCGCGCTTATAAGTTTAGCAAGAATGTCCGGATGGACACACCAGTACCCGGTGGTTACCGCGGGGAGGTAAAATAAGCACAATTGATGTGTACGATATATTTGCAGCGACTGTGCATCACCAGTTTGATGCCTTTCAGTGCCTACCCTATTCATACAGCACCCAACCACTATACTACTACTACTTTTGCGTTTTTGTGGGCACGAAACGCATGGCTGATTGGCTGCTTCTCACACGAATCTCACATGTATTCACATACACAAAATAAAATTTCAGGGTTTGCATGGTCGGTCGGTACGGGTCGCAGTTCTTTTTTCTATGGTGTTAGCTAGTTTTATAAAAAAAAATATGACAGTTTTTTTTTTAATTTTCGACTTTCTTGGACTTTATTAAAATTTTACGTTTGAAACAAATGAATTCTGCACATCTTCCAAAATTTGTAATATCTTTTTTTTTCTAATTATAATTATTTTTTGAATTTTCAGTTTAAAATAAAATTTGCTGCTAATTTTATTTTAAATTTTACTTTCAGCTGTATAAGAGTATTACCAAAATCTGAAACAAAATTTTTTTAACTCGAAATGAAAATAACGCCCAACTTTTTCAAAATACTTTTACCATCAATTCATTAGGACCTAACGCGTGTAATGGCAGACTTCATTTTTACTAGAAACCGTTAAGTGTTGTGGGATTTTGAAAGTTTTTATAAGTTCAAACCGTGTTATTTTTCCACGAAAATGTTACCTACTTGTTTATATCAAAGATCTTGTTTTCCAATGTGATAAGAAACAAGAGCAAGAGCGTGAAGCCTAGTCGTTTCCATTTTTTACTTGTGTTGTCACTTTGTGGCACTCAACAAAACAATAATTGGTACTGCGATTTTGTTCATCTGCAACGCTATATAGTCTAGGAAAATAAAGACATCCACTTTGAAAAAAATCCGACAAAGCTGAATTTCGGTGGAGAGCTTCATTTGTACGTCCTAAAATAAAAAAAAATTCCCCGTTCGAAAACATATATTTATTAAATTTTCTTCACTAATTGTACTACAGCCCATGTTTGCGACCGTTTTTCTCCAAATCTATTAACTTTAACTGTACGATAAAAAAAGTTTCATAAAAAGTGTCAAATTTTTTTTTTGGATAGAATTACATGAAATGCAATATGAAAAACGTTGTAGGTACGTGAATAATAATAGAAAAACAAAAAAATATCATCAAATTCGAGAGAATGAATCCTTTTCCATGAACAGCCGTCCTAATAAAAGAAAGTGGTGCGCTTGATGTTGTTGCACACCAAGCCATGTAGATTTATAAGGGAAAACAAATTTCGCGTTCGTATTTTTCAACTTTCTTTGTACGTGGATTTGCTTAAGCTCGGTGCACCGATCACTGAAGTGTGGAGAACATCCTATCCCATGATACACAGAAACACAAGGTATGCTCACTTTGGCTGATTATGCGCGTGACGTCACATTCTTCTGATTTTTGTTCTTAGAGAGTGTAAATAAATGTATTAATTTGCCGATTTTGTTTTATTGTTTTTTATGTTTATTGTTCTTATAATCATAAAAAAAATCGTTTAAGCCGTCAGTTTTAAAAAATAATCTTCACTTAACAAATAAAATAATAATAAAAGAAGAATGTGACGTCATAAAATATCAAAATGGCGATTTGTATGCGTCTAGTGAGCATACCTTGTATTCTGTCATTCTGTGTATCATGATCCTATCCTATTTCTATTTGACTAAATGAATTCTCCATGAGCTAGTAGTGAGAAGCCATCGAGATGCTCGATTCGAGCATCGAGCGGCTCGATTTGAACTAAATGAGTTCGTTTGATTTAATTTACTTATACGTGGATTTTCTTAAGCTTGGTGGGCCAAAATCATGAGAACACCTTGAAGTTAAATTTTCGATAATTTGAATGGAAGTTAGAATTGGCTGTTTTTGTAAAAGTTGTCCTAAATTATTTTTTTCTCTTGTAAATAAAATATCCAAAACAAAAGAAATAAGAAGAAAAAGGTATTTTGATTGGATTCAACTGAAAAATTAAGATTTAAGTAGGGTGTGCGGTGAACACCTGCGCACCTTCGAGTGAACGTCCTAAAAGACTAGAGCGAGAGCAATGAATAAATAAACAGAGAGATAGATGCATTTTTCACACACCATCGTTTGACGCTGGCTGATTCAACGTGTGAAATCTACAAGCGTGCTCAAAAGAGAATGGAGAATGAACTTCATAATGACGTTGTGTGTAAAATGTGAATCTTTATAGACATTACATAAGTTCATTACTCATTAGAGCGTTCTTTTGTTAACTATTGTTGACTATTGTTGTTATGTCAAAAATGTTGGTTAAATTGTCATTGTTAGACTTTATTGATATTGTTACACGATTTCATTTTGGAACGATTTATTGTGAGGCATTCTAAATCGGTCAAACAAATATTAAAAAATATTCCATCGAAAATAATTTTATTTGCATTATCGATATGCAACAAATTATGGTAAAAATGAGCCAATTACTAGTGCTTGTATTAATTTCAATCGATATGCAAATGTAAAGGATCTCGATCAAAATAAATTTTTTTTTCAAATTCACTTTAATGGAAATCATTGTATAAATATACATACATATCTTCGTTTTTATGTTTTTACAAAATTTTAATTTTAAATTTTGATTTGAATTCTTAACGAACTTTGACTTTGTGTACAATCTCAATTCATATCATTTACATGAGTTGAAAATAGATACAAATCGTAACTATTTGAAACTTCAACAATGCATTTTGGAACGATGTTTTTACGTCAAATTGTAAGGGTGTGTCCACACCAAAGAAAGCATTTTTTTAACCATTTCAGAAACATTTAAAAAACATTTCAGAAATGTCTCTTTGTTTCTGAAACATTTTTTAAAAGCTTCTGAAATGTTTATTTAGGTCTGGACGTTTCGAGAAATGTTTCTCTGCCTCTTCCGAACAGAAAACTTTTTTTGCTTTTCAAGCATTTTAATCTAGTTGAAATGTTTTTTGTTTTTATTTGTTTGTATTTTGTTCATGTTGACAAAATGTGACACTATCATTGCGATTGCTACTTTTTTACAATCCATCTTGAAGTACAAAACTGGATACATAAAATGAGAAACAAATAAACATTCCAGAAATGTTTCTGAAAAAAAAACATTTCAAAAACATTTTTGAAATGTTTTTTCAAACAAATGGGAAACATTTCAGAAATGTTTTTTGAACAAATGTTTTTTTGGTGTGACACACCTTAACGAATCGTAACTATATTTTGTATTTTGGGAACGACAAATAGTTAACAATTGTCAACGATCGTAAAAAAACATTTGAAATTTCCTCAGTGAACTCTGAAGGAGCTAAAAAATGTATCTGAACAGGCTTTCGCGGAAAACGCTAAAAAAGACTATTAATCTCCTTCCTTCTAACAGAGTTTTCTTTGACAAACTGAAATTGAGAAAGCGAAGCGAATCCA
The DNA here is from genome assembly GCA_963971375.1 of Platycheirus rosarum. Taxonomy (NCBI): domain Eukaryota; kingdom Metazoa; phylum Arthropoda; class Insecta; order Diptera; family Syrphidae; genus Platycheirus; species Platycheirus rosarum. The sequence goes on from OZ020509.1 coordinate 43,232,120, forward strand.
AAAATATTAGTATTAATTTTTTTTACGGCAAAGTTGAACTGTTTTTCATCGTGGAGATTTCGGAGTGATCAGAAATTTGAGCTCGCTATGCTGGAAAAATTAACACTAAAATAAAATATGCACTTATAATTTTTTTTGGATTTATTTTTCAAATAGCTGAGATGAATAGAAAGCTACATAAGTACAATTAGGTATTTAGTTGTAGGCAAATCAAGTTCCTAACTGCATTTCCTCTCGACATTTCTCCGATCATGTGAAGACCAAGGAAAACCATTCTTCAAGGCTATGAACTTTGTTAACTCGTTGCACAACGCTTTAACACATATGCTTACGTTGCCTTTCTTGTCGATGTAGTCGTCCTCATATAGATAGATAGTCGTGCATCATTGATTACTTGTATACCTACAATCTATTTATCTTCAAAAAAAGGAAGTGCTGCTCTGTTTCATCTCTACTTCATTGGGCCATTTTACGACAATTGGACTAGTGCACTGAGAAACATTGTCTATCCGCTCATTATTCGCGAAACAGATTAAATTGGATTAATCAGTCTCAGAAACTCATATCCAGCAATTTATAACAACAAAGCTGTATGTTTTCTGGCCCTATATCTTAAATTTGATCGCAGTTGCCTTTCGAATTTCAAAGATATGCACTCAAAAAGAGACTATTAATTCGAAAGTGAGCTTTAAATTTCACGTCAGATGTCAGAATAAAATAACATAATGTTCTCCACATAATTTGTAATGGAATTGCGTTTTTTTTTCATTTTAATATTATTGTCATCTCAAGGTCTATTTCATCATCCGAGTCTTAAAATATTAAGTTACACATCGATTAATCAAGAGTTTAGTTCCTGATGTGTAAAGTTATAAATTTGTTCACGTCTTCAAACGAAATACAATTCTGGATCAGTGAAAATGTCAAAAACATTTCACAATGATAAATTATTTTCCCCAACCAAATCATCCCGTGAAGACAACCGTACATTTGACACTAATTTTGGCTCATGCATAACCATGTATATTTTACTTTTACGGCATTATTGAATATTTAATTAATTCCAATGCACTTCCAATAAATTCATTTAGTACTTTTTACCAACGTCGCGCCGATTTATCACATATGAGATCGAAAATCGCATACAGCTCAATCACTTTTGGACGAGACTAATTATGGTGTAAAATGTGAATATTTACGTAAGCCTATCAATCATTATCAAATTTTGAGAGAAACTATTAATAAGTGTGAACTGAGCATAGTTATAATAATAATAATTATTATTATTACAAAAAAATATGTTTTGGCAGCTCCATACAAATTATACCATTTTCTTTCTAGACAATCTCCGAACCAAATACTAAAAAGTAGGAATATTTGATTATACTGCAGTGCCATCTAGATTTTCGTGGTTTAAGTATCAACCCGCGCTCAGTTGATTTCATTCTGACAGATTCGTTTTCAAGAAATAAAGATTAAATTAAAATAAATCGAAGATACCTAATGAACCTAATTTTAATTTAAGATGCATAATTCTATCTAGTTATACCTATTTATTTTAAGCCATAAAAATAAAAACCATAAACAGCTTTCAAACATTGAGCTATTTTGAGCATAAGTATATCAAATTAAAAACCTCCACCCACAAATCAACCGCAACCAACTTCACTGCAGAAGAAAAAAACTGACATAACCTCAAAGTGCACAACACACACTCTCAAAAATCGACAAAAAAGAAAGAACATAATTTTTTTAAGGTGTCGCGTTTGTGTGGTTTTTTCGCGTTAAACTTCTTTCGATTTTCCCTCAAAAAAATAAAAACCAATTCATTGCTCTCTCCAAAGAACAAAACAAACATCTAAATTAATAACTTACAAGAATAAAAAAACCACAAATAAATAATTAACTCGCATCGCAAAGTTGAAAAATAAAATTTATACCAAATGCATATCTCAATAAAACGTCCAAAAAACTAATACACTAACAACAAAACACAACACAAGAAGAATTTTTTATTATTTTATTTTTTTTTCTTTCGTATTATACCTGCGTGCGTGAACGGAACGTGAAATGCAATGCAATTTAATATGAACAAGAAAGAGGAATCGCCTAAGAAACCGTTCTCTAATAAAGTTTACACTTTTGTCTAATTAATTAAATACAATAATTTCCTGGAATTTCTGAACAAGCCATAATGAAGATTAAATGATACGGTATGGGCTCTCCCCTCTCATCGCAGTGAAATGTTTTCTGTGTGAGACTCCATGGTGCTTCAGCTACCTTGAAGAACAGCATCATCTCGCCGTTGCCACAATACTTCATTCATTCTGCATTTGGATTTTGGATCTTGGTGGCCGTTGTCATTTTGGAGAATTATATTCAGCTTGATATGCCCCTATCGAGAATTGCACATTTAGGAAGAAATCATTGAATGAAATCGCTTGTTCGATTCTCTTGATGATGATAGAGATAATGGGCAGCAGCAGTTTATCATGCATGTTGTTGATCATCGTCTTCTCGGTTTCGCACTCAACCCAGAGCAGGAGGAATCAAAATGAATAATTTATTTATGCTCTCAACCAGCTACCCGTCCACCGCATTTTATGTTTTCGATTTGATTTCCAGCGCAAAGTCACCGAAGAAGCAGCAGCCGCCACAACAAATCGAAAGAAATGTTAAAAAGAAATAATCAAAGGTGAGTGAGTTGAAGTAGTGAGAGTTTAGAGTCGAAATATAACATAAACGATACCCCTTTCACCCCTTTCACCCCTTTCACACCTTCCTATTCCTGCCTCAGCATACAAATTTATGTCCTTGTAGCGGCTTTTTGATCGTTGTCTGGTTTTAACCAGGCTCAGTTGCCTTGCCACTTCATGAAATGCACTTGCCAAAGTTGTATACAAATTGAAATCGAAATCGGCAGCTTCTGTGGTCGGTTTCGGTCTCTGTGATGCTGATGGTGATGAGGATGACACACACGTTAAAAAAAAATAAGTTTGCATTGCGCTCGTGCATTCCTTTCGGTTGTACACAGAGTTCGTGTTTTGCTTTCCTTTAATTTTTATATTCATTACTGGTTTTATGCATCGACATTTTTTGGGGACTGGGACTGGGAGTTGGCGACTACCGTTGCCGACGAAAAGTTTGTTGGTTCATCTGTCTACATAATGCTTAGATTTATCCATCAAATGTATAATATTTATTTCTTGCATTTAACTCAAACGAATTGTTAATGTTTTTTTCTTTAATTGATAGGCTAAGGGTCCAGACTTAACGAGTACCCTTAATCGATGAAGACACAGTTTCTGTTCCGGTGTGATTCGCTTGTCAAAACTAACATTCTTCGTGTTCAAGGTTAATTAGATTGTTTTGGTAAAATTAGATAAAAATAGTTTTTTTTTTAATTTCTTCTAGACATTTTCAATTTGACTGTTTTGGCTATTTTAATAATGATATAGTGCGCAGTGATATAAAAATCCATTGTTGGGGCTAAAAATAAGTTAAAAAAAAATTGTTTATTTGAATCGTCATCATCAAATGAATAAGAATCTAAAGTTAGTTTGAATGATTTTGTTTAAAAATAAAAGATATCGTGCGAGCTATTTTGCTCTGATTGCTAGCTTCAGAATTTGCATTACAAAACAATCACATTTGGCCCGTTTGTGGTGTAGGTATATGGCGCCAGGAAATGTTCTCCTTTACACATGCTCTTGGTAAGAAAAGTTTCTTCTTGGCAGGGCGTTTCTTATAAAACAGGTCACTTTTCGTTTCGGCTAACAATTGTTGAGAATGTAAAGCTCACTAGTTTGTGTTTGGAAAGGTTCCTTCCGTCGGCTTTTTGTCGACGCTCACAGCAATATATACTTACTTACCATTAAGGGTCTCGTGCTGAGATAATGCAGCGTTCCATCGGGTACGGTGTCTCACAAGCCCTCTGCGCTTCAATCCTTCAGACCCAGAGCTCTTGCATTCGTAACCCCCTGGTCCTTGTAACGGAGCTTCAGCAAACAAGCAAAGTCTGCCACATTATCTTTTACCATAAAAACTACTCCAAAAGACTCCGAGCTGGCTAGGTGCCCAGTCCACCGAAGTCTACCGAGCTTTATTTTTTTTACAATTAATTAAACAATTCATGATTGTATCTTCTCCGGAATTGTCCTCCTTCGCACGCCAACAATTTTCCGTAAGACTCCTCTCAAACGCGGATAAGAGATCAGAGCGCCTTTGTAAGTACCCAAGTCTCGGATCCTTATGAAATGTATTTGTAAGACCATAGTCTTGTACAGCAGCAGCTTAATTTTTATGGTTAGGTTTCTGGATAAAGAGCCTTGACTTGACTGTAGGTTTTGTTGGATTTTAGCAGTCGCACGCGTATTTCCTCTTCTATATTATTATCGGCTGTTACTATTGACCCAATATAGTTAAAGGACTGCACTACTTGAAGTTCATCCTCCACTACCCAGATTTTTGGACCAAAACTTCTCGCAAACGCAGCCACCATGTACATGGTTTTTCCTTCATTAATATGCCGGTCCGTAGTGCCCCGTGGCTTAGTGGTTAGTGTGTCGGGCTGTTAAGCGAAGAGTCAGGGTTTGACTCCATGTCAGAGCCACGGTTATTTTGCGGGGTACTGCCTTTTGCGAAGAACTGACAAAACAACCAAGAGTACAATTTGTCTCGAAAAACTGCATCTCATGTAGCCCCTTAGACTCGGCGGTTATTTGTAGGTCCGTTCCATTCTTGCAGATTCACAACACACACGGGAATGGCTGAGAGTATGTCACTAGGCCTTGGGTCCTTAAGGAGCTGTCGCGCCAATAAATTTAAATTTATTTTATATGCCGCATTTTGGATCTGGCTGAAGGAGTCTTGTACAGCTCGTTGACATTTGTCAATAATGTTGATGTCGTCTGGCTTAAGCCAATATCTGCCAGGACCTGGAGAGAAAAGTCCCTCTTGTTGACGTGCCAGAGTCACGGATTGCTTTCTCCAATCCTAGGTTGAAAAGGATGCAAGCCAGATCATCTCATTGTCGGAGTCCATTAAAGATGTTGATTGGTCTGGATAGCAATCATCAACCTATCCTAGGTTGAAAAGGATGCAAGCCAGATCATCTGATTATCGGATTCCATTAAATATGTTGATTGGTCTGGACAGCAATCATCTGACTAAGTGTAAAGATCTGATCAATTGCTGATCCGTTCTTGTAGGATAGAGCACAATATCTTATAAGATGTACTCATCAATGTTATTCCCTATATTTTTTGTGCACTTTGTGATTGTTAATGTATGGGACATGATGCCTTTTAGCTAGTTTTCTGGCCTTTCTTTTTGAGTTCCCAATTCCCATACGTGTAATATGATATTATTAATTGTTTGATGTAATCATGGGCCTCCATGTGATCAGTTCGACAAAATGCCGAGCCATCGCATATAGAACCGAATATCCGTCAAATTCCTATTATTTAAGTATTAATTCTTTCTATCTTATAGTACAACCTTGATATGTGCCAATTGTAGTATTAGGCTGTTGTTACGGTTTTTTAAACATGTTTATAATTCCTTGTGGTTCGGTGACTGGGTTCCCTTGACTGTTTCGAAAATCTGGCGTACCGGTCCTATAACCACAGATTTTGGAATTTGAATTCTTTTATAAAAGAACCGATAAAATAAGGAAAGACATGAAACATTTCGTCGGTGTTCGAGAGGGGCAATTGTTTCAGCGGCAGTTCTATTTCCTTATATCTTAACGCTCGATTTTGTATTCTATCAAGCAGGTGAAGCGATTTTCGTGAAGCACCTGCCCAGAGGTGGGCGTTATGATCAAGTTTAGGGCGTATAAACGCTTTATGAATTGTAGCCAGATCAGAAGGGTAAATATGCTTCTTACACCGATACAGAAAACCTAAGCACTTAGCAGCATTTTTAGCGATATCAAATATATGGTCATTCATTCCAACGGAGGTCGTCGTTGATACTGTAAAATTAAACAAATAATATACAATTCAATATATTTTATATGAATATATTTTAAGAATGTTTAATAACTGTTCAATGCTTATATATGTTGATTCAATGGATAACCTCTAATGACTAACTGATGCCTCGGTACCCGGCTTCCTACATCTAATGGGAGGTGTCTTCTTCCTCCTCTACCAGCATAAACGGCTTGACGTTCTCTCATGTCTGCCATTATCTCTGGAACATTGTGCCGTTGTGTATCTGTGGGTAAAAGAGATAATACAGTTGTTGGTATAACTGACCTAAGGTTTCTAGAGTAGAGTCTTTGTGCTGGTGTACCCAAGGCACCTCTCGGCGTATTCATAAAATTTACCAATCCTAGTTGAGGGTCGGTGTTGTTGTAGTCACACTTAAGAATGTTTTTAGATGTTCGAACTGCTCTCTCGTTCGTAGCTTCGCAAACAAAATTTTGCAACTTCTTTAAAAACCACCTCTTTTTATTGTTTCTCTTTGTACTTGGCATGCAGCGCACTTTTCGATGTAGCTATATATGTCTTTATTCATTTGGGCTAGAACACAATGTTTTTAGCTCTACGCACGCACTTTTCATAGCTGAAATGTCCCTGATGTATATAGTTTAACATATCGGCTCTCAACTGAATAGGTATAACAACCTTGTGTGACTTGTATATGACTCCCTCATAAACTGACAACTCTTCCTTGAATGTCCAGTAGTCTTAAATTTTTTGTTCGGCCAGCCGTTAATGATGTAATCTATAATTTGACTGGAAGTTTCATCCTCTTTGGTGAGTTCTTTCAATCGTTCTTGCTCTTTATGAGACACAGCAAGTGTCAATTGAACTTGTAACTCAGAGGCCTCAGAGACCCTCAGAGGGTTCATGCAGTCTCTACTCAAGGGATCTGCGAAGATCATTGTGTCGCCTTTTTTGTAGACTACTTTTGGGTTATAGTTTAATAGACTTAAGCGAATAAGTAAAAGCCTAGCTGGTGATGAATGAAGTGGCTTCGCGAATATTGTTTCTAGCGGCTTGTGGTCCGATTCAACCACTAGCTCCTTTTCCCACATGTATTGGTGGAATTTCTCACAGCTAAACTTGACGGCCAGAGCTTCTTTTTCCAGTTGCGAGTAACGTTTCTAACAGTCGGTGAGCGACCTTGACGCATAAGCGACGGGCTGATCTGACCGTAACAATACAGCTCCGAGTGCCTCAGGGCTGGCATCAACTTGCAACTAAACATCCTCATTGACGTCGTATAACTTCAGGACTGGAGGCTCTGTGATTAAAGTTTTCATTTTTTCGAACGCTACCTGTTGTGGTTTATCCCATACCCACGGTGTTGTTTTTGCTAATAAAACCAACGCAGAGGAGCTGTAATTGATGAAATTTTTTTAATAAACTTGCTCAGATACGTTAATTTACCGAGTATTCTCTGAAGATCCTTGCGGTTAGTTGGTGGTTTTAGCCTGGAAATTGCAGAAGTTTTCTCTGGGTCGGCTGACATACCTTTTTGGCCAATAATGTGACCGACAAATTTGACCCCCTTTTGCTCAAACGCGCATTTCGCTTTGTTAAGGACCATACCATTTTGTTTGATGATGTCTAGAACTTTTTTTGTGATTTGACGTAGCTCTTCAATAGTTTTTGGCATGAATTAGGATATCGTCCACCGAAATCTTTACATTTCGAACGTTAGCTAGCATAGATTTGATTTTGTTTTGAAAGACTTCGGGAGCTGAAGAAATTCCTAGTGGAAGTCGCATGCAGCTATACCTGCCCAAGGTGTCGCAAATGTTAAAATCTTTTTTGTTCGATCTGAAAGCTGAACTTGCCAAAACCCCTTTTTGCAGTCCAAAATGGTGAAGTATGTTTGCTCCTTTTAGCTGGGCGGCAATTTCTTCAAGCGACTGCATAGGGTGGTGACGGCGAAGAATGTTTTTATTTATGGACGTGGACCATTGGAGAAACAGCAGGAGTAGCTTCGAGAGTTCGTTCTATTACGTGAAGTTGTTTCATTTTGTTCAGTTCCTGTTTCACCTGGTCTCTTATTTTGAATAAGATTCGCCGAGGGGGACTTATTACAAATTGAGGATTGGGACCAGATCAATATCGTACTCGAAATCTTGGATACAACCAAGACCTTCGTATATGTCATTTTTGATGTTCACCTCATTTATTCGATTTATGAGGCCAAGCTTCTCACACGCATTTTCACCGAGAATAGGTTGGATGTTGGCGTCTACGACCTTGAATGCGTTTTGTATTCGCGATAACGCATGGTATAACAGCTTCGCAAAGAACGATTAAACGGTGGTTAGAAAGCGGAATGAGATTTTTTACCTTGCAGGGTCGTATCTAGGCAATACATTGCGCTGGGCGACGGTGTCTAATTTGATCTGGTAACTCTTCTTTGCTATTGAAATGATTTCCGAGAATTTGTCCGGGCATTGTAACTGTTGCTTGTCTATTGAACTACCGTCGCTGTCGAATTCTTCGAAGAGATCGACCTTTTTGGTGGTTTGAGCGTGTTTGGTAGTAGAATTTGTACTGCACATGGCCTCAAAATGGTGGCTATTTTTACACTTTTTGCTGGACAATTGCGATATGTATGCTTAGTTCCACATTTGCGACAATCGAATGTTTTTTTTTTCTTTCTTACTTGTTGATTTGTTCACGTAGTTTACTTTTTTCTCGTTTTCAACTAGGATTTGTGCTGAATGTTTTTGTGCTTGTTCGGTAGACTGGCATATGGCGATTGCTTTGCTTAATGTAACGTCTTCAGAGAGCAATTTTGTGCGTAGCTCCTCACTGCGGATTCCAAGTATGAGCTGGTCACGCAATATGCTTTCCAGAAGTGCTTCGAAGGCACAAGTTTGTGCCTGCAGTCGCAGCCTCATCATAAGTTCATCGATGGTTTCGTTATCTTGTTGCGTTATCCTGTGAAATTTGTATCTTTCGAACGTACTATTTACTTTAGGTATAAAATACGCTTCAAATAGGTCTTTAATCGTGTCCAGAGACATTTCATTACCTGCTTCCGGCAGAGATATATCGAAGGTGTTGTATATTTATATCGCAAAATAATCAATTGCAGACATTAAAGTTGCAACTTGGATATTATTTGGCTTATTGATCATACCAGTCGCAATCTCAAAGTAAGAATATTGCTGTTTCCACAGCATCCATTATTTGGCCATATCCTTGTCGTGTTCAACGATTAAGGGCTTCGCTGGCCGTAAAAAAATTGCAGGTTTCGTTATCGACCATGTTTGTAAACACAAATGGGTTTCGGCACCATGTAAAATTAAACAAATAATATACAATTCAATATATCTTATATGAATATATTTTAAGAATGTTCAAAACCTGTTCAATGGTTATATATGTTGAGTCGATGGATAACCTCTAATGACTAACTGATGCCCCGTGGTTTTTGAACCGGTGCATGTATGCCAAACGGTCAGTCGCATGTCTGTGACATGCTTAGGGTAGGATTCGATCCATCTCTCAGACACACATACCGAGTACTGGGAGCTTTTCGGTTTCTTCGATGTAAGTGTCATTCATGGACAATGGCATTGGGGGTATGTTTAGCTTTAACGACAGAAGACAGCATTGAGTTTTCGAAGCATTAAACTCCACATTATTCCTATTACCCCATTTGACAATGCTGTATAAATCGGAGTTTAATGAGCTTGACATACGGTACCGTTTCAATTGTACGTCCGAAGGCGAAGGACGTGAATTATCGAACGAATATGAAAAGCTGAGGGTAGAGTCGTCAGCAAAACAGTTAAGTGGATTAGAAGTAACAGACAGAAGATCATTTATAAAAATGAGGAAAAGAGTCGGAGATAGAAGGGAGCCCTGGGGCACACCAGCATTTATTTTGTGAGAGTCAGACTTGAAACCGTCCAATACAACTTGTATTGAACGGTCCAGAAGATAGCTTCTATCCAACGAACAAGAGTATCATCAAGCACGCATTTTCGATAAAAGAGCTTCATGCCAAACTCTATCAAATGCCTTGGAGATATCAAGAGTCATAATCTTACTTTCACCAAAGCGATGTAAAGATTTGTTCCACTGTTCGGTGAGATATGCTATCAGATCACCATTGGAACGGTTGCTGCGGAAGCCATACTGATGGTCATGGAGAAGCTTCCGATTTTCGAGATATTCCTTTAGCTGGCGGTTAATCGGGAAAGAAGGGATGTTAGTGTTATGGGTCGGTAGGAGGAGGGAGAGGATGGGTCACCTTTCTTAAGGACAGGCTGGACAAATGCTGTTTTCCATCTTCTAGGAAAGATTCCAGAAGAGTAGAAGCGATATAAAAGCTTACGCAGTGACTGCCAGTGTGGAAGAACACCTCTTCAAAAGAATGGGGGGTATACCATCTGGGCCAGCGGTTTTGTGTATATCGAGATCTTTGAGAACTCTTGCTACTGTACGAGTGCGGAAAAAAATTTAACGTTTCTGTAAGGCAGCGTAGAGCTGGCAGCGAAAAAGGGTGCGAGCAAGTTTGCCTACTCTGAAGAGTAGATTTGATGTTTATTACAGCCAGAGGATTGCTAATTCGCTTAAAATCGATGACTTTCCTCTTAATCGATTTCCCACGAATACTATGCATCTTAACTTGTGCATCCTTTGATAGCAGCTGTAATAAATATTGCAATATTTTCTTTTCATTCTCCTGATACTATCCATAGTTTATGCTGGTTTGTGGTAATGGCTGCCTTTTACCGCGTGAGGATATTCATATTCGTATTATAGTCTAACGACGTTCGGTTCTGGTTGTCCTTTGAAAGGTGTTGGTATCCGAGGCTCATTATATACATTAGAAAAAGTGCGTTCACGATCTGCAAAACAAAAATTAAACTTAGCAATTTTACAAGACTTGTTGCACCGTATCGTGAATACCCATATTGTATATATCTATGTCCATACACTGCTTACAGTGCTATAGTACTCTCATGAAGTATCATTTTACTTGAAATTATAGGGACTATAAGGCAAGTTTAGGATTCATGAATATAAAAAAATTGAGATAACAATGAAACCTGATATTACGATCATAAAGAAGTCTCAAAAAGTGATCGACAAAAAATGTCTGTCTGTCTGTCACTATGTGTAACGAGCTGCAGCCTAAACGGCTTAAAAGATTATCTTCAAATTTGATTTGTGTGATTCTTTTGGCATTGAAATTTTATTTTTACTGTTTAGAAAAAGCTTATTTTTCTCGAAAACGGCTCCAACGATTTTGATGAACATTTTTGAGAATTTTTTTGTTGGTATTGGATATCATCTCATTAGAACCAAATTTACGGGAAAAGTCTATTAACGGTGCCTTTCATGTAACGGTTTTCTTAATTTTTGGCTTTCTCGTTAACGGCTTCTTGGATTTCTGTCAAATTTTATATTTAAGAAGGTTTAGGGAACCAAATTAGTTCTGCATATTAAAATTTTGAATACCTTTTTTCTAATTAAAATTAATTTTTGATTTTTTTTAAATTAATATTTTTAAAACTAATCAAAAAAACTAATTTTAAATTTTATAATCAGATGTATATTAATAAACTCTAAAAAACTGCATACCAAAATTAAAAAATAAAAAATTCAAAAAACTAAACAAAAAACAGGATTTTATTAAAACCGGTCCTACAATTTTCGAAAATACTTTTTCATAAATTCTTTGTTATTTAAGACGTGTGATGGCACACTTAATTTTTACTAAAAACCGTTAAGTATTGTGGTTTTGATTTCTTTATAAGTTCAAACTGTAAATGTTTGTTACTTGTTTCTGTCAAAGATCTTGCTTTTCAATGTAATTAGGCACATAAAAGCAAGTACGTGCGACCCAGTCGTGCCCATTTTTTTAATTTCTGCACGGCCCGCTGAAATCGCCAATATAGAATAAGAACAAAGCACAAAAGTTTATTAAATGTCGGTAAATGTCCGTAAATGTTCTCGTCTCCACTATTTAAAGTTAACTACTACATGGCCCTGAAGATGGCCACAAGCCAATTGACATCTATGAGAGTACTATAGAGAATGTATATGTACAATGTTTTAAATGAAGAACAACAACTTGTGTTGACTACCACTAAGTTCATAGGCTGGGGTTATAGCTGTTTTACGGGGGCCAACCCGATCATCAGACTCCTTTAGTGTTGCTTTTATGGATTTTATCGAAAAACATTTTTGGTCCTGAGCTGGATTTGAACAAGCAATTGCGAAAGCCGACGTCCTACGTCCTACACATCGCACCATCGCAACCACATGATACTATAGATAAGCCCGTTCTAAGAACAGGTCTTACTGGCTGACCACAATGCAAAAAACGGAACTGCATTACGTAGACAAAGTACGGAACAGCTGTCAAATTTATCGTACGTACCAATTTCAATCTGAACACATTGCACTTGTAATAACTTTGACATTTGAGTTTTAAAATGCATGGAATACCAAAAAGAAATGATAAAAGAGAGAAGAAACTTTTGTGCCACGAATTGAAATATCACCAAGAAGAATGGAATCATCTGGTGTTATTTTAGTTATACTAAAAAAAAGGGTCGGGAGGGACAGATGTAGGAAAGATTGTTCTTTCATTCATTATTTCTCTCTGCATCGGATAAAATGTCAAATTTACTGTACGTACAAGTTAAAAGTTACCAACCTTTCCGTATGCGTATTCCAGTTCCGTCGTCATTGTGTTCAAGCAGCCAGTTATTCTTTCTTTTCAGTGCTTGAACTCCTTTCTTTGGGCATAGTAATCAGACAAATTATCTAAATAGCTAAAAGGCATTTCACATTCGGTGCGATTAAAAAACAAATCTTTCCTCAACAGGTCCGAACGTGGGCTCATGGTAAACTAATGGGCATTCCTGGCAGTGCGAGATTACAGAGAACAGTTTTCAGGGGAGAAATGTTGAGTTTTTTAATGTATGCTCCGTGCTGTTTACATTTTCTTGAGTATTGCTGGAATCTGAATTTGCTTAATTATGTTTGAATCGTTATTCTGAGATGGCATCAATTCAGATGTACATAAACCTTTTGTAATTCTTTATTGGTTCGATAATTAATGATTCTTTAAATATCTCATTAACACGAACATTTCAGAAACAATTTCGGCTATTTATTTAACCAGATCTATAGTTTCTTTTTATTTTAATTGTCTGTCTGCTGTTTTCATTTATGCTTTAGGCTTTACGTTCAAAACAAACAATACAGCGAACTAGGATCCTTGAGTAATACCTACAGCTTTACACTTTCAAATATTGCACTGGATTGCCTTATGTAGTATACCATATGAGTTGTATTCCTGATAAGAAATACTATTCTGAATTTTATTTTAAGTTTAAACGAGTGAATTTAAACAGCCACATTTTTGTAGGAAGTTCCTTGTGATGTCCTCAATGCCTTAACACTACTTAAAACAAAATATTGTACATACTTCAAATTTACCTTCCATGTCCCTGTAGAGATAGACCATTAAAAAATAAATGCAGATATTTTATTTTATCACAAAGCCTACAATACTTTACATTAATTATTAATATTTTCTTATTTTCCTGGCATCACATTAAAACTGGCATTTAAACAAAAAATCTTTTCATCTTTCAGATTTCTAAAAGAATGCATTGAAGAGATTATAATAAACCAAACGAAGAACACATCGTGACAACGAATATACCCAACAAATAAAATCGCTGCAAATTAAAACAAAAAATATCTCTCACTAGAGCAATAAATATTTCTTTCAATAATTCATCGAAAATCGCGTAAAACACAAAAAAGCAAAGAAATTAAAAAGTGAAAAAATACAAAAAAAAAATATAACTAATGTCACACATTATAACATAAAAAAACACACAATATCACACAGAAAAAGTAGTAAAAATAAATAAAAAAGAATGTGTTCTTGTTAATCTTATCTAAATCTATTAAAGTAGCAAAAAAATAAAATTAAATTAAAAGCAAAATAGATCATTAATATGTCAACGAATATTATTTTTTAATTCCAATTTTTAATCATTAAATCAAAAGTTAAATGTGAATAAGTTTTAAGTGAAATTTTTTGATACTTTATTTGTTATTTTTTAAATCAAATATCGTTAAATTTGTTTGTTAGAATATACTTACATATGTATATTAATGTAGAGAAACACTAATTTGTTTCTTAAAATAATAATCAAAAAACCGTAGTGGAATAGTTCAAGTAGAAAAAAGGAGCAATCGAAGTTGATTTGTTGATCCCGTTGTTTTTGTTACAAACTCACATTTCGGTCCATATTTAATAATTTGTTTTTTTCTCACGGTGAGTACGATTTTATTTATATTACAAACTAAAATCTAAACAAATATACTTTATGTAGATCTATTCATGTGTTCCCAAAATAGAATTTATTTTTATCTGTAAAAATCCCTTTGATTTTGAACAAATATCTCCCTTTGAAATGCAATCAAGCATCCAAACACAATATGGTTTTGGAAACAGAATCGAAGACAAAGCGAAACAATTCGTGTGAAAGTTATGAAATCAATTTTCTATTGAAAAAGTGATACGTTCATATTTATATTAAAAGAATGGCTTTTTTGTTAAAATGTATGAGGAATTCATTTTCAGCCGTTCAATATGAAACTTAGATATGAGCAAGGAAGTTGTGCATTCTAAAGAAACAAGCCTTGTACATTGTACATTCATACATATATGTTTTTTTTTCATTTAGCCATAAGCTTGATAAGGTTATATATGAAGGATAAGGATCCATTTTTGTTTTTATGTATTCATACATATATTGAACTTGATTTGTGGTATTTTGGTTTCGTGCGAAACTTGGGACCTGCTTGAAACTAGACACAAGTAAACTTTGTCAAACTTTTCTTTGCATTAAGGCGAGCATTTGAAGCTTAATAAACGCGTCGTTTTTTTGTATTCTTTTTAAATTCCGACTCCAAGAGCTCATCTGACAGCTCTAGGAGTCCATTACTTCTAAACCACTTCACATTTGACACACATTGATACTCGTGTACTTCTTTAACCATTCATCCAATTAACTGCTTTGCAAATGTGAGGCTGGTGGTTTGACCTGAGAAAATTTCGACATGCCCTTCAGGTTTTCGATTGTTCTATATCTAAGGCCAACTAAATGAAGTCTTCGTTGCATTTGTTTGATCCAAAAGTTTTTGCGCCTGCCCCTCTTCGTTGATAATGTTAGAACATTGCGTGCTATTGCTAAGTTACTCATTGTGTATTATATTGAACATGGTATTCTTAATGTTTTGGTTTTCTTGGATTAGTCACGCCTACTGTCATGTGAAGCGTCTTTATTTCAATTTACTCTCATACGTCGTATCGTATGATATGTATCGGTATCGTTGCATATGTTTGATTGATTCAGGAGTTTTTGCACCAGCTTTTCTTGGAATGTGGTGTGCTATTGCCTTAAGTACTGGGTTCTCCGAGAATCTTTTTTCTACAAGGCATTAGTTGGTGCCTGGTCATGGTGTATTGAGTCCGATATGGTGTCATTGTCTAACATTGTGAACCGTATGTGAGCGCTTTAAAAACAACTGCCTAGTAATACCTTCCTATCAGCTTAAAGGGCAGTTTTACTTCATCCAGCCTAGACTTACGCCATACTTGATGTCGTCATCACAATATTCTTCGATTTGTACATAGATAAAAGATATTTATAGTTTTCGAACTTAGAAGACCTGTTCCATACAAAATAATTTAGAATTTTTAATATTTTTGAACCCCAATTGAGATAACAATCAAACATGACACTACGATCATAGAGAAGTCTAAAAAAGTGATCGAGAAAAAATGTCTGTATGTCTGTCTGTCTGTCAGTATGTATAACGAGCTACAGCCTAAACGGCTTAAGCAAATATCTTCAAACTTGGTGTGTGTAATTCTTTTGGCATTCCCCAGAGGGGAAATTGAAATTTTAATTTTAATTAAAAAAATTAATTAATTTTTTTTTTAAATAACGGTACCTGCAATATGACCGTTTAGGAAAAATAAGTTTAACTTGAAGGTTATATGGCAATAACCGTTAATATTTCAGCTAAAAAAACAGATTGGCTCAACTGTTTAGGCTATAATCCAAAGTACATATGGACAGACAGAATTTTGCCACTAACTCTAATATGTTTCTCTATCATAGTAATGTCATGTTTGATTGTTATCCCAAATGTTTTAATCTGCACGAATGCATAATTTGCAAATTTGAGAAAACGATCAAACATGACATTAGGATGATAGAGAAACTTATTTGAGTTAGGGGCAAAATTCTGTAGTCTATCCGTCTGTAAGGATGCATTTTGGACTACAGCCCAAACAGTTGGGCCAATCGCCTTCAATTTGTACATACGGTTATTCTGACATTATGCACAGACCTTTTTTCAAATATTAACAGTACCTGCCATATAACCCTTAAGTAAAAACTTATTTTTCTCGGAAAGGGCTATCGATAAAAAAAGATAATTTAAGAATACCTACAAACTTAAGCACAAAAATAACACATTTAAAAAAAAAAAAAAATTAAAATACAAAAAAAAAAGTTTTCGAAAAAAATTAATGCGAATTACTAAGCTACCTATATCTTCTTGAATATCAATTTTGAAAGTAATCGGATGACCAGTTTTCAAGAAAGTCGAAGAAAAAAACGGTCCTATGGGAGTTACCGTTTTTAGCCTATCATATTAATTTTTTTTCACCAAAATATAATGCTTACCTACAGTAGTACACTGATTTTTTTCATTAAAATTCTTGGAGCCGTTTTCGAGAAAAATAAGCTTTTACATATCGGTTATATGACAGATACCGTTAATTTTTGAGCTTACAAAAAATTGAAAAAAACTCCTCTGTAGATTGGCCAACCGTATAGTCTACAGTCCAAAATACATCCGTACAGACAGACGGACAGAATTTTGCCAGTAACTCAAATATGTTTCTCTATCTTGGTAATGTCATGTTTGGTTGTTATCTCAATTTTTTTAATCTGCACGAATGCATAACTTGCATTATAGTACATACCTATGTATGTATATCGCAAGTAAAAATGTGAAAGAAAGTAAAATCTTAGTTACACGCTAATCTGATGTTCCATGAATTTGTTCTTGGTGTTTAGTGTTTTTTCTAAATTATTGCATCTCCTGCGATCAATCCTCTGCTCTTCAACTTCCCATAGACTTTTTTATAAGGTTGAGATCAGGGAATTGTGCTGGCCACTTTTAAATGGTTATACCGCCCTCGTAAAGCCAATCTTTCGTCAGTTTTGCAGATGTTTAAGATTGTTGTCATGTTGGGAAATCCATCGCAACGGCCATTCTCCTCAGCATGAGGAAGCTTGACGTTTTGAAGGATTTCCCGATACATGTAACGATCCATAATACCATTAATCCTATTTAAATTGGACCAACTCCTTGACTGGAAAAACATCCCCAGGCAATAATTTTGCCTCCACCGTGCTAAACTTTTCTCTTGGTGAATCGAATATTTATGAGTTCGCCTTTTTTATTATTTCAAATGAAAGATGTATTTCTTTGAACGTCAGTATTCAAAATGCTTTGATGATAAATTTCTTTCATCGATTCTCTTACCCGGAAAAGGGAGAATTTTTTTATTGGTATTGGCTATCATTTGATTAGAACCACATATACAGGAAAAGTCTATTAACGGGACCTTTCATATAACGCTTTTTTTTAATTTTGGCTTTCTCGGTTACGGCTCTTTGGATTTCAGTCAAATTTTATATTTAAGAAGATCTAGGTAGCCGAATTAATTCTGCATATCAAAATTTAGAATAACTATTAATTAATTTTTGATTTTTTTTTTGAAAAAACTAAAAATAAAAAACAGGATTTTATCAAAATCGTTCCTACAATTTTTGAAATACATTTTTCATAAATTCCTTGTTATTTAAGACGTGTGGTGGCATACTTCATTTTTACTAAAAAACGTTAAGTATTGTGGTTTTTAATACTTTTTATAAGTTCAAACTGTTATTTTCAACACAAATGTCACTTATTTCTGCCAAAGACACATAAGAGCAAGTACGTGCGACCCAGTCGTGCCCATTTTTTGTTATGTTTTATGTTCTTTATTTGTTTCTTTATTGTTTTCGTTAATTAAAACAAATTTCTTGATCAAATATGTGTTTGCTTTTTTCTCTTTTCTTGCGACTTGACGCCCATGAACATTATGTCATTTAGACATTATGTCACCCACCATCCCGAGCATTAGGCCGCAGAACATATTTAATCCGGGGGCCTATTCCTAAATACGAGTCGAGATGTCACTCGAGAGCTCACAGTCGAGTCGAGTAAGAATCGGTATTCCACAACTCTAGTGAGAGCCAAACTCATGACATGACTCTGAAAATGTTGAACACACCCTTAGAATTGTAGCTAACTTCACTAAATGCTAACTTAACGTTTCACAAAAAAAATTTTTTTTTGATTTGAGACCTAATCGTTAAATGTAATTTGATAGTAATTTAATTTGTTTAAATTGTAAAAGTGCAAAAAAAAAATTAATATGATAAGTACAGAGATGTTGTATAAAACAACAATTTTTGTATATTTGCTGCGAGTAATGGAGCACAAATTTGAAACAAACGCCAGATCGTCGTCTATGCAAAATACCTACCACCAACAAATATTTAATTTTGTTTCAAACACTTCATTATTCATAAGAGTTAGAAAATTACAACTTAAAATCTTTTTTTTTTATTTTTACCTACATTTTTGCATCCATCAGTGCTGCTCTCGAACACTTTTTAAACATGAATGATTTCTCACAGAAAAAGCGTCATTTTCGACTTCAGGAATGTGTGTCAATGGTGTCATTTGACGTTCGACATTCGAGTTGGGGAATACCGATAATTAGTGAGTCGTGTTCGAGAATACCAATTTGTCGATCTCACATGAAAATTTACTCGACTCGTATTCAGGAATAGGGCCCCCGCTTTTTGAATCAACAAATTGGCCCAAAATTATAGACGTTTTAATACCGTTTGCCCGATCCACAAGAAAGGAGACCCTCTAAACTGCGCCAACTATAGAGGAATAAGTCTCCTGAATATCGCCTACAAGATCCTCTCTGCCGTACTATGTGAACGCCTGAAACCTTTCGTCAGCAACCTGATTGGCCCCTATCAGTGTGGTTTCAGACCAGGAAAGTCCACAATCGATCAAATGTTCACTCTACGGCAGATCCTGGAAACCACCCAAGAATTCCAAATCGATACCCACCACCTCTTTATCGATTTTAAGGCCGCGTACAATAGCATTTATAGAGACGAGCTATACAGAGCCATGCCAGGTTTTGGCATTCCCACAAAACTCGTCCGACTGTGCAGAATGACGATGGAGAACTCTCGCTGCTCCGTCAAGGTTGGTTCTGACCTCACAGAAGCTTTTGACGTCAAAAAAGGATTCCGACAAGGTGATGCGCTATCGTGCGATTTCTTCAACTTAATACTTGAAAAAGTTATAAGAAACTCGCAAGTCAATTGTAGTGGGACAATTTTTTTCAAGTCTGTGCAATTGCTAGCATACGCTGACGACATAGACATCATTGGCAGAACTCGGCGAGCTGTCAGTGGAACGTTTGCTAGCATTGAAGCTGAAGCGGCTAAGATGGGACTAGCAGTCAATGAGGCCAAAACGAAGTACCTGCTGTCCACAAAAAGGGACACACAAGACCGGCGGATTGGACAAAACATCACAATAGACACGTACAACTTTGAGGTAGTTAGGGACTTTGTGTACCTCGGATCCGCTATAACATCTGACAACAACATCTCGTCAGTAATAAAGCGAAGAATTACTCTTGCCAATCGCTGTTTCCATTGGATAAAAAGGCAATTGAGTAGCAAAGCCCTCTCTCGAAAGACAAAGGAGACTCTGTATAAGGCCCTAATCATCCCAGTCCTGCTCTATGGCGCCGAGGCATGGACTCTATCTAAAGCGGATGAATTTATCCTTAGTCGTTTCGAGCGTAAGATTCTTCGGAAGATTTTTGGCCCTATCTGCGTTAACGGGCTTTGGAGGAGAAGGTTCAACCAAGAACTATACGAGCTGTACAGCGACATTGACCTGGTCAAAAAAATACGCATATCATCACGTTTAAGATGGCTAGGTCATGTAGAGCGAATGGACAACAATGCTCCGGCTCGCAGGATCTTCGATTCCATCCCAGAGGGTAGACGCAGTCAAGGAAGACTTCGCCTTAGGTGGCGCTCTCAAGTGGAGGACGACCTCAACCAACTTGGAGTGCAAAACTGGAGACAGCTAGCCAAAGACCGAGTTGGCTGGAGAGGCATGTTAATTGAGGCCCAGGTTCGTCCCGAACTGTAGCGCCACCTAAGTAAGTAAGTAATACCAAATTAAAAAAAATAAAATTTGGCACTGATGTTTAAAGTGTGGTTCTTCAATTATAGAGCCATAGTTGTCACTCGACTGGAAAGTCAGGGAACAAAAATTTGGTCAGGGAAAGTCAGGGAATTTCAAAACCGGTCAGGGAAAATATTTTCAAAATTGATCTTTTTCATATTAAAATAGTTTAATCCTTCGTTATACTTCGTTGGCATACTCGTATAACTCCTTTCTAGTATATAGTATAGCGACGGTGCTATTAAGCAGCCAAAAGAACTTAATAACAAGATAAAGGCGTATGAAGGCGTGAGTGAGGAGCGAAATTTCACGGGAACTGCAAGCTTCTTTATGTGCGCTTACAAGGACATTTATTGTTAATAAATGCAAAATTGATCTTTTTCAAAATTAAAATTTAAAAAACCCTGAGTGAAAAAAACTACTTTGCTTTTTAAATTTGATAAACAGAATACAAAAAAAAGGAAGAGTTGTATTGGGTGTACTCAGAAAAATTCTACCTGTAACTTCATATTAAATTACATTTTTAGATATGCTTTGAACAACAAAAAAAAAATCGCAGTACAATTCCTAAACATATTTTTTGTAAAATAAAATTAATTAAAACAAAATAAAGCATTGTCCCATGATCAGGATTAAAATATCTCCCAAAAAACACCTAATTTTTGTTTTTGCTCTAGGTGAGGTTGCGCGGGGTAATAATTCGATAGTCAAATCATCTCACTCGGATCTCAAGGATCCATTGCGGTCCCCAGGAATAGAAGGAATAGGTGAGCAATTTGGGGAGAGTTGGTTATGGAATGCCTCCTTAAACCATCCTGAGATTTTGATGAATTTTAGAATGTTTTTCAGTGCCTTTTTTGAAACGTCGTCGCCCAAATCGTCAAAAATATTTTTTCCGTTCTGTTTTCCTGGTCTGAACTAGGCTGGGGCATTCACAAAGGAAGTGATATGAGCCGTCTTCTGCATCAACGTCTTGACACCCTCTACATAAGTTTGATGTGCTAAAGCCCATTCTACTCATGTGGACCCCATTGGAGTTGTGACCCATCAGGACACCAACCAAAAGGGACAGATGAGGTCTACCTAGCTTTTGATTGTATTCTGTATTCTTCTTTGAGATGTTTGGCAAAGACTTCTTGAGACTTGAGACCTGACAGTTATCAAGTTTTGACCATCTCTCGTTTGCGGCTTTGAGGCAATATTCGTGAATTCGTTTTTACCGTACCTAGGGAACGGTTTGGCTTGGTTCCATTGATGAACTGTTTTTGCCCAGTTCATCAGCCTTTTCGTTTCCGTTAATGTTGCAGCGTCCGGGAACTCATCGGAGGGTAACCAGGTTTGTTTCACTGATTTGCCGCAGATTATTGCGACATTCGTCGATCTTTTTAGATTTGGAAACGATTGCCTGTGAAAATATCAATGTTTTGGTTCTCCAGGTTAAAAGACAAAAGTTGTTTTGCTGCTTCGCCTACTGCGAGCACTTCTGCCTGAAAAACACTACTCAGGTTTGGCAACTTTACAGATATATTTACTGGTGGGTTTATCGAGAAGATACCAGACCCTACCCCTGCTTGCGTTTTAGAACCCTCTGTATAGACCGAGATATGATTTTTATTTATGACCCGGTTTTCCCTCCAGCATTCTCTTGTAGGAAAGTCTGCTAGTGCCACCGTGTTAAAATCTAAGTGCGTTACAGTATAGTCGGTTTGGCTATCAGTGTCTATATAATTTTCTATAATTTTATGACCATACTGCCTTCGTTCCAGTTGCTTGAATGTCTTAATCTTAAGGCAATTTTGGCCGCCAGCGCCTTTATGAAAAGGTCTATTGGGGCTAATGAGAAGAAAGTTTCTAGGGCTGCGGTTGGAGTAGTTCGTCTGACGATGGCAATGTACATCCAATGAATGGTTTTTGGGCTAGGACCTCATCTCTCTAAGAAGTGATTATACAATTTTTTTTATTTAGGCTTTATTAAAGACCTAATTTTGGATCGTTATTATTCAAAATTTAGAAGTTTTGTCAAATTATGTAATATAGGTAGTTTGATTTGACTACTTTACAGAATTAAACAAATAAAAAAGATTGTAATGATTTTTAATACTTATTGTGTTGTTATGTTATGTTATTTAAATTACGACCCAGTGAAAAAAAAAATTAAATTAAGGGTTTGCCCTTACGTAAAATTTTAATTTTTTTTAGTTTCTCTTGAGAATTTGAGTTCCATTTTTTTTTTTTTTTTAAGTATATTTTAACTTTTGTTTAACTTATTTACAATCGAAAACTTTTTATTTCATTAAAATATTCCCAAAATTGTGGAAGTTAAATAACTCAACGCGAAGCTCTAATCTTTTTTTTGTATGGAAACCTTTCCTTAAGTACCTCAATTTCATGTGATTTTCAAGCATACAAAAATTAAATGCAGTTAATTATTTTTTTCATTTGGTCAGGAAAAATTCGAAAATTGGTCAGGGAAAAGTCAGGGAATTTTATTTTGAAAAATAGTGGCAACTATGTAGACGACTCAAAAATCGATTTTCTCTTAGTGTGAAACTAAAATGTCTGACAGAATGACAGTCCGCTCTAACAAAACGCCATTTTGAAAATAAAAATAAACACAAACCCTGCCTCAATCCAATTACAAAAAAATTATCTGAGGTTCTGAAACTTTCAAATTTGATTTAAACTACATAGTGCAGGGATTTTTACTTGCGATTTAGGTACTAAAATGCAAGTTATGGATTCGTACAAAAAAAATAATCTAACAATCAAACATGACATTACGATAATAGAGAAGTTGAAAAAAGTGGGTCCGGAAATTCCGTCCATCTGTCTGTCTGTCTGTCTGTTCGCGCCGCTACAGCCTAAACGGATGAGCCGATTTGCTTCAAACTTGGTATTTAGAATTTATTAGGTAGTATCTCGGGGGTGTTTTTCATTTTTGCTCTAGGTCGAAAAATAACGGTACCTGCCATACAATTTTGAATAAAAAGTTAGATTTTCTCGAAAACGGCTCTAACGATTTTGATAAAACTTTCAGGGTGCTATTTTTTAACAACTATACATATTTCAGTTAGAATAAATTTTTCGACATTTGTTCTATAACGGTACCCCTCATATACACGGTTTTTTCAAATGCGGTTTTATCGTAAACTATTATCCCGATTTCAATAAAATTTTGCACACAGGAAGTCATTTATATTTCAATTAATATGGCATTTCAAAATTTTCAAAAACTTTTTTTTTCGATTTTTTAATTAAAAAAAAAATTGTTTTGGAAATATTTTGAAAATGTGAAATTTGTGGATTGACTTTTTTGAAATAATTTTCACAGATGAAAACTACAGAAAAAAAAATTTAAAAAAAACTGGTCGAACGATTTTCAAAATTTTTTTTTCTTCGATAGACATTTAGTTTCCAAATTTTATTGCATACTTAGTTTTTCCAAGAAAACTTGACAGCTGTCTCTTGATTTATGCTCAGTTTGGTTTTGGATTTCATAATGAATAGACTTACTCCTGAACAAAGTTTGCAAATTGTGCAAATTTATTACCAAAATGATGGTTCGTTTCCGTGGAGCAGAGTATCGAAGAAGACCCAAATGAGTCCATCCGCCATCGCGCGTGAAAGGATCTTAGTTTGCAGGCTTACAAAATCCAACTCGTTCCAGAATTGAAGCCGAACGCCCATCAAGCGCGTCACACGGTCGGTGAATGGGCCCAAAACGAAATGGCCAACGATCCCGATTTTCACAAAATTGGGAAAATTGGGCCTCTGCTGGAATTTATTCGAGCCAGCCAAGGCGGCCACTTCCCCGAAATAATTTTTAGAACATAATGCAAACTCTTATCTTTATAATAAAGCTAGATTCCTGGCCATAAAATTAAAGTATATGCGTTTTATTTCTTCTTGAAAACCACACGTCTAAAAAAACACCCTTTATATACATACATATGCAGCCACTCATGCGAACCAGTCGTGCATTTTATTTAAATTTTATTCGACGATGTGACCGCACATATGAGCAAGTACGTGCGATCTAGTCGTGCAATTTATTTTGCTTATAATTCAGAAAAACTTAGTGCAGAACTAAACATTTTAAGTAGTGTGAAGTTAATATATTAAAAATAGGTTGTCTATAAATTTGCGTTAATGTGTTAATTCACAAAAGCGGGATTATAAAAACGGAATTTAAAAAAACCGGATTTTAAAAGTGGGACTTAAAAAAACGGGATTTTTAAGGGAGGTTTTTAAAAAACAGGATTCTCAAAAACAGGTTCCCGTAACCAACCCCCCGGGAATTCGGGAAGCGGTCAGCGATTGTGATTTATTAAAAAAAATAAAATATTTGCTTAATTTATCCAAATTTTAGATATAGTCCACCACGCCCCCTCCGCCAACTTTACAAAAATGACTGAATATCGGGACTTTTTTCTATACTCTTTGGCTTCTAACTCTGTTCTGGTACATTTTAATGCAAGATGACTATATACACCAACTTGTAGTAAATTAAATTGCCTTTGTGTACAATGTAGCAATGAAGCAATGAAACAACCAAAATTGCCAAAATGTGGTAACTTATATTTCTAAAGCGCGATAACTTCGCAAGCGTTGGAAGAACGTCTTGAGGTGCGCTGTAAGCGGTCCATTTTTATGACACACAAACCTAAATTTAACGCTTCATTACTGTCGCGAGCTCCCGGACTAATAGATCTTTAGAAAATGTAATGTCCCAAGTGTCACCCTTTGTTACTATGAAGTTATATTGACTTCTCTGTAACAAAGTGATGGTAACATTAAATTGACAAAAAAATCACCACGATTTCTAAACTAAAAAATCGCAAAAAACATCTTCTTTTGTTCTAATTATTAGGAAGATCCAGTACAACTTGTTTGTAATCACTTTAAATCGTTAGTAAATAGTTTCTTGTAACTCAATTGTAACAAATAAGAGAAGGTACTAAAAGGTTTCTTTTTACTGAATAGTAACTCATCAAAGAGCTTTTGCCGTTTCTGTCTGTTATAGTCTGTTCAGTAAAAATTGTCAGTACAGGGCTTATGGGCGAGCTTAAAACAGTGGGGCCGGTGTATATTATCACGATATTAAATTGAGAAAACTTCTACTGAAAAAGATACAAAGCCATTAACAAACGTACACGCATTCTGTGTATCTCTTTTAAAAAAAAACTCGTACATAACCGATCACCATCAACGTTGATGGAGGAATAATGAATAATGATCGTTTACTCAGTTCTTTCTACCTACCCTTTCTGCGGGACTGTGAACTGAACAAATTATGTGCGGTCACAGCGACGAATATCAAAGTTTTTATTCGATTTTTGTAACTTTAGATTGTTTGAAAAGAGTTGTGTGATTTTTTTTTCAAAATCGTAGAAACGGTTTTTAAATACAACGGTTTTTATTTAACAACTGTTTCCAAAAAAACTAAAAAAAAATGTTTTAAGAATGTAAACTTAAGCACCAAAATAACTTACATTTAAAAAATAAAATTTAAAAAAATTCACTAACGCGTTTTCAAAATATCGATTTTTCAATTTTGTTTTAATTATTAAAAATAAAATTTTTTTTCTAAAATATTTTAAATTAAAATTAGTAAGGCTGGCTACATCTTCCTGAATATTAAATTTGGTTTTAATCGGTCAATCAGTTCTAGAGAAAGTCGAAGACAAAAAAACGGTCCTATGGATTTTGTCGTTTTTGTGTATTAATAGTACCAATAGTTGAAAAATCGTTAAAATGCAGTTAAATTCGGTTGGCTTTTGATATTTAGTTATTTTATCCAAGTTTGCATGTGCATTACGTGATTATATTAATTCGGAAAAGTATTTTGACTTGATATTTTTTAATACGAGTGATGTGAAATTGTTGATTAATAAAAATAAATATATTATTAACTAATGTTGAAATTGGTTTAAATTGTTTTAAACTGTGAATGGCTCATGTTTTTTAATTAAAAGTAGGGATAACCTAACGCACATTGCTCTCCCATTTGCGACAATTTAAAATTGTTAGAGTTTTTACTTGACACGGAAATATGCAAGCCAATGCAACCGACTTAGAGGCAAACGCCCTATCTTCCATGGAATTGACGAACAGACTATAGTTACAAGCGACCACATTTTAATTCTTCTGTTTTTTCCATATGTTGTTTCATATATTTATATTTATATTTATTTTTTCATATATAGTTTTCGTATAGCTTCAGACAACTTTACTGAAAATTATAACTATTCACTTTTCTGTGACTGTTTTTTGTAACAAAAATATAAACTTAGATGTCGTTCCAACCACTGTGAAACTTAATTGCGATACATATGGCGAACACACTACAAAGCTTAGAAGAAGAAAAGATGTTATTACTGTGGTGTGACATTAAAGTTTTCCGAAACATGTCAGTATAAAGTTACTCTTGAGTCACTCAAAAGTTACAACTGATGGAAGTTACTTACTACTTACTACTTAGGTGGCGCTACAGTTCGGGACGAACCTGGGCCTCAACCAACATGCCTCTCCAGCCAACTCGGTCTTTGGCTAGCTGCCTCCAGTTTTGCACTCCAAGTTGGTTGAGGTCGTCCTCCACTTGAGAGCGCCACCTAAGGCGAGGTCTTCCTTGACTGCGTCTACCCTCTGGGATGGAATCGAAGATCCTGCGAGCCGGAGCATTGTTGTCCATTCGCTCTACATGACCTAGCCATCTTAAACGTGATAGTCGTATTTTTTTGACCAGGTCAATGTCGCTGTACAGCTCGTATAGTTCTTGGTTGAACCTTCTCCTCCAAAGCCCGTTAACGCAGATAGGGCCAAAAATCTTCCGAAGAATCTTACGCTCGAAACGACTAAGGATATCTTCATCCGCTTTAGATAGAGTCCATGCCTCGGCGCCATAGAGCAGGACTGGGATGATTAGGGTCTTATACAGAGTCTCCTTTGTCTTTTGAGAGAGGGCTTTGCTACTTAATTGCCTTCCTAGCCCATAGAAACAGCGATTGGCAAGAGTAATTCTTCGCTTTATTTCTGACGAGATGTTGTTGTCAGATGTTATAGCGGATCCGAGGTACACAAAGTCCCTAACTACCTCAAAGTTGTACCTGTCTATTGTGATGTTTTGTCCAATCCGCCGGTGTTGTGTGTCCCTTTTTGTGGACAGCAGGTACTTCGTTTTGGCCTCATTGACTGCTAGTCCCATCTTAGCCGCTTCAGCTTCAATGCTAGCAAACGTTCCAGTGACAGCTCGCCGAGTTCTGCCAATGATGTCTATGTCGTCAGCGTATGCTAGCAATTGCACAGACTTAAAAAAAATTGTCCCACTACAATTGACTTGCGAGTTTCTTATAATTTTTTCAAGTATTAAGTTGAAGAAATCGCACGATAGCGCATCACCTTGTCGGAATCCTTTTTTGACGTCAAAAGCTTCTGTGAGGTCAGAACCAACCTTGACGGAGCAGCGAGAGTTCTCCATCGTCATCCTGCACAGTCGGACGAGTTTTGTGGGAATGCCAAAACCTGACATGGCTCTGTATAGCTCGTCTCTATAAATGCTATCGTACGCGGCCTTAAAATCGATAAAGAGGTGGTGGGTATCGATTTGGAATTCTTGGGTGGTTTCCAGGATCTGCCGTAGCTTGAACATTTGATCGATTGTGGACTTTCCTGGTCTGAAACCACACTGATAGGGGCCAATCAGGTTGCTGACGAAAGGTTTCAGGCGTTCACATAGTACGGCAGAGAGGATCTTGTAGGCGATATTCAGGAGACTTATTCCTCTATAGTTGGCGCAGTTTAGAGGGTCTCCTTTCTTGTGGATCGGGCAAACGATGCTGAGGTTCCATTCATCAGGCATACTTTCTTCTGACCAAACTTTAGAGAATAGTTGGTGTATGCACTCCACCAGGTCATCTCCGGCGGCTTTAAAAAGTTCGGCGGGTAGTCCTTCGGGTCCAGCAGCTTTGTTGTTTTTGAGTTTAGATATTGCTATCCTTACTTCATTTTGGTCAGGTGGACGGAAGTTTTGTCTGTCATCATCCATGTTGAATGGTTCATTCTGCCTGACAGCGGGATTTTGGCCTTCATCGCCGTTTAACAGTCTGCAGAAATGGTCCTTCCATGTACTCAGCACCGACTGTGACTCTACTACGAGGTTTCCATTCCTATCTCTACAGGCTTCTGTGCGGGATTTTTTTCCTTGGCATGTTCTTTTTACCTGTTGGTAAAACTTCCGCACGTTGTTCCTGGAGTAGCATCTCTCAATATCTTCGATCGCGCGCTTCTCATGCTCTCTCTTTTTCTTTTGGAGAAGCCGGTGTTCTTCCCGTCTTTTCTGCTCGTAAAGCTCGCGAGCAGCTCTCGTCTTTCTTTGCAGCGTCACTTTATATGCCTCTTGTTTGGCTGCATGGGCCTGCCTGCATTCGTCATCAAACCAGAGGTTTCGTGGTGGTGGTCTGGTGAAACCTAGCACATCAGTTGCGGCATCTCTGATGGCTTGTTGGCAGTGTTGCCACTGATCTTCGGCACTTGATGCTGGCGGTATTGGATTTCTTGAGAGGTTACGGGATATTCGATCGGCATAGGTTCTGGCGGTTTCTTGCGCGATTGCAGCTTTCCGACGTCATACTTCCTCACAGTATTACTCCGTTGTTGTGGAGTTCGGGTTATTCGCATTCTTACCTTTGCTGCAACAAGGTAGTGATCCGAGTCGATGTTAGCTGCTCGGAAGGTGCGAACATCCAAGATACTGGAGGCGTGTCTTGCATCGATCGCAACATGATCAATCTGATTGACGGTTCTTTGATCTGGGTGTCGCCAAGTCCCTTTGTGTATATCGAGATGAGGAAACCGTGTGCTTGCAATGGTGACGTTATGTGCCGCTGCGAAGTCAATTAGCCTAAGTCCGTTTTCAGACGTTGTGTCGTGTAGGCTATGTTTTCCGACAGTCCTACCAAAGATTTCCTCTTTACCTATTTTGGCATTAAAATCGCCTAGTACGATCTTAACGTCGTATTTAGGGCATTGCTCATAGGTTTTGTCGAGGAGCTCATAGAAGTCATCCTTGGTGGCGTCATCTTTGTTCTCTGTGGGGGCATGAGCGCATATTAGGCTAATGTTGGCGAATTTAGCCTTGATACGGATTGTCACAAGTCGCTCACTTACGTGTCGAAAGCCCAAGACTTCTTGCCTAAGTCTACCGCTTATGACGAATCCGCACCCAAATAAACGCTGTGGTCTTCTTGCGCAATCACCGTAGTACACGTCACAGTTTTTCATCCTCCTTTTGCCCGGCCCATTCCATCGCACTTCCTGGATGGCAGTAATTCCTGCTCTGTAGCAGTCTAGGGCCTCCGCTAGTTGTTTGGATGCACGTGGTCTGTTAAGAGTTCTAACATTCCACGTGCAGATCCGAAGGTCGTTGTCCTTGATTCGTTTTTCCGGGTCGTCAACAGTAAATCCGTCCTTTTCCGAGGCTATTGGTCGCTTCGCAACTTTTTCTTTTTTCCGTGGCAGGGTTGTTAACCCCACGCACAACCCCCAACCTGGAGGGCCAGGTCCTTTGTTGGATTCCTTGGACAAAAGGAACCGGAGAATCCGGAGTCAGTAACCCACTTCGGGGATATGAGCGCTGCCGTTGGCCCATTAAGGGTTCATCCGCCACCATCTCTATTTCAATGCCCTGACTTGCATTGAATTGTCCTAATGACCTTATCTCCAAATACGTCGAAGTAGCTCATTAGTTAGATGGAAGTTACTGAAATATTTCCATTCCAGTTACATGCGCAATCATCATCTGTTACTGTGCAGTTACATAAAATTAACCAATTTCAATGTGCTCTTTTTAGGTACAATGAAGTTTTGGAGGTGTAAATTTCTTTTAGTTTCATATGAGTTAAGGGCCCAAACACATAGAATCCGTTGCGTCCGGTTTTGCGTTTCGTTGACTGAGGTTTTTACTGTTGTCGGATTGGGTATCACAATGAGTACGTTGTTTCTTGTTTCAAATAGCTCTTAGTACTTAAAACAAACAACAAAATTTAAATCACCAGCTTCGAAACAAATTTTATAATTTTCATATCTTTCATTTCTTTGAACATTTAGCTCAATGACATATCAATTAATTACCCTCAAAAAATACGGCCAAGGAACATAAGGGAAATTTATTTTGAAAAATAGTGGACACCATTGAATAACTCGCTTATTTTCGAATTTTGACCAAAAATGCACTTTACAAGAGTTATTCAAAATTTGGTTTTAATATTTTTTTGTGATGGTATATCTTACCGAACAGTGGAAACAATCTTAACGTGATTTTTTAAAATGTAGTGTTATTGCAATTAGTATTTCAAAAGCATTTGATAGATTTTGGCATCATGCTCTCCACACCAAAGAAACATTTGTTTAAAAAACATTCTGAAATGTTTCCTATTTATTTAGAAAACATTTCTGAAATGTTTCCTATTTGTTTAAAAAACATTTCAGAAATGTTTCTGATTTTTTTTTCTTTTGCGCTTTTTGTATTAGCTAACTCGCTGGATTAGAAGTTACCTTTCGGACCGTTTAATTCCCGTTGTTTTACATGGCTGTATCAACGACGACCTCCGTTGGAACGACCATATATTTGAGATCGCTAAGAATTCTGCTAGGTGCTTAGGTTTTCTGTATCGGTGTAAGAAGTATTTTTCCCCATCTGATCTGGCTACAATCTATAAAGCCTGCTTGATAGAATACAAAATCGAGCGTTAAGATTGATAGGAAACAGAACTGCCGCTGAAACAATTGCCCCACTCGAACACCGACGCAATGTTTCATGTCTTTCCTTATTTTATCGTTTCTTTTACAAAAAATGTTCACTCGAAGTAACCAGTTGCATTCCTCCCCATAAAAGTTTCTCCCGTAATACTCGTCTTGCAAGGAATGCTCATCAGTTCACCCTTGAGCCCAATTTCGAACGTACCGTGAAATATAGGGATTCTTTTTTTAGCCGAACGACACGAATTTGAAATAGTTTACCCGGCGAGATTTTCCCTTGCCATTTTGATCTGCAAACATTCAAAACCAATGTTAATCGACACCTCCTATCTCTCCCCTGCCTATCTTCCTAATGCCCGCGAAGTGTGCACATTAAAAGGGAAATAAGTAGCCCCTTGTGCGCGCGTTAATTCTAAAAAAAAAAAAAAAAAAAAAAAAAAAATGTCTTCCAGTGTGATAGTCACAAAATAAATGCTGGTGTCCATTCTTTCTCAGATGCTCTTTCTGGTCTTTCTCAATGATCTCTGAGTTATGAGATCTAATACACTAAATTGTTTGGCTATCGTCAGCAAACTCCCAGCTTCCTACAATCGTTTCCAGATTCACAACCCTGTTTCTGCTCTTCAGCAATAGTCAATTGCCTTTCGCAAGACAATAGTCGATTATTGTACCAATGAGGTTGGTTTTTGAAAAAATTCTCCCATTGGTGAAATCACGTAATTTCAAAATATTTTGTATTTCGTTTTCAATAAAATAATAAATAAAAAAAATCCAAATCATTAATCCAATAATTGAAATTAAAATAAGTTTGAATAATGGAACACAGGTCATACCTATGGTTTAATTCTGCAACAATTTTTCTACCAATTGACTTAATATGTACACAATTATCTTTACAAAATTATCTAATCTACCAAATACATTAATTCTTACAGCTGGAATACATTTGACAAAAATTCTTTAAAATATTTATAAAAAATATTATCTTCTCTAAGAAAAGTTTCTATTAAAATAATCTCAAAGTTTAAAATGAATTAAAAACAATCTTTAATTAAGAGTTAGTTTTTTAGTCTAGACAAATTACAACATACGATTTTTAAATTGGCAGATGGCAATCTATCCTAAATTTGTCGTTGATGATTGTGATTTATTTCTAAACTGCATTCTGCTCTAGGTTCTGATAGTTTTTTTTTTTTTTGCTTATGTCAAAGAACTGCATTCCGATTCCCGACTTTTCGAAACGTGTTTCTTACAAATGTCACTTTTTCTGAATTGTTTACCATTAAATCTCGAAAGAAGTTATAACAAAAAGAAAATTTGTTAACATTTATCTTGATTCCTCTAATTTTTATCTTCGTGGTTAGTTCAATATCAAAGTAATTTCGTTTTCATTTCGTAAAGTTCACTTATTTTTGCGTTTGATTGACTGCTCGTGTTGTATGACGTTGCAAGTATCTTTTAATTTCGGGGTCACTTCAATTAATTCGTTTGCAGTGTCACCGCCGGGAGAAATCTGAGAACAACGTTCGTCTTGTTTATAATCCGATTTGTGAATAATTTGGAGCTGAATAAGCATAACAGAAAATTTGATTCGAAGGAACATCGTCGAAATGTTTCTTGTTCTTATTCTATTGTTATTTCTGTATACAATACTCTAACGAAATAGATAACTGCGTTCCTCCATATAAAAGTTTTTCCCGCAATACTCGTATCGCTAGGATGGCCCGTCAATATACCCTTGAGAAATTTGAAATTTCGGACGCACTGTTAAATGTATAAGCTTATTATTTACACTGAACCAAAAAGGTACATAATATCAATAAAAAAGTTTATTGCGGCGATAAACTTTTTTATTAAAACTGGTCCGACTAAAAAGTTTATTGCGACAATAAATGGCCGTTTATTGAAATCAATAAACGTTTATTGATTTTATAAACTGTTTATTGATTTAATTTTTTGAAAATTGTTTATTGTGACAGTAAACAGTATATTGACAGAGTTTATTCGCGCAATAAACTTTGATTATTGTCGCAATGAAAATAAACTAGTTTATTGCCGCAATTAACTCAGTTTGTCACAATTAACATATTGATAAAAATGTTAGTAAAATATTAAAAAGATTTATTTATTGATATAAATAAATAATTAAATTATTTATATCTATATAAATAAATAAATGTTTTTATATTTTACTAAAATTTGAATCAATATGTTAATTGTGGCGATAGTACCTGTAAATATACTTACTTTTTATATTTTCCTTGCAACCTTTTTCTGAAATGTGTATAAAGTTAAAATCAATTAAAATATGAATAATTTGTTTAAAACTATAATATTAATAAACGTAACTTACCTTTTATTTCATTTTTTCAATAGTTAGCTTTCTAAAGCTTTCAAATTTATCCGAATGAGTTCTTTAGTTCTCTTACAGCTCGACTTTTATTCCATTGGTTCGAACAATTTCAAACAAAATAAAAATAAAACCAACAAGTAGTAAACAACAAATTTAAAACAATGAAGGCCTCTTATTGTATATAGTCATTTTATTTTTAACTCTTTGTTACATAGAACACTTACTCGCGCTTTAAACAATAGAACGTTTTATCACTGCAAGGATACACGATAGAATTGCGCTTCACATTGCTTGCTGCATGCAAGATAGAACTAAATTGCAATTTAAGTTAATTGTTGCAATAATAGTATTATATTGGAAGTTACCTGCTTTTGTTGTTTGTATTATCATAAATAGTTTATTGCGATAATAAACGGTTTATTTTTTTTAATCGGAGGTGTCGATTGATATTGGTTTTGAATGCTTGCAGATCAAAATGGCAAGGGAAAATCCCGCCGGGTAAACTATTCCAAATTCGTGTTGTTCGGCTAAAACAATAGTCCCTATATTTCAGGGAACGTCGGTATGAGCATTCCTTGCGAGACGAGTATTACGGGAGAAACTTTCAAGAGGAGGAATGCACCTGGCTACTTCGAGTGAACATTTTTTGTAAAAGAAACGATAAAATAAGGAAAGACATGAAACATTGCGTCGGTGTTCGAGCGGGGCAATTGTTTCAGCGGCAGTTCTATTTCCTATCAATCTTAACGCTCGATTTTGTATTCTATCAAGCAGGTGAAGCGATGTTTGTGAAGCACCTGCCCAGAGGTGGGAGTTATACTCGAGTTTAAGGCGTATAAACGCGTTATAAATTGTAGCAAGATCAGATGGGAAAAATACTTCTTACACCGATACAGAAAACCTAAGCACTTAGCGATCTCAAATATATGGTCGTTCCAACGGAGGTCGTCGTTGACACACATACCGAGTACTGAGAGCTTTACGATTTCTTCGATGTAAGTGCCATTCATGGACAATGGCATTGGTGGTATGTTTAGCTTTAACGACAGAAGACAGCATTGAGTTTTCGAAGCATTAAACTCCACACGATTGCTATTACCCCATTTGACAATGCTGTATAAATCGGAGTTTCATGAGCTTGACATACGGTACCGTTGCATGGCGAAGGACGTGAATTATTAAAAGTTAACTGTTGTTTGAAATGGTGTGTTTGATTATTAATAAACAGTTTATTGGGCCAAAAAATGGTTAATTGTGGCAAATGGCTTACTAAAAGCTTTCTGTTTTTGGAATGGGAGTTGTGATCATCAATATACAGTTTATTGCCGCAATGAACTTGTTTAACAATTCGCAATTTTTGAGAATTAATAAACTCGTTTATTGTGGCAATAAATAGTTTATTAAAATGTACTGTTTTTTTGTTTAAATCGCAGTTGTGATTTTTAATAAAAAGTTTATTAAAACAATGAGAGAGTCGTTCATGTATAAGTTTATTGCGACAAAGTGTGAGCTTATTTCGGCAATAATTAGTTTATTAATTTTCGGATTTTTAATAATAATAATAATAATATATTTAACTAAGTGTCTCACTCAAAACTCACGGACGGCTCTAGCTTGCACTAGAAGTTAGAAAAATGTCTTCTCAACCTGAGTATCGAACTGACGACCTCCGTGTCAGAAGCAAACATTTTACTTTTACTTTTTTTACTTTTAAGAGATTTTTATTTTAACTTTTTTCTTATATCTACTTAAATGCTTAAAACTAGCTAAAAAAATATCATCTTAATTAACTTACTGGCCCTATGCGGGAGCTCTAAATTAATCTCTTACTTAATTTTAATTGCCTTTCGGCCTAAAAATAACTTAAATTTATCTTATCTATATCGGGTTTTATTTTTCCCCAGAAAATTAAAAAAAACTGGTTTATATTTATCTACTTAACTTAATCTATCTTAAACTACTTAAAAACGAACTTAAAATAAACTAAAGATAAACTTAAAATTACTTAAAATAAACCTAAAATACTTAAAATTACTTAAAATTAGAACAGCCACAGCAAGCTTTTTTTGATTTTTTTTTTTTGTTTGGTGCCGCCGCAACTGCCCTACCTAACTTAAAGCTACAATAGATATATGTAGTCGGCCATATGCGATATTTCGTCTTTGCCGACTGAAAATTATCGGGTTTTAGTTAAGCCACCAAAATTGGTGGACCTGATCTAGGGCTTCCTTCCGATCCCGGTCGGGCACGGCCCTACTGAAACGGAGGCGCTCTGTTTCGCTCCCAGCGACTATGTCCCAGTCGTAGAGGAGCCGCCTATCGACTGTTCTGCGGCCGACGTGGTAGATCTATCCTGAATCAGCCCTCGACTATCAAGGTATAGAAAAGCCTCGGGCAGGATAAAACCACTTAAAGGTGTGCTTTCAAAATATTCATCTTGGGGGTAGTAAGCCCCGAAGATTTGTCCATTAGTTGAGGTCATCGCCCTTGCAATGTGTCCGCGAATGAGCTTAATTAAAAAATTATTATCTATCCTGTTTGTATTGGCCCCGTTGTATAGAACCTCGTTGGAATAATAATGTTTGTACTCCGACTCTGGTGTTCTATAAAGTCCGAGACAAGTGCGAAGGCACTGTCTCTCGAACACCCGAATCTTTTCCACTACTACTACTGCACTAATGCCGCCCGCGATTTCGAATTCAATAAACTCACATAATTGCCCAACCAACAGTTTTTTTTTATAACAAGGGCTCGCAAAAGGGATTTGTGTGTTGCCCTTATAGTGTTAAAACACACTGCGCGAGCATTGGTAGATTTTTGAGGGAGGGAAAGAAGGTGTCGATTAACATTGGTTTTGAATGCTAGCAAATCGAAATGGCAAGGGAAAATCTCGCCGGGTAAACTATTCCAAAGTCGTGGTGTACGGCTAAAAAAAGAATCTCTATATTTCACGGTACGTCCGAAATTGGGCTCAAGGGTGAACTGATGAGCATTCTTAGCAAGACGAGTATTAGCGGCGAAACTTTTTAGGGGAGGAATGCAGCTGGCTACCTCGAGTGAACATTTTTTTGAAGGAAACGGTAAAATAAGGAAAGACATGAAACATTGCGCCGGTGTTCGAGAGGAGCAAATGTTTTAGCGGCAGTTCTATTTACTATCAATCTCACCGCTTTGTTTTGTATTCTATCGAGCAGGGGAAGCGATGCTTGTGGAGCACCTGCTCAGAGGTGTGAGTTATATTTAAGTTTTGGGCGTATAAGCGCTTTATAAATTTATAAATTTTATTGATTAAGGCAGTTTGACAATAAAAAGTTTATTGTGATAATGAAAAACAAATCAATAAACGGTTTTTATAACTTTTATGTACAGTATTTTCAGTAGTCATACTACATGAATGTAGAAAGCTTTAACCAGCTTCAAATATCTTCATAACCTAAACAAAAATTCGAATTGGTTCAAATGAAAACTTCGATCTTCTCAAAGTGCATAAGTCTTCTTTAGCAAATTAAAAAAAAAGAAATATTTTTTTTAAACAACGCCACAACAAAAATGCTTAGAATTAACAACTTGTTCATTAGCACATGGGTACTTTACCTTGTTTATTGACCCCGACAGAAAAAAAACTCATTTATATGTCCCAGTAGCATTCCACTGCTGAAGTTTATTCCCCCATATAAAAAGTTCCACATTCCTATATTAACTTTCTCTTCCATCATACGCCAATTAACCCCCTTTGGGGAGCAAAAAAAAAAGAACAAAAAAAAACTTTAAAACAAAAACATGCTTCCCGCACTCAGAGGTCAAGTTTATTTTCCCCGACTAGACGGAATTCATTAAAACAAAAAACTATAAAAGCAATGATCTAACTTAAATGTCTGAGTGCGCATATTTTACTCCAGTTTAGTTTTTCCTTCAAGCGTTTTTTATAATGACCAAAGGCTCAAATTAGAACTATCTAGGGTGTAGGTGTAGGGTAAATACGTAGGAAGGTGTTACGAAATGCATTTCTAGAATAATTGTTCCTTGGAAAGTTTTCGTGATATTTTTTCCCATCATAATGATTTTGTCTAAGTGTCTTTCATTAATAAAAAAAAAAACACCACGACAGAAAAATCCAATGGTAAAAAAGATCAACTCGAATTCAGAACGATTCACAAAGCATTCTTTTTCTAACGACCGTAGCCATTAGTGTAATTCAAATCCCATTAAATCAACAGGACATGCAAAATGGCGCCGCACAATCACCAAACCAAGTAGTACTTCAAAGCAAAACCCAAATCACTCCTTTCTCATTTTCATTGCTCGCTGCTTGCACATCTCCCATCAACAACCATCAACCAGCCATACCTCTTCAGCAACATCAAACGATATCAGAAAAAGCACCACCACCAACCATCACCATTCAGATTCACCACCCTTTAAAGCAGTGGCGGTCCCTGGCAGCAAAGCATTCGTCCATGTCCTTTCGACAAACTCATGAAATTAACTCTCCCTCTCTATGTGAAGCTCTATATAGCCCGATAAATCTAGGGGATGATGGTTGAATTTAACTATGTGTGTGTTTATGTTATGAATGCATTTGTAAAAGTGCACTTGCGCTGTTGCGAATAAACCCCGAAACCAAAAACGCTCTTTGACGAAAGAGCCTGTCTCGCTTTCGCACAAAAGAATCGCTCATCAAAAGTTCTGCCGGCTATGGAGCTCGCTTTTCTTTGCAAGTATTTGCATCTTTTGCAGACAATAGTTGTGTCCTTTCTCCAGCGAAGGAGAACAAAAAAGATCCTCCTGCTGCCGCACGTGACAACAACAAAGATGTCGTCGCCGCTAACGCCACCGCCACCACAACGAAAGGAAAAGGACAAAATGGAACAACAAGGATTGACTTTGCAGCTTTGTGACGTGCGTCACCAAAGTCGCATTCGTCGTTTGTCATTTGCCATTGTCGGTAACGGTAGCATTCCATAGGGTCCTTTCCTTAGAACACCTTTGCGGTGAGCAATATAGAATCGAAGAATTTTTCGTCACTCGTAAATACAATAGGCAAAGTGACGCGTCGCAGTCGGTTCCTTCCTCGGCTTTTTTCCGTGACATATTGTCCCATTACCTTTGTGTGCGTTCGTGGGTGAACTATTGACAAGGACTTCTTACCGCTTGCTAACTTCTCATTAATTTGTCACCGTAGTAAGTATTGTGTTTATAGTCCTCTTCGTTCTCGCTACACAGGGAGCTGCGGCGCTACATGCGGTTAAGAGAAGCTGAGCGCTCTACCGGTTAATCGTATTCAGGTGAGACTCACGTGTTGCTTAAGGCCTGTGCCTTTGTCTGTGATGGGGGGATAGAGCTAGAGCGTAGCGTATGGGGTTCGTGGCTAAGTGGTCTATATGAGATACAAATTGTTGCTTGCATACACAGTTGTGAACGACGTTGTCGCATAAGAGGGCCAATTACTTTTGCTGTGCTCCTATTTTCCAATTAAAACGATGCTAGAGATTATAGGAGCATTATATTGGCACACTTGAGTGCTAATCCGCATCTGTAAGATCCTTATGTGGGATCATTTTTCGCTTACGGATGCAATATTTTTTTTTTTTGTGTTTTGTTGGCGTTTACTCTGTACATTATTGAGTGCTTCCACTACTTGGTTGTGTTGGATAATTGAGGATTTGTGTTTGATTTACTGCACATACATAGACGAGAATGGTCTGTCAATCATCTGCCAAAATATATTGCTTATAATATTTTTGTTTTTTGTTCCTTCTTTTTATAAAAAGGATTACAATTGGAGCGTGAAATATTGATAGAATTTTGTGTAATAGAATTTTTGTTTGCTTTGTTTGATGCCTTCGGGTTGAGTTAAAAGTTGTTTTTTATTTTTTTATTTAATTTTCAATAAGGGTATTTCTCATATCGAGTTTCTTTTGTGGAATTGTTCACATAAGGATGTTTTATTTACTTTCCTTATAATTCCCGTCTAGCCATAAAATAAATAAGTATGATGATGAAATTTTTTGTTTAAATAGTTTCCGAAAACGGCTCCGGATTTTTTCGAGTGAATTGTGTGTTTAAGTCGGTTGTACTCTAAAGCGCTTCTTACAATCTGGTTCACAATACAACAAATATTACCATGTTTTAAAGCGGTAAAAATTTAGTTTTCTGACCAATTTCCAAGAAGAAAGTTTTCCAAGAAAAGTTGTTTCCGCAAAAACTGGTTTCTGCACCGGAATATGAAAAATCTTCAAGTACCCATGGCCCGTACATATAGTAGTTTAAGATTCTTATTCACTAAAAACACTACTTATTTTTTCTTACGACTACATCATCTAAATAGCCTTATCAAGCATCATCATCTTCATTATCGGTGCAACAACCCGGATGCGATCCCGGCCTCACCCAACAAAGTTTTTCATAGATCCCGATTGGTAGCCGAGGCCATCCAGTTTTGCTTCCCAAGGCTTCGGGCCTCCCGGTCTATTTACGTCATTCTTCTAATTTAAGTAAGGTCTGCCACGTAGCCTTGTAGCATAAAGAAAATTGGAAACGCGTTGGTTCCTATTTATGCTCATATGGGCTAAACGCCCAGCCACAGGAGCCTACCGAGCTTTCCATAACATCTGTTTTGTTTTTCTTTATATGGATTTTTTTTGAGCATGCGGTACCCAGTACGCTTAAGATTATTGATTGTTTGATAAGTTTTTCTTTACAAAATAATTATTCTTGATTTTCATTTTTTCTTTTGAATTTTCATTTATTTTTCTTTAATTTTTATTTCTTTTCTTTAATTTATTTTTCTCTTAATAATTTGATTTAACTATATGAATCGTGGTATGAACAATATAAGCGCTGGTCGCGTTATGCTTGATATTTTTTTCAAAGAAAGTCAATGATTTTAAGGTTTGTCATCTAAATGCGCAAAGTATATCATCTCACATAGATGAATTGCGAATTATTTTTTTCAAATGGTTTAGTAGATATAAAATGCATATCCGAAAGCTGGTTGAAAGCAGACATTTCTGATTTCTTTGTTAAATTGCCAGGTAATTATATCTTACGTAATGACAGAGTTTTCAAACGTGCTGGTGGAGTTGCTGTCGATTGCAAATCACATTTAAAATGTAAAGTAATTGACGGCTCAAATGACTCTGAAATAGAACATATTTTAATATGAAGTGTTTGATGTTGGAAGAAACTGTTTAGGTTGCGTTTACAATCCACATATTAAGAAAACTGCTTGCAGGACTATTTTGAATCCCTCAGTGTTTGCTCTCCTAGCTACAGTAATATAATATTTTGCGGTGATTTTAATGTTAACCTTTTAATTGATAATTGCATTTCTTAATCTTTTAAAAACTACTGTTCTATGGTAGGTCTTGATATTATTAATGTTAATGCCCCACCCACTTTCGTCCTGGTTGCACACCAAGTCTTCTTGACCTTGTGCTTACATCAGACTCGAACCTTGTTAACTTTTTCAATCAGTTTGGTGTCCCTGGTATCCCATCCTACTATGATTTGTTATTTGTCTCTTTAGATAAAAGCCATCTACTTCTCAACGAAACTCAAGCCCAACCAATGTAGTTCAGTTATTTGGAAGACTCTCAAATCATTGAGAGTTATTAAAAAAACATCATTCAAATGTGATCTGGACTCAAATCACCTTAATAATTACTTTCTTAATAATAATAATAGTAATACTGAAAGCATCAATGATTCAAGCTGGATTGTGTTAAGATGATGAATTTCACTCCAGCTCTTTTGAATTTCATTGCGTCTCTGAATATGAAGCTTTAGTTGCTATTAAACATGTTAAATCCAATACAGTTGGTTGTGATGTGGTATCTTTAAAATTTATCAAAATGATTTTGCCTCACATTTATTATACTTTTACCCACATTATAAACTGTTGTACAGGGTGCGGCAAAAAAACCGATCTATTTTCTGCGGCGCGCCATTCAGCGACAGGACGTCCGAGGGTGGTGGGGGTAGACTCGTTGGAACGCCTACACGACGCCATTGTCAGTAGTCATGGAGCAGTGGTCGCCTGAGCAACGCGCGTTTGTTATCGAGGCGTATTTTAAAAGTGGTGATTCAATCATTGCTACTCAGCGGCAGTTCCGTGCATTCTTTCAATTAGGTCGACATGGAGAAGTTCCGTCGCGTAGCACAATTATGCGGTGAGTTACTAACTTTAGAACAACAGGTTCTGCGTTGAAAAAGAAGCCGACAGGCCGTCCAAGGTCAGCTCGGACGCCAGAGAACATTAATAGAGTTCGTGCTGCTGTGGAAAACAGTCCTCGTAGGCCCGCCCGTAAACAAGCTGCTGCTTTGAACATACGCCTCGATAACAAACGCGCGTGGCTCAGGCGACCACTGCTCCATGATTTCTGACAATGTCGTCGTGTATGCGTTCCAACGAGTCAACCCCCACCACCCTCGGACGTCCTGTCGCTGAATGGCGCGCCGCAGAAAATAGATCGGTTTTTTTGCCGCACCCTGTATAATGAGATCAGAGTTTCCAGCAATTTGGAAATTTGCTAAAGAGATTCCGATTCCGAAAAACTGCAACAAAAGTGTACCTGAGGACTGTAGACTTCTGCCATGTCTGTCGAAAGTTTTTGAAATCTTAATGCTGGATCAAATTAATGAGCATATTAACCAAAACAATTTTTTTACCTCTTTTCAATTGGGTTTCCGTAAACACCATAGCTGTACAACGGCTATTGTGAAAATTATGGAAGAATTAAGATATGAATTCGATAATAACAATATTTCAATTTTGTGCCTGCTTGATTTTTCAAAGGCTTTCGCCAGTGTTGATAACAAAATTCTTATCAATTAGCTCACACAACTTTTTCTTTAGAAAAAAGTCTCTACTTCGTATCTCTAGCTGCCTTGGTGGAAGGTGTGTACAAACTCAGGTGTATCCTCATTTTTGTAAGTTAAGTGTGGAGTCCCTCAAGAGTCCATATTAGGTCCGAATATATCACTGGCCCTGTGTTAATAAGTTAAAATTAAATCCACTCAAATCAATCTCTAAAAATCTAATCGACGCATCTAGCATACCAGCCTTTTTTTAAATAATAACACTATGCCATATGTAGAGAAAGTATATAACCTTGGGATTATTATTAATCGT
Organism: Platycheirus rosarum; assembly: GCA_963971375.1. NCBI lineage: Eukaryota > Metazoa > Arthropoda > Insecta > Diptera > Syrphidae > Platycheirus > Platycheirus rosarum. The sequence continues at coordinate 43,274,748 of OZ020509.1, forward strand.
AAACGTTCCTGCGAAAATCACATAAACCTGGTTGTTAAATGAATCTTTGGTGGACTGCGTCAGCTTTACATCTCTTCTAACGTCATTCCGGTCAAAACTAAATTACAACTAGTGAGATCTCTTTTTGTACCTCTTATTAATTACTTCTCAGTCGTGTATTCTAATCCTTATACAGCTTCATTTCGAAAGTTAGAACCGGTATTTAACTCTACAATAGGTTTTATATATGGACTTCGTAGATTTGATCACATTTCGAGATTTTCTTCTAATACAACTGGATGTGCTCTTAAGACAACATATAAACACACGAAACTGCATATTCTTTCACAAAATTGTTCATAGTCATCAACCGGCTTACCTGTTTGAAAAAATAATCTTCGTTAACTCTGCTCGAACTCAAAATATAATTCTTCCTGGCTTTAATTATTTAAATAGCCAGCGACTCTTCTTTGTTCACGCTATACGATTGTGGAATTCCCTACCCTTGACAATTCGTTTAGTAATTTCAAACATAAAATTAAAAAAACTACTGTTATCATATGTTAAAAGTAATAACTTATTTAATTGAAGGCTTTATAATCTCTTGTTATAATTTAATATTGTTTAAATAAATTATATAACTTTATTTAAAGATCAGAAAATGTATATACTAAATAATCTATAAGTACAAATTAAAAGAATCTAATTCTTACTGTACTGTTTAAGATGAATGAATGAATAAAACAGAAAAGTATAGATTCCATACAATATTCATGATTATAATCTTCTCCGTAATATAGCTCCCTCTCACATGGGGCCAACGATTCTCCGTAAGACTTTTCTCTCAAACTCGGTTAGGGGAAGCGTAACGGGAGCCCGTATTTCAAAATCCCGTTTTTTAAAAACCCGAAAAAAAATGTTTATAATCCCGTTTCGAAAATACTGTTTTTTTTAATAATCCCGCTTAAATAAAATTCCGTCTCTGCAAAGCCCGCTTTTTAATCCCGCTTAGTCCGTTTCGTAAGCAGATAAATATATTGGTGAAGCATATGGCATCGAAAATTGAAAGTATTAGTTGGACTCAAAAGTGTGGGTTTATAATAAACTCATTGACAATTTAAGCAAAGAAAATATTGTTGTCAAATCTGAAATAGAAAAAAATAAAATGGAGAAGAACAGTTTTTCAAAAAAAAACTAATGTTTTGAAATCAAGAGCAATATCAAAAATTATGCAAAATAAAAAAGCAATAAATAAAACGAATTTCCTCCGCCGTATAACTCACAATATGAAACTTTAGTAAGTGATAGTCTCAAATATGATCTTTTTTACTTGCGATTTATAGGGACTATAAGGTGAGTTATGTATTCGTAAAAAAAAGATTCTAACAATCAGACATGACATTACGATGATAGAGAAACGTAGAGTTACTGGCAAATTCTGTCTGTCTGTCTGTCCATTTGTACGGATGTTTATTGAACTACAGCCTAAACGGATTGGCCAATCGTCTTCAAATTCGGAAGATAAGGTTATTTCGACATTCTACAGAGGACTTTTTTGAATTTTTTTTAGCTCAAGTATTACCGCTGCCTGTCATATAATCGTTAAGTAAAAGCTTATTTTTCTCGGAAACGGCTCGAAGAATTTATATGAAAAAAAATAAGTGTACTATTGTAGATGTAGGTTATGTTTTGGTGAAAAATAAATTCAAGATGGTGGGCTTAAAACGGTACCTCCCATAGAATCGTTTTATTTTTCTTCGACTTTCTCAAAAATCGGTCTTCTGATTTTAATCAACTTTTTTTTTGTATTTTTAATAATTTTCTTAAATTTATTTTTAGTTTGTTTTTAAATAAAACTGTTTTTACTGATTCAAAATATTTAATTTATTTTCTTACAACGTAGTATATAGAGTTTGTATTAAAACCTTCAATTCATAAATATGTTTTTATTTAACAACTTTTTTTGAAAATAAAAAAAAAATATTTATGAATGCAAACTTAGACACAAAAATTACGTAAACATTATGTAATTTTTGTGTCTAAGTTTGCATTCTTGAATAATTTTTTTATTTTAATTTTCAAAAAAAGTTGTTAAATAAAAACCATTCCTACGACTTAAAAAAAATCACACTTTTTCACATTTTCTAAGGAAATAAAATGGCGTTTAATTTTTTCCACTGAAAACTATCTTACGTACTTTTTTCAAACAATCAAAAGTCAGAAAAATTGAATAAAAACTTTGAAGGTTCTTCAATATTTTAAAAATTTTTTTCGATAATTTTTGTATACCCTTTATTTAATTCTTTATTGTTTTCGTTAATTAATGAATTTTTTTTTGATGAAATATTTGTTTGCTTTTTTTCTCTTTTCTTACGACTTGACGCCCATGAACATTATATCCTTTAGACATTATGTCACCCATCATCCCGAGCATTGGGCCGCAGAATGTATTCAATTCCGCTTTTCGAATCAAGACAAGTTATTAATTATAAAAATCGCGTGATTTTTAAAATAAAACACCTTGTGGTGATTCGAAAAGCGGGGTTAGAAAAACGGGAATTTAAAAAATGGGATTTAAAAAAAACGAGATTTTAAAAGTGGGATTTTAAAAAGCGGGATTTAAATAACGGCATAAAAAACGGGATTTTTAAGGCAGGTTTTTAAAAAAACGATTTTTTATAAAAGGGCTGCCGTACCAAACTCTCGGCTAAGGTATAAGGGTGCCTTTAAGTAAGCACTTGCTTGTAGATAAGCCGTCTGTTATAGATACTTAGACTTTGGTTTGAATATTTTCCAATGAACCAGTTCAATTCTTGTAATATCGAGTTCTTCTTGTTTCTTTTCAACGTGCGTCTTCACTTTTAGGTTAGCATCATCAGTCATGCTACTTTTGCTGCGAACGATGATTTCTAAGAATTTGGAAAGGCAAGCTTAAATACCGATGGGCCTGTAATCCTCTTTTTCAATAGAACTCGGAAATTCGGATGTTGTTACAAGATTTCAAAACTTAATTACCTAAGTAAAAATGTAAAATTTCAATTTCAATTTTCTTCAAAATGGGTGGCCAAAATAATAGTAGTGTAAAAATACAAAATTTTACAAAAAGCCAACTTTCTTCAAATTCTTTGATTTTACGGATAACTTACTTGAAAATGTACGTTTGGTTGTATGACCTTTGTTAACAGCGGTACACCTCTAACTATGATTGTTTCTTTTCGACAAATCGGGCCTACTCAGTTAAACAAAAAACAAGCTTAGATCACAATACTACAGCCTCAGGGTTTAATTATTTTTCTCATGTTTTCTGATTCGAAAACCCAGTTTGGTGACCGTGGGATATGTTATCTTTTGCCTTTATACCACCTTATACCACCACACAATTTTAGATTCCTCTGAAAGTAAAATATATCTCCTTATTTTGATACGCCAGTTTAATAGCTCTTTTGTGAACTCAATTATTTTGGCTACATTTTTTTTGTCAAAAACGGTTCTTTTCATGGACTGCGATGTTGCAGTTGCTTTTCTCGCAAAACGTCTACGAACCCTTTCAATGCTCATATCTTATAATAGTTCCGCTTTAGGGTCACCCGCTGAAAAATTGATTTTGTGCCGAATATTTTGCCAGCCGATTTATTTTTTTTCGTCATAAAGGAAGGGTTTCAGGTTGGGAAGTGAACCTTATAATGCATTATTAAGTATCATCACAACAGAGCAACCAATTAAATTCTGCTCTTTTGCGTATGTTTTTACTTTTGAAATCAGCTTTGTTATAAAAGCGCGTTTTTCAGCGTTGCAATGCTTCCAGCAAGCTATAATTGATCAAAACTACAAATACAGATTTTGTCACAAAATAAAATAGAATTGATTGAAAACAAATATATTCACTTTATAGAAGTCGTTCGCTGCAAATATTAAATTAGCTTTTCTCGGGATTTCTGCAAACACTTGACTGGTCCAAAACGATGTGTAGTTAGTTTAGTTTTACAGACTTTTTATTAACATGTATTAAATCAGCCTATCAATACAATTATAAACACTGTAATGTTTTAAAAATAAAATCTAACAATATGACCTTTAGCCGTCTACTAGATTGACATTTTTTATGTATTGTTTAAAAAATAGTTTGAAAATAAGTTAAAATAAAAATAGATACATATTAGTTTTACTAGATTATCTTTTTTATTTAAGAAAAAAATTGTTCTCTAATTCTTTTTCTGTACTCAAGAGCTCTGTTGGTGCAAAAATATAAAGAGCATTCTATCCTCGGTCTCCATTTAAGATACTCTTCAGTTCATCTAGTTGAATTGTGTTTACTCCAAAGTGAAATCTCCGAAATTCGCTGAGTATTGGACAGACAGTGATGAAGTGATAAATGTCGTCCCTCTCGTTTAGGTTACAAAGACCACAGATTATGGGAAGCTCTGTTCCGTGGGGTACGTAGTTAAGATTTAGCAGTTCCCCTCTTATCATGAAGATGGTTCTTATAATATCTGATCTATTGCTATCTAATAGGTACGTTTTTTCTTGTAGATCGTACTTTACGGAGCTGTTTACATTATTGTGAAGATTGAGCTTCATTAACAAAGTTGTTAATGAAGTGTGATGCTGCTTGACACTTTCGAATTTTTGAAAAAGGAAGGGTAATTCCGTCACTTGCTCATTAAAACTTAATTCACATTCATAACGGCTTGCAAGCTCATTCCATTCTTGAAGGCAGTATCCGCTTGTAGCAAGAATATGTCTTAGACCATTTTCGGTAAACGGTCTTCATCCATTTCCATTACCTCCATTATATAACCAAAGTGAAGTTTTAAGGTTACCAATATAAACGGTACATTTTGTTTCTATATATAACCCCTTGGCTTAGTGGTTAGTGTGTCGGACTGCGAGCTTGGGTTCGAATCCCGCTCATAGCCATTGACAAAACTGACAAAACTTCCAAGAGTAAAATTTGTCTCACAAAAGTGCATATCATGTAGCCGTTCGGACTCGGCGGTAAACTGTAGGTCCCTTCCATTCTTGCAGGTTAACAACACACACACTTAAGGAGATGTCGCGCCAATAACTTTCTTTATTCATTTATTTATTTTATATAGTATATAATTTGGGGTGTTGCTTGGCAATCTAAATATGTGCTTAATGCAAAATCTTTGAATTTTTTTCACTGTATCCGAACTGGTATATCCCCAAGCTTGTGCATGTGCAGCGTATAAAAGTATGGTCTAAGCAGTCGATCGGATAAGCTTTTGGTTAGAGCTATGTGTTATATATTTGTTCTGAATACAACTGTCCCAAACTGAATTAATAGCCCACTTTGCTTGGGCCAGCTTCATTTCGAGGTGTTTTTCAATATTAAGATTTGCAGTGAACAGGACGCCTAGATACTTATACTTGCGCGTAGAACTTCCACGGGTTGTCTTTGGTATGTCCATTTTTCGTTTCTCGAGAATCGTCTACCGCCATTTCTAAATATAATTACTTTGGCCTTCTCCAAGTTAACCGCGAGATTCCATGCATTGCAGTCCAATTTATTAATTGTTAGTTGCATACTACTGGCTGAGTTTGCTAGGAACACAATATCGTCAGCGTACATTAGAGATGGTATTGCTACTCGGTTTACCTCAACAATATCATCGGTTATGTCATTGATGTAAAGTATAATAAATTGCACGACTGGATCGCACATACTTGCTCTTATGTGCGGTCACAGCTTGGAATAAAATTTGAAAAATATTAAGGGAACTTCAAAGATTATATTCGATTTTTCTGACTTTTGATTATTTGAAAAAAGTACGTAAAATAGTTTTCAGCGGAAAAATTTAAACGCCATTTTATTTCTTTAAAAAAATGTGAAAAAGTGAGAATTTTTTTTTCAAAATCGTTAGAGCCGTTTTTAAATAAAACGGTTTTTTTTAACAACTTTTTTTAAAAAACTAAAAAAAAAATAATTCAAGAATACAAACTTAAGCACACAAATAACGTACATTTAAAAACAAAATTTAAAAAAAAGTTTTCGAAAAAAAATTTATGCAAAATTACTCAGGCTACCTACATCTTCTTGAATATCAATTTTGATTGTAATCGGATCACCAGTTTTCGAAAAAGTCGAAGAAAAAAAACTGGTCATATGGGAGGTACCGTTTTTAGCCCACCATATTAATTTTTTTTAACCAAAATATAATGCAACAAAAGCACACTGATTTTTTTTATAAAAATTCTTGGAGCCGTTTCGAGAAAAATAAGCTTTTACATAACGGTTATATGACAGGTACCGTTAATTTTTGAGCTAAAAAAAAAATGAAAAAAGTCCTCTGTAGAATGTCAAAAGAACTTCGAGTTCAAATTTTGAAGACGATTGGCCCAACCGTTTAGGCTGCAGTCCAAAATACATCCAGACAGACAGACAGACAGAAGAACAGTATTTTGCCAGTAACTCAAATATGTTTCTCTATCATCGTAATGTCATGTTTGATTGTTATCTCAAAATTTTTAATCTGCACGAATGCATAACTTGCATTATAGTACCTATAATCGCAAGTAAAAAATAAAATATTTAGTATACATCCTTGTTTCACACCCATCGTCGTTGGAAATTTTTCAGATAAAAATGTTCCCATACTAGGTACAGCTGTGTTGTCGTACAGTGCTCTGATGATATAAACGATCTTACCGCTGATACCAATTCTGAACAGCTTATAGTAGAGCTGCTCACGGGGAATAGAACCAAATGCTGATTTGAAATTTACGAACATATCATATTTTATAGTTTTTCGTTTTTCTGCTTATACATTTGAGCCATACTGACGTGTAAAGATTTGGTCTACAGTGGAATATTTTTCCCTAAAACCTGCTTCAAGATGTTTTTGCTTTGTATCCATTTGGTAAGCCTATTAAAAATTAGGGCAGTCAATAGTTTAGATACGATATTAAAAAAAGATATTCCTCTATAATTTATTGGGTTCGTATAATCTCCTTTTTTTGGCAAGTGAGAATATAATAGATTTGTTAAAACTAACTTTTTGGTACGTGCTCATATTCAAAGATTCGGTTGAATTCGTTAGTAAGGGCTTGTGCAAATTCTGTTGTACAATTTGTATAAAACACAAAAGGTATTCCAACTTCTCCTGGTGCCTTGTTGTTTTTTGCATTTTTTATGACTTGAATCGTTTCTGTGAGGTCGAATGGTACATCTAGACAGTAATCTATAAAACGCAGTTCCGCATATTGAATTTTTGCGGACATCTGTGACGTATTCAGCAGCGCGTTAAAATGGGAGTGTGCTTGGAGACTTAGCCATATACGATTTTTTTTCAGCTGAAGATTGTGCGGCGTTAATCTTTGAAACATTTTATTGTTCAAATGCTATTCTTTTTGCTCGATAGATGCTTTTAATTTCTTTATTAGCTTCAGCATAAAGCCTTTTGAAAACGAGGGTGTTATGTTTTCAAAGAAGTTTAAGGAAAGCAGAGGACTGATTTCTTGCCTTAATACAGTCTGTCAAACTACTTTTGTTTGCTGTATAAAATTTTCCTTATCGACTATTGTTGAGGTTAAACTTTTTTGATGATAGCAAAACTTTACAGTCGAAAGCATCGGTGAGTTCTATTATTTTACTTCCTTTATTATCACTAGCCACGTCTTTAGATTGTGGATTTGTTTTCAGGAGAGTTAAGTTTATTCCTGAAGTAAAGTCGTTTTGGGAGAGTCCTATTCTGCCGTTAAAGTCTCGAATGAGGAACATTTTTGTTGAATTCAAACAGACGAGGAGATCACTCAATTTGTCAAAATCGCGTTTCCACTGATTACAGTTATAAATAGGAAGTAGGAAGTAAGTGTAAATTCTTGGTTTTTAGCCTAAGTTTGAGTACATGCGAATCACTTATCTTTTCAAATTCCAAATTAAACTGATGATTTTTACGGTAAGCAATAATCTCGCCACCGCTGGCTCTTCCAAAAATGTTTATTTTCTCTGCGGGAGTCCATGCAAGCTCGTTATTCATAAAAATATTCTTAAATCTATAGTTTCTTCGTAATATAATAAATGATTTAAAAAAAAAAATGATATGTAATTCTTTTAAATAGCTAAAAAATTCAACAAATAATAACTTATTTTTAATTTTGTGCTTTCTTCAATCATGTAGACAACAGGTTCTCATAAAGTGCGCTCATCTAAGCTCTGAATTATATTAAGCTTTCAAGTTGATTTATTATTTGTCTGTTTTACTCAGGACATCCCTGTACTCGTGCTTGGTGACTGACGTACATTTGACGTTTGTTCGGTTTGCAAACTTTTTACGTTTTCATTCATAAGTAATTTTATAGTATTGCTTACTATAAACGGTGTGTAAATGAAAACATACCAGAAATACAAAATCAACAAAATTGATATTAAAACATAACGCTACAATTTAAATTGGTCTTTAACAATACGTTGAAGTGAGGAACGAAAAATTATCAGATCACGACAATAACAGACCTTAAACACTTTATTAGGAACACTACTGTTATTTTGACCCCAATTGAATGATCCTTGTGATGTACAAAAAATATGACATGAATATGAATCTTTGTAGCAGACTGCTACTACCGCCGCGCCGCGTCTCTCTAACCGGTTATTACGATAGAGAATACATATTTAGAACCTGTGATGTTTGAAGTTCTGTTAAATAAATAGATTTAGACAAATTAAAGTTTTATAATTATATATAATTAGGTATGTTTAATTATATATATATATATATACATATATAAATTTCGTTCTCGCTGGATAAAAATGTTTAAGTAAATTTTCACCCAGTGTAATGATCAACATTTTAAAATTGTTTCTGTCATCAGCTTTAGTTAGGTAACTATGGCTTGGGCGTTTTTCCATATCAACCGACTCCATTGCAAGTAACCACTGTTCTTAAATATTGGCTAGGCGGCCAAGATCATTTGGACTATATAAGTATGTAAGGCAATTCAGTATACGAGGTATTCCAGCTCACTGGCATTACATATAAGGTTCGGCTTATGTGATATCCACGGCGACGGTGGAGGCCGCTTTGCTTATGGTTACAAAATATAGTCTAGTTCTACTGTTAGATGTGTTTAAAAAATTAAGATTTACATTTTAATACGAAACTTAAATATCAAGTCACCTCATGGCTTACAAAATGAAGAAAAAATAAGATGGCCGAATGTCCCGCCTTTGACACTTCTTTCCTTGTCGGTGGCTCCACCCATCAGTCAGCTGGGAAAACTTCTGCCTTAGGGTGTAAGCACACCTATTTCCACACTCGCCCTTGTTAGTTTCTCCTGCGGATTGGTGTCTTCTAAAGCTTTTACATCGAGAACGGCCAATTTGACTGCAGGTCTTTCGTAGACCCCACTTTTTGTTTGTACGAAAGCAATTATTTTGACTATTCGTTCTTTAGGCCACCAGCTGTTCCTCAGACTTTTCGGGTCAACACCAGTACTATATATCCGCAACTTATAGAGGTTTTGCACGGTGTAAACCAGTTTGTGCGTCTGGTAAGAGTGGGCAATTATTCTGCTACCCAACCCTTCCAGAATTGCTGTGAGGTAAGCCAATTTGTTCGTAGCACTTTCACGTTATCGTTAAATTCTGTCAGAGGTTTCGATCCACAAGCCAAACCCAATAAAAAGTGGTTAGGTGTGGGCGCTTACGAATTTTCATCGTCTGTCAAAGGCCGTGAATGTAAAATATTTCGTTGCGGCGTTTCATACGTGGCGTTTTGATTTCTTGTTGGTGTGGCAGCATAGAGGACGTTTTTAATGGAGCGTTTTAAACGCCCCACGCTGCCGCCCATAAGGAGGAAAGCCAAGTGGTTATGAACTTCCATTGTATACTTGTAGTGGTGAAAGTCTTAACTAATTTGGGCTGAATTCTTCTTCCGAACGGATTCTCCCATTAGCGGGAATGATTTGATTTTTATCCAAAAATGCTTACAGGGCTAAAAGGGAACTGCTTTTCTTGACGTAACAGTCTACCACTTCATATATACCGCTTTGTGCTTCTCTCAGCAGCTGGTTTTGTGCTATTTGTGTTCCTCGGGAGACAAAGGGCCGCCCACCTTGAATATCTTTTTCCTCTTAGCGCTTGCATTTAGGACAAATCGAAGAGCGTATGGCGTCCTCCTTAGCAACTTCCACCATCGAAAAATGTTTTCTCGGTCAAAGGTATGAATAGCAACAAAATTTGTTAAAAAAAGATGATCTCATGTAGCCATTAATTTCCAGAAGATTTCAGAAAAACTGGTCCACTAAACCATCAGCTTGTATATTTGAACTCTGGCGGTTTTTTTTCCATTTTGTGGCTTCATAGGCGACGTTCATATTGGTTGGAAACCATCTCCACTCTTCTATATCGGTGAGGTCCAAAATTTCACTTACTCGAAATGACACATATTGTCTGTATCTGCGGTGATCAGATAGGAGAAAGCACAAAACAGTTTCGGAGTCTAATCAGAAATGTCGTTTACTAAAGGCAATTCCGTGTGACTGTGATGCATCTAGCAAATCGTGCTTTAAAAAGGGCTGCCTGCAGTTCCAGTCCTGGAATTGAAAGAAATTTAAGAGGAGCTCCTCGTGTCTATTCATTTCATCATCCCACTCGATTTTAAAGCACCAAATCTCTTGGAGGAGAATCTTGATGTACATAAGAAAGCACGCGCTGTCAGTCCTCAGAGGGTCGAAAATTGTCATCATAACTTAAAGGACTTCGCGCTAAGGAGGACGTTTTGATCCACAGAGAACCTCTCTTTGATTTGAGTTAGTGGTAAGCTTGAACTTAAGGAAGTCTAAGAAGGTACACCACCACATTCCAAGCAACTTTTCTATATTCAGCTCGAAATTTTTTGTTAATTTGTTCTGTTGGTTTTGATCAAAGCAGATGAATTGAAAACCCAGTTTTTAATATAAAAACCACTATGTTTATGAATGTGACGAATTTCTTAATGTAATTGACTCTCCCTCGGTCTGTACGCTGTACATCAAGTTATCTACTGAATCTCCTTAATTGAGGGAGCGGCGTTTGGAAATTCAGTAGCAAAGTGATCCGCATTCGTATTTGTGATCAAATGTGCGATGATATACGGAGAACAAGTCGCCCCAAAAGTCATCACGGTTCTCGTCACAGCCAAGGAGGAATCGTTAACAGTGTTGATCCTCTTTGCGAATACCGACTTAGTGGAAAATTTCCGTAATGACCCCATAAATCGCAATCTTGTGTTGTCTAAACTTATGTAGATGACGGACGTTAGAGGAGTAAGTTGACCAGGACCTTTGAGGAGCAGTGAGTTAAGTGAGTACCAGGAACTCCTGCCACCGCCGGTCCTACTTTTTCCGGTTTTGTTTGCGTTTTCCACATTCGTTTTCGGAGGCAAGCTAGTCGCTTGCCATGGGGTAACTATCTTGGCAAATGTACTTCATCAAGACTCCAAAGAAGTGTTGTTTCGAATTTCCCATTCTTTTGAACTGTATAAGTGTTAAGCAACTCCAAAGCTCAAACATCATCGTCGGACATCGTGATCTTTGTTGATTCTTAAGTTCCAAAATTGTCATCACAGATAAAAATTCTTCACAAGAGGGCGCAAGTCATGGCCATTGCATTCGCAAACATAAAGATTATGAATTTTGTCGATATTGCTTGCGTCTTCGATACAATTTCCGTGAATCACACATCCTAGGCGAGTTTTAGTTGCAACAGGTTCATTTCGACCTCCCTCTTCGGATTTCAAGGGAAATCCGAGCTGTGCATTGTTAACGCCTATAAGCAGCCGTAAAACGGCCCTTGTGTATGAAGCGATATCGAGTCCCCTTAGATTTTTGAACTTATCTTTTAACTTATATGGGTTGAGTGTTTGAGCTGTTTTGCATAGTTTCTCCACAGGGTGTCGTATTGAATCCCAAAAAAAAAAAGCCTCACCGGATAATATCCCCAAACAAATTTAATCCAACTTGATAATATCCCCAGAGACGTAAGACAAATGGACAAAATCCCCAACTAAATAATTTATTTTGCCAAAATCCCCACGAAATCTCCAAAACCCCAGTATCCGTGCACATCTTCATTTATGCATGTAGTTTTTAAAAAAAAAGAAGTACTTTCTTTTGTGTACATAAAACATTTAGAATTAACAGATACTTTTCTTTTATTTTTCCTTTTAATTATTTGTAAAACAATACGAGAAACCTTATTTTGTTCGCATTATTGTAACATAGTACGTTTATTATGAATTATGACTATTTTTTTTTCATTTTGAAAAAAAACAATTATTTCAATAAACTCTACAAACATTATATTCATTGGAATATTAAATCTTTGGATTGCATTTCATGCAATATAAATGAAATCTAATATATCCAAAACAATTACGTTCAAGTAGTGAATCATGCGATTTAATCGCGCGCGCGATTTAACGTAATTGTTTTGGGGATATTCACTTGGAGATTTTAGCCCTGGGTCTTCTTTCTTTGGGGTTTTTGCTGCTGGGGATTTCACTTTGGGGATTTTTCTTTTGGGATTACATCTTGGTGGAAATTATAACAAACCCTTCTCCACAGTCGGTTTTCTTGATGCATCCCAACTGTTCCATCCGCAGGTAAGATTTGTTTGAATTTTGTCATGTGGTCGAGGAATAGTCTCCGCAACAAATTCAGAACTTCCTGTTTTCTGCTTTAGAAGAGTAAAGCTGGTTTTCATGGTAGTGAGCGTTTATGACTCCTTTATCTTTCTACCCTTTATTGTTTTTCTTTTCCTCGGCTTATAAAGAAGGAGCTTAAATGAGAACTCCATTGGCGCGGCTTCGGCCATTGTATACATCCATGAACTAAAGTGTACTATAGTGTGCATGTGAAAAGTGTTCGCTTGTGAATGGTCCAATTAAGTCGAATGTCGAAGAGTTGGGGGAAGTTTGTCCACGAGTTCTTGCACCAGCATAGATTAATTAAGTTGGTCGAATATTTGCACAATCTTTGACTGTAGCACACAGATTTTGGACATCTGTTGCAAAGGTTACAATAGTTTCGAATTTGTCTTCTTCTTCTTTGGGAAATGTGAATCAGAGAGTTGATAATTGATTCCGGTCTATCGTACAGCATCCTCAAAGTCTCGATCAAACCTACAACACAATTTGGTTTAATTATGAAGCTTCTCACAACCTCTAATGCTCCAGTCTTTACCGTAAAAATAAATAAATAAAATGAAATAAAAAGCACAACATGCTTACCGACAAACTAACTTCTTTTAGCAGAAAAACCTATCTGAACTAGTTGTGTTATTTTTTTAAATATAAGATTAATTAATTTGTTTTAAACAAAAATAATAAAAATATATAATATAATGAAATAAACATCATATTATAGAATAAACAAATATCGTTTGCATACAGATCCAGTTATTAATTGACGAGATTTAAAACAGTATTAAAAAATGGGCACGACTGGGTCGCACGTACTTGCCTCTTATGTGCCTAATTACATTGGAAAGCAAGATCTTGACAGAAACAAGTAGCATTTGCGTTGAAAATAACACAGTTTGAACTTATAAAAAGTATTAAAAACCACAATACTTACGGTTTTTAGTAAAAATGTTGATATACAAATTAATTTGGCTACCTAAATCTTCTCAAAAAAAAAATTGCAGAAATCCGTACCGTTAATAGACTTTTTCCGTAAATTTGGTTCTGATCAAATAATAGCCAATACCAACAAAAAAAATATCAAAAATTTTCATCAGTATCGCTGGAGCCGTTTTCGAGAAAAATATATGGCCTAAAAATAAAATTCCCCTCAGGGGAATGCCATAAGAATACCGCACACCAAATTTGAAGATAATCGCTTAAGCCTTTTAGGCTGCAGCTCGTTATAACGGGTGATTTTTTAAGAGCTTGAGAACTTTTTTTTTTAAAAAAACGCATAAAATTTGCAAAATCTCATCGGTTCTTTATTTGAAACGTTAGATTGGTCCATGACATTTACTTTTTGAAGATAATTTCATTTCATTCGGAAAGTCCAATTTTGGGCAACTTTTTCGAGCATTTCGGCCGGAATAGCCCGAATTTCTTCGGAAATGTTGTCTTCCAAAGCTTGAATAGTTGCAGGCTTATTTATGTAGATTTTAGACTTGACGTAGCCCCACAAAAAATAATCTAAAGGCGTCAAATCGCATGATCTTGGTGGCCAACTTACCGGTCCATTTCTTGAGATGAATTGTTCTCCGAAGTTTTCCCTCAAAATGGCCATAGAATCGCGAGCTGTGTGGCATGTAGTGCCATCTTGTTGAAACCACATGTCAACCAAGTTCAGTTCTTCCATTTTTGGCAACAAAAAGTTTGTTAGCATCGAACGATAGCGATCGCCATTCACCGTAACGTTGCGTCCAACAGCATCTTTGAAAAAATACGGTCCAATGATTCCACCAGCGTACAAACCACACCAAACAGTGCATTTTTCTTGAACGGCTTCTGGTTGCTCTTCACTCCAAATGCGGCAATTTTGCTTATTTACGTAGCCATTCAACCAGAAATGACCCTCATCGCTGAACAAAATTTGTCGATAAAAAAGCGCGAAACAAATTTCGAAACGAACACTGATTTTGGTAATAAAATTCAATGATTTGCAAGCGTTGCTCGTTAGTAAGTCTATTCATGATGAAATGTCAAAGCATACTAAGCATCTTTCTCTTTGACACCATGTCTGAAATCCCGCGTGATCTGTCAAATACTAATGCATGAAAATCCTAACCTCAAAAAAATCACCCGTTACATACTGACAGACAGACAGAAATTTTTTGCCACTGGCTTTTTTAGACTTCTCTGTGATCGTAATGTCATGTTTGATTGTTATCTCAATTTTTTTTATATGCACGAATCCTAAACTTGCCTTATAGTCATAGTCCCTTTAAACACTTTATTTCGCAGCACAAATTTTGTCGCGTTTTTAGTTTTAAAGATTTGGGTGTCCATTAAAGAATCTACTCAATACATTAACAAATTGATGCTCCTTATTTATTAGCCAGTATTGGGTTAAATTACCGCGGAGGTCTCAACACATGCGTGGATCTGAACTCTTACGTGGTGATTTCCATAATACAAACTATGAAGCTTTAAGCCGTATGAGCAGACTTTAATCTTAACGCTTTATCTATGCATCTATTGAATTCAACTTAAATAAAGTGGGATTAAAATCATTATATCAGTGCTCCACTGTAGTGATTGTTTTTCTTTTTAAATGTTTTCTATTATGTAAATAATTCGTACGATTACGTTTTAGTTAGTTTCTATTTTGTGCCTGTGTTAGGCTAGGCTAGCTGTTTATTTTTACTTACATCTAAAACATGCAATTATAATATAAGGATGGTAGAAAGAAGCTTGCTCTAAGCTTACTTCATCAAAAAATCTGATGTGCAAAAAAGAGGAAAATAGTTAAAATAAAATTACCCTAATATTTTTTGAGACGACAGCGACATTGTGAAAGAAATTCCAAAAATCTTCTACATACATTTGCCTGCAATCAATGAAAAGTTTTTTTTCAAAACAACTCCTTATGTATTCACCAAATTTTTATTTGAAAACTTAGCGAAACTATAACCGTTTTCATTTAGTAAACTGCAATTGTAAACGTTTGCTTTTAGCAGAAAGTGGGTGACCGCAATAAGGATGCGCTTTTCTGTTCATTATGTTAAAAAACTAATGCTCTTTGCATAGCTTTGAAGTTTTTTTTTTTAAAAAAAGCATACAGCATTAAAAAAGGAACTTAGCGCTTTTATAATAAAAAAAGGAAAAAATCATGAAAATGTTAACACAAGCGGGAAGAGTAAAAAACGGCATCACTTACCACCAGCCGAAAGGCCCAACAATGGCTTAGTTCCTTTCTAAATTAAAGCACATAATGGCTTTGGGTGGATAGAAGCTATCTTCTGCTTATTGGACCCACACTATTGGAGGTAGTCCACCCATCGCTGCTAACATTTGTTTATATTGCCGGGCTAAGCCTTGTGCCTGTTACGTCGACGTCGTCGGTCGCCGTTGTATAGTCTTCGTCATCGTCATCGCTTTCATCCCTTTTTAGTTCATCTAGAAGGTTTTGCAGCATTTGTTTCCGTGATTATGCTTTGGAATAGCTATATCTACTCATGTTTTATCTATTGTACTTGAACAATGGTCGCCCGTCGTTTATTACGTCAAAACGTAAAGAAACTCATCCGTTAAGGAGGACGAGATAGATAGGGCTGTTTGCACATCAAGGAAAACATCAAAAACTCACTTGCATCCTTTTTGTGTGTAAAAGACGCGCCCTCCTCCTGTTGTACAATTTAGTTTGCCGTTGTCACATCAGACTGTGTGCTTGAGTTAGCATTTTTTTTTTAATTCGTCGATGTTTGTTGCTTTGGCTGTTCCTTTGCCTTTGCCGCTTGTTCGTTTGTGGGCATTCTCCTTTTTTTGTGTGTGCACACAAAATGGAGCATTGTCCTTCTTTGGTATATACACAGGATATAACATTGGTCGATTTCATCAACCAATCACAATCCATCTCAAAATGGCCGCGATTCGATTTCTTATTTGCGCATTGTTATATTTCGTTTGTGTATTGTCGATTTCTTTTCCTTTGCGTAGTTCTGTCTATTTTTTTTCATTATTTTTTTTTTTTTGTGAATAGGATTTCAATTTTCGTTTGTTTTTTATGCTGAAAAACATGGAATTGTTTTCAGGAGGACTTGAGAATGTGTTTTTGTAGGTTTCTCAAAAAGTGAATGGAGATATTAAAGAAATTGTAAACTGGAATATTGTTACAAATCAATTAATACTTACGCAAGCAGTAATAGAATAGTTCCAGGTTTATAAAAGGCTCATGTTGCATTAATTCTTAGTAGGTAGGTAGCAAGTTCCTTTGTGGATATAAACTTTGTGTTGGAACTAAGGCAGGGGCGTAACTATAACGAGTAAGGCCTGTGGGAAATTCATCAGATGGGGCCTCTCTCAATGAAAGTAGCATTTTATTATTAATATAAAAATGAAATTTTGGTAAAATTGAATAGATATGTAGCTAAGTTGCCTAGACTTTCTTATTTCTTGTGGAATTTATTAGAAATACCTACATTTATATGGTTTTATCAGTTTTAAATAGTTTTGAATATGATCCGCTACATAATAGCAGTAGGTATCACAGAAATGCCCTGTTCACTTTAGGAAAGCTTTACTAAAGGTACTTTTTGAACGAGGTTTCGTCAAGGCATCTCACACGTATGTAGTATTTACAGAGTGTCCCGTAAATCAACGTCAAGCGGGCAACGGGGAAAAGAGAAGGTTATATTCGTACTGGGACAAATGAGAAAAAAAAATCAATTTTGCTTGTTCAGATTTAAGGGCAATATTAGAAAAACAATGAAAACCGAATTCCTAGGCCAGATTTTTTATGTACGGTTGTCATAAATTTTCAAATTTTGGGGTGTTTTATATTTATACCTATGTTATCATAATTATCATGCTATTTATTGATCGCAATCAAAAATCTGAAAATAAATATTGTAAGTTTCGTAGGAAAAAAAGTTTCACTGAGTAACTGGGGAACACAATGCAAAAACGGAGCTGAAATACGGAGCTGGATCTGTATTAGCCGTCAAAAGAGGACGTACGTCGCAACTTGCAAGTGCCCACAATGATGCCGTGCAGTTTTTAAACATTAGTCAAATATCAGCCCATTATATTATTATAATACCTTGTTTACATCGCTTTTTTGTTTCTTCTTTTTTTAGCACAAAAACTAATTGAATGAAAATTAAAAAAAAATGTTAGGGTTGAGCTTTGTCATTTCTCGTTTGGGAAAAAAATGCTAGCACATTTTTGACATCTGTTCCAGCTCCAGCTCCAGCTCCGTCTTCCGTTCCAGCTCATTGTGTTCAGCCAGTTATGCTTCAAAAAAATTCTGTAAGATAACTTTGAAACTTCATATTTAAAAAAAAATGTAGCGCTATACCCTCGGCATGTTACTTAAATTAATTAATAATAATAATATAATATTTAAGTTAATATTTAGTTAATTAAATTGGACCATATTACCAAGTTTTCAAAATGGTACAACACTTGCTACTTGTTATTTCCATAAAAATATTATCAATATTATAAGCCGTTTTCGAGCATTTAAAATTCTGAAATTGTGATATTTTACTCGGCAAAAGTACGATAAATTTGGCGTGGCAAAATAATAACGGATCCTGTAGAGCTAAATACAAGCATTTTTTACTATGTGAGGGGGTAGGTGGGAGATTGGGTTATAAAAAGATTTTAATATAAAGAAACTTTGCATATGCTTATAGGATAATGAACAAATTTTTTTTGAACCATAACTCAGCGAACCTTTTTTTTTCTACAAAACTAACATTTATTTTTAGTTTTTGATTCCGATCAATAGCATGATTATTATGGATTACGTATAAAAATAAAACACCTCAAAATTGGAAAATTATGACCGACTTTAGAACTATCACATATTAGATATTGTTAAAAATGCAGCGATATACATATGTTAAGATTTCTTTTGACGATGCAAACATTTTTTCCGCTTATCTGGGAACAATTTAAATGGCGTACAGACAACCAAAGCTAGAGTAAAATCCGCAAATTTGGTCTGGAACACCAAACAAATCATTAGATTTCCTAGATATAGAATTCAAAAAAGAGCCTTAAGACTCTTAAGACCCTTTGTAATACAGTTAAGCGAAACTTCACTTACCGTCAAGAACAAGGATTTTTTTGTCGAACAACATGAATGTTGAATTCACAACCTAACTATTTCTCCTTTCCATTTCAATGTACAATCATGTAAGACAAATATGTATATTGTATATTTCCAACTCAATTCTCGTATTGTTTTCTAAATGCTCGCACTGTTAACTAAAGCTAAGTTCAGTGTTGAAATAAAAAGTACAAAACCTTTTAAGAGTAGATATACTATGTATATACTAAAAATGTTGTAAACCGGTATTTGAAATATTTTAATGTTTCTTTTTCGTGGTACCTCTAAATAAAATAACAATTTTTTTTTTATTTTTAAACAACAACCCTGGCTTACTGAACTAAGTAGCTAACGTAATGAAGAAAATATTCGTTGACAACGCCTACTTAATGACTGATGCGGAGGCGTTATAAGTGAATAGTTAAGTTAAAACAAAATAGGGTAAGTTAAGTTGGTTGACTATTGAAAACAATTTTAAGCAAATGTTTGCTTTGGCTTTAGCTAATTTATCCTCAAACTTTCAATTAGCAGCACTCTATTCACAACGAGCAAAGACTTTCAAATAAAGAATGTACATCATATCTGATTTCTGATGGTGTTTTGGAAAAATAAAAAAGGAATATTTAATGAAATGCACTGTACTATTTACCAATTTAGTTAAAGTCTTGTAATACAACTTGGAAAGTTATGAGAGCCTTAACAATGAAAAAGCAAACAAAAAGCCACGAGCTTAAATCAATATATTAGTCCAATAATTTCTCTCGAAAATTCCGTTGAAAAATTACGTTTACGAAAAATATTATCAAACGATATGTAGGATAAGCAGTCTCCCGTGGCATTTTGGTTAGTGTGTCCGACTTCCGTGGCTGCTGCCTTTGGCTATAAAAGTGACAGGTTCTCGGTCCTAGCTATAGCTCCTACTAACCGATTTTAACAGTTGTAATAGTCAGTAGTAAGTTATTTCTTAGTGGAAGTCCTAAGCTCTAATAATGTCAAATGAGGACCGAGTATATTAGGTAGTGAGGGCTTGGTATTAGCTAGGACCTCGAACACCATTGGACTACCGTCAAAATACGGAAGTCTGTTTCTCTGTTTCTTGACTTCAGTTTTTGTTTAACAAATAGTTGATACATTGTTGTTTGTTTTACTAATTTTTATTCCGCTTTATTTATGTTTGATGATCGTATTTTATCGTATTTCTTTTTGGTTATAACACATTTTCGCGATCTTAGCAGTAGCTTGTATTGTAAACCGTCAAAATCTTTTAAGGCATTGCTAAAATACTCTAATGTTCTTTTAAAAAACATTCTAAGTAGAATACCTATAGATTGAAATTTCGGTTCAAGAATTTTGAAGCACACTCCTTTTTCTTAGCAGCTATATGGCAGATACTGTTATTTTGAGCTCTTAAATTAATGTTGAATTGACATAATACGAGCGGACGCTTAGTTTTCTCTATCTGTTAGTTTTTTTTTTACAAAATGCTGGTCCATTTTAAAACAACATGACTAATGTTTACTTGTAGTAAAGTTTTGGTGTGAAGTTTTTTTCTGCTACAACCAATGAAACAAATAAAATTGCCCAATTTTTTTAAATGTTGGGTTTCTGTTCAACTGTTCATAGCTCCATACATAAAATAGGGTTTTAAAATCCAAATTTTTGTAAAACTGAAAAGCAAGTTCTTAGTTTAAAAACCGCGCTTTGTGGTAATAATTTTGTATGACGAACCTGAACCTCAACCAAAATGCTTCTCCAGCCAGCTCGGTCTTTGGCCAGCTGCCTCCAGTTTCACACTCCAAGTTGGTTGAGGTTGTGCTGCACTTGAGCACGCCACCTAAGGCGAGGTCTTCCTTGACTGCATCTACCCTCTAAATTGGAATCGAAGATCCTGCGAGCCGGAGCATTGTTGTCCATTCGCTCTACATGACCTAGCTTAAACGTGATATGCGTATTTGTTTGACCAGGTCAATGTCGCTGTACAGCTCGTATAGTTCTTGTTTGAACCTTCTCCTCCAAAGTCTGTTAACGCAGGTAGGACCAAAAATCTTTCGAAGAATTTTACGCTCGAAACGACTAAGGATATCTTCATCCGCTTTAGATAGAGTCCATGCCTGAGCGCCAAAGCAGGACTGCGATGATGAAGTTCTTATAAAGAGTCTCCTTTGTCTTTCGAGAAAAGGCTTTGCTACTCAATTGTCTTCCTAGCCCATAGAAACAGCGATTGGCAAGAGTATTTCTTCGCTTTATTTCTGACGAGATGTTGTTGTAAGATGTTATAGCGGATCCGAGGTACACAAAGTCCCTAACTACCTTAAAGTTGTACCTGCCTATTGTGATGTTTTGTCCAATCCGCCGGTGTAGTGTGTCCCTTTTTATGAACAGCAGGTACTTCGCTTTGGCCTCATTGACTGCTAGTCCCATCTTAGCCGCTTCAGCCTCAATACTAGCAAACGCTCCTGTGACAGCTCGCCGAGTTCTGCCAATGATGTCTATGTCGTCAGCGTATGCTAGCAGTTACATAGACTGGAAAAAAATTCTCCCACTACAACTAACTTGCTAGTTTCTTATAATTTTGTCAAGTATTAAGTTAAAGAAATGACACAAAAGCACATCACCTTGCCGGAATCCTTTTTTGACATCAAAAGCTTCTGTGAGGTCAGTACCAACCTTGACGGAGCAACGCGATTTCCCCATCGTCATCCTGCACAGTCAGACGAGACATGGCTCTGTATAAATGCTATTGTATTTCAGGCGTTCACATAGTAGGGCAGAGAGGATCTTGTAGGCGATATTCAGGAGACTTATTCCTTTATATAGTTGGCGCAGTTTAGAGGTCTCCTCTCTTGTGGATCGGGCAAACGATGCTGAGGTTCCATTCATCAGGCATACTTTCTTCTGTCCAAACTTAAGAGATGAGTTGGTGTATGCACTCCACAAGGTCATCTCCGGCCACTTTAAAAAGTTCGGCGGGTAGTCCGTCGGGTCCAGAAGCTTTGTTGTTTTTTAGTTTAGATATTGCTATCCTTACTTCATTTTGGTCGTGGACGGAAGTTTTGTCTGTCATCGTCCAGGTTGAATGGTTCATTCTGCCTGACAGCGGGATTTTGGTCTTCATCGCCGTTTAACAGTCTGCAGAAAATGTCCTTCCATGTACTCAGCACCGACTGTGACTCTACTACGAGGTTTCCATTCCTATCTATACAGGCTTGGTTGTTTTCCTTTGCACGTTCTTTTACCTTTTTATCACAACTAGCAAATGAAATAGCCGAAAACAACACCCGAAATAAATAACACGAAATATTACACTATCTTTATCAACGGTGAAAAGGAGGTAAATAGATACTACACTATTTGAGCGAGTTGTAGTAGTAGTCCGAAAACCACTTCTGCGACCACAAAATAATATTAAATAAATTGCACGACTGGATCGCACGTACTTGCTCATATGTGCGGTCACTTTGTAGAATAAAATTTAAGAAAATTAAAGTTAACATCAAAGCATTTATTCGATTTTTGTGAATTTTGATTGAAACAAAAATATTTTAAGAATACAAACTTAAGCACAAAAATAACATGCATTTAAAATACAACATTTAAAAAACGTTCACCTACCCGTTTTCAAAATATTAATTTAAAAAAAAAACATTAAAAATACAAAAAAAAATTAATGCGAAATTACTTAGGCTACCTACATCTTTTTGAATATCAATGTTGATAGTAAGCTGATCACCAGCTTTCGAGAAAATCGAAAAAAACGGTCCTATGGAAGGTACAGTTTTTAGACCACCATATTAATTTTGTTTTTTATCAAAATATAAAGCTGATTTTTTTCATAAACATTCTTGGAGCCGTTTTTGAGAAAAATAGGCTTTTACATAACCGTTATATAACAGATACCGTTGATTTTTGAGGTAAAAAAAATGAAAAAATCCTCTGTAGAATGTCAAAATAACCTAAATTTCTAAATTTGAAGACGATTGGTCTAACCGTTTACGCTACAGCCCAAAATACATCCGTACATACAGGCAGAAAGACAGACGGACAGAATTTTGCCAGTAACTCAAATATATTTTTCTATCATCGTAATGTCATGTTTGACTGTTATCTCAATCTTTTTTGCACGAATGCATAACTTGCATTATAGATTATAGTAGTACCTATAATCGCAAGTAAAAAGGTTAGAATGGACCAAAAACCATAAAGGCTGGGAGGAAGAAGATTTCAACAGAGTATATATAAAGGCTTTGTCAAACAGTACGCGTTTTTTAACGCGGCGTTGAGATTTTAACGTGGCGTTGATATTATTTTGACGCGGCGTTAGAGTACGTCAGAGAGGGAGCTATTCGCAGCGCATTAAATATTTTAATCTTGATTTTCATTTTCTCATCAAATGCCAATTAGGGTATTTTTTCCGTTTAAAACAATATTCATAAGGAAAACGACACAAAATACGTCAAAAAAGTTATTTAAACATTTCTACAACAAATTCAATTTCTACCGCGGCGTCAAAAAAATAACATGATAGTATGTATTGCTGTATATTAAAACGCGCGGCGTCAAAACGCGTTCTGTTTTACGAGTCCTTAAAGGAGCGATGAATCCAAATTCGAGATATTTGTCAAAAAGCGAAGGGTTTTCGTCCAACGAAGTGCTGAACAAAAGATGCTACCCGACTGTTTAATTCCTACCGTGAAGCACGGAGACGATTCTGCTATGTATGGGAGATCTGTCCCGTGTTGGAGGAGCTAGATAGAAGGGTCCTTGATCAATGCCCATCATCGGAATCCGCGATTTCAAGGGATTTCTTTTAATTCCGTATAATGCAAAGAAGGGTTCGTTAATAATTTTGAATTTTTTCCCCAAAACCCAACCATTTGATTTGATCTGGTTGGATTTATAAAACGACAATTTTAAAATGTTTGATCTTTAGGTTCATACTTATTTCCTAATACTTGTTTTAAAAATAAAATAAAATTAATGTTATTACTTTAAAATATAAATTAATTATTATATATATACCTTACTAAAATACCAAAAAATAAAAAAAAACATTTTTTTCTTTTTATTTCCAGGCCTTGTCTGAATGCCTTCCAAAATAAAATAAAAATATATTTGATAAAATCTTCCATGTCCATGAATTTTTAAAATTCTAGACAAATTTTTTTTAATTGAAAATTATTAATTAAAAAAAATCGTTGCTAATATTAATAATTATTACTGTCCAAACAAAAAAAAACACACTTATAACGTATTATTTTTTAATAAGATAATTATATTAATCATACAAATAAAAAAATAAATCTACGAAGAAAGTTTAGAAGAAACTTTGCCCCAAGCATCGTATAAATTTTACGAAATCACATGAATGCAGCTTAAATAGAAAAATATCTTAGTATTTCAATTCGAAAAGAAAAACTAATGCATTTCTTAATATAAAAAAAAATTATCATTTCCAACAAAATTCGTCTTGGTCGTCATATTTATATGAACGAAGCAGCCTATTCCAGCTAGTTCTAAAGTTAACGAAGCCGTTCATAAAAACCTGCATATTTTACTAAACGTCTCATTTAACCGGCCGCTGCGTGTTGCTCAATTTGTTTAATCAGAATTTGGCATGAGCCATACGCCAGGTTTGAAGAAATATGAAGATAATGAGTGTAGTGGGCCAAGACCACCTGTTCCCGGAGAAGAAAGTCGAGTTAGAAAGGTTTGTGTACAAAATAACCTTCAAGATATTCTTAGAAAAATAATGTTTGTTTTTTTTCTTATTTCAATATAGATGACCGAAGGGGTCTCGGAAAGCTCAAAGAATTCCCCGCCATCATATTTAAACTGGGCATTGAGGCTATCATATCTTCTTGAAGATAGAGATGGCGTTGAACTGTTCAAAAAATACGTCGAAGAGGAAGCTCCTGCTTACAATGATCATCTGAACTTTTACTTTGCCTGTGAAGGCCTCAAACAACAAACAGATCCCGAAAAGGTTAAACAAATCATTGGAGCCATTTACAGGTAAGATCAAGAGAAGAAAATCATAAAAACAAAGCAAATTAACCAAACCCTTTCTATAAAGATTCCTGCGAAAAAGTCAGCTCTCAATTACTGAAGACCTAAGACGTACCATTAAAGCGGGTCTCAAAAATGAAATTGCACTCAGCCCGAAAATCTACGATCCTCTGCAGCAAGATGTCGAAAAGACAATTAATGAACGCATTTATCCAACATTTTTGGGCTCGGAAATGTATATTGAGTACATTCAACAAATGTCTGCAGCTCAGGAACGTTTCAGTGGGGCTACATCAACTAGTGGTAGCAGTAGTAGTGCCAGTGGTGGTGGCAATGGAAATTTTGGAGCTACTGGGGGTTGTAGCTCAAAAAATCCAACTCTTATCCCAATGGCTGCCTTAGCCCCTGGAACAAGTGGTGCTACGGCCGGCAGTTGTAGTGCTAGCGGTAGTGTTTATGGCCCTTCAACTTCGGCTAGCTCAAGTGGTTCTGTAAGTGCAACTGATACCCTCCCGCGCAGCTCAACTCTTCCTACGCTTCATGAGGACTCAGAGTTGTCGATAAGCGATGATTTTGAGAAGTTACGTGTCGATGGTGGACGAATGTCAGCCGATATGCCAATGCGACTGACCAGGGATCTTCTGTTGGCGACCCAGAAAAGAAGACTGGAAATTCGACCTCCTGGGTGAGTTGTTATGGTTATTATATTTTTTAAGCATTTATATGTTTCAATCGGTGTTGTAGAAAATAATGTGTTTCAAGTTTTTTCTACATTCATATCCCATTTTTTAAATAGTTTACATTTTACCAAAGTTTTATTATTCAACTTACTAAGTTTTTATGTTTATTTTTATATTGATTTTTTGTCCATTTAAAATCTTAATACATTTATTTATCTACCTAGCTTACTTTATATATAAAATTACGAAAGTTGTGTACATGTATATATTTTTCTTATTAATTATGCAGGTCTAGTCAAATGTTAAAATATTAAAAGATATTAAGAGTATTGGCGTTGGAGACATGCATAGGGTTAAACTAACAAAATAAAAAGTTGAATTACTACCACCACCCTGTTTTTGGGAGTTAAGGTCATCCATCTCTCTTTGCCATTGTTATTTGATCTATGTTCCTTAAGAATTGTTGTGATAGCACCAACGAGAAACTTTACATCGCAATAATTTTAATGATACAAGTCATCTTCAATTTTGAATCCTTGGCTTGGTTTTGTTCTCCTTGTGAGCGAGGTAAAACTTCACCTAGGTATATCAGAACAGTATTTTCGGCCTAAGTTTTTGGAAAACTTCAAGAGCAGTTGCGCATTTATGAACAGCATATTCCGACGCCAATTCGAACTGTGTGGCTCCAGAACATGAAGACCTATAAGTATTCTTCTGCTTTTCTCCTTTAACCAACGATTTTTAAATCACTACAGTGACCACAACTATCCCACTTGCTTGCTTCGCCCTTAGGCTCCACCTGTGGGGTAGGTTGGGTTGACCAGACGTGGGCAGGCCTGCTGATTTTGGATTGTTCCTTGACAGAGCCTTCATTCGCAGTTTACCATAAGCGTGTAGATGCTGCAGGAATATTCTACCCCGTCCCTACAAAGGAAACGAATGTCACGAGTGAATCCTTAAAGTTGTTTCTTCCATTATAGGTTGCAGGTTCTATGTCAATCAGATCCAAGTATCGCGATGCGGGAATCAACTCCATCATTTTGGAATTATACAGCCACACCTAACTGTTCAATCGGAATCGACGAGTTTTTCTTTTGTGGGTAAAGTCAACCTGGAAACACTATCCCATTTATAGCTCTACTTAGACGATGATGTAGAAACTTGGAATTAAGAGCGATCGCCATGAATGTGTTTAATACAAATTCATGTTGACTTTATACGGTTATTATAACCCTTACACCAGAATCAGTTATTTGCGGCTTGAGAATATTTCCTTTACCGCTACTTATATTTCTTAGCACACCGACCGACTTTATGACCGCAGGGGAAGATAATATAGCAAATGTTGCCTGTTCCGTTGCCGTTTGAACACTATTCCATGTACTACCATTGTATATACATTCTCTATAGTACTCTCATGGTGGTCATTTTTCGTTTGGCCATCTTCCTGGTTGAATCGGAACTAACTAACTAAATAGTGGGGATGAGAACATTTTCCTATTTTACCAGTATTTCACACGCTTTTGTTATTTGTTTTTATTCTATATCCACACCAATTGGCGATTTAAGTGCGCCTCATTGCGACTTGATTCGGAACTAAAAAATGATGCTCCATGATAGTACTATATGCAGTGTATATACAAAGGTACTACTTCAGACTTACAAATTCCCATGCCGTGAATCTGGGAAGGAATTACTTACTTACTTAGGGGGCGCTACAGTTTGAGACGAACCCTGGGCATCAACCAACATGCTTCTCCAGCCAGCTCGGTCTTTGGCTAGCTGCCTCCAGTTTCGCACTCCAAGTTGGTTGAGGTCGTCCTCAACGCGCCACCTAAGCCGAGGTCTTCCTTGACTGCGTCTACCCTCTGGGATGGAATCGAAGATCCTGCGAGCCGGAGCATTGTTGTCCATTCGCTCTACATGACCTAGTCATCTTAAACGTGATATGCGTATTTTATTTTTTAACTAGGTCAATGTCGCTGTACAGCTCATATAGTTCTTTGTTGGACCTTCTCCTCCATAGCTCGTCAACGCAAATAGGGCCAAAAATCTTACGAAGAATCTTACGCTCGGAACGACTAACGATATCTTCATCCGCTTTAGATAGAGTCCATGCCTCGGTGCCCTAGAGCAGGACTGGGATGATTAAGGTCCTATACAGAGTCTCCTTTGTCTTTGGAGAGAGGGCTTTGCTACTCGATTGCCTTCCTAGCCCATAAAAACAGCGATTGGCAAGAGTAATTGTTGTCAGATGTTATAGCAGATCCGAGGTAAACAATGTCCCTAACTACCTCAAAGTTGTACCTGTCTATTGTGATGTTTTGTCCAATCCACCGGTCTTGTGTGGCCCTTTTTTGAACAGCAAGTACTTCGTTTTGGCCTCATTGACTGCTAGTCCCATCTTAGCCGCTTTAGCTTCAATGCTAGCAAACGTTCCAGTGACAGCTCGCCCAGTTCTGCCAATGATGTCTATGTCATCAGCGTATGCTAGCAATTGCGCAGACTTGAATAAAATTGTCCCCCTACAATTAACTTGCGGATTTCTTGTAATTTTTTCAAGTATTAAATTGAAGAAATCGCACGATATCATCACCTTACCGGAATCCTTTTTTAACATCAAAAGCTTCTGTGAGGTCAGTACCAACCTTGACGGAGCAACGAGAGTTCTCCATCGTCATCCTGCACAGTCGGACGAGTTTTGTGGGGATGCCAAAAACTGACATGGCTCTGTATAGCTCTTCTCTATAAATGCTATCGTACGCGACCTTAAAATTTATAAAGAGGTGGTGGGTATCGATTTGGAATTCTTGGGTAGTTTCCAGGATCCAGGATGGTGTATGCACTCCACAAGGTCATCTCCGGCCACTTTAAAAAGTTCGGCGGGTAGTCCGTCGGGTCCAGAAGCTTTGTTGTTCTTTTAGTTTAGATATTGCTATCCTCACTTCATTTTGGTCAGGTGGACGGAAGTTTTGTCTGTCATCATCCATGTTGAATGGTTCATTCTGCCTGACAGCGGGATTTTGGTCTTCATCGCCGTTTAACAGTTTGCAGAAATCGTCCTTCCATGTACTCAGCCCCGACTGTGACTCTACTACGATGTTTCCATTCCTATCTCTACAAGCTTATGTGCGGTTTTTTTTTCTTGGCACGTTCTTTTTACCTGTTGGTAAATCTTCCGCACGTTGTTCCTGGAGTAACATCTATCAATATCTTCGATCGCGCGCTTTTCATGCCCTCTCTAGGGATCCGTTTGGTTATAAATCCCTGCTGACCATACTGTTTCCACATAACTGCCGATGACTGACATTCTTCACATAAAGGAATATCAAAATCCTTAATTTTAAGGCAATACAGTTAAAGAGGATTTCCAATAATTTATTCATTTCTTTCTCATACCCATCGGCTATTTTACTTGTAGAGATATCTAGGCACAGGAGATCACCAGCAAATATGACAACGAAATTCGTTTCGTTTTCGGTTTCGGTATCCTGCATTTGAGTAGCCATCCATCATTTTTTTCAGCAGGGTGCTTACCCTCCAACTTACGGATTTTTCAGTTTTATTTTTTTTTTAATCTTCATCGCTACTTGTCATTTTCTGTTACCGAAAATTTATAATGTGGCGAGTTTCATGTAAAATATTAACTTTATTTTCCGTCCGACAACCCAAAACCCGAGGCAACCAAAAAAAAAAAAGTATTTTTTAGATTAAAACGATATATTCCGCCAACTCACTCCCATTCTTTAGTTCAAGAGGAAAAAACGCGATTGGAAAAACCGTATGCATGTAAACGCGGACTATGAAAATGTACAAAATATACGAGGATCATTCATTTTATAAAATCACTATTAATGTTATGTTTTGTAAGCTAGTTAAATATTTAATTCAAAATCACATTAACGAACCTTAAATTTTCATATTGTGTTTGTGCTTTTTTCAAATTTAATTTTAAATACCTTTTTACTGATTTTTTCTTATTAATTTATTTATTTTTTTTATTTTTTCTCTTTCCTTTTTATGTTTTTTTATGTCTGTACATGAACAATATATGTATACAAAAATATATGCGTTAAAAATGCAATATTTTCTGCACAACATTCACATCACACCTGACTATACTGTATAACTGAATGCAACTTACTGTGTGTTGTTGTTGTTTATTTGTGTCAACAAAACATATAAATATAAATATTTGTATAATTGGAAAAATGCATGGACAAATTCATCCACTCATTCCTCTCCATAATAAAAAAAAAAATCCCGACCAAAAATATTCTGATAAATTCCTGCATGTAGAGCCCATGGTTATGTTTATACAGCAAATCCAAGCACCTCTTATATGCCCAATTCGAGGGTAGACTCAGAAAGAGCAAGTGTAAGTTCCGGTGGAAGAACCGATTCTGATACGATGTCGCTCTCCAGTTGTTCGATGTAAGTACTTGCACAAACCTTTTTTTCTTTTAATACTTTTTTATCGCAGACAAATACAGCAAGTAGTTTAGGGTATTTTCTTTGTATCGAAAACAGTTTTTTGATTTAATTCGATATTGAATTTTACAGGGATGGTCGTCCATATATCCAGAGAAGACACAACTCTTCGGAAAGTAAAGCAATACGGCAAAGTGCTTTAGCAAATAAGGAAACCAATACTTTTCAAGTTCGTTTCTCTGTTTTGTTTAAATGAGTGTGTTTTTAGAACAATTTTTTTAATCACGCTTTTCTTTTTAAGGTTATCCCGCGAACACAACGATTACATTCGAATGAACATCGTCCACTTAAGACATCGGAACTAGTTGCATTGCTTATTCCAAAATTAGAGGAGGTGAAACGTAAACAAGACCTGGAAGATCGAGCACGTCTTGAGGTAATAATTGCGTATATTTTGAGCTTTTCTTTTCCAAATAAGAAACCTAAAAAAATCTGTTTTTTTGTAACAAATTTCGCTGCAAAAACTATTTGCACCCGAATGCTGCCTTTGGAAACGTGTATATAATTGTTACTTTTGCCAATTTTAAGTTAATGAGCAGCAGAAGTGAAAATATAAGAAAGCAAAACTGAGTACTTTCCAAGCAATGGCTTTTAACTAATGCCTAGTTAGAATTTTTTTTTATTAATGTCCCATGTTTAACCCAGCAGCCAACCTATTTCTCTAGCAATTTTAATCGAAATACGTAGTTAGCCTTGAAAACAGGAAGTTTTCAAATATGTTCTGTACTAAATGAGGGAATAACTGAAGTTTTATTGTTGTCAATATTATCATCAAACAAGATTTTACTTACCATTTCAAAAAAACACGATGTCGCTATAACCCTTACATTGTTTTTACAAACAAAAGTTTGGTTTTCTTTTAAGTTTCTCATTTAAATATTTTCTTTAAATGCAAGTCAAATTTCTATCACATCCGTACCGTTATAAAATATCTTTTTACAAGTTTTATAAAGTTCTTCGACAATTGTTATGATCTCGACTGGCACCACAACTCTCTCACTATGACTATATGCTTCGGCGTTCGGCTTAAGGCTCCAGTTTTGAGTTTTACAGGGTTGACCTCAAGGGACTATTTGTTTCCCTTTTAATGTAGAACACACTGCGCGGGTATTAGGAAGATAGGGAGGGGAGAGATAGAAGGTGTCGATTAACATTGGTTTTGAATGTTTGCAGATCAAAATGGCAAGGGAAAATCTCGCCGGGTAAACTATTCCAAATTCGTGTTGTTCGGCTAAAAAAAGAATCCCTTTATTTTACGGTACGTCCGAAATTGGGCTCAAGGGTAAACTGATGAGAATTCCTTGTGAGACGAGTATTACGGGAGAAACTTTTAAGGGGAGGAATGCAGCTGGCTACTTCGAGTGAACATTTTTATAAAAGAAACGGTAAAATGAGGAAAGACTTGAAACATTGCGTGGTTGTTCGAGAAAGGCAATGTTCCAGCAGCAGTTCTATTTCCTATCAATCTTAACGCTCGATTTTGTATTCTATCAAGCAGATGAAGCGATATTTGTAATTCACCTGCCCAGAGGTGGGAGTTATACTCGAGTTGAAGGCGTATAAACGCTTTATAAATTGTAGCCAGATCAGATGGGGAAAAATACTTCTTACACCGATACAGAAAACCTAAGCACTTAGCAGCATTTTTAGCGATCTCAAATATATGGTCGTTGAAACCCATACCGAGTACTGAGAGCTTTTCGGTTTCTTCGATGTAAGTGCCATTCATGGACAATGGCATTGGTGGTATGTTTAGCTTTAACGACACAAAACAGCATTGAGTTTTCGAAGCATTAAACTCCACACGATTCCTCTTACCCCATTTGATAATGCTGTATAAATATTATATATGTATGAATTATCGAACGAATATGAAAAGCTGAGGATAAAGTCGTCAGCAAAACGGTTTATTGGATTAGAAGTAACAGACATAAGATCATTTATAAAAAATGAGGAAAACAGTCGGAGACAGAATAGAGCCGGCACACCAGCATTTATTTTTTAGGAATTAAACTTGAATCCGTCCAATACAACTTGTATTAGCTTCTAATCCAACGACTAAGAGTATAATCGATCCCAAAAGCACGCATTTTCGATAAGAGAGCTTCATGCCAAACTCATCAAATGCCTTGGAGATATCAAGAGCAATAATCTTACTTTCACCAAAGCGATGTAAAGATTTGTTCCACTGTTCGGTGAGCTATGCCATCAGATCACCAGTGGAACGGTTGCTGCGGAAGCCATACTGACGGTCATGGAGAAGCTTACGATCTTCGAGATATTCCTTAAGCTGAATTTGTGTATATCGAGATCTTTGAGAACACTTGCTACTGTACCAGTGCGGAAAAAATATGTCCCATGGAAAAAGTAAAAAGCAAGTTTACCTTCTCTGAAGAGTAAACAATTGGTTTGTTATTGTCGATGAGCGTTGGAAGTTGGAACCGAAGATGTTGAGGAATTTTTAATATTTTTTACAAATGACCAAACATTTTTACTGCCTTTGGGACACTGCAGAATTTTTTGCCGTAATTTTTAGTCATGCAAAATATTGGTTCTTTCAATAACGGAGTTGCATGAGTTCCTTGCTTGTCTGTGCTTTTTCCGATTTCCCTCTGTAGGGTTGGCTTTATAAGATCGGAAACTTACTTTACACTCAGAATCAAACCAGGACTTTTCTTTACGCTTGATGCTTTTTACTCTGCACGCATCCCTAGAAGAATCACATTTGTGATCATTTCAGCACTGGCATCAATGTCACTATGGAGGAAGTATAGTGACCAGTTAAGGTTGGCTTTCTCGTATTGCCAAACGGTCCTGCTGGGAAGTTTTTCTTTAACTGGATGGGTGGAGGATAGGAAATTAGCTGAAATGACAGTAATAAAGTTAAAGTCCGTGTTGTAACATTACCCATATTGGGGAAGGCTCTGGCAATCAATATCATTCCTAACATATATCACGAGACCATGATGGGAAAAGAGTAATGGCACCAAGCTATACCCATGTGGAGCTAATTCTGATAAATCAGTATTTACTCCAACCTGAGTTTCACTTAATGCGAAAACAGCTGGCCTGTATTGAACAGTGTAGACGTACACGTTAAAGAAATTCTTTCTTAAACCACGAACATTAGAATACACGACACAAAAATGACTTACCATTTAAAAATACTTACATACAAAACACAACTCTGACTAAGTCGAACTGCGCAGTGAAAATCCAAATTAATTTCTGTAATAATCAAACTGTCTTAGGTGTTACGCCCATAAGACAGACAAACTCGCGACAACAAAGCGCAAATAATTTTTTTTTTTACTTATTTTCAATTTTTTGTGCGCGCACCTCGACGCCCGGCCTTGACGAGCTTAAGATCGACACTTAGTTGTTGTTGGAGTAGTTTCTGGATTTCCAAGTTGGGGTGGTCCTCCAAGTTCCTCAAACTTGGACCAGATGTAGAAAGAAGTTAGCTCTCTTAAGCATAAATTAAGCGGTTAGTGAAATTCACTTCAAGGTATTTTGCTGTTGTCTTTGTCCTTATCACTGTGTCTGGTAGCTTGTTATACTGATATTATCACAGCGTGATGCGAAACCTCTTCGACTTCTTGTTGCTGTTGTTGGGGCTCTGAAGCAGATAAGCTCGCTCTTATCGTTATTTATCTTTAGTCCCCATTTAAGGTAGTAGTCCCACAAGTTTCTTATGTGATCTTAAACCCTCCTGGCTGCGATTTCTGGTGAAATGGATATTGCATATGTTAAGGAGTCATCGGCATATAGCTTCGTTTTCGTTTTTCGTCCCTGGGATGTTGGTAGGCTGGTCAGCTGTATAAAGGTTAAAAAGTATAGAAAATTTTCGGTTAATCTTACCAAGTGTTCAGGTAATCCTAGACTTGACAGTTTGAATATTAGTCATTTTATCCGAACTGTGTCGAAGGCCTTTTCGATGTCCAGTAAACAGGCGACTGTCGTCTCTTTCTTGTTGAGTCCGTGTGTCACGTCGGAGTGCACTCCAAGAAGCGGGTGGATGGTGGAGTGTCGTGCTCGGAAACCATACTGACATTTGTATGATTTCCCTTTCCCTGAAGAAATGATGAAGCTTTCTTAGGAAAAGTCCCTTCAGGATTTTGCTGACACAGCATAGAAGAGAAATCGACCGATATCGAAGTAGCTGTTATTCAGGCAGTTATTGAAGATGATCGTCAGCATTTGGACGGCGAGATTTGGTAGCTTTTTAAGCACAAAGTTAGAAATCCCATCATTTCCTGCTGACTTCTTAGAATTTCCTCCGTGGATAATGTCAGTTACTTCTTCGATGGAATTAAAAGCATCTCCAGTTGGTTCAAATGCAGGATTGTCCTCATTAAAGTTGGTGACTGAAGTATTAGAGGCTGCAACTTCTTCAAACTTGTTTTCAACTTCTTCGATGAATTCACGAAATTGATTGTGCGGGCGATCCTCGAAGGTCTCTTCAAAATGCTTAGCGAGAGCTTATGCTTTTTCGGTTGGTGTTGTTGCCTTAATGTATCTGGCATCGAGCTCTTTTTCCCAACGAGCTGGTTAATTTTCTTTAAGGCATCGGGTCCCGGTTGGATGTTCGCAAGTCTTTTCCTGAATTCATCCTCCTGGTGATGTTTCACTGCCTGGTTGAACATGGTGTTGGTGCATTGAAGTTCGGAGTATATGAGTCTATACTTGTCGTTCTCTCTGTTGAACAACCTGTGGTATATCCGTTGAAGCTTTTTGCGGAGTCTCTGTCTGTGAGCATATATGGCCCGTATATGTTCCGGGATATTCGCAAATCGGTCTCTGCTGGTTTTTGCAGTCTTAAGCTTTTCCAAGGCGTTGTTAACTGTTATCTCGAATTGGAGTATGGCACTATCAATATCGCTACATGAGTAATTGCTGCTGGTTGGGACTTCCGGGAGATCTCTTTCAATTTCGGTACGGAATGTTCTCCAGTTCACCTGTTATACCTGATGTGGAGCTCTTGTTCTGGTTGTTCGCAGAATATCGTTCGACTTTCGTTCGACTACTATTACTACTACTATTACGGCCTCACAGGTTTCCTTCTATAACAACAAATTTAACCATTCTGTCCAAATCCTAATACAAAGTGTTTTATGCAACCAAAGCCTTTGTAATTGTTTTCGATATTTATCTCGTACAGTATTTTGTTTTTCTCTTTCTATAAACAACTAATACACAAAAGAAACGACTTTAAACATTTTATTACTTCATACATATTTTAGCGTTTCTCTGATGAATCCATTCCATCAAGTGATAGGCTTGCCAGCGATCGTGCATTCGCACAAGCGATATGTGAAAAATTCGCCCTCGACGAAGACAACGATCAAGATATTCTTGATCAACATGTCTCACGTGTCTGGAAAGATCAAACTCCACATCGATCACCAGGTACAATGTCACCGTGCCCTCCACTTCCAACAAGAAGGCGAACAACTCACGATTCAGGAATGTTAAGCGATGGTGCCATAAGTATAAGTATGTTTTATTTTATAGTTTTTTTTTTCTATTTGTTTGTATATATTTTATGACGTATGTTTCTCTTTGATCAAAGGTGGGCATTCAATGAAACACTCAAAGTCAATGCCCGATCATAGTTCCTCCTCAAGGAAGCTAACCAATAAATGGCCTTCCATATATACTGATAGTGGAATTAGTCTAATCTCAGCCGATACTCTTATGAAGTACAAAGACGCCAGGTAAACTTCTACTTTTTTTGTATGTAATATTTTTTTCTTAAATTTCATTAATAAATTTAGTGTGAGACCTGGTTCAAGTACCGCCTCACAATTAGAAGAGGCAAAAAGAAGACTGGAAGACGAGAACCGCCGGTCTCGTCGTTACTCACAACAACATCCTTTGCCAGCTATGCAGCAGGCTCAATCGATGAGCAGCAGTAGTAGTGGCAGCAGTAGTTTACATCATCCACCACCACCACCGTTGCCCGCTAAACCACAGGAAACAACAACCGTTGTCTTCTCTTTCTGTGATGAGGAATATCCATATAGATCTAAAATTCCTGGTACACAGCCAACGTTGAAACAATTTAAGGATTATCTGCCAAAAAAGGGAAACTTTAGGTTTGTTTTTTGTATTTCAAATGCATTTCCTTTTTGCTTAATATTTAAATTCAACTACCACTAGATTCTTCTTTAAAACCCATTGTGAGGATCCCGATAGTCCAGTTATCCAGGAGGAGATTGTTAATGACTCGGATATCTTGCCTTTATTCGAAGGCAAAGTGATGGGTCTGGTCAAGCCATCCGATTAGTTATTAAGTTTCTTTTAGTCAGTTTTTTACATACATAATTTATAAACAAATTACCAATACAAAAAAAAACAAACACAAAATAATTTAACAACAACATGCAATTAACATAAAATTATTGACAAAATTAAATAATACAAACAAAACAAAAATAAACGCAAATAACAACAAAATTAAATGCAAATATAAAATCCAATAAAACAATATTTAGTGATAAAACAAATTATTAACACAAAAAGAAATTGTAAAAAGTTGTATTTTTTAAATTTTATAACAAACAAAAAAAGAACAAAGCCACAAATAAAACAACAAAAAAAATTACTAAAACATTTTGTATTTGATAAAATGCAAACAAAAAAAATTAAACATTTTAAAACGTATAAACAATATACACACGAAGCAAACACTCACTTGTAAAATGCAAATATTTTTGCAATCAAAAGCAAACAAACATACATATTATGTATTTTTTTTTAAATTAATTTGGCGCTAACAAAAAGAAAATTTCATAGAAAATAGAATACAAAGATAAAGCTAGATAACTCAGAACATTAGCATGTAAGCGGTTTTACGAGGAGAATGCAATGATAAAACAATAGTTTTCAATGTCTAATGAATTATTTAAGTGTTTTCACAATTTCCTTGATACTTATGTATAAACAAATATTTTCTGTAAGCCTGTAACTCTCTCGCCAGTCCTAGTCTGGGTAGTTCATTTGGCAGTCGATGGCAATTTTTTCTGAAATGAAGAGAACAATGAATCGAAGACTTGTTCCGGATAAAAAAAGCAGTTCGGGATCAACTAAGGTCGCTTTAACTAAACACTTAATACGCTAAATAGGTAATGTGCACCGATTCAGGATTTTTGAATGGTTTTCAGAGTTGTGGTGGAACAAAAAGGTGTTTTTCGATATGACAAAGGTCATATAAGAAGGTTCATCAGTTCTCTCTTGAAATTTTCATATATATATATGAATTTTGCATTTTAAGAACTTATGTGTTTAATATATCACATGTTTCTCTTACCATTCCATGAAGTTTTAAATCTGTGGTGCATCATACTGTTAAGGACCACCTTAAAAGAGATGTCTATACATAACTCAATCGCAAGGAATAATTTCCTATAATAAACGAATGAATCCACTCACGTGAAGTCCATTGCATTCATCCACTTTTTTTTTTTAATTTAGTGCAATTTGCTATGCAATTGTATCTTTATGCCTTTGAAAAACTAAAATAGAGCAATCGAATTTAACAAAAACATTAGGGTGAATTTTGAATAATAACACAAAGCCAAATCAAAAACAATTGCCGCGCTTCCAGTACTGAATGACTGATGTCAAATTAAAATTTAAATTGTTTATTTAAACAAAACTAACATTCAATTGCAGTTTTGCTTTAAGATACGTTTCCATTGAAATACTTCTAACCGGATTGTATTTAAATTCATTTTGGGTCGATCTAAAGGGTGCTAATCCATTGTTTCAAATGATTCTCCTCGTAAATTGCATATTAAAAAAAAAGATACAAATATAAAAAAAAATAGTTCATAAAAAAGTACATCAAGCCTTTATTGTTCCAGTTTTAATCTGTTTCCTTGTGTTTTTTTGTTTATCTTTTTATTCTTTTATTTATTTTTTTTTTTATAAATATATATTTTGTGTTTCTGTTTTTGTGTTTTATTTTATTTTGTAGTTATGTAAAAGCAAGACGGACTGCCTGCAATAAGTTTTGTTAATAATATTGAAGTCCAATAATGTTAACAAAATGATATTCATTTTGAGAAAATAATCAAAACATAAGTGTAACTAATTAATAATAAATAATAATAATTATAATTAAAAAAAAAACACATTTTACGTATTAAAATAATTTAAAAAAAATCGTCATCATGAAAATGATTATTGTTATTTTTTTACAATTAACAATATTATTTTTTGCTTTTTAAACCGAGTTATGGTGTATTTTAATATTATAATTATAACACTATTATAATTAATACATAAACAAAAATATATATTATATACATGAAACTGTGTCGTAAAGAAACATAAAAAAACAAGATGATAAAAAATAAAATAAAAACACATCTTTTTATTTATTTATATATACATTGATATTTTTTTAAGTCAAAAGAAAAAAAATGGACAAAACTTAAAATATTATATATACAATTTTATTATTTTTAATTTAAAGAGAAACAAATAGAATTAATGAAAAAGAAAAAATTGTATTTCATTTTGTAAAGCTTATTTTTTTTTATTAAAACTGCCTTTGCCTTATTGCCGGTCATAATCAAGCTTTAGATCTTCGAGATATTTCTTGTTTTAAGACGATCAGCGTTTCCATGACGTTGATAATAAAGGACGTACATAAATACAATTGGTCGAAGGAAGAGCAGGGGGGTTATTCCCGACCCGAATGCGCGGCGGATCGCTTAGGAAAGCGCATTGTTTTTTTCGTATTCCCAAATACAATTCGTTTTTCATTCGACCAAAAGTAAAGCGAAAGCATTTTCCAATGTCATTTTTCTATTGAAATTGAAAGCGATAGGTATTTAGGTGACGGATTGCTGGCGGATTACTTGTGGATCTTTAAAAATTGTAAATGATTAATAAAACAGAGAATACTGAAGTTGTGTAAACTTTCAATTTTGTATTTAAAATGCCTTTTAATAGAATTTATAATTTTTGGGGTGATTTTTTTCTTTCTTCTTCATGATAGTGTTTTGTTTTACTTAGAGCCATAGCAATGTAGTTATCCTGTCCAGCACTTTTTATATGAACCCTCTGCTAGGAATATAAGAGAAGCGGCCTATATGGAACTTAAGGAGCTACTGTGACTTCCTGTGACAGTGAGTCGAAACAATTTAAAAAACCTAGGTAAACAAACGTTTAAATTCTGATCAAAATATTCACTTAGCACTCACTCTTTGTTACTGATATCGAGCAGAAAAAAACCATTTCTCAAAAATTTTCTCTGCGTATTTAAACTGTTACTTTTTCTTCCCTTTCTACTTAATTGTCGGCAATTATTGAATCAATTTAATTTCTTTTTTATTAATAAAATGAAGAAAATTCAAACATAAACATTTAATTCTCTACAAACGATACAAAAAATTGTAAACAACGGCCGACGAAAAACAGCTTTCAAATGTTTGGAAAATATTAATGGAATTTTGGAAAATTGGAAATGACAATGGAAAAATTGAAAGCCATATTGGAAAAATTGAGAGGCAGATTGGAAAAAGTTGAAATAGATATGGGAAAATTGGAATAATCATTTTCGCCCCCTTCGCATTTGAGAATACCCAAAAGCGAAGACGGTCGAAATTGAGGTATCGCTTTCAATACGATCCGCTACGCTCTCTAGAATAAGCCTACAGGCAGAGGGAGAGCCAGCGTTGCCAACCACTTTTGACGAAAAAGTGCCTAAAGCATAGTACACAAATCGAGCTAAAATTTAGCTTACATGTGTCTACAAACGTAAGCTAAAATTCCAGCTAATTTTTGAAAGACGAGCATTGTGAAGAAAAAAACAGCTGTTCTCTTATTTAACTGAACGTAGTCACATCAAATTAAAGAGGGTGATAAGACAAGTCTTTTAGGATGATTCTTGTAAAAAAAAACACTATTTAAAATATTTCTTTTATATGATTAATATTATATATTATATTTCATATATTTGTGTCTTATCATAATAACATATAATTCCTTTAAACAATTTTTTGGCGTGGATTAAACCCCGACGACTCTCCCTTTTAGCTACGGTCTGTTAAAATTTAGCTCGAATAAATGTGCCGATCAATTTATCTGTCCGCTAAATTTTAACTTGGAAAAAAGATGCCTTTTCCAATAAAATAATGCCTAAACAAATGTTTGTAGGTAAAGTGAAACAGTACATCAAAAATTAAACACAAATGTAAAAAAATAACAAAAACAATTTTTATTAAAAAAAAATTTTAATTATCAAATCAAATTGGAAAAAATGGT
The DNA here is from genome assembly GCA_963971375.1 of Platycheirus rosarum. Taxonomy (NCBI): domain Eukaryota; kingdom Metazoa; phylum Arthropoda; class Insecta; order Diptera; family Syrphidae; genus Platycheirus; species Platycheirus rosarum. The sequence continues at coordinate 43,314,920 of OZ020509.1, forward strand.
TGGTATAGGAACAAAATTCATGACATTTTAGTTTTCCTTAAGACCGAAGTTACACATACAATTCTGATTTTTTAGAATGTTTTAAAAAATATGAAGTCAGTATGTTGAATAAAAACAAATATTTGAAATGAAAAAAAGATGCCTTTTTGGTAAAAAATAAGCCTTACAGCCTTGGCTACTGAAATAATGCCTAAAAGGCACGAAAAAGCCTTAGTTGGCATCGCTGGGGAGAGCCTTCTTTTTTGGAACCGGATGAAAAAATGTTGTTTTCCATCTTTTGGAAAAATTAATAAAGATTCATAAAGAGTAAGATTAGTTTTATCAGCGATGAAGAACACCTCTTCAGAAGCATAGGTGATAAATTTTCTAGACCAATGGATTTGCTTTTATCAAGGTCTCGAAGGGATCCTGCAACTTAACGAGTGAGTAATGACGGTATATGTCTGCTCTGCTATCAAAAAGCTAAAATACAATATCAATAGGAGGATCGTATATTCGATAAGAAATATCCAAAAAAAAAAATCAACATGAGGATTAAGGAGGATGAACAATATCTGCAGCTTTTGTTGAGCAGAAATTATGTTATTTTCTTATTATTCCAATTTTGTTTGAGCGATCGACGACCTGAGTGCTACCGAATACCGCTGCATTTGGAAATCTTGCAGAGCATCGCTTTGCACACTTTCTCCAGTCCTTTTCAACTTAAAACTCCCTCCGAACTCAGATACTCCCATTAAAGGCACAAACTATGTTTTTGACTGTTCTGGTGGCTTTTTGGGGGAAAAGTCATGGCGCAGGTGCAGCTCAAAAAAGTATTTCATCTCTGGCATTTTACTCTACTCAGGGTTGCTAATTTACTTCATATAGAGTGGATCTACTTCATTTATTTATTTGTTTGCAGCTGCGTAGTAATTTATTTCTACTTCGTTTAACTTGTTTTTATGAAACGATAACAAATTTCATTTACATTACATTATATTTTAATCTACTCCGTAGATAAATCTGCGAAGTAGACACACTTACGAGCACTGGCTACTGAGGCCATCGGCTCCGACAATTACAAGACGACATTGATACAGGACAGAACAGAAGATAGAGAAACAACAGAAAACACATAGTCTGCTATTAGACGATGAAACTAGATGCATGCACCTTGTTCGAATTCTTCGAACATAGTAAGTGCAAAAGGGAGAAAAAAATCGAAAAGATGAGACAGGAAAAACGCTGTTGTGTGTCGCACGGGTAGCATGTTCGAAGAATCTGTTTGGCGTTTTTCTTTTCTCTTGTTCGCTTTCTTTAATTCTTTATCACTTTCGTTTCACACAGATTCGATTCACAGGAACAGATTGAACCAGCGACAGCACCAGCAACAGCAAACAGCACGCTGACCAGCAAAAGAAATTGAAACACATTGCCACCAGTACCAGCATCGTCTTCTTACTTCTGTTTAACACTTTGTGTCATAAAGTGCCTGGCCACATTGATGGAAGTGCGCAATTGCATCACTGTAAACTCGGGGCTGCACACTCAGAAAAACTGACACGAGAGGAACGTCTGGAAAGTAAAACATAGCTTTTCTCTACTAAGAAAGGTTGTGTCTATGCTAAGAATCTATTCGCAAAAGTGTTTTATATGTGTTTTGTTTGATAAGATTATATATATAAATATTTTTTTTTAATGTATATCTATATGCATATATTTTTTTTAATGAGTAAAAGCATTCAAATCAATACAATTCAAGTGAATCGTATGAACCTTCCATCACGGCGATAAAATGCAAATGAATGTATCTGTCAAAAATGAAACGATATGAGAAGAAAACTTGAGTCACTGCACAGAGTTTTAAAATAATTTATGAGATTCGTGCAGATTTTGGATTCTTCGGCCCATTTCTTGCCTTCTTATTAAAAATCATTCCTTCTCTTTTACATTTTGATTCAAGTTGCATGTGCGCCTCCACCAATGTGGCCAGGTACAAAAACAGTATACGAAGTTTTCTTTTGCAGTATGGTGCCCCTGAATTTCACTTGCGCAAAGTTGGTAGCAATGGAACAGCAACAGCAAATTTAGGACTTTGGTCTAACGACGCTGTTGACGTTGCTGTTGCTGGTCTAATCTAACTTGAGTAATTGAAATACATTGGTTCTAAAATAATGGCGGCCGCTGTTGCTAGTGCTGTTGCTGTTGCTGGTTCAATCTGTTTCGCGCCTAATGTAATTACCCCTTAGGTGTTGCTGGGGTCTTTTACGAAACTTCTTATTTTTTTAGAACGATTTGATGAAAGTTTTGACCCGACAGGTGGCGCTATGGTGGAGAAATATTTACGGAAATGTAGTCTTCCCTGTCAACCTTCATAATTTCCATTTCAACAAAATTAAGTCTGTTTCCGTACTCACACGAATCTACCCAAAAAGTGTTTCTTTACTTTTTTCTGGCACGAAAATTCCGGAGCTTTTGACATTTTTTCATTTCCCCTCCAGCAAGAATCTACCCGAACACTTTCTTGCTTGTCAAACACGAAATCAGCTGATTGAAAAAATATTGAATTTGAATATGAAAGCCTGTGAATTGTAAATTGATTTGTTTAATTTTGTTTGTTTGAATATTTTGTTAAACGTTTTGATTGTTAACGAATTGATTTGTTCTTGTATTTCTTCCGAATGATTCATTTTTTAAACAAAAAAAAAATTTTATATTTTACAATTAGCTCGTCATGTATGACATTTAACCAGGAACAGCCCAAAATGCGTTTCTTTACTTTTAAGCTCGGACAGAAAATTACAAAAACAACCACCAAAAAGCTTGTGCCCAAACTTTTTCCCAAATTTTCAACCAAAAAGTACGGAAACAGACCTATTATATTCAAATGGCTTAGCCGATTTAAAATAAATTGCATGACTCGATCGCACGTACTTGCTCATATGTGTGGTAACATTGTAGACTAAAATTTAAAAAAATTAAAGTTAACATCAAAGCATTTATTCGATTTTTGTGACATTTGATTATTCGAATAAAGTACGTTAAATTGTATTGAGTGGAATAATTTAAACGTAATTTTATTTTATTAAGAAATGTTAAAAAGTGTGATTTTACAATTACAATGGTAACTGATTGAAGTTATTTGTAATCAGTATTTCCCAACTCTGCCCTGAAAATGGTCACAATCCGAATCTATAAGCCAAATGACATCCATGGAGAATATATATTATGTACAATGAAATTAAAACCGAATTTGAAACTAGTTTCCGCTTGCAAATTTGGGATGCACTACATACATAGATATTTAATGAGAAAAGTCTACATCACTGTACGGAAGGAATGTGAAGACAATACGCAACGTGACGTAACGCTAATAAATAAATCTATTACCCGAACTCTATTACAACTCAAAAACATGCTAACTTCAGCTGCCGGCCTTTTTGCTTGTCAACGAAATAAATTATTTTGCAATCCTCGTAAGTTAAATTTAAATAAATATATTTACATATGTTTATATTTCAATTGACTAATAAATAACAAACACTATTGAACAGCTATACGTAGTTTATTCAGAATGGTTTATGCCAAATTAGAAGCTGTTCCTGTAGTTGAAATCGATGAAGGCATCTTCAAGTACGTCCTCATCCGGGTCTACGGAGAGGTCGATGATGGAATAAATGAACATAGTAAAATTATTATTCGAGGTTATAGCGATGCAGAATGGCACTGTAAGTTAAACTATTTGTTCATGTTCAATAAATAAAACAATTCCTTTGTATAGTGAAATATAAATTTATTTAGATTTAGTTTGAGCATCTAGAGAATAATGCCATCTCCATCTCATAGTGTTTAGTTGGTTTGGTATGCACGCACGCGAGTGTGATTTTACATTTTACTGCTTCTAAGTACAGTCTTATGGGTTTTGGAAAGGAGTACAAAAAAAGTGCTAATTTTCCCTGTGAATTTCCACTTTAATAGAGGTAGAATGCGACGGAGTATCTAATTGACTAGTTGCGGTTGTCCCGTCTAAAATGTCTTTTTGTTTTGGTGAATTTGGTGTGCTTGCAACGTTGGTCGTAATAGATACCTCCGATTCCTTGTTATTTGTAATATTTATTTTGTTGATTGGGATTTTTGTCGTTACTAAGGCATCCAAGAGCTTTTCAGAGTTTCTCCGGGTGTTGCTTGCAATTATCGCATCGTCTCCCACATATCCGAGAACAAAGGGCAGTTTCAAGGATAGATCACCTCCTAGGGCGCTTAAAGTTACTTTTATCTTAACGTAGTAAGTTACATAAATGGCAAAGACATTTCGTTCTTTCATTAAGTTGTCTTGAAATGTGCTGGAAGCGAGCTTATAGTTATTCGTTGCTAGAGTTTCTGATGTGACATGGGCGTAGGGATTTTTCGATTCAACTGCTATCCAATTCTTTGTAGAACCTTGAAAAAGAAAACAAATTATTGGTAGATTCCTAAGATTGTTGATTAAATTAGTTTCAGTTTTGTAAAAGCATATTAAAAAGAAGACAAAAATAGTCGTCGTTCATAAGCTTCAAATGTTTTCACAAACGACAATCTTATGGAACTTGAAAATAATACAAAAAAATTGTCTTTGTAGACAAAATACATAAATAAGTTGCCAGCAAAGCTTCATGTTGGTTAAGCTATTTTACTCAAGGAATTTCAGCGTGAACGACTTAAGTCAATACATATGTAAGTATGAAACTTTAAAGTTTGCAAATTAAAAATAAAACAATAAAATATAACAAAACGATGATCATGATGAAGATGAAAAGAACACGACTCATTGTTATCTTTGGTACCTGTACCTACCATACAAAGTCAAATCCATTGTTACATTAACTTTTTTGATTTGTTTTTTTTCTTCATAATTTTAATTTAAATTTTTTTGTGCAAGTCTGCAATATTTTATGCATTCTTAAAAAGCTTTGGTATTCATAGTGATAGTGAGAAAAAATTATTTTCTGTCTATGTACAAATATTTAATCTTGTTCTTAACGGTTCGATTTTCTACAGAATTCAATATTTTAATATATATTTTTTTAAATAAAATGCAAACCATTTGAGTATTTCAAAAACTTTATTATCGGCTTGAAGTACAATGAATTGAATTGAACTCGACTTCATTCATATGGCCACAGCGGGCACAGTTGCAGCCGTTTGCAGATCGTTATCGTCGACAAAAAAATATGGCCCAACAACGCAGCCGGCATGCAAACCGCACCAAAGAGTCATTTTTTGTGGATGAAGTGATGATTCATGAAGAAAATGTGGATTTTCACCCGACCAATAACGCATATTTTGTTTATTGACAAACCCATTGAGCCAAAAATGAGCCTCGTCACTGAAAATGATTTTGCGATGAAATTAAAAAATTCAACGCTCTTAAAGTTGCGGTCACCGACTCCGAATTTCGGTATAATTTTTTACTTGCGATTTATAGAGCCTATAAGGCGAGTTATGCATTCGTTAAAAAGAAATCGAAGAATCAAACATGACATTACGATAATAGAATAGAGAAGTCTAAAAAAGTGGGTCAGAAAATTCTGTCCGTCTGTCTATCTGTCTGTATCGATTCCTTCAAACTTGCTTTATAATATTTTTAGAGTACTCTACTTGACTGTTTTTCGAATTGGCATTCTAGCTCCAAAACTAACTAACATATAACTTTTAATGAAAAACTTATTTTTCTCGAAAACGGCTCCTACGATTTTGATAAAACTTTCTGAATAGTGTTTTCTATGCAAAATCTATCTTTTAGTTTTAATGGATTTTTCAGAAAAAGTTTTATAACGGTACCTCCCATATAACCGCTTTTTAAAAATCAGACTTTCTCGTTAACTAATAGACGGATTTTGATGAAATTTTCAAAATATATAGTGTTTTATGATTTAAATAGTATTATGAGATTTTAGGTTTTTATTTTCGCGGACGATATTCATATTAGATAAAGTTTTTTTTATTTTCGGAACTTACCTCGTTATAAGAAATATTTTCTTATTTATTTCTACCCGACGTTTCGAAGAAGTTTCATACTTCGTGGTCACGGGATGAGACTGACGTTTGATTGCTGTTGTTTAAGTTATTGGTTTTTAGATCTCGCTCTCAAGTAGTACCGGTGCGTAGATGTTGATGCACTTGGATTGCTTGTGGGTGGGTGGTGGTGTACTCGTTCTAGGTTGTTGTTGCGTTGATTCGATGTATTTTTGGACACATGCAAAGCTCACGACATCGGCTATAGGTTTTTTGATTTGCTTTACTATGGTTTTGCTTATGAGAGGATCCCACGTTGGCGATAATTTAAAGCTAGAATCTCTATTGAAATTTGTATGTTTCTTAATTTCAATTGCTTCTCTGACGATTCTTGGTACATGAAATCTTTCATTTGCGATTGATCTAGCTAGATCAAAACGTATAAAGTGATCTTCGTTGTAGGCCAGATGTTCACATGTTGCCGATTTTGCGACAGCGTTGTTTTGGATAGCTTTGATATGTTCGTTTAAACGCGTTTTAATACCTCTTTTCGTTTCACTAATATAAAAAGATCCACAGCTACAGGGAACACCAGGATTTTGGAGTGGAATTTTGTCCTTAAATAAATAAATAAATTTATTGGCGCGACAGCTCCTTAAGGAGCCAAGGCCTAGTGACTTATACTCTCAACCATTCCTGTGTGTGTGTTGTTACTCTGCAAGAATGGAAGGGACCTACAGTTTACCGCCGAGTCCGAACGGCTACATGAGATGCACTTTTTCGAGACAAATTTTACTCTTGGAGGTTTTGTCAGTTCCTCGCAAGAGGCAGTACCCCAGAAAAAAAGGTGGCTATGAGCTGGATTTGAACCCAGGTTCTTTCGCTTAGCAGTCCGACACACTAACCACTAAGCCACGGGAATTTTGTCATTAGGCGATCTTAAAAATTGACGAACCTTAGTTGGCGGTTTAAAGATGGTTTTAACATCATATTTTTGTAAGATTCGCCCAATTCCATCCGTTATGCCTTTGATATAGGGTAAAAAGGCCCTTTTATCAAATGCTGGAGGTAGCGAATGTTTCTGTGAGCTGGGTTTGGGTTTCCAGGTTCTCTGTTTGGAGTTGTAGCCATTCTTTTTAAGTGCAATGTCTATATCCTTCAACTCTTGCTTGAGGTGTTCGGGGTCACAAATTTTGTGAGCACGGTTCACAAGAGCCGATACAACCGATGTCAAGTTGGCTGGGTGATGATGTGATGTAGCATGTAAATATCTGTCCGTATGAGTGTCTTTCCGGAACACCGTGTGGCCGATCGAACCATCTTGCTTTCTTATGACTTTAACGTCTAGGAAAGCCAAAGAGTTTTCTTGTTCTCTTTCCATTGTAAATTTAACTTTTTCGTGGATGGAATTAAGATGAATCAGAAAACTTTCTACCTGATTCTCTTTGAGTACGCAGAAGGTGTCATCCACGTACCTTACCCAAATTGTTGGTTTCGTTAAGGATGTTCCTAATGCCAATTCCTCAAAATGTTGCATCCATATGTCTGCAATTATTGGTGCAACAGGTGAAACCATCAATTTGTAAATAATATTTCCCATTGTATAAGAAATATCCTGATGTAAGGCATATATCAATTAACTCTAATAACTTAGAGTTGTTTTGAGAATTAGACAATTTCGATTTTATAACATTGACAATTGGAACATAATTTCATCATGTTTAATGTGAAGGTCTTTGATCATGGACACGAAATGTTCCGAGTTTCTTACTATTGAGTTCGAGTTTTCAATAAGTGGCTTAAGCTTAAAGGTTAATTCTTTAGCCAACAAGTATGTTGGTAAATCTATTTGGCTGACGATGGGTCTTAACGGTACATTTTCTTTATGTAGTATTGCTTATTAAAATTTTCAAAAACATTTTTTTTTAATTTATTAATATTTTTTTTAAAAAACTTATTTTGTTTTTTGAATATTTTGAAAACGAATCTATAGATTTTTTTTTAATTTTTCCTTTTAGTATAAACCATAGATTTCTTTAAATTGACATACTCAAACAATTTTAAAATATGTTTTTGAAAACTTTTTCAAAAAAAAACATTTTTTTAAAAAACTGGTCCAACGATTTTGAAATGAAAAATTCATAAAAAAACAGCAAAAGAAATAAGCTTTTCATATTCGTTCGATAATTCACGTCCTTCGCCTTCGGACGTACAATTGCAACGGTACCGTATGTCAAGCTCATTAAACTCAGATTTATACAGCATTGTCAAATGGGGTAATAAGAATCGTGTGGATTTTAATGCTTCGAAAACTCAATGCTGTCTTCTTTCGTTAAAGCTAAACATACCCCCAATGCCATTGTCCATGAATGGCACTTACATCGAAGAAACCGAAAGACTCCCAGTACTCGGTATGTGTGTCAACGACGACCTCCGTTGGAACGACCATATATTTGAGATCGCTAAGAATCCTGCTAAGTGCTTAGGTTATCTGTATCGGTTTAAGAAGTACTTTTCCCCATCTGATCTGGCTACAATTTATAAAGCGTTTATACGCCCTAAACTCGAGTATAACTCCCACCCCTGGGCAGGTGCTTCACAAACATCGCTTCACCTGCTTGATAGAATTCAAAATCGAGCGTTAAGATTGATAGGAAATAGAACTGCCGCTGAAACAATTGCCCCTCTCGAACACCGACGCAATGTTTCATGTTTTTCCTTGTTTTATCGTTTCTTTTATAAAAAATGTTCACTCGAGGTAGCCAGTTGCAGGGGAGGCCCTTAAAAGTTTCGCCCGTAATACTCGTCTTGCTAGGAATGCCCATCATTTCACCCTTGAGCCCAATTTCGGACGCACCGTGAAATATAGAGATTCTTTTTTTAGCCGTACAACACGACTTTGACATGGTTTACCCGGCGAGATTTTCAGTTGCCATTTCAATTTGCAAGCATTCAAAACCAATGTTAATCGACACCTCATATCTCTCCCCTCCCTATCTTCCTAATGCCCGCGCAGTGTGTTACATTAAAAGGGAAACAAGTAGTCCCTTGTGCGCGCGTTAATTATATATAAAAAAAAGATGGCTTACAACTTTTTTTCCACAAAAACGTTTTTTTGATTTCATAAAATATTTATTTGTTTTATATTTTCCCCCAAATTTTGTTTTATATTGCTCGCTTGAACCCTAGCCACTAGTCTAATGAAAGCAAACTTCGTTATTTTTATTATTATTTATTTAAAAGCATTTCATGATCATAACAGCATACAGAATAAATAATAAGGACGCCTATGATAAACACATGAACACGCAAAAACAACTAACAAATAAAAACAAACATTTCAATCAAGAAAACAAAATTGTGCACCTGCATACAAACAACCACTGTGTTATGTTTTAATATTGTCCTTCGAACCTTATTATAGGTAGGTATATAATATTCTAAATAAATTCCATGAATACCCCCAACATGAGTTTATCGATCTACCAAAAATAATTAAGCTACCTATTTTAATTAATTTTATTTCAAAAAGTATATTGTTAAATGTACCATATAGGTTATATCTAGGTATAAATATACCTAGCCTTGTTTTTTAAATTTTATTGGACGATGTGACCGCACATATGAGCGAGTACTTTACCATGATGAAAATTTTGAGTTTACTGACTAAATTGACGACAGTTCGATGATTAGTGAAAGGGTGCGTTCACAAATTAAATTCAAAGTTGTCAAGTTCCTATTGGAAAACCCGGTAGTACTACTTAAAGAGAGTAATTTGGGAAAAATCCCCACCTCTAGGGGTTGAGCAAACCGTGCAATCCTGGTGGGAATAGCCAGTTATAGGTGTTCAGAAAAATGAAAATAACTTCCGAACGGTACACAGCACAAACTCAAAATAAATTGCATGACTGGATCGCACGTACTTACTCATATGTGCGGTCACATTGTAGAATAAAATTTATTCGTTCGATTTTTGTGACTTTGATTGTTTGAATAAAGTACGTTCAATTGTATTGGATGAAATAATTCAAACGCCATTTTATTTTTTTAGAAAATGTAAAAAAGTGTGCTTTTTCAAAATAAAAAGGTTTTCTTAACACCTTTTTTTTTATTTTTAAATAAAAAAAATATTCATGAATACAAAATTAAGCACGTTATTTTGTACATTTAAAAACAAAAATAAAAAAATTCACTTACCCGTTTATAAAAAAATATTAATTTTTCAATTTTTTTTTAAATATTATTAAAAATACAAAAAAAAAGTTTTCGAAAAAAAGGCTAACTACATCTTCTTGAATACCAATTTTGATTGTAATCGGATCACCATTTTTCGAGAATGTCGAAGAAAAAAAACCGTCCTATGGGAGGTACCGTTTTTAGCCCACCATATTAAATTTTTTTCACTAAAATATAATGCATACCTACAGTAGTACACAGAATTTTTTTTATAAAAATTCTTGGAGCCGCTTTTGAAAAAATAAGCTTTTACATAACGTATATGACAGGTACCGTTAAATTTTGAGCTAAAAAAAATTGAAAAAAAATCCTCTGTAGAATGTCAAAATAACCTTAAGTTCAACATTTGAAGACGATTGGCCCAACCGTTTAGGCTGCAGTCCAAAATACATCCGTACAGACAGACGGACAGAATTTTGCCAGCAACTTCACATTTGAGTTGCTAGCAAAATTCTGTCCGTCTGTCTGTCTGTCTGTAAATTTGACAGGGACAGGAGAAACATTTATTTCTCTATCATCGTAATGTCATGTTTGATTGTTATCTCAAATTTTTAATGCATAACTTGCATTATAGTACCTATAAATCGTAAGTAAAATGGCTCAAACGACGGAGAATTTTTTAATAGTTTACATTATTGTAAAACATTATTTTTTAATAAATGGCCGTTAAGTTGGTCAAATTTATGCTAAATACATTTTTGGAGTACATTTTTAGAGTTTAACTTTAAAAAACAAAACTGTATTCTATAACATTATGCGAAATTTAATTTGTCGTCGTTTGAGCAATTTTGCAGGCTTCTGCGAAATACCGTTTATGAAATAACTTAATTTTATTATCATTAAATCAAAAAACTAATGTCAATATTTTATTACTTTAAACTATTATTTATTCTTAGTATAATACATCGGTTTTATTTAAATAAAAAATATATTCAGCTAGAACCTCTACAGACAACTACGTCATAGTGACGCCAGAGTGTCACGGCAATGACACATTACAAGGACCGTCTAATACTAGCTTTACTGGCAAAATTGTGTGTATATGTGTACGTATGTATTTTGGACTACAGCTTGAACGGTTGGGCCGGGTCAATGGTCTTCAAATTTGGAACATGAGGTAGAGAAATTTTTCAATTTTTTTTAACTCGAAAATTAACGGTACTCGAAAACGGCTCCAATTCCAATAACTTTTATGAATAAAAAAGGTGTGCTATTGTAGATAAGCATTATGTTTTGGGGGAGAAAAAAATTAAGATGGTGGGCTGAAAACGGTACATGTTTTTTTTTTTTTTTTTGAGTCGAGAACTAGTTACCCGATTACAACCAAACTTCATAATCAGGAAGACGTAGGTAGCCTTAGTAATTTTAGTTTGAAACTATCTTACCCACCAGGCCTTGCTCGAATATACCATACATTTTCGAAAAAAAACGACCCGGTGTGGAGCCACTTAGTAATCAAAATAGCCTTAGTTACTTCTTCCAAAATTAGCTATCTGCTTGTGAAACGACCCCAGCGGCACCAACATGTATTTAAATTATTCTTAGTTACTCCTTACAATATAAGCTATCAGTCTGTTGAAGTCCCGTCAAAATCGGTCGATAAATAAGTATTTTCGAAAAAACAACGACTCCAGCGCCACCTAGTGGATAATTTAAATAGCCTAAGTTACTCCCTAAAACATTAGAAATCTGCCAGATTAGCCGCAACAAACAGAAAGACAGACAGACAAAGTATTTTTAAATTGTGTTTTTGTTATAAGTACTTTGTATACTATAATATAATAAATGTTTTGAAATAGGTTAGGTGAATTTTTTTTAGTTTTGCTTTTTGGTAAAAAAAATAGTTTTATTTAAAAACCGTTTCTACTCTTTGGAAAAAAATTGATACTTCTACACATTTTTTAACGAAATAAAATGGTTTCTGCTAAAACAATTTTTGTTCGTACTTTTTTCAAACAATCAAAAGTCATAAAAATCGAATAAGAAGTTCTCTTAATATTTTTCAAATTTTTATCGACGCTGTGATCGCACATAAGAGAAAATATGTGCGATCTATCCAAACGTGAAATTTATTTTTTGTACTCGTATATCCATAAATAATGTACATACGTACGTATTTTCAAGAAAACTAGACTGGATGTCTCTTCAGGTTTTGCACTTAATTTTATATATGTAAATAAATACAATAAAAAAACGTGTAGGTATTATGCAGCGGGTGACTTTGACAGTTTTCACTTATATGCTCTTCCCCAAAAGATGGTGTGGTCAAAAGTCACAGACAGCTACATTGAACGCAAAAACGATTGGTAGGGGATATGAGCATAACAGAAACATTTGATTCGCTGGAACATAGTCAAAATGTTTCCTGTATCTCCGTATTCATGCATGCAGTTTTCTTTGTATTACTGGCACTGGTAGGAATGCTTATCGATTTACCCTTCAGTCAAATTTAGTGTTTAGCACTGTTGAGTATATAGCCTCATTTTTCAGCCGCACTATACGAATGTTAATAGGTTTACCATGCTTAATTTTTCCTTCAATAACGATTTACAAATGTTTAAAATCAATGCGCATCGGTAAATTTTTTATCTTCAACCCAACTTTCTTAAACACTCGTTGGTTTAATGGTGAATGCAAAAGGTAAAGGTTCCTGTCGTGATCATCACAATTGTCGATTTAAAGAAAATTATTAAGAATTACGACATAGGTATATAGGCTAAGTTACGTCATTGGAAAAAAACTCGAATTTTAGGCTTAATTTGGCAATCCATATAAAAGTAGTTTTTAGGCCAAACGTCAAAAAGATAACTGCTTCAGTAATAGCTATTTAAAAAACGCCTCCAAGAGTTTTTTCCGCACTCTGTAGCAAGAGTTCTCAAAGATCTCGATATACACAAATCCGCTGGCCCGGATGGTATACCCGCGATTCTTCTGAAGAGGTGTTCTTTCATACTGGCAAAGCCACTGCGTAAGCTTTTCCATTGGTCCTACTCTTCTGAAATCTTTCCTAGAAGATGGAAAACAGCATTTGTCCAGCCCGTCCTAAGAAAGGCGACCCATCCTCGCCCCTCCTCCTTTCGACCCATAGCACTAACATCCCTTCTATCTAAGGTCATGGAAACGCTGATTAACCGTCAGCTTAAGAAATATCTCGAAAATCGAAAGCTTCTCCATGACCGTCAGTATGGCTTCCGCAGCAACTGTTCCACTGGTGATCTGATGGCATATCTCGACGAACAGTGAAACAAATCTTTACATCGCTTTGGTGAAAGTAAGATTATTGCTCTTGATATCTCCAAGGCATTAAGCTTTCTTATCGAAAATGCGTGCTTTTGGGATCGATGATACTCTTGTTCGTTGCATTAGAAGCTATCTTCTGGACCGTTCAATACAAGTTGTATTTGACGGATTCAAGTCTGATTCCCACAAAATAAATGCTAGTGTGCTCCAGGGCTCCGTTCTGTCTCCGACTCTCTTCCTCATTTTTTATAAATGATCTTCAGTCTGTTACTTCTAATCCACTTAACTGTTTTGCTGACGACTCTACCCTCAGTTTTTCATATTCGTTCGATAATTCACGTCCTGCGCCTTCGGACGTACAACTGCAACGGTACCATATGTCAAGCTCATTAAACTCCGATTTATACAGCATTGTCAAATGGGGTAATAGGAATCGCGTGGAGTTTAATGCTTCGAAAACTCAATGCTGTCTTGTCGTTAAAGCTAAACATACCCCCAATGCCATTGTCCATGAATGGCACTTACATGACCTCCGTTGTAACGACCATATATTTGAGATCGCTAAGAATGCTGCTAAGTGCTTATAGGTTTTCTGTAACGGTGTAAGAAGTACTTTTCCCCATCTGATCTGGCTACAATTTATAAAGCGTTTATACGCCCTAAACTCGAGTATAACTCCCACCTCTGGGCAGGTTTTTCACAAACATTGCTTCACCTGCTTGATGAAATACAAAATCGAGCGTTAAGATTGATAGGAAATAGAACTGCCGCTGAAACAATTGCCCCTCTCGAACAACGACGCAATGTTTCATGTCTTTCCTTATTTTATCGTTTCTTTTACAAAAAATGTTCACTCGAAGTAGCCAGTTGCATTCACCCTTGAGCCCAATTTCGGACGTACCGTGAAATATAGGGATTCTTTTTTTAGCCGAACAAGACGAATTTGGAATAGTTTACCGGCGAGATTTTCCTTTGCCATTTTGATCTGCAAATATTCAAAACCAATGTTAATCGATACTTCCTATCTCTCCCCTCCTTATCTTCCTAATGCCCGCGCAGTGTGTTCCACATTAAAAGGGAAACAAACAATCCCTTGTGCGCGCGTTCGTTATAAAAAAAGAAAATTACGTCAAAAAACTGCAAAGCTGCTCCGGTGTTGCTTTAACATCGAACAGTTAGTGCAATATCTCTATTTTTTGACATTTCTTTTCATTTATATTTGTTTTCTTTAAAAAGTGACAAGTAAAAAGAAGTTAATAAAATGACCTACAAAATGTTTTATCTATAAACTTATGAATAACTTAAAACCTACAAAATAATCTACGAAATATTTGATATCATAAAATAGCACACCAAATTTGCAAATAAATTCCTCTCTTCTCTAAAAACGAACTTCTGCCAACAGCTGATTTGAATTTAAATTTTGAATTTTACAGCTCCAATTTCTTACCCCAAGAAAATACCTGGGGCGCAAAAGGGTGCACTCAGTGCGTGCCCGGTATTCACATCGAACACAGTGCAAAAACACTGGGGCGAAAAAAGTGTCACATGAAACACTTCAGTGTGGTTTCAGGGTACAGCAGTGCGCCCCAGTGCCGACATCGAACAAAGCTATTCTTCAAATTAGCTATAACTTTCTTTTGGTTTAACGCATTTGGTTCGCATTCTTTTCTTCCTGGACATAAACATCGTTTTTTTTTCAATTCCTTTTAAGGTTTCTACTTGTCTAATTTGACTAAACAAAGCAACTTACCTATAGTCGGTAGTATCTTATAAGTGTTGTTAAAAGTATCATTTGACTTGATGTGATTGCTATCTACAATTTCGCCGACAATATTCTTAAACTTGCCATTGCTAAACATGCACACATCTACATGTTGCACTGCAAATATCTAATAAAAAAGAGAAAATTTGAAGTTTTTAAAAAATTGTTTCAATAATTATTCCAATACTTTACCCTAATTTTTCTCACAACTTTACGACTACTATTTCTTATATGAACTTTAACGCTCACAGCCTCACCGTGCTTATAGGTACATTTGTCCAATGATGATCTTAGGGTAACATTACCCTCAGTCCATAAAAACAGCTTCTCAATACAACTTTCTGGTCCCTGTTGATAATAAGAATCGTATTGAAATTTAATTATAAATGCATTAATTAATTTGATTAAAGTAGTTTTATAGTTTAAAAATCCGTGTTTTATATTCACAGCGGACATTTATGATAGAGTTAGTGCATCGTGTAAAGGACTCGGTCTGGAAACAGAATGTTTGGGTGGTGGACGCATTGAACACAACCCTGGAGCCAAGCTTATAAAAATCTATGGTTACTCACAGGTAAACCAATTAATTATTTTATTAACACACAACATATTTAAATGATTCTTTTTCATTTATAGGCATTCGGAAGAGCTGATCACGCTGAATCGAGAAGTATTATATTAACAAAATACAAAGATTATGCGATTGAAGTTTCTGATGATGGATATTAAAGTTACGGAAAAAGTCTATGAATAATTAATTTGTTATCCTATTTATTAATAATTTCTTAAACTACACAAAAATATTAATTTTGATAAAAAGCACACAGTGCGCAAAACTTATTTTATGCTTACTCCTAATAAAGAGGCGAAGTTTCGGTAGCAGACAAAATTGCAGAAAACATGAAATAAAATTTGTTGAGTTTGAGAAAAGGATAAGTTTTGCATTTTCATTTTTTTTTGTTTATAAATACCAACAAGAAAGTTTGAAAGGTAGAAATATCTAAATCGTAATGGAGCGTAGTACTGCAGACTGCGGTGGTATGCATATAAGACAACAGTCAGTGTTGTCATAATGACCATATAGGCCAGGTATCTGTCACCTTTCCATGAAGAAGTCTCCTAATTAAAAACACATAAATGATTCATACAAAAACCCGTAAAATCGCATCATTTAAGATTTGCAGGTGAACATGGGAAGCTTTAAACGTTCCAAAGAACGCCAATACTTCCCCTAAGTGTGTCAACCATCACTTATTGGTTGCATGGGTGTCAGTATAAATTATATACAAAAATATTGGAAACAATACCCGATTTACGAACCCTTGTTTATATTTTCCAGACCAACATGTGTATAAGATATGACCAAAATCGGAGATGCGGGTTAAAGGAACTTAAGAATTAGACTTTTCAGTAAAGTACACTATAAATATTAAAAAAATGTGAAAATATTTATAGTAACACCCAATTGAAAAACAAATAGATTGCACGACTAGATCGCACGTACTTGCTCATATGTGCGGTCACATCCTCGAATAAAATTTAAAATATAAGTAAAATTAAGGTAGAAAAATAACACTATCTGAACTTAAAAAAAGTGTCCAAACCACAACACTTAACGGTTTCTAGTAAAAATGGAGTACGCCACGTATAATAACCAATTTATGAAAAAAGTATTTCGAAAATTGTACGACGGATTTTGATAAAATCCTTTTTTTAGTTTTTCGATTTTTTTTTTAAATGTTGGTATGCAGTTTTTTAGAGTATATTAATATACGTGTGATTATAAAATTTAAAATATTTTTTTTAATAGTTTTAAACATTGATTTTTCAAAAAAAATCAAAAATTAATTTAATTAGAAAAAAAGTTATTCAAAATTTTGATATGCAGAAATAATTTGGTTATCTAGATCTTTTGAAATATAAAATTTGACAGAAATCCATAGAGCCTTTACCGAGGCCATTTAATAGACTGTTCCCGTGTATATGGTTCTGATCAAATGATAGCCGTTGCAGCCGTTTTCGAGAAAAGTAAGCTTTTCCTAAATGGTCATATGGCAGGTACCGTTATTTTTAGGCCTAAAAATAAAATTTTAATTTCCCCTCTGGGGATTGCTAAAAGAGTCACACACACACACACCAAATTTGAAGATAATCGCTTAAGCCGTATAGGCTGCAGCTCATTATACATACAGACAGACAGACATTTTTTGCCACTATTTTTGTTAGCCTTCTCTATGATCCTAATTTCATGTTTGATTGTTATCTCATTTTTTATTTTCTCGAATCCTAAACTTGCCTTATAGTCCTTATAATCACAAGTGGTTTCGAGACGGTTCCCCATCTTTCCACTAACCACGCGCAACGATGCTTGATTTCGCTGATCTCACGGGAAGCGCTGCTTCGGCTCAGACAATTACAAGACAACACACAAGCCGACATTGATACAGGACAGAACAGAAGAAAGAAAGAGGACGGAAAAACAGAAAACACATAACACATGTCAACAGCACGCAGTTGGTTTTCGGACGGTCCCCCAGCTTTATCGGAACCAAGGCCGTTGACACATATATACATATATGTATATTCATTTTATTTACCTCTTCCTCGCGCTTAGAATAATCTGCTTTGAGTCGTTCTTCTAGTGCATCTTCATTTGGTTTTCTAACAGTTTCCGAATTATTGATGGCTGTTGTACTCTTGCTAGTTTCTTCCTGGTTTTTACTTCTGCTACAGAATCTTTGAATTTTCGGCGATAATCGTGTCCGAAAACTATTTTTTGGCGCAGGTTTCCAACTAAGGCTGGATTGTTGAATTGACTGATAGTTAATTGGAATTTTATATACCACCCGAATTCCCAATTTCACAGAGGTTCTTCCTTGAAGTTTTTCATCTGCTAAGTCAGCTGACAAAATTAAGAATCAACTTGACACATTTTATTTGAAAAAAAAAAATGAAACCAATCTATAAAGACCTACACATGTATATTCGAACATCGTAACTTGTACCAATCGGATCTCCGCTGTATTTTTTCGCAGGCAGAAGTTGAACACTAGGTGCAGCAATGGTTCCGACATCTATTTGAAATGGGTGAGCACCAACTCCAAGTCTATCGACCAGTGCTTGCTTGAGAAGAAAAATATAAGTTTCTCAAATTCCCAAGTCAAGTCAGAATTTCAAGTCAGAATTGTGTGCATGCAATTTACCTGTAGTACAGTCATTTCGCCATCATAATTGATTCTGGGCCAAAGCTGCTTTAAGGCCACTATTACCTCATTGCAAAATTTTAAGCCCATTACCTCTTCATCTTCTCTGCCGTAACTGTGAATAAAATATTATTTTAAAAACTAAATTGAGTTTTTAGAGATGATAAAATTGATACCGAAAAGTAAGAGTAAGCTGTCCATAAATCTTCTGACTGCAAAGAAATTTCGGATCAACGACAATAACTCCCCTTAAGGGTTCAACAACTCCATCCGTCGATATCAAGTCCCTGCTTCCCATATAAAGGGTAAGAGCTGAGTTTGCCGATGTTTTCTTGTAAACTCTAGAAAAGAAAAAGGTATACATACATATTTGGATAATAAATAAAATGCTGTAAAGAAAGGTTTTTTCCACCTTTAGTAAATAGTAAGGTAAATTTTATTTGCTTGACAATGCAAACATGTATCTTTTTCTTGACTTTTTAAATTAACTGCATATCAAAGAACATAGAAAATGTATTAATACTAGAAAAATATCTGTAAACCTAACTTAAATAACAAACTTACTATTCCCATTAATTACTAACTTAATTAGTGGATTTCATTCCAAAACTAACTTATATGTATTAACATACATACATACATATCGACGGCTAACTATGAATATCTCCTAACACATTTTTTGTGAAATTCACTTTTTGATGTAGTTTCGTTACAAATTTTAACCTGCATCGCTGAATACAATCATTATTATGCCCACCAGCTGTCAAAGTCTTTGTTTTGTAGTTTTTTTAATACCTCCTATCACATTGGCGCCTAAAATATCTCCTATCATAACATTTGACACAACTTCGTGCAGACGCATGGGCCTGCAAGAAGTTTTCGCTTCATATTTTATTAAATGTAAGTATTTTTTAATTTTTTTCTGTTTTGCATATAAAATAGTATTTTTGTGTTATAATAGTCTAAAAATGTGATGGTTTTATTACAATAATATACAATAAAAGTCATACAACTATTGCACAGTGTGTTAGGAGGTATTCTGTTTCGTATTACTAGTACCATAATATCTCCTATCAACAGATTTGTATTGACATTTAAATTTTTCATTTTAGTTTTTAAATAAATAAATTTCCTGTCTCAATACAAATTAAAGTTTGAGTAGACCCCCCTGTGTATGTTTACTATGTTACAGATTAAGAATGGTCTTTTAATTTATTATTTTTAAGTAAAATGCGTTCTGGAGCTAAAAAATGGCCCATGGCGCTGTCTCAAAGGCCACCTTCTTTCCTAAAACCATTAAGATGACAATTGAGCCCATTACCAACACCTTTTCCAGTACATATGAAATAATGTCCATTGAGGCAGCTTCCTCATTTCCCAGCAACAACGAAATGACTCCTAAATCGTTTCTTCATATGGAATCACTACTTGAAATTGAAGAACTTGCAAAACCAATAAAATTTCTATTGAGTCAGCTTCGGCTACTTGCACACAAACCGATTTTGGACGGCCGAATTTATACCGGTCGTCCAAATTTCAGTAGTGAACCACATGTGGGAACGGGACCTTGCACACACGCCGACCGCTGATCGGTGCCGGTAAAATTCCGGTGAGCAGCCGTCCACTGTCACTGTGACTAAATACACGCTTATGCGCGAAACAGGTTGAACCAGCAACAGCAACGGCACCAGCAACAGCGGCCGCCATTATTTTAGATCCAATGTATTTCAATTGCTCAAGTTAGATTAGACCAGCAATAGCAACGTCAACAGCGTCGTTAGACCAAAGTCCTAAATTTGCTGTTGCTGTTCCATTGCTATCAACTTTACACAAGTGATATTCATGGGCACCATACTGCAAAAAAAAACTAACAGTGTTCTTATTCTAAGAAGACGATGCTGGGCTGGTGGCAATGTGTTTGAATTTTGTTTGCTGGTCAGCGTGCTGTTCGCTGTTGATGGTGCTGGTGCTGTTGCTGGTTCAATCTGTTCCGCGCTTTACACACGCACCGATTATTTACCGACCATTTCAGTCGACTGCTGTGTGAAATTGTAGGTATGTACATATGTATGACGTTCAAAACTAGTTTTGGTAGTGCGTGCTTATAATCGTGCTTACATCGATTGCAATGGGTTATTTTTTTGACAACGATGTGCTTATTTCTTTAGAGGGATAAGACATTGGATGAATTTAAAAACAGGAATTTCAACAGGGATGCATGGAGAGAAAAAACGATTTCGAGAATATGGAGGATAAGGAAAAAAATGCATTTGGTAAGTAGTTTCCTATGTCATATTTTATTAATATGTGTACATATTAAATATTATTAGCATATTATATAGAATATTAAACAACAAGTTCAAAATGTAGCCAACAATCTCAACAAATTAAAACGTATCCCACCTTTTCATATTTTACTTATTTGCCAGGGAACTGCCCCGACATGTGTTACAAAATATTAACTTAATACTTTTTGAACGTTGTTAGCTTGTAGACCACCCCGTACTGTTGGATCTCTTCGGAAATATTTCAAACCACTTATTGTTGTTGTATCTTCTGGCAAATAACCGTCCCGATCGCAAACAAAATTGTGCAGAACGATGCACGCTTTTATAATATCAACTGCAAAATCCGGTTCAGTGTTTATAGGCCTGTGGAAGATGCGCCATTTTTTTCTCAATATCCCAAAAGCACACTCGACATAACGCCGAGCCCTGCACAAACGATAGTTAAATATTCTCATTTCAAGTGTTAGGTGTGTTCCACCGTAGGGCCTCATTAAATGTGTAGACCAAATGCTTTATCTCAAACAAAAAAGTAAGGAACTTTAGAAGATTCTGCCCCCGGAAGTAATTTTTCTTCAGGTAATTGTAATGAGTGTGTCAGTATTGATTGCCAAAGAGTAGATTCCTTGAAAATGGAGGGATCACAATCTTTGCCAAAGCTTCCAACATTAACCTAATCAAAACGATATTTTGAATCAGCTACTGCCATTAATTCTACAGAGTAGTAGTCTTTGTAATTAAAAAACATTGAACCACTTCTTATCGGGCAATTTATACGAACGTGCTTGCCATCAACAGCACCTATAAATAAATAAATTTATTGGCGCGACAGCTCCTTAAGGAGCCAAGGCCTAGTGACTTATACTCTCAAACCATTCCTGTGTGTGTGTTGTTAATCTGCAAGAATGGAAGGGACCTACAATTTACCGCCGAGTCCGAACGGCTAGATGAGATGCACTTTTCGAGACAAAATTTTACTCTTGGAGGTTTTGTCAGTTCCTCGCAAGAGGCAGTACCCCAGAAAAAAAGGTGGCTATGAGCTGGATTTGAACCCAGGCTTATTCGCTTAGCAGTCCGACACACTAACCACTAAGCCACGGGGCACTACCAACAGCACCTATGCAATGTGGAAAATTGGCATATTTTTCAAAATCAGAAGCAATCAAGGTAATCTTTAGAGAGTTCACGTATACACTCCTTCTTCATAACTAACCAGATGGCGTGGCATACTTCTTTTACTATTTTCCTTGCAGTAGAAATTCCAACTCTGAAAGAGTAATGTAGGTCGGTAAATGTGCACCCACTAGCAAGATATCTGGAAAAAAATTTACTTAGTATCAGTATAATGCTTTATAAAAAGGTTTACAATAAATTTTAAACACTAATTAGATAAAATTGTTTCAGGAAAATAAGTTACAAAGAAATGGGGCAATCTTCGGGATGCTTTTGCAAAGTCGAAGAGGAAGCTAAAATAGTGTAAGAAAAGTGGAGCTGGTGCCCGTAACATGAAGAAGTACGTTTACGCTGACAAAATGCAACCTTTAAATAAATTGTTCCAGACGAGAGAAGTTGCAGAAAGTTTAGAAGGTATAACAGACAACAATGAAGTCGAAGATGTTGATTATTTATCCAAAGCCGAGACTATCCGTGAGAACCCCAAACCACGAGAATACAAAAGACGTCACCAGCATTAGAAGAACCACCACTTAGCCCTCATATTTCTTTTATTCAAGGGCTTTTGCCACATTTGAACAAGTTCGACGACAGTGAAATTCTTGATTTCCAAATGAGTTTTTTGGAAGTAATTTCTAAAATAAAAAACAAACATCAAAACACTGCTCAACCTCAACTCCTTCGAACACAAACACCTACCTACTATCCTAACAGCTATCACTTCCCGCAGCATCAACCATTTTCCACATTACAAATGCCTTATTTCAATCAATTCAGCGCAATTAGCAGCTTTCAACCACAACAGCTCCAAACCTATAAGTCCCCAAATCGCCAAACACATCAATTAAAAAATCCACAGAATCACAATAACAACGATTCAAACCAGCAGCAGCAGCAGGCAGGCTCTTCGAAAGGACAGACACTTGAACATCGACAAGAAAAAACAATTGCACAATATTATCAAGATTTTGGCAGAACTTCATTCAGAGACCTTTCCATCGGTGAGCCCCTCCACAGCTGGATCTGAGTATTCAGATACCACCAATGACTTTACTTGCGATTATAGGGACTATAAGGCAAGTTTAGGATTCGTGCATATTAAAAAAAAATTGAGATAACAATCAAACATGACATTACGATCATAGAGAAGTCTAAAAAAGTGGTCGAGAAAAAATGTTTGTCTGTCTGTCTGTATTTAATAACGAGCTGCAGCCTAAACGGCTAAACCGATTAAATTCAAATTTGGTGTGTATGATTATTTTGGCATTCCCCAGAGGGCCAGAGGGGAAATTGAAATTTAATTTTTAGGCCTAAAAATAACGGTACCTGTCATATGACCGTTTAGGAAAAGCTCATTTTTCTCAAAAACGGCTCCAACGATTTTGATGAAAATTTTTGAGAATTTTTTTGTTAGTATTGGCTATCATTTAATTAGAACCAAATTTCCGGGAAAAGTCTATTAACGGTACCTTTCATATAACGGTTTTTTTAATTTTGGGCTTTCTCGGTAACGGCTCTATGGATTTCTGTCAAATTTTATATTTGAGGAGATCTAGGTAGTTTAATTAATTCTGCATATGTTATTTTCAACGCTAATGTTACTCTTGCTTTTCAATGTAATTAGGCACATAAGAGCAAGTACGTGCGACCCAGTCGTGCCGATTTTTACTTGGGATTATAGGTACTATAATCCAAGTTATGCATTCGTGCAGATTAAAAAATTTGAGATAACAATCAAACATGACATTACGATGATAGAGAAACATATTTGAGTTACAGGCAAAATTCTGTCCGTCTGTCTGTCTGTCTGTCTGAAGGGATGTATTTTGGACTGCAGCATAAACGGTTGGGCCAATCAAACTTCAAACTTTGAACTTAAGGTTCTTTTGACATTCTACAGAGGAGTTTTTTCAATTTTTTGTTTAAGCTCAAAAATTAACGGTACCTGTCATATAACTGTTATGTAAAAGCTTATTTTTCTCGAAAACGGCTCCAAGAATTTTTATAAAAAAAAATCTGTGTACTACTGTAGGTATGCATTATATTTTGGTAAGAAAAAAATTAATATGGTGGGCTAAAAACGGTACCTCCCATAGGACCGGTTTTTTTTTCTTCGACTTTTTCGAAAACTGGTTATCCGATTACAATTAAAATTGATATTCAAAAAGATGTAAGTAGCCTGAGTAATTTTGCATACATTTTTTTGGAAAACTTTTTATTTGTATTTTTAATAATTTTTTAAATTTTTTTTTGAAAAATCAATATTTTGAAAAACGGGTAAGTGCATTTTTTTTAAATTTTGTTTTTAAATGAACGTTATTTTTGAGCTTAAGTTTGTATTCTTGAATTATTTTTTTTATTTTTTTAAAAAAAGTTGTTAAAAAAACCGTTTTATTTAAAAACGGCTCTAACGATTTCAAAAAAAAAATTCACACTTTTTCACATTTTTTTAAAGAAATAAAATGGCGTTTAAATTTTTCCGCTGAAAACTGTTTTACGTACTTTTTTCAAACAATCAAAAGTCAGAAAAATCGAATACAATCTTTGAAGTTCCCTCAATATTTTTCAAATTTTATTCCAAGCTGTGACCGCACATAAGAGCAAGTACGTGCGATCCAGTCGTGTAATTTATTTTAATTGTAATAATTATTGCAAAAATTAATTTTTTTTTGCGCGTTCCATATATACATTTTAGAGATGTACCTACCAACAACAAAATAAAATTAATTTTGAAAAAAAAATAAAATGTGTTTATTTGTTCTCTATACTTTCTGCAATGGTACCCCAAACTCGCGAAATCTTGGTTTGTTGAAAGGAAGATCTTTGTCAAAAACAAGTAACATTTGCGTTGAAAATAACACAGTTTGTACTTATAAAAAGTAT
This sequence comes from Platycheirus rosarum, assembly GCA_963971375.1. NCBI lineage: Eukaryota > Metazoa > Arthropoda > Insecta > Diptera > Syrphidae > Platycheirus > Platycheirus rosarum. The sequence goes on from OZ020509.1 coordinate 43,339,678, forward strand.
TAAAAACCACAATACTTATCGGGTTTTAGTAAAAATGAAGTACGCCATCACACGTCCTAAATAACAAGGAATTCATGAAAAATCCTGTTTTTTATTTTTAGCTTTTTACACAAATTTTGTTTTGAAATTTTGGTATGCAGAATTAATTTAACTACCTAGATCTTCTTAAATATAAAATTTGCCAGAAATCGAAAGAGCCGTTATCGAGAAAGCCCAAAATTAAAAAAATCGTTATATGAAAGGTATGAAAGGACCCGTAAGTAGACTTTTCCCGTGAATTTGGCTCCAATCAAATGATAGCCAATACCAACAAAAAAAATCTTAAAAAATTTCATCAAAATCGTTGGAGCCGTTTTCGAGAAAAATAAGCTTTTCCTAAACCGTCAAATGGCAGGTACCGTTATTTTTAAGCCTAAAAATAAAATTTCAATTTCCCCTCTCGGGAATGTCAAAATAATCACACATACCAAATTTGAAGATAATCGCTTAAGCCTTTTAGGCTGCAACTTGTTATACATACTGACAGACAGACAGACAGAAATTTTTCGTCGATCACTTTTTTAGACTTTTTTTATGATAGTAATGACATGTTTCATTGTTATCTCATTTTTTTATATTTACGAATCCTAAACTTCTTTATAGTCCCTATAATCGCAAGTAAAAATGGTTAGAATACAAATTAGAATTGTTTACCTAGAATTTATGGTTATATTTATTTAATAATATTCAGTACCTTGAGAACATCAATATAGGGTGCCAAGTCTATATTTTACTGAGAGAACGCATTGAGTTATTTAATGTATATTGATTTACTACTTACCTCAATGTTAGAGAATGCCTTTCTAGTGAAGAAATAGAATTTCTCATTTTCGTATTCTGATGTTGGATTTGTTTTTTCAACTTGTCATGGACATTCTAAAGAAGTTGAAAAACTTACTACAATCACGCCTTAGTTCTTCAAAAAAAAAAGTGTATAATGTTCCCGTCTGTTCTCTTCTTTGATTAATAGGATGAATCCAGTACTTGCGATTAATCCTATGGCGCTTAATACGGCGATACATTAACCACATAGTAACAACTCGTTTAGGATTCATTTTTATTCAAAAACCTCGTGTCACGTGTCACGACAACAAAAAAAGTGAATTTTTTCGTCAACTTAACATAGTTTACATTTAAAATAAATAATGTTTGTGTTTGACCGGTAAAATTCCGGTGAGTGTGCAAGCACCTGCTACCAATAAAATATCGGTCGATTTTATTCTGGCCGTCCAAAATCGGTGTGTGTGCAAGTAGCCTTCCTCATGTCCCAAAAACAATGAAATTACTTCGGAATCTTTTCTTGAAGTGGGATCAGTAGTCCAAATTCATGATCACCAAATTTTACAGCTACAGATAGAAACCAATGAGCTAATTGAAGAATCAGATGCACCCGTCGATCCTCAAAAAGTACTAGAAAATGAGAACCACATTTTTTCAAACGATTGTCAGTATGGTGATATGCAAGAAGGGAGACAGAGCAAAAAAGCCGATAATTCAAATTGGAGACAGAATAAAAACCACCTACTTCGAATGCAAGGACTTCAATACCTTGGCTATAGAAGAAAAAATAAGATTATATATAACAAGACACAATTCGGAACGAAAGAGTCATGGGTCCTTCTTGTTCTTCCGAATACGGCAAGAAATCCTCAAAAAGATTCTGTAATTCGTTCACAATTTTTGGGCTAAAATGGATTGGTCTCACTGAAAAATTTTCGTGTGCAACCACGTCCAACAATTGGAAGTTTCCCGAAGGCAGATTTTGGGAGAAAATTCAAGAAGGTCTCAAAGTTTGTTTTATATTTTACCCTTTAATGAAAAAGGTACCCTAATTTACTTATAACTGTTAATACAAATGTCAATTTAAAAAAAAAAATAAACTCTTGCAGGTACAAAATTGCAATTGATGCCAGGAAAAAAAATCCCTGCGAAGTCGTTTCCCTTAAATATAATTTTTTGGCACGAGTACGATAACTTTGGCGCCAAGATTTGATAACGGTTTTTTATAGACGGGTTAAATACAAGCATTTTTTTTTACTACGGGAGGGCGGTCTATCTGCCCCGTTTAGGAGGTAGTTGCGATTTTCGAAAAAAAATTCGTTAATGCAAAAAGGTGACCCAGCAGTTACATATATCAAAGCAATCTTATATGACGAAGGAACAATCAAAGTAAAGCTTAGTTTAGAAAACGATTTGCGAAACTTACCAGTCCGTGTTAAAAACAATTTGAATGAAAACATTTTGATTAAACCCTTCAATTTAAGTCCACTTGCTATTCCAAAAAAGAAATGAAATCATCTACAAGAACTTAAGGAGTTCGAGAATATCAACATTTTTTTATGAAAACTTGTCATTTTAAAAATAAGTCTGATTGAAAAGTTCCTGCCTACTTAAAGTTGAAGAATAAGTTTATGATATTGTGTAATGAATAAGTACTTTTATTTATTATTTCTGTTTATTGTTAAAATGAATTATTTTGTATTGTTTTTTAAGGTTTTGTTTTTTGTTTTTGTTGCTTCCAAAGGATGATAGTAATCAATGAATAAATTACTCCTATCAGCGTAAAGAGTCCTTCTTTTTATAAATGAATTTCTCTTTCTTTTTTCTTATGAAAATCACATTTTTTGCCGTTAAAACAATTTCATATCATCGAGATTCGAAATGGAAAATACTTTGTCAAATTTCATGATTATATGTTTTTATTCTGAGAAAATATTTAGTGTTTTGTGTCTCCTGTACATTTTACAAAATGCGACACAGGAGGTATTCATAGTTAGCCGTCGATATGTTAACTATTTCATTATAGTAGGTCTTATTTTTAACTGCAAGCTCTTCTCAGAGCTAAAGCTATTCTAGCCCTGACCAGAGTAGCATCTATATATTGGTTGAAATATAGGTACTGATCATTCAAATTTTGTTCCTTTGTGAAAATATGTATTAAAAACATAAGGTATGTGAATATGATACTTTAACAATGTAAGCAGACATAAATCACCACCTTAAAAGTTTTAATACACCCTTATACTCACCAAGAAACCTGAATGTTTTAAACCTTTTTTATTCAAAACCAACAGCAACACGGCCTTAAAGTGGTTCCAATTCTTACAACAAAATGAATTGATCCCAATTCTGAAGACGACATTAATCTGTCTCACGAAAGTAATGTTACTTTCCTTCAGATGTGGGCTGAATTTCCATACGGGCGAACTAAATACGTAAGGACTTATTTTCTTTTCACCCTACCCCGCCACCCTATTACACCTTGCCAAAAATTTAAGGCACTCTGGTTGCTGCTTTGAGGTGAGCAAAATTAAGGTACTTGCCTCCGTTTTACAAATCCTAACGAAAATTGTCTGCAAATGATATAAAATCGATATGATTTTTTTTCTTGAGTTATGATTTACTCGTAAGTTATTTTTAAGATTTTGAAAGAAGAGACTCTCCACCAAGAAGTGTTGGCTTTACCTTAAAGCCTCTCAAGGGTTTATTTTGAAAATATTTGTTCGTACACAAGTTTAGTGTTGGCATTGGCATTGGCATTCATGTGAGACAAAAGTAGTATTTGTGTAAGTATGAGATTGTAGGGTTTACTTTGAGGATAAAAAGTACATATTTACCAAACCAGAGAAAACTTCAAAGAATAAGCAATGGAAAGCAGATTTTCCAATGAATGGTTTTCGACAAAGGTTTTAAAAAGGTTTATGAGGTATAATAGAATCAAAAGGCCGCATTTAATATATTTATTGGAAGTTCTTTCTTTAATGTTTGGAAAACACGATTAATCAAATATCTATATCTTACTTTTTGGACAAATCAATATCATGTTATCTTCAGATATAAGAATGTTGTAAATCAGTCCATCTTTGTTAACTCGGGGGTTTAAAAGGAGATGTCGACGAACATTGGTCCTAAACTTTTGAACATCATAATGGGAAATGAAAATATAGCTGGGCAAAGGATTACATATTCGAGTTGTACGTCTGAAGAACTAATCACTGTACTTAACTGATCATGATGTAATCCTCTCAAATCATTTTGAACGCTCTCCTCTGAATAACATATAAAAGCCTCGAGTGAGTTGAAGGAGCATCCACCAGATATGGGAGTTCGGAGTTGTATTATCGCCTTGAAAGGATACCTATACAATTTTTTTTTAATACAGATAAGAAGGGAAAAAGAATTTCTTACATCTTGGGGGAAGCCCAAGCGACATCATATGTATATCTAATTGTTGCACAAGAGGTTTTTGGCGATCCTCATACTGAAAATTTCGAAATGATCGGCATCCTGGATGTAAGTCAGGATCAGAATTTAATGAGCTTAACCTATGTTGCCGTCGATGATCCAAATCATGAGAGCAGGGGTGTGAGTCCAAAAACAAATATAAAAGCTAAGTGAACCGCCAGTAGCGCAGTAGCTTTGGTGGATTATAAATTTCAGACAGGAGATCATTTATAATAAATGCACGACTGGATCGCACATACTTGCTCATATGTGCGGTCACATCGTCGAATGAAATTTAAAAAATAAGTAACATTAACGTAGAAAAATACCAGTATCTAAACTTAAAAAAGTGTCAAAACCACAACACTAAACGGTTTTTAGTAAAAAAGACGCCATCACACGTCTTGTATAATAATGAGTTTATGAAAAAGTATTTCTATTTTTTTCGATTGTTTTATTCAAAACTTTGATATGCGGAAATAATTTGGCTACCTGAATCTTTTCAAACTTGACTGAAATTCAAAGAGCCGTTACCGAGAAAGCCAAAAATTAAAAAAAAAAACGTTATATGAAACGTACCGTTAATAGACTTTAGCGGTAAATGAAATCAACAGAAAAATAAATTTTTCCTAAATGGTCATATGGCAGGTACCTTTATTTTTGGCCCAAAAATAAAATTTCAATTTCCCCTCTGAGGAGTGTCAAAAGAATCACACATACCAAATTTAAAGATAATCGCTTAAACCGTTTAGGCTGCAGTTCGTTCTACATACAGACAGAAAGACAGACATTTTTTGCCAATAACTTTTTTAGACTTCTCTATAATCGCAATGTCATGTTTGATCTTATCTCAATTTTTTTTTATCTCAATTTTTTTTTATATTCACGAATCCTAAACTTGCCTTATAGTCCTTATAATCGCAAGTAGAAATGAGAAAAAGTCGGAGTAGAACGGAGGCCTAACATTTATTTTGACGGTTTCGGACTTGGGCCCATCCAATGCAACTTGTATTGATATATTTGATATTTGATATTTATTGAATAAAAAACATCTGTACAACGAGCTTAACTTTAACTTTAAAGATGTACAGGATAGTTAAATACATACATAATCACAAATTATTAAAAATTACATAATTACAAAAATTAAAAAAAAGAATAAGAAAACAGATATTATAAACTATTAATTTGAACAAAAGATGAAAATAAAAATTACTAATAAATTAAAGAAATTAAAAAATTAAAAAAATTTAAAAAATTGAAAAATTGAAAAATTAAAACTTTAAAGTCGCAATACGAAACATAAAATAAAAAAAAAAGTTATATAAAACAAAAATTAATATTAATATATTCAAGTATGTTCAATTCAAATTTGAGATATGCTCAAAGCAAAGTTCATGAAATTTTCGGTGTTCGATACTTGACCTCAGACGACTGGGAAGATTATTCCACAGTCTAACAGCATAAACGAAAAATTGAACGGTCCGAAAGGTAGTTTCTAATCTAGCGATAAGAAAGAGTGGTACTAGAATTTATCAAATGCTATAATGTTGGTCATGTAACAATGTGGTCCGCCGAATATGGGGGTTACAGCTCTTCCTGGCTTGATTGAACTTTTTCCGATTTTCCCCTGTAGGGTTGGCTATATAGCAACAGAAATAAAAAGCTCTGATTCACGTGAGGTTTGCGACCAAGTCTGTGCTAGAGTCTGTGGCACTGGCTTGACGCAAAGTGTCCAGCTAAAGACTCTGAAGAAGTTATTGGGAACGTCCCAGTTGGCTTTCTCATACTGCCAAACAAGCTCTTTGGTTAGAGTTGGCATGAGAAATTAACAAATACCATACAAATGTCAGAAGTGCCTAGAGGTGATAATACTAATCGTTATCAGGGTCCAAGCTAGGAAACAAGTCAAGAGTGTATTGTGATTAGCCATCAAACGATCAACGTCAAATATGCGAGTAGGTTTGTCAACTTAATGTGTAAGATGATTAAACTCAGCAAAGAGTTAAGCACACATACCTTCAGGCATTGCCAGGAACAATTGTGGGCACAGAAATAGTTGGTACTAACGATTTTAGTGCTAGGATCATAGAAAACACAACTGCGACCCGTACCGACCATGCCCTGCGAACCCTGAAATTGTATTTTGTCTTAAGTGAAGTCAATCAGCCACACGTTTCCTACTCCCCAAAAGAGCAGACGTATTAGTAGCCCCATAAGAACTATACAGGGACCGGTACACATATGTATGTCGCTGACGGGATATTTTTCAGTTTGTAGGCGAAGAGAGAATTATCCTCTCAGTTATCGTTCTTGTTTCTCTTTTTTATGGCTAGGATCCCGAATACAGGGAAACAATCCTTTTGAATAACTGGCTGAACACAATGAGCTGGAACAGAAAACGGAGCTGGAAAAGGTGTCAAAAACGTCGAATTCAATGTTGCAAACACAATGGGTTGAGCTTTGATGGTTCTCGTTTGAAAAAGAAAGTATTTGACATGGTCTAAAAATAAGAAATGTAAAAATTGATTGCAGAACATATGGAAACAGCGAGAAAATCCAAAGGTATCCTAAAATTTCTGGGCTACTTTTCCTCCTGGATGAGGCATATGAAGAACGGCTGACTGCTTTCTAGTTGGAATTAAAAAAAAAAAAAACCAAAAAGGAGAACCTTCATTCATCTTTTGGACATACACGTACGTTGATGTTTACACTGATCTCGATTATCACGAACATTTTCAATACTTTCATATATCTATATAAACTGCGCTGTTTTATTCCAAAAAATATCAATCAAAAAATATCCAAAAAAAATATGATTGGGAGTATAAAAACTATGATTTTTAGTCCGTGCTAGCATTTTCTTTTTCGAACGAGAAATGCCAAAGCTCAACACTAACATTTTTTTTTAATTTTTATTCAATTCGTTTTTCTGCCAAAAAAAGAAGAAACAAAGAAACAATGTAAACAAGGTATTATAATAAATGGGCTGAAGAGCGTTCTTTTATTAACTATCGTTGACTATCATTGTTGTGTCAAAAAATTTGGTTAAAGTGTCATTGTTAGACTTTGTTGGGATCGTTACGATTTCATTTTGGAATCTGTCAAACAAATATAAAAAAAAAATTCAACGTATTTCTCCAAATAAATACTTAATTATATACAGATTTTGTCATTGAAAATACTTCTATTTGCATTATCGTTGCATAAGCATAAGATCATGTTTGTAATCATTGTCAATTCACTTTAATTTTTAAACACCACCAAACCAAAAAAAAGTGTATGAATTTTGAGTTCTGATTTACAGATTTACGATTTAGTTACAAATCGTAACTATTTGACACTCAACATGCATTTTGGAACGATGTTTTCCTGTCAAATAATTACGAATCGGAACTATTTGGCATTTTGGAACGACAAATAATTAACAATTGTTAACTATTATCAACGATAGTTAAAAAAAGAAAGCCCCACTTATATTTGACTAATGTCAACAAATTCCACAGCATCACTGTGGGCACTTGCAAGTTGGGATATACGGCCAATACAGATCCAGCTCCGTTTTTGCATTGTGTTCGTCCAGTAAAGCTGGGAAAATAATCTAAAGTGCAAGAAATTTAAACTCGGTCCTGGTTTGGGAATCGATGTGGAAAACAAATGTAAAGCGGGGTTCACATGGGACAATGCGGAGGCCAAGACAATGAGACAAGACAATCATTGTTCCATGTGAACAATTGTTTCCGAGACAAAACAATTGTCATTATACTGTCCTCCGAGCTAGCCTGCCGAGCTATCTCTAAGGACAATATCGACATCATCCGACCCAGTTCAAGAAGCTCGGACAAGACAATTGAGAACTCTGCTTAAATGAGTGCTTATTAAACAGAACCACTAAAAAAATTAGTTAGTACAGTACAAACACCATATTGTCGTTGGAATTGTTATGTAACATCATTCCTTATGTACAGGGTGGGCAAAAAGAAGTCATCCATCCGATGTTGTTTGGCTTTCTTTTTTTCTAAATGAAAAACTTCGATTCTGTATTGTATTGGTCAAGTCGAGAAGATGATATCGGCCAAATGGGTGCCGTCACAATTGATTGCCATATGGGCTCTTTTTATGGCATTTTTCATCACTTCCGCGAGAACTTCGGGCGACAGATTCTCGCACTCGTGTCGAATGTTGTCCTTGATGGCTTCCAGAGTCTCGGGCTTGTTCACGTAAGCACGGGACTTCAAAAACCCCCACAAAAAAGTCTGAAACGGTTAAATCGGGCGATCTTGCGGGCCAGTGCAAATCGCCAAAACGAGAGATGAGGCGACCCGGGAAAGCCGCCTTCAGATTATCGGTTCATGTCGGTTCATGTATCGCTCCATGGCTTGTTCACTTGTATTCTGCATCTGTCTAGTCCACAAATGTCAAAACAGATTTGACATTGATGGCCATTTGCAAATATGAGAGCATCTTCCAATAGGGTGATTTCTTTTTGCAAGATCGTGATTTTAAAAGAATAATGGCACAAAGTTATACTCATGAAGAATATATCTGGACTGATCGGAAACCTCTCCTACCTCAGTTTTACTCAGCGCCAAAAACCGCTCGCTTGTATACAACAGTATAGTAGTAAATAGTTAATACGAAACGATTTAAGCAGAGATTTGTGTATAGAAACTGCCAAATCTTTAGAAAAAACAATCAGAACAATCTTGCGTGTCTTCTTACTTCAGAGAACGAAAGAAAACGAAAATATACTCCTGACTACAGGAATTGATCTAGTGAATGTCATCATGGACAAAGAATCCTTTATGATTTATGATCAAACGGTAGGGATTGCTTTAAAGTAAGTGTATAATATTAGGGGAGCCCACAATACTAAATGGGGATTTACACGAGCGTCGTTGGGACCTACTGGATTTTAATGATTAGGTGGTAGGAATGAAACGAGTGTATGTGATGTTTACCTGTTCAATGATGGGGGGAGCGTCTATAGACTTTAGAAAATGCAAAAAAACAGCCACATATGGAAATACTCCAGTGCGTCATAAATTAATAGTGCGTTTGCTTCACGTATCTCTGATAACGGAGAGGTGTTAATCTGCCGGTTTACATTTTGAAATACTAGAGCGTGTCAGATTATTATACTGGCAATTCAGCTTAATGTCCTAGTCGTTCTGACCAATAATCTGACGATTACTTGTAGGGATTTTCTTAATCTGACGGTTTAAAAAAAATGTTGAAAAACAAAAATTTTATCGCAAAATCTGACAAATAAATTGCACGGAAAAAAAGCATTGAAATAAAAAAACCTGTTTCTTTTAACTATAAATATATATTGGGAAATAAATAAAAAAGCAGTTCTAAACTAAAACACTTTTTTTAAATAAAATAAAAGAGGATATTTCAGGCCTCACGAACAGTTTAAGAAATTGTTGTTAAGAATTTTTGTTCTGTTTTAAGTAATTTTTTTTTAGAAAGTTGCCTTTCCTATCTAAAAAAGGGGTGGTGACCCCCTTCCATAAAAATACATTCTTCACTGCAGCAGCACGCACTATACTTCATTGATTGTTTTTGCTACTTCGGCTTGTGCAAATCGGCAAATTATAAATTTTCCGTTATTCTTGAACATTTCCTTTAAAATGAAAACAAAATCGACAGCGCTCGAGAATGCCAAGGTCACGATTTTTTTTTTGCAAGTTTGTGACCCTCCCACTCTTTTCCGGTACGATCAAATCATCAGATTATTGAAATGCACACTTTTTAGCATGTAATTAAGCCACCTTATTTTCATCATCAAAACCGGTCTACAATTTTCGAAACACATTTTTCATAAATTCCGTGTTATTTAAGACGTGTGATGGCGTACTTCATTTTTACTAAAAACCGTTAAGTATTGTGGTTTTCAATATTTTTTATAAGTTAAAACTGTGTTATTTTCAACGTAAATATCGGGTTTTTCAATAGGGAATTGATAACTTTGAATTTAATTTGTGAATGTACCCAATGTGTCAATAAACTCAATATTTTCATCACATTAAAGTACACGAGGGGGCAACTTCTGCAAATTATAAAAAATTTCTATCGAAATTCGGATTCCGTGACCGCAACTTTAAGAGCGTTGAATTGTTGAATTCCATCGCAAAATGGATTCGTCAATAAGCAAAATATGCGTTATTGGTCGGGTGAAAATCCACATTTGCTTCATGAATTACCACTTCATCCAAAAAAATAACTGTTTGGTGCGGTTTGCATGCCAGCGGCGTTATTGGGCCATATTTTTTCGTCGACGATAACGATCTTCACGTTATACTGTGAATGACCAGCTTTATTGCGCCATGATTACTGATTATTTTTGGCCCGATCTGGAAGATATGTATTTTGACGACATGTGGTTTCAACAGGATGGTGCCACAAGCCACACAGCACACCTTACAATCGATTTATTGAAGAGTAAGTTTGATGAGCGTGTTATCTCAAGAAATGGGCCAGTCGACTGGCCGCCTCGTTTGTGCGATTTAACGCCTCTGCATCATTGGTTTATGCCAACAAGCCGACGACGTTGGAAGAGTTGAGCCAACATTGAGCGCGAAATAGCGGCCGAAATGTTTGCCGAGTCATCGAAAATTGTGTCGAACGAATCGACCGCTGCAAAACGTGTCCGCGGTGGCCATATGAACGAAGTCAAGTTCCCTTCATAAATGTTTTGATTGTGCTTCAAGGCGATATAGTACAGTGCATTTAGATTTTATTATATGGAGCTGTGGGAAATAATTTAAAGACGGTATTTAACTTCGGTATTCGAAAGAGTACTAGTACACGAGCTAAAAAACACATTTTGCACACATGAATCTGTTGTCAGTAATCCTCTATTTTGTTTTTAGTGTTCATTTATATTTTTGCTCGTAACTCTCGTATTTTTTATCCTAGATAAAAAAGTTATGTGACAAACTTCTAGGAAATTAAATTTTATTTAATTTTCTACAAAATATGTTAAATGAATTTTTTGGCTACATTCTTTTGTTTAAAAGCTATAGCACATTTTGTTAAAAAAGTAGGTGTCGATTTTTTTTATATTTGTCATATTTTTTTTGTATGAGTTAAATTGAAAAACGTTTGTAATGTGTGTAAAATTTGTTTTTTGGCTCGTGTACTAGTACTCTTTCGAATACCGAAGTCAAATGTCACCTGTAAATTATTTCTCAGCAAAAGTCTAAATGCCCCGGACTAATAATACAGTTTTTGAAATATCTCAAATAGTTTGCGTTTTATTTAAAAAAAAGTTGTCAAGTTCTTTTTGGAAAACCCTTTACTACTTGTTTCTGTAAACTATCTTGCTTTCCAATGTAATTAGGCACATAAGAGCATGCACGTGCGACCCAGTCGTGCCCATTTTTTTTACTAATCTGACTGGCTGCCCTACATGCACGTTCCTGTATAAAGGGCTAATTTATGGAGGACGTAGTCAACAGTGTGGAAGGTATTCCCCTTTATGTTAATCTGCCGTGCTCTCGAAGTCCCGAAATCCCCTCTAGGGCTCCCTTACTATAAGCTATAATGTGAATCAGTTAACTTTCCCGACTCACGACCTAAAGAATACAGTTCTGCTAAAACATTTTTACCTTCGAAATAGCATCACCCAATGGCGATCTGAGAAATGGTTTTACGGGGTAAATTGACAAAAAACTTTGCAAATGCTACCATCGCCTACAGAATAGAACAAGTTCCCTGCTCATTTTAAAAGTGAAACACCGAAACATCTTCTGAGGAAAAAGAAGTCAACAGGAATCGATGATATCTATATCCAATACTGTACTCCCTGAAGATGCATAACAATGTTTAACAATTCGCCGAATAATGCATATTATTTTCCTGTGAGTTAGAAGACAGCTGTTGTAAGTCCTCTTTCGAAAAGGGAAATGAAAATTTCAATACACCGAATCTACTATCAAAAAGTCTTCTTTCTAGTCCTAGCATCAGCAAGGCATTCGAAAAATGAATGAATTAATTAAAAAATAATGGTTCAAATATTAATATATGTACGTAAGAAAACCTCTTTAAACCAGAACATCTGAAACTAATGTTTTTAAGTAAGCCTTAGCACTGATTAATAAGAAGATGAACATAAAATATTGGGGTGTTAAATTACAAAAATACTGAAACACAATGCCTTACCGTGTTTATATTATAAATCCGGAACTCTCTAATCCGGAAAGTCAAACAAATAAGTTAAAGCACTTTGTTTTTCTAAATTTATTTGAAAGATTTTAATTTTAATTACCATCACCATGGACGGAGACTCATTCACATGAATTTGATTTCATTTAATTAACAAGTATTTGTGATGTTTGTTCCAATCCAAATTAAAACGTAGAAGAAAATAATGATAATAATCCCTAAGACTTTGAACTTTTAACAAGTTTGTATTTATAACATCACAGTTTTTAAAACACACTTTGTTTTTATAAAACTTACATTTGTGTGCCTTAATAAGCTTTAATTATTTAGCTCTAATATCTAACGAAATTTCGGAAAAATCTATGTCTACAAAGAAAACGGAAATATTCCATCAAGGATTAATATAGTACAGCAGTCCGGTAATTAAGCTTAAGCTACTAATTGAAAATAAATACACTAATCCCTGATGACGACATGGCGAACAGCGTTTTAGCTCTGAGAACAGTTATTCATTTGTAATTTGCTATTATTTGTCCCAAATGCCCTGCTCTATCCCAAAACCTTTTTCTCTATGGCCCGCTAATAAAAGGTCTTTGCAAGACATTTCACTAGCAGGAGCAGGAGTTGTTATTGATTCACTTACTTTGCGTTAGCAATTTGATCCATTTTAATGACATCCCAATTCCCTCAATCGATGCGGCGCGGCGGCAAGGCGGCAGTAACTCTTAGAATACCATCACCTGTAAATAAACACAGACCGGATCTGACGAATTTTCTTAATGATTTTCGGGATTATAAAGCGATGAGGACACGTTTTTGCCATAGCAACTATATCGCATGGTTGTGGCAGTAGTTACCTTTATTGTTGGATTATCTACCCTCTGTGGCCATTTCCTCCCACAAAACAATATTCTTCGGTCTATTCTCTTTTGACAATCAAACGCTTGCAAGGAGTTATGGGCGAAACCAGGGATGCGATATAGGCTTTCATCGGCAAAGGAATTCTTCTAAAATGAAAACCGTTGTTGTGGATGATTTGATGAATATCACCCGGATGTTATGTGATGTGATGAACTTCGTCTTTGCAGCTCGACCTTCGAACGGTTTATTACATGAGAATCTATCAGTATTTCTGTCGTTTGGGGGTCTTTGGCATTATTTCCCCACACGCATATTATTGGATTGGGGGTTTTGTGTTTAACCTGAAATTGAAAAAAAAACATTGTATTGTTAAAATATTCCAGGGAATTCAAGTTGGAAAATATGGTATACAATATTAATCCTGAATAACTGTCTATACCTAGGTATATAACTTTGTATGAAAATAGAAGTTTGTCATGCGGAATAAGCAAATTTTTCGTTGACCAATAATTATTGCAAAAAATTCTGCAATGTCCCAAAGCCAGGACAAATTTTTGGTCATTTGTAAAAAATATATTAAAAATTCTTCATCATCTTCGGTTCGAGGTTCCAGCACTCATCGAAAATAACAAACCAATTGTTAACTCCTCGGTGAAGGCAAATTTACTCGCAGCCCATTTCGTTTCTATCTCTTTACCTCCTGCCCTTCTGTATATAAGAATGTAGTAAGTAAGTATCCTGTTTAGTATAGTGAATCCTGTAACTTTTCCGTCTACCAAACTTCACAAATTCGCGTAGTCGTTAAGGCATTGAAACATATCAAACAAACCTCCAATAATGCAGGATTTCACTTTTAAGGCCTTCCCACAGGAACCGTGCATTTTTTTTCTGGATAAAAACTAGCCTTTATTTCAATCGAGCACGTTATCCATCCTCTTACCAAATTTCATCCAAATCCGTTAGGCCGTTGAGGCGTGATTGGGGAACAAACATCCAAATATACAAACATTCACATTAATATAAATAGGAATAGGATCATCTGTCTGTTACTTCAAATCCACTAAATTGTCTTTCGCCTTTGGACATGTAATCGCAACGGTGCTGAATGTTAAGCTAAGCTAATTGAACTTCGATTTACACAGCATTGTCAAATGGGGTAAAAGGAATCGCATTCCGTACGTACAAATGTATGAATATAATGTATGTATATTATCTAAAGGGTGTTTTTTTTAGAGGTATAGAACTTTGAAATGGAATAAAACAAAGATGATTTTTCTTAATTGACATGAAATTTATTTTATTCGAAAGATACTCTTCTGGCATTATAAAATATGATTCCTGGCATATGACCGCCACGGCTGGATCGGACGTAGTCTAATCTGGAGGTCCAATTTTTGATGAATTTCCAACATTTGTGGCCGGTAATAACGCGGCGAATATTGTCCTTCAAGTGGTTAATCGTTTCGGGGTTATCGGCGTAGACTAGCGACTTCACGCGTTAAATCGCACGATCTTGGAGGCCAATTCACGGGTCCGTAAAGTAAAACTATGCGTTTACCAAACGTTTCCTTCAATAAATCAATTGTGGCGCGAGCTGTGTGACATGTTGCGCCGTCTTGTTGAAACCTCAGCTCCTGCACATCATGGTTGTTCAATTGATGAACTAGTCAGTAATCATGGCTCTATAGTGCGGTCACCATTGACTATAACGTTCTGGGCCAGCATCGTTTTAAAAAAAGTACGGACCAATTATTCCACCAACCCATAAAGCAAACCAAACAGTCAGTTTTGTGGATGTAACGGTGCCTCAACATTTACTTGAGGATTATCATCACTCCAAATACATACGGCAATTTTGTTTATTGACGCTAAACAAAATTCACTTATGAAAATTGGGATCAACGGCAATCTTATTTTGGGCCCATTCAACGAATCTACGACTGGCTGTGGCTTCAATTCTTGCACGAGTTGGATTTTGTAAGCACGTAAACCAAGATCTTTTCGCAAAATCTTCTATAAAGTGGAAGAACACATATCCAAATCTTGTGTACGATGGCGGATAGACAGATTCGGGTCTTCCTCTACGCTACGCTCTACAGAAGCAATTACTTCTTATGTACGCACTGTAGACGTCTCTGTGGATGCGTATTATCGTTTAGAGTAAACGTGGTGCGAAAACGTTCCATAGTTAAGCGAATTAATTGTTTTGATAGACGTTTATGTTGACCGTAAAATGGACGTAGTGCGCGATGATGAAACGTTGAATTTTTAGACTTTTGGTTAGGTCTCTGTCGCTGTACAGCCGGTACATTTCTTCCTCTCCATTCTCCGTTAATGCATATGGGACCACAAATCACCTGGAGAATATTTTTTCTCGAAGCAGCCTAAAGCGTTCTCATCTGTTTTTCTGCACCATAGAGCAGGACTGGGTTGATGAGGGTCTTATAAAGGGACAATTTAGTTGCCCGAGAGAGAACTTTGTTATTCAATTGCCTTCCCGAAGCCCGAAGAAGCAGCGATTGGCAAAAGTTATTCTTCGTTTGATTTCAGCGCTGGTGTTGTTGTCTGAGTTAATAGCGGAGCCCAGGTAGGCAAAGTCAGTAACTATCTCAAAGTTATAGCTGTCTATCGTGATGTTTTGCCAAGACGTCGATGTTGGGTGTCTCTTCTTGATGACAGCATATTCTTTGTTTTGCCCTCATTGAGTGCTAAGCCCATCTTCGCCCATTCCATCTAAATACTCAAAAAAGCGCTACCGACATCACGCTGTATTCTTCCGATTAAGTCAATATTGGACGGACTTTTGAAAGGTCGTGCCTCTGGTGTTGGCGTGAGAGTTCTGCACTATTCTTTCAAGTAAAATGTTGTAAAATTCACACGCCATCGCATCGCCTTTTCTAAATCCTTTTTTTGCTTCAAAGGCGTCGGTGAGGTCTTTACCGACCTTGACGGAAATGCAGTCGTATGCGGCTTTGAAATCAATGAAAAAGGTTTGAAATTCTGGGTTTTTCTCAAAGATCTGGCGTAATGTGAATATTTGGTCGATAGTGGACTTTCCTGGCCTAAGATCGCACTGGTCTCTGTCATATTAAGAGTACCAAAAACCCCTTGAGGACGCCATTATTATAAGAAAAAAAATATAAATCACAAATAAAACTAAAAAAATAATAATAAGTTACAAAAATATTGAAAGTTCCAAGGGGCTTCGCAAACATCGCTTCACTTGCTTGATATAATACAAAATTGAGCGTTAAAATTAATAGGATAGAACTGCTGCTGAAACAGTTGCCCCTCTCGAACACCGACGCAGTGTTTCATGTCTTTCCTTATTTTACCGTTTCTTTTATAAAAAAATGTTCACTCGAAGTAGCCAGCTGCATTCCTTCCCTTAAAAGTTTCTCCCGTAATACTCGTCTCGCAAGGAATGCTCATCACTTCACCATTATGCCCAATTTCGGATGTACCGTGAAATATAGGGATACATTTTTTAGCCGAACAACATGAATTTGGAATAGTTTATACAGCGAGATTTTCCCCTTCCATTTTGATCTGCTAGCATTCAAAACCATTGTTAATCGACACCTCCTATCCTTCCCCTCCCTATCTTCCTAATGCTCGCACAGTGTGCTCTACATTAAAGGGGAACCGAATAGTCCCTTGTGCGCGCGTTAATTATAAAAAAATATATATCTTTGAATAGAAAAAACAATTATTAAAGATCTTGATGTACATAATTAATTTGCCAATATATATTTTTTATGTATAACATTTGGTAGAAATCCAATGAACCTTTAGCGAGAAAGTCGAAAATTGGAAAAAATCGTTATTTTAAAGAACCAGAAATACCAAACCTTATAGCTTTACATATAGACAGATAATCAGACAGGCTGATTTTTTCCACAAACTACGTTATGTTTATCTCTCATCCTAATTTCATGTTTCATATCGATACCCAGGAAGAAAACTATTCTTTCAATGAAACTTTTGCAGAATTATCAGTGATAGTCCCTTTGTATTGAAGGCTTCTTATTCCGCTCCCCAAAAGCTACACCCAATCTCTAAAGGTCTGTGATCAGAAAAAAATGCTCAGCTACCTCAGTTACTTAAAAAAAAAAACATATATTACAAACTACGATGATTACTCAGAGATGTATGCAAAGTACATAGCATGTTACTAAAAACAAACCAAAATAAATTTATCATTTAACTCCCAAACCAAAAGATGGCAAACTCAAAATAAAATCTTTTTCTTGCATAAAAAGCAGTCCCGACGTAAAAGTAACCATACATTTCTTGCTTTCCGATTGCAATTGTGGTTTTATGCAAATTTCAGGAAAATAATTCAAATGCAGGTATCCATAGTGAAAGGTGGTTTGAGAAAAGTACCATACAATGCACGAGGTAAGGTTTGTTGTGGTTTTCTAGCAGTCATGGTCTTTTGTATTTTCCTCTTTCAATAAACCGAACCAATTACTTTTATTGCCAAAGGTCTTGACCACATTTACTCTAAGGAAATTGACCATGCAATGGCCAGAAAATACATAAATATAACGTAAATGGTCATAGAGATGCAACAAGTTCGTATAGATAATTCTGGCTTTGACATTTCTTTCACGTTTAAAGGAACATATTTGGAAACAAAATATCTTTGGCTCAAACAGTGAATAAAGTCAGAAAAATGGCCAATCGCTTATTGTTAATTTCAAATATAACCAAAAACATTTTTTTAACCAATCTATTTTGTTTTATTTATAGGAAAGTGTTATAAATGAAGAAGGGTAAGGCTTTCCAGTCTCCAACATCATTTCAGGAGTATTACATTTACAATTAATTTGGACTACATTTTGAACTCAACATCAATCAATTAGCCAACTCTATTGACAAGAGCAAAATATGTTCTTTTTGCTAGGTTTTCCATCACATTTTCAGGAGATGATGTTTGCCTTGACCTCGTAAATGGTCTGAAATTTGCTGGCGCAATTTTTTGTTTAAATAAAAAACAACACAAACAAGTCAGCAGGGATTTAATCTAGAGATCTGGGTGGCCATGAAATATCGCCATTTTGTGGCAGCACACCCGCCCTCCCCCCTAGGGAGTTTCAGGTGCAAAAACCTGCTCCATATTGATGAAACAAACCGGTAATCGTCCAGACTTTTACTTGTGATTATAGAGACTATGACTATGAGGATTGGTGAATATACAACAAATTGAGATAACAATCAAACATGACATTACGATCATAGAGAAGTCGAAAAAAGTTAGTGGTAAATAATTTCTCTCTGTCTGTCAGTATGTATAACGAGCTGCAGCATAAACGGCTTAAGCGATTATCTTCAAATTTGGTGGGTGTAATTCTTTTGACATTCCCCAGAGGGGAAATTGAAATTTTATTTAAAAGGCTTAAAATAACGGTACCTGCTATATGACCGTTAAAGAAAAGCTTATTTTTCTCGTAAACGGCGCCAACGTTTTTGATGCAATTTTTTAAGATTTTTTTTGTTGGCATTAGTTACCATCTTATGGAAACCAAATTCACCGGAAAAGTCTAAATATATTTTAAGCTCTTTTAAACATCTTAATTTTTCTAAAACTAATTAGAATTTACCTTTTAATCTTATGATTAGTTGCATAATTGACATTAGCAACCAACGTTTCGAAGTTGTAGCAGCTGACTTGTTTGGACCACTACCTGCCACTAAGGATGGATATCAATGGATCTTAATAGCCGAAGATGTAGCAAGCATTTATCCATCTGATTAGTAATTCTCTTCTGCTTCCTCTTCTCCTTTTTCTTCTTGTTAAGGTTTTTGCCAATCGCTGCTTCTTCGGTCTTAAAAGGCAATTTAGTTGCAAAGCCCTCTGTTGGCCAACTAAATTGTCCTGTATAAGAACCTCATCATCCCAGTCCTGCTCTATTGTGATTTTTGGTCCCGTATGCATTAACGGAGAGTGGAGAAGAAGATTAAAGGTACCTTTCATGTAACGGTTTTTTTAATTTTCGACTTTCTCAGTAACAGTTCAATGGATTTCAATCAATTTTTTTATTTGCAAAGACCTAGCTAGCCAAATAAATTCTGCATACCAACATTTTGAAAAGTTTTTTTTTCTATTTATAGTTAGTTTTTGAAATTTTTTTTTTTGAAAGTCAATATTTTTTAAACTTATCAAAAAAAATTATTTAAAATTTTAAAATTAGGTGTATATTAATAAACTCTAAAAAACTGCATACCAAAATCTCAAACGAATTTTTTGTTACAAAAAAAAAAAAAACAAAAATAAAAAACACGATTTTATCAAAACTGATCCTACAATTTTCGAAATACTTTTTTTATAAATTCTTCGTTATTTAAGACGTGTGATGGCATAATTCATTTTTACCAAAAACTGGTAAGTAGGCGCTTTACAAATCACTCATCATCCCGGTTCTGCTATATGGTGCAGAAGCATGGACCCTTTCCCAGTCGGATGGAAGGAAGCTCTCTTGGGGTATTGATTTATGGCCTTGTTTGCGATCCAGTAAACAACGAGTGGTGAAGAAGATACAATAACGAGTTGTACGTGATGTAAGTATATGTATGGCTACGGCTAGAATGAGTAGAGCGGAAGAAAATTTTTTTAAATCGTAAAACGGTTTTTTTAACAACTTTTTTTAAAATATCAATTTTGATAGTAATCGGATCACCAGTTTTCGAGAAAGTCGAAGAAAAAAAAAACGGTCTTATGGGAGGTATCGTTCTTAGCCCACCACATTATATTTTTTCTTTAACCAAAACATAATGCTTGCCTACGTACACTAATTGTTTCATAAAAATTCTTGGAGCCGTTTTCGAGAAAAAGTACCCTGTGTTCTGTGTAGCACTATTGAGTATAGTGAATTCTGTAACTCATCATGGGGAGTAGTACGATAACTTTAAAATAAATAAAAATACAAATTTATTGGAGCGACAGCTCTTTAAGGAGCCAGGGCCTAGTGAGTTATACTCTCAACAATTCCTGTTTGTTTATTGTTAATCTGCAAGAATGGAAGGGATCTATAGTTTACCACCGAATCCAAACGGGTATATGAGATAGGAGGTTTTGTCAGTTCCTCGCAAGAGGCAGTACTCCGGAAAAGAAGGTGGCTATGAGCGGGATACGATACTTTGGCGCCACAAATGAATAACGGATTCTTGTAGAGGGACTATTTACATAATTCTTACTTGTGATTATAGGTACTATAAAGCAAGTTATGGATTCGTGCAAAAAAATTCTAGCAATCAAACATGACATTACGATGATAGAGAAGTCAAAAAAAGTGGGTCCGGAAATTCCGTCCGTCTGTCTGTCTGTCTGTCTAATCGCACCTCTACAGCCTAAACGGATGGGACGATTTGCTTCAAACTTAGTATTTAGTTAGTTAGGTTTTTTGCTCTAGGTCGAAAAATAGCGGTACCTGCCATACAATCTTGAAGAAAAACTTTAATTTCTCGAAAACGGGTCTAACGATTTTGATAAAACTTTCAGGGTGCTATTTTTTTTACAACAATACATCTTTCAGTTAGAATGAATTTTTCGAAATTTGTTCTATAACGGTACCCCCCATAGGACCCTTTTTACTTCGACTTTCTCGAGAACTGCGTATCTCTCGGTTTCCTCGGTACACATTCGGTACCGACATTTTACTGAATACATACATTTTAATGAACATCTACTGATTTGGGCGGTATGTGCGGAATTGGTACGGTAAGAAAACGGTGTACCGAGTGTATACAGTATCAGTATTGTTTCTATATTTACCGCAAGGAATTTGTGTTTGACGTCGGTCGTCTAGGCAAGAGTTTGCGGTAAATACCGATTACCGATACCGCACCGACAAATGAGGGAGCGGCCTTAAACAAAAAAAAAATGCACTTTTTCACATTTTCTAAAGAAATTAAATGGTGTTTAAATTTTTCAGCTCAAAACTATTTTATGTACTTTTTTCAAACAATCAAAAGTCAGAAAAAAACAATAAAAACTTTGAAATTCTTTTAATATTTTTCAAATTTCATTCGAAGCTGTGACCGCACATAAGAGCAAGTACGTGCGATCTAGTCGTGCAATTTATTTACTGTGGGTGGGGAGTCTTATCTCCCACCGTTTAGGCGGGAGGGGCAATTTTCTAAACAGCACTTGCATTGGAAAAAAATATAACGGCAACACTTAAAATAATGTGATATGAATTTATTAAAAGCCAAAAGTCTGCTCAAACATATAGTTTCTTAGATCTTTAAATATCTATAAAAACTTATGATAAAAAATATTTCAAACTCGAAATTTCAGACAAAACATTTCAAAAATATGTGTAGTTCATATTGATTTTTTTCAAAATTGAGCTGATGTATACTGAATTTGCTTATAATATTTGTAACTGCTATTAATCTTTAATTAAACACTGAAAACTAGATGATATTATGTAATCTAGTTTTCGAGAAAATTGAAATTTACCAAACCCACTTTCTCACAATTGGTTTTGTATTTACATGGTCTTACTCTTTACACATTTCGGGTAAAGTCGAATAACTTTTGGAGCCGCAAAATAATAACAAATTCTTGCAGAGGAACTTAACACAATTTATTTTTTACTTTACTTTACTTACTTTACTTTACACAGTAAAAATTTTTTGTATTTAATCCTTCTATAAGAATCCGGTATTATTTTGCGGCGTTATCGTACTCTTGCCCTCATTATCTACCAAATTCATGCAGTCGTTGAGGCCTGATTGTAAAACAAACAAACCTTCATCCATACATCATTTCAAATTCAGGCCTCTCCCACAGGTACTGTGAATTTTTTGAGATAAAAAGTAACCTATTTTTCAATCTCACATTTGATCCACCTACCTTCGAAATTTTATTAAAATCCGTTAAGCCGTTTAGGGGTGATTGCGGAACAAACATAACAAAATACACAAATTCACATCCTTAATATTAGTAAGATACATGAACTTAAGGTTCTCATTTAAGATTAAAACTCATTTAAATATAGGCTTATACCAAAAGAAAAAAAGATTTATTATGTGTGCAAGTATTCAACTTAGCTCAGTTTAAAGAGAAACAATAGTGCACGTGCACTATATAGGTAGTATTGTTGAAATGGAGTGAAGAAATTACTTGTTTTAGTTTTTTTTTTTTTTTAATTTTACTAGGCCAAGATGCCTGTAGCGGGTAGCCCATGGACGGTCAGAAAGGCTCTTACCAAAGTCCCGTTTAATCTTTATGCCATGTTTGATTGCTATCTCCAGTTAAATTTATTTCTGAACATTAGGAATGCACATACATATCACAAGTATTTAAAAAATGCTTTAAACAACTTCAAAATTTTCCCAAAATCTAATATAAAAAGGAAGCAATAATGCAAGTTAAAATAGGTCAACATCCTGAAAGAGCATATCATCTACCATTTTATTTCGCTGGAAAACAAGATGTCGCCAAAAAAAAAGAAGATTACATTTAATCATACATTTTCACGGCATTCAAAGTTATTCGTGCTCCTTAAAGAACTGTCTTCTTCCAAGTTAAAAAAAAATACTTCACAAACATTGGTCCGCTTTTATGAGAGGCTTCCTTATACTCAACAAGGCGTTTTTCTATTATTGTAAATGTTAATACATAATTCTGGGCTAAACTCACGTTTTGACTCTTATAAATTTAAAGAGCGTTTTTTATGTATTTTGGGAATTGGGACTTTGAGCTAAATGGTTAATGGATATGGATGGATTGGAACATTGGTAGGCGCATTTTATTATCCAATGTTTACTTTCAATAAATAAAATCCACTTTAACTAATGGAATGGCATGCAGGGTTACCTTTGGGACTTTTTTGCGTCATGTTGACTCCTTTTTGAAGCCTGGACTCCAGGACTCCCCTCATGCAACTCCGTTATTGAAAGAACCAAATTTTTGCATGACCAAAAATTACAGCAAAAACTTCTGCAGTGTCCCAAAGGCAGTAAAAATATTTGGTCATTTGTAAAAAAATATTAAAAACTCCTCAACATCTTCGGTTCCAACGCTCATCGACAATAACAAACCAATTGTTTACTCTTCAGAGAAAGTAAACTTGCTCGCCGCCCATTTCGCTGCCAGTTCCACGCTGCATAACAGCAACGTTGCCCCTGCTGTACTTGAGAATGTAAATTTTTCCATGGGACAGATTTTTTTCCGCACTCGTAAAGTAGTAAGAGTTCTCAAAGATCTTGATATACATAAATCCACTGGCCCGGATGGTATTCCCCCGATTTTTCTGAAGAGGTGTTCTTCCACACTGGCAAAACCACTGCGTTAGCTTTTCCATAGCTCCTACTCTTCTGGAATTTTTCTTAGAAGATGGAAAACAGCATTTGTCCAGCCTGTCCCTAAGAAGGTGACCCATCCTCCCCCTCCTCCTACCGACCCATAGCACTAACATCCCTTCTTTCTAAGGTCATGGAAACGCTGATTCGAAGAAACCGAAAAGCTTTCAGTACTCGGTGTCGGTATGTGTGTCAACTGTCAACGACGATCTCCATTCGACCATATATCAGCTTAAAATGCTGCTAAGTGCTTAGGTTTTCTGTATCGGTGTAAGAAGTATTTTTCCCCATCTGATCTGGCTACAATATAAAGGGTCCGCCATCTAACGTTTTTTTTCAAACTAGTGCTCATAAAGCGTTTATACGCCCTAAACTCGAGTATAACTTCCATTAATAGGAAATAGAACTGCCGCTGAAACAATTGCCCCTCTCAAACAACGACGCCGACGCAATGTTTCATGTCTTTCCTTATTTTATCGTTTCTTTTATAAAAAAATGTTCACTCGAAGTAGCCAGCTGCATTCTTCTCCTTAAAAGTTTCTCCCGTAATACTCGTCTCGCAAGGAATGCTCATCAGTTCACCCTTGAGCCCAATTTCGGACGTACCGTGAAATATAGGGATTCTTTTTTTAGCCGAACAACACGAATTTGGAATAGTTTTTACAGCGAGATTTTCCCTTGCCATTTTGATCTGCACACATTCAAAACCAATGTTAATCGACACCTCCAATCTCTCCCCTCCCTATCTTCCTAATGCCCACGCAGTGTGTTCTACATTAAAAGGCAAACAAATAGTCCCTTGTGCGCGCGTTAATTATTAAAAATAAATTGCACGACTGGATCGCACGAACTTGCTCTTATGTATGGTCACAGCTTGGAATAAAAAAAAAGAAAAAAAAGGGAACTTCAAAGATTATATTCGATTTTTCTGACTTTTGATTGTTTGAAAAAAGTACGTAAAATAGTTTTCAGCGGAAAAATTTAAACGCCATTTCATTTCTCTAAAAAATGTAAAAAAGTGTGAATTTTTTTTTCAAAATCGTTAGAACCGTTTTTAAATAAAACGATTTTTAAAAAAAATAATTCAAGAATACAAACTTATGCACAAAATCAACGATCCTTTAAAAACAAAATTTAAAAAAAATTCATTTAACCGTTTTCAAAACATTGATTTTTCAAAAAAAAAAATTATTAAAAATACAAAAACAAAGTTTTCGAAAAAAATTAATGCAAAATTACTCAAGCTACCTACATCTTCTTGAATATCAATTTTGATTGTAAACGGATCACCAGTTTTCGAAAAAGTCGAAGAAAAAAAACGGTCCTATGGGAGGTACCGTTTTTAGCCCACCATATTAAATTTTTGTTTCACCAAAATATAATGCATACCTACAGTAGTACACTGATTTTTTTTAATAAAAATTCTTGGAGCCGTTTTCGAGAAAAATAAGCTTTTACATAACGGTTATATGACAGGTACCGTTAATTTTTGAGCTAAAAAAAATTGAAAAAACTCCTCTGTAGAATGTCAAAAGAACCTTAAGTTCAAAATTTGAAGACGATTGGCCCAACCGTTTAGGCTGCAGTCCAAAATACATCCGTGCAGACAGACAGACAGACGGACAGAATTTTGCCAGTAACTCAAATATGTTTCTCTATCATCGTAATGTCATGTTTGATTGTTATCTCAAAATTTTTAATCTGCACGAATGCATAACTTGCATTATAGTACCTATAATCGCAAGTAAAAACCGAATTTAACGGAAAAGTCTATTAACGGTACCTTTCATATAACGGTTTTTTTATTTTTTGGTTTTCCCGGTAACAGCTCTTTGGATTTCTGTCAAATTTTATATTTGAGAAGATCTAGATAGCAAAACTAATTTTGAATAACAAAATTTTGAAAAACTTTTTTTTTTCTTCTTAAAATTAATATTTGAATTTTTTTTTTCAAAAATCAATATTTTTTAAAACTAATCAAAAAAATTATTTTAACCTTTATAATCACATGTAACTATATTAATAAGTTCTAAAAATACTTCATTGCAAATTTTTTTCCAAAAACTAAAAATAAAAAACTGGATTTTATCAAAACTGGTCCTACAATTTTCGAAATACATTTTTCATAAATTCTTATTTAAGACGTGTGATGGCGTACTTCATTTTTACTAAAAACCGTTAAGTATTTGTTATAGGTTCAAACTGTGTTATTCTGTCAAAGATCTTGCTTTCCAATGTAATTAGGCATATAAGAGCAAGTACTTGAGACCCAGTCGTGCCCATTTTTTTGTTTAAAATCGGTTATTTTAAAAACCATTTGAAAGAGCTTTTGTTTTAACTTTTATATGATTTAACTAAAATTTTTCAAACCTAACGTTGAACAAAAAAATTAATTTACTTATTTAAATAAACTCACGAAAAGTAGATTCTTGCCAATCAATGTTTTCTGCCCTAAATGTATTAAAAGATAAGAAGCTCGAAGATTGGGTTCCTGGCACAATTTTGGCTCAGAACTATAGGCAAAATACCCCAAACAACTAATATTTATACACTTTTATTTATTTGTTTATTTTGTTAATTACTTTTTAGTTGTAAACTGAAATATTTTAATTTTTTACGTTTAATTATTTTTTGGTTGAATAAAATGATTTATCCTTTTGTTTTATACTTATAAAATTAATCAAAATATAATTTTTAATAACTAATTATGTATGTTTTCCTTATAGTTTATATGGGACTCTTTTTTCAGTCAGGACTCTTAAAAAATTTTTCAGAGGTAACCCTGGCTTCCTTCTCGTTGCTCAATTAATTGTAGCAGGCTACCCTAAATTTTGTTGTTTCTTCAATCAAATTGGGGTTAGTAGCATTAAAAGTTAGAAAGATACATTTCAAGCAGAATAAACGCGCATTTGTAGGGTTCAAGGTAAACTCATTTTTATTAAGCATTGTCTTTTTTTTAATTCAAAAGTTCAATAAACGTAATCGTTATTAAAGAATAACTCGAGAAGATTGATTTAGGTATACCCTATATAATAGGTAAGAAAATGATTGAAAGTTCATCTTTTGGTGGGTCTTATGACATGAGGGACAAGAAGTTGGAAATTTTGCACCTGCTTCAACAAACTTTGCTCAGCAGAACGTTTTGATACAATTGCTTTCAAAGAAATTTATTTGAAGTTTTTGAAAACCATGTTGGGATTTTTGAATGAGGTTCTCGCCCACTTGCATGCGCCATCTAAGTTCTATAAAGGAACACTTAAAATTTCGGGGAGAGGGCTTTGCTAACCAATTGCAAAAAGTAGCAATTAAAAAGCGTTGTTCTTCGTTTGATTTCAGTGTTGGAATTGTTTTTCTGCATTGATAGTGTAGTGGAGCACAGTGGAAGAAATAAGTCCCAACTATGTACCTCAGGGTTATAGTTGCCTATCCGGTACCTTTGTCCAAGACGTCGATGTTGGATGTCGCTTATACTTGGCCTTGGTCTCCAGTGTTGGCTTAAGAACTCTACAATATTCTTATAAGATAGTTGAAAGGGTCGCATGAAATGTTGTTTAGGTGGTTTGTTTACCGAAGTTGATAAAAGCTTATCTATATAAAAGCTGTAATATGCCGCTTTGAAATCGATCAAAATGAGGTGGGTATCGATTTGAATGTGATTATTTGGTCGATAGTGGACGTTCATGGCCTTAAACGGCACTATTTATGGACAGTTCCTTTTTATCTTTCGTAGAGCTTTTAAAACTTTTTTCCTACGGCTTAAGCGATTATCTTCAAATTTGGTGTGTGTGATTCTTTTTGCATTCCCCAGAGGGGAAATTGAAATTTTTAAATTTTATTTTTAGGCCTAAAAATAACGGTACCTGCCACTTGCCATATAGTCCCTATAATCGCAAGTAAAAATATTGAAGATCGTTGGACCAGTTTTTTTAGTGTTTTTTTTTTTGAAAAACTATTTCGAAAAAATATTTTAAATTTTGTTCCAGTAAGCCATTATATGTATGTAGTTTTAGTATTTTAGTAGAATTTAGTATTTATTTATTTTATGTATCGCTGCATAAAGAGAATAAATTCTTAAAGTATTACAGGTAGTATTTACATATAATATATTTAAAAATGAGAGGTACCGTTATAGAACAAATTTCGAAAACTTCATTCTAATTGAAAGATATATTGTTGTAAGAAAATAGCATCCTTAAAGTTTTATCAACATCGTTAGAGCGTTTTCGAGAAAATCAAACTTTTTGTCAAAGATTGACTTTTTTTACCTCTCAATAATCATGTCATCCATTCATCATCATGTCATCATTGTCATGTTTGATTGTTAGAATTTTATTTTGCACAAATCCATAACTTGCCTTATAGTACCTATAAACGCAAATAAAAATCAGTGTACTTTTGTAGGTGCGGATTGGTGGAAAAAAAATAAAGTTGTGGGCTAAAAAGGACCGTTTTTGTTTACTTCGACTTTCTCGAGAACTTGGTACCCGATTACAATCAAATTTGATATTCAATAAGATGACGGAAGCCAAAGTAATTTAACATAAATATAATTTCGAATAATTTTTTTTTTGTAAATAAATTTTTTTTAATCAATATTTTAAAAACGGGTAGGTGGATTTCTAAAATTTTGTTTTTAAATGAAAGTAATTTGTGTGCTTAATTTTGCATTCTTGAGTTATTTTTTCTATTTTTTAAAAAAGTTGTTAAATAAAAAGCGTTTTATTTAAAAACCGTTCCTTCGATTTAAAAAAAAAATCAGCCTTTTTCAATTTTTTTTTTTAAGAAATAACATGGCGTTTAAATTTTTCTGCTGAAAACTATTTTACGTATTTTTTTCGAACAATCAAAAATTTGAAAAATCGAATAAAAAACTTTGAAATTCCCTTAATATTTTTCAAATTTTATTCGACTGCGAATGCAAATAACAGCACGTGCGATCCAGTGGTGCAATTTATTTATCTTCAAATAAGCCAGTATTTTTCAATATTCTTCTGCTAATAGATCTCGCGAGCAGTTTTGGTCCATCGATACAACTTGGCAACTTGTATCCATCCTGTTTAGCTGGATGTGTTTGCAGGCACTCACTGTCAAACTAGAGTTTCGTTCTGGAGGCTGTGCTTAATGCTAGTGTTAAGGGAATTCCATGGAGCAGTGCCTTCTGTCAATCGCTATATGGTCAATCTGGTTGAAAATCACTTAGTCAGTACATCTTCATTTTCCCTTTTGAGTGTTGAGGTTTGGAAGCTCAGGTAACAATATTTCGCCTATTAGCAAACTACACTAGCCTTAGTTAGTTATTGGAGGTTGTGTTGTGAATCGGGGCATGTTTTCATACTGTACTATCAAAGACTGGCGTTAAGGTCCCTCGAAAAAAACATATTTTTATTTCCATTATGTTTCTCCTCTGTAGGGGCATAGGCGCATATAAAGACATTATGTTTGCCATTTGTTTTTTCGTGGCCACTCCTTCATCAATTTCAACTAACCTCTTGCCTGAGCCTGCGTCCAAAGATGGACGGCAACATCCACAACGAAGTGGACCAGATCTTTTATATATCGACGAGGAGCCGCGAATTAAATCTTTCCTTCTAAGCCTAAACTCCTAAAATATCCTAGTGGGCAAATATAAGGTTGGCCATAAAGTATTTCACCCTGAATGCAACACTGCTCCCTATCTCACTTGCTGCCACCAACAGCACCCGATTTTCACCATGTATAGGTGTAGAAGCTGATAGAGATAAATAGCTATACAGATTTTCATTTATCATGTCTACACGATGAGCAAAGGTCATTGATGGCGGTACGTGTCCACACGTATTTGACTGAACCTCAAAAAGAAATCGCAGCAGTAGCGACGGTTTATTCATCCACCTTCACTGCAAAATCTAAAATCGTATAGAGACGAAACAATGATGCACTACCATTCTCTCGTGCTGTCAATAACCCATTGTGTAGAGTAGCCATTAGGTTGAACCAAAAGCCTATAAAAGTCTTACGACATCTTCTCATATTAGAAAACATGTATGTTTTTTTTTTTTTTTTATATAATTTTTATTGAATTCACTCTTATAACTAAACTTAAAGCTAGACAAAAATTCATAAAAAAACTAGCATATTTAACTTAATCTTAAATCTAACTTACTGGCCCCAGACGGGCGCTCTAAGTTATTCTGTATTAATTTTCTGTTTTAATTTAATTAACATGTATGTATTGATGTATGTATGCATGTATGCCCAGATCAAATATTGAACTTGACATGCGACTGACCCAGATACTGTTACACATTTCAGAACATCCATCAAGAACAGGGTTAACATTAAAGTTAAGTTAATCTAGGTCTACATATGTTTGTTTTTGTTAGCTTGTAACGTATTATATTTAAATGTTTAAAAACATGTCCATGTCTTGGAAGCATTAGGTCTGTTGAAATAAATTGCACGACTTAATTGCACGTACTTGCTCAAATGTGCGGTCACATTGTCTAATAAAATTTAAAAAAATAAGTAACATTAACGTAGAAAAATAACACTATATGAACTTAAAAAAATGGGCACGGCTGGGTCGCACGTACTTGCTCTTATGTGCCTAATTACATTAGAAAGCAGGATCTTTGACAGAAACAAGTAACATTTACGTTGAAAATAAAACAGTTTGAACTTATAAAAACTATCAAAACCACAATACTTAACGGTTTTTAGTAAAAATGAAGTACGCCATCATACGTCTTAAATAACAAAGAATTTATGGAAAAAGTATTTCGAAAATTGTAGGACCGGTTTTGATTAAATCTTGTTTTTTATTTTTAGTTTTTTGAAAAAAAAAATTTCTTAGAAATTTATGTATGCAGTTTTTTAGAGTTTATTAATATACATGTGAATATAAAATTTAAAATATTTTTTTTCATTACTTTTAGAAATATTGATTTTTCAAAAAAAAAATTCAAAAATTAATTTTAATTAGAAAAAAAAGTTATTAGACATTTTGATATGCAGAATTAATTAAGCTACCTAGATTTTCTCAAATATATAATTTGACAGAAATCCAAAGAGCCCTTACCGAGAAAGCCCAAAAATTAAAAAAACAGTTATATGAAAGTACCGTTAATAGACTTTTCAAGGAAATTAGATTCTAATCAAACGATAGCCAATACAAACAAAAAAATTCTCAAAAATTTTCATCAAAATCGTTGGAGCCGTTTTCGAGAAAAATAAGCTTTTCCTAAACGGTCATATGGCAGGTACCTACCGTTATTTTTAGGCCTAAAAGTAAAATTTCAATTTCCCCTCTGGGGAATGCGAAAATAATCATCAAATTTGAAGTTAATCGCTTAAGCTAAGCCGTTTAGGCTGCATCTCGCTATACATACTGTCAGACGGACAGACAGACATATATTTTTTGCCACTAACTTTTTTAGACTTTTCTATGACCGTAATGCCATGTTTGATTGTTGTCTCAATTTTTTTTATATTCACGAATCCTAAACTTGCCTTATAGTCCCTATAATCGCAAGTAAAAAGTACGAACTGAATGCTAAATTTCCCATCAGGCGATTGTTTAGATCCTAATGTCTTTGAAAAGATGGGTTCTTGTAATATGTTGATGAATGTACGTACACGCATAAAATTTCAAAATAATGAAGTCGAAATTAGTAAGAAACACTCAATTATAAAGTAATTTAATTTGTCCATGAGTTTAAAAAATAAATACGAGCAGCAGTCACCTAATGTAAATAATGCTAATGAGAAGCACGAAAATATGGCGGCTGAAGGTTGAATTTGAATGGCATTAAACAAAAGATTCGTCCTTAAAAAATTATTTGGCATTATTTGCTTGAATAAATTGGGAAAAAAAGGATAAAAGCAAAACAATTAAATATAAATTCTCTTAACCATACACCACCATTTGAATATTCTTATTTTGGTTTGCATTGAAAGAACATTTTATTTTGTTTTATTTACATAAGACATTGAACAGCCTTAAGCATGGAATAAAGTAAAACAAAGTACAGGATGCTTTAGAAAGGTTCATGATCTAGTCATGCAAGGACAAATGTTTGACAATTTTCAGATGGGAAATTTTAAAATAAGTGTTTGGCTACAAAATTCAATTTAAGGACTTTGTGTTTCTATTTTCAATAAGATGAACTTGAAAGTTTAATTAGCTGGTAGTGTTACTTTCTTGTTAATCTATATAAATATTGTGGGTTCGGGAAATGCAAACGACCTCTGCATTCAGTTCGCCTCATACATGGAACCGAAATACATAGCTTCACTGGCGAAAGTGCTTAGCTTATCCTTGCACTTTGCATGAAGGAAACTAAACAACTTGCGTTTCTTACTATGTGCGTCACGAACCATAACTTATTGAACGATCACATACTGGACTGGACTGGCTATTGCTGGCTAAAACACTGGTACTGCCAATTTTAACATTTGCGACTGCGGTGCCGTCAGTCGGAGGAAGCTCAATGTCGCCTTTAATGACCTTGTCCCAAATCGCATTTTAAATATTTTTTTAGATAATCTTTTACGCTATAGCTCATTATACTTTTTAACACAATTTATTCACATGTCCGGGGTATTTATTCGACAGATTAAGATTTGGTTTCTCGATCAAATCCCTAAAATCAATACACCCGCGCTATAATTACCTTACATCTAAAAGACACTTTTTCATCAATGCTATTCGTTTGTGGAATACTCTACCACGGCTCGTAAGGGGATCGGAGAGCGAAGGACAGTTCCGACGGGAATTACTTGTTTACTTCCAGTCTAATAATGTTTGATATTTTTTCCAAAAATAATTTCTTTTCTTACCTTAAATAAATAAGTGGAGATCTCAAAACCAATTGCTTAAACTCTTTAATGAAAAAATGTGTATAATAAAAACTGTTCGGATTATAAATTTTTAAATTTTACCATTTTTGTATAAAATTATGACATTATACAAAAATGGTACTGCAAGTAAGAAACTGTGCAAAGACATTTTCATTTCTGAGAAAATTTTCCATAGCAATCTATATTTTTTTATACACCATCTGAAAGAAGAGATTTCATAGAACAAAAAGCACACCGACTTTTTTTAAAAAGCGGATATTTTAACGTACAAATTTTCGATCGAAAATTAGGGTGATTTTTCGATAATAATAAGTAAAATTAAGGTGAAAAAATAAATATTTTAAATAAATAAAATACAAATAAATATTGATAGTAATTTTTATGCAGTAATTTTAAAAAAGAACATTTTTTATCTACATAGATCACTTTTTGGAATACTTAATTTTTAGCATTAGTCTGCATTAGATACAATGGCGCAAAATTATAGACGCTTTAATATGTAACTAAAACAAATAAAGTATGGTGCTATGATTAAAAGGTTGAGTTTTAAATTATAGGTGACCGAAACTAGATTTTAAATAACAAGAAATCCCTAAATTATTTTTCTAGTTTAAAACTAAGAACTCTGAACGAATTAAGAATTTGCTCTCACACAATGCCATTTTGTATATAAAACTACACACAAACACTGTCTAAATCCAATAAATACACAATTCTTAAACTTTTGAATTAGATTTTAAATAGTTCAGTGTTTTTTTTTACTTGCGTGCGATAATACATAGGTACTAAGTATAATGCAAGTTATGGATTCGTGAAAAAAAAAAATAACAAACAAACATGACATTGCGATAATAGAGAAGTTGAAAAAAGTGGGTCCGTCCGTCTGTCTTTCTGTCTGTCTGTCTGTCTGTTCGCGCCTCTACAGCCTAAAGGGATGGGCTGATTTTCTTCAAACTTGGTATTTAGTATTTATTAGGTAGTATTTCAAAGAGTTTTTTTCATTTTTGCTGTAGGTGGAAAAATAACGGTACCTGCCATACAATTTTTAACAAAAATTTGATTTTCTCGAAAACGGCTCTAACGATTTTGATAAAACTTTCAGCGTGCTATTTTTTTACAACAATACATCTTTCAGTTAGAATACATTTTTCGAAATTTGTTCTATAACGGTACCTCTCATATAAATTTTTTAAAATTTTCTAAAAAAATTGGTTTTCGAATGGGCTGATTGAATTTTTTTAAATAATTTTCCCAGAGAAAAAAAATTTAAATATTTTTTCGAAAAGTTTTTTAAAAAAACGACTTTTTAAAAAAAACTGGTCGAAGAGTGGAGTAAGCAATGTGCATGAGATAGAGTGAAATAGCCTACAACTCTAAAGTGACGTTAATTTCGTTCATCATTTTTAAAACATAATGCAAACCCTTATCTTTATAATCAAGCTAAATTCTTGGCCATAACATTAAACTATATGCGTTTTATTTCTTCTTGAAAGCCACACGTCAAAAATAAACACCCTTTATATACATATGTACATGTGCAGCCACTAAGCAACTATCTGACATAAAAACAAGTTCGTGTGACCCAGTCATGCATTTTTTTAAATTTATTCGACGATCTAATCGCAAATATGAGCAAGTACGTGCGATCCAGTCGCGCAATTTATTTTTATACGATTAATATTTTTTCAACCATTCCTGTGTGTGTGTTGTTAATCTGCCCGACAAATTTGTCATTGTATTAATTTGACAAATTTGTCGTAACGTACACAACATAAGCTGCATCTATGTACTTAGCGTTCCAGAAGCAGAGGACGAGGATGGTATATACATTCGCGTCTCATGATAGTACTATAGCAGTTTATATACAATGAGGACGAGAATAATACTTTAGAATACGTGTTTTGTTTATGAAACAAATAGTTGATTGAAGAAATCCTATTTATCATTAGTTGTGTTCCTTTACTTTTCAGGTAACTTTAAGCTGCCGAAAGTTACTAAAAACTGCTTAATATTGTTCCCTAACACAAAAATATCGTAAAAGAGAGAGATAATGAGAAAGTAAAATCCTGTATCCTCCTCAAATTAAAGAATTAACGAATTTCTGACCAAGAAATTTCTTTGGGCACTTTGTAGTTGCTTAAAATTTGCTGTCATAAACAGCTGTTATTCATTTGTTTGAATTCAAATTGAAAGTGTTTTCACATGCAGTTGGGTTACTACCACTTACTACAAAATCTTTCTAAGAGAATTTATGCCCACTCCTCCAAATTTGTGAGTTTACTTGAAGTTACTTGAAAAAGTAAAGAAACACACATATTTTATTCCATACCTGTCACTTTACTTTCAATACTTGACCGAAACTCAATTGCCTGTCACATATGTTAATTACATACTGGTAAAATTGTCAATAGTACTTTTTTTCTGTCCCTTAAAAAAATTGGTAAGTACAAATTTGTCAGAAAACTCATGACAATTCTCGGAAAAACCCTGCACTCTTCTGCAAAGTCTTTGCGCTCTCCTGCAAAGTGAGTGTGCAAAGTGTTCCACAAAGCATTTAATCTTTGCATTTCTGTCTCATCACTTTTCACTTTGCATTGGTAAAAAGAAGTCGTAAAATGACCCGCAAAATCAAAATAGAAAAAAAACTTGCAGTTACAATCTCGGCCTTTTGCTTAATTGACAGTTTGGGTACAAATGGGTACAAATTTCAAAGAAAAGAAGCTGTTAAATAACTGCCAGTTACAGTTTTAATAAATTCCAGAAAATAAAAGCGCAGAATGAGTCACACTTTTTTGAAAACCTGCAATTACTGAGTCACTAATGGTTAAATGTTCAATGTTACTTGATTCGAGGTTTTGCGTTTATCGAGGGCGCACTGTATTACTATTTTCCTATTAATTATATTTGTTATTTTTTTTTTAATTATTTTTATTTCTAAATAAACAATAAGTCAATTTTATATTTTTACTTCTTATATTATTTATTCTCTGAGATCTTAATCTCACACCCCAAAAATGCCCCTAAAAGAAACAACGCTTCAAAGTGAAAAGGTCTCATAGCTAAAAAAACAATTTTATTTCAAAACAATTTCAATTCAATTCAATTTTTAATTCATTTTATTCAATTTTATGTTCGTTTGTATTATAATTTAATGAATTTAAAGCTATGGCATTGCCGTCAGCTCGGTTAACAAATTTTGTTTATTACATTAAACATATTAATATAAATGTTTTTTTTTTTTTTTTTTTTTTAATAGTTTTTATACATATTCGTTTATCAATAGCATTCTATATCTACACAGTTCTAATATAAATTTGCAAAGGTTGTTCCAGTTGAACTCGTTCAAGATTACAATTGTTTCTTGCATAGTTAAGGTTTTCTTTCCGAAGTATACAAGACGTTGGGGAGAAAAAATTGGACAAATACTTAAAAAGTGAAAACAGTCTTCTTTTGCTTTAAGGTTGCACAATGAACAGAACTGGTTAAAACTTCCGTTGTAAGGGCTTCCATTTAGATAGAGTAGTTCGCATCGTGCTTTGAAAATTAGAGATATTTCTTTATAACTATATACATCATTAAAGTAATTCTTCTCAAGTAAATTAATATTAAGCTGCGAGTATAAAATTCTGCTCTCTGATTTTCGAACTTTCGCTGCAAACTCATTATGAACAAAATTTTCATGATTCTGAATAATTCGATATAGTTGGTCTTTGACCAAATTTATATTGTTTGAGTCCATTGACCACCACCAATCCTCGTTCCTTAGCTCGTATAACAGCATTTTCTTGGCCAGACGGGTATCTGATAAGAGAGTACTTTGGTTATGTAGTCGGCCTGCAATTTCAGAGTATATGTGAAAAGTTTAGGAAGTCCTGTTTCAACATAAATTGCATAATTTGGCGTATTCAGTGGTAGGTTAAAGAGCTTTTTTAAAAAGTTTCTTTGAAACTTTTCGACGGACTCGTATTCGTCAATACCCCAGACTTGTCCAGCATAACAAAGAGTAGACTTAACGACAGCATCATATATTTTGTACTTCGTTGAAAGATTGATTCTATTATTTAAGAATATGCTTCTCCAAGACATGTTGAGTAGGCTAAGTGATGAATTTGATTTTTCTGCAAGATGCACGTTAAAATCTAACGTTCGGCTTAGTTTTACACCCAAATACTTATACTCGTTTACAATCGTTTACAAGAAGGCAGCCTTGTTTTACTCCGTTATCTGTTTCAAACCAATCTGAGTAAGTGGAACCGTCCCATACAGCTGCTTTTGACTCTGAATATAGTGCTTTTAAAACATTAATGAATTTTGTAGATAATCTTAGCCTTGAGAGCTTATAAAAGAGAGCATTTCGATTTATAAGGACAAATGCAGACTTAAAATCCACGAAGAAAGCATACACTTTTTTATTTCTTGCTTGAAATGCTTTAACAATTGAGGTAAGCGTGAAAATGTGGTCAATTGTCGAGTAATTTCTCCGAAATCCAGCTTGAAAATCTGACAGGGCACTGTTAACCTCTACCCATGTCTCTAATCTATTTACAAGAATACCACAAAATAATTTTGCAAGAACATTCATGAAGGAGATGCCACGGTAGTTTTCAGCATTGTTCAAGTCACCTTTTTTGTATATTGGGAAAATTACTGACCTTTTGAATCATGATGGCACTTCTTCTGTCGAAAATATTTTATTAAAAAGGGATTGAAGTTGTCTGTGGAAAGTTTCGGTGGCATTCTTAAAGAATTCGTACGGGGCTTTTCCGTTTTTTCCTTTGAAAATTGCAGATTTCAATTCCTCAATAGTGAGTTCAGAATCCAAAATGTCATCGGAGAACCATGGTTCAGCATACGAGAATCTTACGTCATATTGGCCGTATAAAAGAGATTTAAAATGAGTAGATAGCTCATCAGCGGACATTCCTAATCCAATTGTATGTTTTGTACCATTTATCTCTCTGACAGTCTTCCAGAATTCCTTTGAGTTCTTAATTTGGCCCAGTGTACGAGCCTGATTATTTTCAAAAGTAGATTTCTTTTGGAGACAAAGCTTCTTGAATGCTGCATTCGCTTCTAAATACCACTTTTTAAGTGTTTGGCTATAAGAGTTTCTCAGTGCATTTAACAGAATAAACGTTTTTTTCCGAGCAAGCATACACTCTTTGTCAAACCATTTTTGTTTGAATTTTGAAGATTTGTGTGAGAGAGTGTTGTTTGTGGAGCTCTTAATGCAAGCAATGAGTTTGTTTGCACTTATTTCCGTTGATTCTGTAGAAATATCTACAGAAGCCAGATTTTCATCCAATTTCTGCTGAAAAACATTACAAATGTCTTGATTCCATTTCAGCCGCGGCAGTAGATCGAGATTTTTTCCATTTGTAGCATATTCATTAACCCATTCCACTGTAATTGGCATGTGGTCGGAGAAGATTTTGCTTTGCACTTCAAACTTCTTCACTAGATCATGCCAGTCATTATTAACCATACAGTAATCGATGACTGATTTTCCTTGCCCTCCAAGAAATGTAAACTGACCTTTGGTATCACCATTTATACATCCATTTAAAACTGTACAATCAAACATCTGCATAAGTTCCAATAAATGTGTTCCCTTTTGATTACATACATCGTCCATTGATACTCTATGACTGAGATTTAAAACTGTGTTATTTGTACTGCGGCTTGCTGTTACTTGTAAATTAGCTATTCTGGCGTTAAGATCTCCAATCAATAAAATACTCTTATTCGCCATATTCATCATGATGTTGTTGAGTCGTTCGAAGTCTTCGTTCCATATGCTGTAGTTAATATAACAAGGAATAATGATAAGATTTGGCTTTCGTAATAGTTTAACAATCGTGATTCCTTCATGTTCCTCAAAGTCGTAGGTTTTTAAAAGTGATATTTTAATTCCATAGAGAGTCCCACCACTAGCCCGTCCTCTGGAGTATGTTCTCACTGCAGCTTTCCAAGTTAATTTGAAACCATTAAAATATTTAGTAAACTTGTTAAAATTTTCTAACGTTATATGAGTTTCGTACAAAAAAAATACATCAAAACTTTTTACATATTCAAAAAAATCTACAAACAATAGCTTATTATTAAGGCCTGACACATTATATGATAAAATATTACTATTACTTGAAAATATTGAGCTGACGGCATAATTATTTCAATTTTGTACTATTGTACTACTACTAGCACTATTCTACCTAAGTGGCATCTCTGAGCCATTTTGCCTGACTGGTTTATATAAATCATTTTGACGTCTACTTGACATTTTCAATAGTTTGACAGGTTCGAAGTTGAGATCTCCAAACATTTCGCAAAGTTGTTGTTCGCCATTATAGTTTTTATATTTTATATTGTTATAATTATTTAAATAAAATATTTTATCAGCTACCACAAGGGAGTTGTTTTTTATTTGAACAGCTTCATTCGGATTTTTATTTTTTATTATTTTTCGGTAGCCAAGAAGAATACGGCGTTTGAATTGCATCTGCTTTGTTAGATCTCTTTGGATGAAAGCACCTGTGCCCTTTAGTTTTGAAGAATTTTTCATCATTTTTGTTGCATTTTCGATAGAACCAGTGTTAATTTTTAATTTTGTAACAGTGCTATTTTCACTTATTTTTATAGACTCAGTGATTTGGTTTGGGTCGCCAAGCAGAAGTTGACTAATGTCTTGTACTCTCTCTCGAAGATCAACGTTGTTTGGAACGGTGAGGATAATGTTTTTACCTCGTAGAATCCGACTTTGCATCTCGAGCTCATCCTCCAACATCTCGCACCTCTCTTCAAAGTGATGTATCTTCTTGGTGAGATCCTCATTCTGTAGGCGTAAAGCGTTGATTTCTTCATTCAACTTAACAAAGTCGTCTTTTGTAGCTAGTTTGGCGGTCGCTACTGAGAGCTCTTTTTGTAGTGATGTATCGATGATTTGCTTTATTTTTATGAGATCTGCATCCGAGATGGTCATGTTAAAGACGGGGTTGTTTATTTTTGTCGCTCGGTGAGTAGATTTTGGGTTCGGATTGAGAAAGTCTTCGGGAGAAGTTTGGTCGAACTTTCTTTTGTATTCGTTCATGTGACACCGTAATCAGCCAAGTTATTTTATTTTC
The DNA here is from genome assembly GCA_963971375.1 of Platycheirus rosarum. Taxonomy (NCBI): domain Eukaryota; kingdom Metazoa; phylum Arthropoda; class Insecta; order Diptera; family Syrphidae; genus Platycheirus; species Platycheirus rosarum. The sequence goes on from OZ020509.1 coordinate 43,379,247, forward strand.
TTGCTTAATTGCTAGTTTTACCTTTTTAATCAGCAAAATATTTTGGTAGCGCGTATAAGAACTGACTACAAATTCGAACTTTATTGCTTTTTTATGAAAATTACGAGTAATTTACTATTAAAAATTAAAAATATTACAGAGCTATATTAATACTGAACCAATCACTTTTACAACAGTGTTTCAAAACAATTCTATAATAGTTGGTATTAGGGAAAGTATTGCAGCAGAGAAGTAAGCCTTTCCTTTCCACTCTCATGATCCATATAAATAAGACCATCATTTTCTTCTTCAGCATTTTCCAGATCCAATTTCTCGATTTCATTGTCATCGTCTTCAGTGTTGCATGTTTTCACTACTCCTTCCGATGCTACAGGCAATATTGTGTAAGATGGCGCAAACAATAACTACCTTTCCTGCAAACTCAGGCCTCAGTCGCAAATAATTTAGACACGGGAATCTTTCCTTAAGAATGCCAAAACTATTTTCAATTATGCGCCGTGTTTTTTTGTGGCAACGATTGAAAGCCTCTTCAGCAGGGTTATCGGGATTTCGGCGTAATGGTGGTATCAACCAGTTTTCAGTCCGTAACCACTATCACCCAACACAACAGCATCCAGAAATGGTCTCCATCCATTGTCAAATCTTTGACTTACAGCCGAATTTCGTAACACCCTTGAGTCATGAACGCTGCCCGGCCAACTGGCATTTACACTGTAAAATATGTAGTCTGGCCCGCATATCATCATCACATTCAATGAGTGGTTTCCATGCCGGTCCACATATCCTTCCTCGTGTAACGTAGGCGCATCAATTTTAATGATTAAGCCATCCACGCAACCACACACACACACCCATCATAAAAAAACTTTTCAGCAATACCACTGACGTTATCGGGCCACCGCACTGTGTTTTGAAATAAAACGTCTATTATAACGTCGACAACTCTGCAGATAGTTCTGCAAACTGTTGATTTTGCAATACCATGCATAACTGCAACTCCATGGTACTGGCAACCATTTCCGAGCTAATGCAAGCACAGTAGCAGTTGATTTTCAGCCGACAAAGCATGAGGGCGCTGTGTATTGTGCTCCAAGTTTTCTCCAATTTTATTTAAAAGGAAATCAAATTGAATTTGATTTAAAAGAAAGCACTCTTTAAAATTAAAGTTTTGTAGTCCCGAAAAATGAATTCGGTTTCTATAATTTCTTGTTATAACAAAGACAAACTTATCAAAATTTGCTTTGCAAAAATACAATTTACAGTTTTTTTCTGGAACGAAACCGCATAAATATTTCCAGTATTTGCTAATTACACTTATCAAATTCAACTTATCACTTATCAAATTTTATAATTCTGAGGAACACAAACTTTTGCAAATTGATGAAAAATTTGATAAATGCAAAGTGAAAAGTTGATAAGTTGTTTTGTGGAATAGGGATAGCCCTGAGTTCCTAAAGTACGGTGCGGTACTCTGGATCGATGACCAGCTTCTTAAAGTTTGTTTTGAAATTTCATCTTAACATCTTTTCATTAAAAAAACATTAAACTTATTTTTAAAATTTTAGAAATTTTAAAATTGTTTTATTGAAATATACTTAAAAAAAAAATTTTCACTTACCCTCCGTGAGCAATAGCTGTTTTATTAACGTTTTATCGATGTACGCAAACTTTTGTGTAGGACCTTTATTAAAGGATCCGTGTTCAGTTTATTCTGAATATTTGTTTTTTTTTTGGTTGCATAAATTTATCCTCCACTAATTATTCTACTTGCAATTTCTAAATAATTAAACTGTGATGTATACATACATCCTCAAAAATATTTGTTTTTTAAAATACACGTATGGTATGCTTATTTATATTTTTGCGTAATTTGCACCACGTCAACGCTTCAAAGTCTTCAATGTTCTGGTTGACAGTGAAGTATGCGGTTTTGCATGGATTTTCAAAACTAACCAATCCATATTATTGGGAGAACATCATAATTTTCCTTGTCACTAACATATTTCAAGAGGGTTGATGATGAGATATTTTGTTTGTGTTTTTAAGTTTATTTCCGGTAAGTATGCATATCTCATGTTTTATTTAAATCCTTTGGTGAAGTTTGGCATGAAATGTTGAAGAAAAAAAGATTACTGGATGTAAATGCGAACGAAATCGAAATTGATACCGAAATCCAACAAACAAGGGTATTGAAGAGAAATTCTATTTATTATTCAAAAATTCGACATTAAAATATGAACACCGAACACCGTGAATACAAATTGGTGTGTGTAACATCTAACATGTTATCCTCATCCAATCCCTAGGGTTTTATCCAAAGAATAGAATTTGTGATGTGTAGATAGATACATCGAATTTCATGTAGAATAGACTTGTATTGTGATGTTTTTCTGCGAAAACATAACGCTGTTATGCAGAACATGGAAAATTGTGCACTTTGAATCTCACGAAGTTAACAGTTTATTTTTTATACAAATAGTGAAATACCTTAATAAAATCAATAAAGATAAATTTAGAAGAGATACGTTTCAATGTCAGTGTTTCGCATGCAACATAACTGATTGATGAATTTCTTTTTCGATGATTTTAAAAATTAATAATTTAAAGATAAAATAAACAATTCATTGCCAAAGTTTAATTTGATAGTTTTCACACTCTCTTATACGATTTATATACAAAAAAATCTAATAGGTTTAAAAAAAAATAATTAAAGCTTGCTACTAAATTACGTGTAACAAGTATTCAACTGCTAATAATCCAAAAAAAATCACATCTAATACATTTAGTACGCGGGCCTTTTAAAATAGTTAAAAGCAGGATTTCTAGGATTAAAATTGAAAACTATGAAGAATCGGAATGGAAAAAGTCCCACAATGGTAAGAAACAGATATTAGAAAGTAAAGTAAGACCAAGAAAAGCTTAAATTACTCTATTTTTTGTTGTTGTTTTTTTAAGGGTCTTTTCATATTGCATTTTCTATCTTTAAATTTAAATAAAACAAAGTGTGTGTCAGGATATCATCAAAATTGTTTATTCGTTGGAAAGGCCTATTGACGTCATTATGTATAGTGGATGACAATGTTCAAATGTCTGCTGCGGATCCTCTGATGGCACGCATCCAAAATTTTTAACGACTTTGCCGCATAAATCCATATCATCCAATTTAGGGCAGAAGAAGTTGGTTTATATCGATATATAGTGCTCGCCGTTGACGGCGGGCGGTGGACTGGCCAACTCCGTTCTCAAAAGAATTATGGATCACGCCGCCAGCCCAAAATCTACACCTAAAAGTGACTTTTCGGGATGTATTGGACGTTTTTGGATCCCATGAGAAATGTGCAGATTTTTCGATGAAAACTAGGCTAAGTTTCCAACTGCTCCAGATCCCATTCAGAGACGAGTCACAAGGCGTTGCCAGACTTTTGACATGTCGATTCCCTTATTTTCATCCAAAATTTTTTGTACTCCCTTTTAACCGTTTTTCTACCTTTTTTCCCGTTTTTTCGTAATTTTCGCGTATGAAATTAAATAGGAAGCGCATGGCAACCCTACTCGTAAGGGTTGTGTTCGTTGAGTGCTGTTTTATAGAATTTTTGTATGATAAGCAGTTTTTGAACTGTAAAAATGGTTTTGGCGTTTAAACGTGAACGGTTTTGAGCTGGATATTTTTCCGTTTTCTGGGTTGGTTTTCCCTTTTTCCCTTTAGGTTCGAAAAATCCCAAAAAACGAAAAAAATATCTCAATCGAAAATCCCTGCACGATGCGAAATTCGCCAAGTTCTTATGAGCGAAGAGAAATCGACTGCTTTGGATTCTCGTCTTGTTGAACGCTATATCCATAGACTTAATAAATGACAGTCAATTTTACCGATTGGACCTCAACAATATGTCCGCAATGAGATGTCAAATTTGGCAGACCCTTTTCTTGAAATAATTTAATAATAATTTCAAGTAACAAACAAAAATTGAGATAACAATCAAACATGACATTACGATAATAGAGAAGCCTAAAAAAGTTAGTGACAAATAATTTCGGCAGCCTAAACGGCTAAAGTGATTTACCTTCAAATTTGATATGTATGGTTCTTTTTACATTCCTCAGAGGGGCTTTTGAAATTTTATTTTAGGTCTAAAAATAAAGGTACCTTCCATATAACCGTAAAAGAAAAGCGTATTTTTATTGTAAACGGTTCCAACGATATTGATGAACATTTTTTGGTAGTAGTTTTTTAGGTATTGTAGGTATTGGCTACCGGAAAAGTATATCAACTGTACTTTCTTACAAGGATTTTTTTTTTATTTTCAACTTTCCCGGTAACGGCTCATTAGATATCTCTCAAATTTTATTTAAAAAGTTCTTGGTAGCCAAAGAACAATAATTTTTTTTCTATTTATAATTAATTTTTAGGTTCTTTTTTTAATCCTAAAAATATTGGATTAAAAAAAAGAACTTAAAAACTAATAAAAAAAATATTTTAAATTTTTTATGATATATTTATAAACTCTAAAAAACTGCATACTAAAATCTCAAAAAAAAAATTTGCTAAAAAAACTAAAAATAAAAAACGACATTTTATCAAAGTCCCTGCTAAAATTTTCGAAATACTTTTTCTCATAAATTTGTGGCTTTTAAAATATATAAGTTAAAACCGTGTATTTGGGCACACCTACCCTAGTATATACTTGCCATATAGTACCTTTAATCGCAGATAACAATAATTATCATGTCTTTTAAAAAAAGTATGATTTTCCGGTCTGATTATAATTTTACTTTTTTAAGCTGTTTGGATTAGTGTTCCTTTAAACTTGAACGTACGTATGTATACCTTTGCAATTTAATTAAAACAACTTCTTTTTGATAACTTCAGGGCAACCTATTCAAAAGTGTTGTCATCAAAACTATTTTTTAAATTAAAATTAGATTAGATTTATTTTAATAAATAATAATAATACTCGTTCCACCCCAAAAAATGTTTACCTTTGAAGTATAAAATTAAAGGTTTTTGTATTCAAAATTTTGCACCATGCCTGCCTGACCCAAGGGCGTTAATCCAATTTAAAAATTTGTTTTAAATTTAATTTCTCTTAAAAATCCATCCACTGCCAGTGTAAATTCGATATAAGGGAAAGCCTGTACAGTATTACCTATATATTTCATTTTACCGACAAAAAACTGAAATATTTTATTTTAAAGTTGAAAGATACATATCCATATGAATACACAACCGTTGTAGATGAAGGTAAATTAAATGATGTCGTTGGAGTTAGGGTGAAAGTTAAGAAATGATATACAAACATTTATTACAGGATGCTAAAGTCAGTGGCGTATATCTAATACTTGCAGGAGGAGATCTGAGTTCTTTTACTTCCGGCCGAATTGATATTCTTAAGTGGGATGCCGTTCTGTTCGTTTTTTAGGGAAATTTGTCGAAAATATAAAAAAAATCTAAAATGTTTGCGTAGCTTTATCTTACAACTTCTTAAATAATATCAGGAAGTCCAATGGTTTTATGATTAAGTGGTCTTTTTTTATAACTTTGAAGTATGAATTTGTTTTTAATTTTCGGATTTTCGATTTTTTGTTATTAATTAGTACTGAGAGTCTTCATACAAAAACACATGTTTTTCGGCACGGAGCTGCACCCATTTTATATTCCGTTTGAGAACGCTACTGCCTCACTAGATTAACTCTAAATCCTTTTATCTTTAAATCTTTTTTTTAAGTATTTTTAAGTTCTTAAAATAGACCTTAGCATGGTTTTCCAAGAATTAACTGAATTTCAAAATAATGAACACCTTAAGTTAACATTTAAGAAATATAGAAAATTGATTTCTTTATTTTTTTTGAAAAAAAAAATTCAAATGGTCCTCCTCATCAATAAGGTTTTAGATTTGTACTGAATACTTCTTATGAAAAAATTTATGGTCATTACCTCCCAAAATAGGCAGGAAAGTGCAGAACGCCATTAGTCGCTTGTACTTTTATGCGAAAATTTAATGTATTCAAATCCAGGACATCTGTATCACAACGACAGAAACAGTGGTTAAGTTCATTAATAACTAAGTGGATATAAAACTAATTACATGCTTATGAATCCTTGAAATATTTATGTTTGTCCCCAAGAAGTTGAGTCATAAGCCTCCCGGTTATAATGTATGTTATGAATTATGAAACATGAACGTCTTAGTTCAAGCTTTCAGAGGAGTTTTTCCTTGTATAAAGTTATGAAGAATTTATTTGAATCGAATTTTCCAAGTAATGAAATATTTTATTAAAGTTGAACAAATTAAAGGGAATACATTAGGAAATTAAGTTTCGTCCCAAAATCTCCGAACGTTGTGATCTATAGAGGGAGAAGGAATTATGAAACGTACGACTGAGAGACAACAATTCCTCGATACAAAGTAGAAGGCTGAATTCGAATGAAATCTATGGAAACAATTTAAAGGGTGTCCCATATAGTGATATATACATATGTATGTGTCGAAATTGGCAAAACAGAATTCGCCTCGATAATCCTAGTGATCCGCGTATGTTCTCTAAAATAAAAATGATATTTAGGAAGAAATATCAAAACGATATTCCATGTACATATTAAGCTCCAGAGAACGACCGAAAACGAAAAACTACTTCTGAACGCAGGAATAGAAGAGTGCTCTGCTAAATTACACTTACCTTCGAAACAACATTACACAATGACAATCAGAAAATCTTGGTTTCTCCGGATTCAAACAGGCTAAACCTGGCAAACGTCACCATCGCCAATCTAAAATGGCCGAAGTGTCGTGCACATTACGAAGTCGGATGTACAACTCATCTTTGAATCATTAATGAAAACGAAGTCATCAGTCGATGGTTTACCCAACGTTATGTACAGGCGAATCTCCGGTCAAATAGTCTTGTTAGCCTTGCAGGTCATTCTCAACAGTTTACCCGTCGAAGTTTTTCTTTGCCATTTCAATTTGAAAACATTCAAGACCAATGTTAATCATGCGAGTCTAAGTTAGCTTTTCATATCCAACAATGGAACAATGCTTATAGCTTCATTAAAATTTTAAAGATTTGATTTCAAAATCAATATTTGATCTTTTCAATGAAACTTCTTTCATGATTAAATTGTAGTATTGGTGAAGAAATGCCATTCTTCCTTTGTCATTTGTATTTAGGGATGCAACATCGCTCATAAAAACATCGGTGTGTGCACATCGATGTTATGATGATGTTATCGATATTTTCGCGGTGTTTAAGAAAAATATTTATGAACTGATTTTTGATTCTCAATAAACGGTTAATTCTTGAGTTAATAAAAAAAGTTAATAAAAAAAACAATAACTAGCAGCCATTTTGAATTCTGAAGTTTGTGTTTCATTGCATTCGTAAAACATCAAATGCGACTATAGTTAACAAAACTAAAAAAATCGAAAAACCTTTATTTTGGCAATATCTCATAAGATTTGAGGTCGAAAGATACCGTTAAGTAAAATATTAATTTTTTTTGAATTATCTACAACTTTTCTGTAGACCATTTTTCGATCAGAAGATAAACTTCGCCGGAAATCAGAAAAAAATTAAACTCTTAAACCCTACCCCCCCAAAACTCGCCATTCGAATCGACTTGCATTTATTTGTACCCTTTTCTATTTTTTTTCCTAAGAAAAAAAATTACCCTAGAGAAGCTTGAAAATTCCACTATCAGTTCTGTTTCAATTATATTTCCTTTTTTCTTAAAATAACGCAACGCGTTGATGACGTTTACGAGTATCCTAAATTGCGAAAACTGGCTAAGCCCATACAATCGTTGAAAACTTAGTCAAGCCATGCGTTAAGGACGATTCATGTTGGGTGAAAAGGCCAACAAATTAGTTTTCACTGTTTCTTTGTCAAATAACACAATATCACGATAAATCAGAAACTTAGCAGAAAATGTGAATAACAGTCACAAACTTTGCAGTGCAAATGGTTGAATAAACGGATGTTGCATGGTGGTAATTTTAAAAGTATTTTTAAGCTTCCAATAACTGTCCTTTCATGAAATGTTGAAATTTTAAAATAAATAGACTATTAGAATTAGACTATTTAGAATTAAGGATTTTTTGAGTGTATCACTTCAGGGAATAGCAATAACTATCGAAAACAGTTATAGTGTTGAAGTGCCAAAATAGAAGCATTTTAAAAGAAAATTCAGTTTTGGGCGAAATCGATAAAAAATCGAAAACTAGAACGCCCATTGGGAAGCTTTAAAGAAGAAACAGAGTTGGACATTCCCCACAATTTTTCAAATCAGTTTCATATCCACTTGCTAGGGTTGCTCGATAGCTTCTACCAGTATTTTTGGGAAGAATACCACTCAAACATTAAGGAAAACCTGTCGGTTACAAATTTAAACTTTGCCACGTTGGGAAAGGGAATTGATGGAGAATCGGCGTCATATAACGATGTGTATAAAAGGGGACTTTGCAGTTTGAATTATTTGACATCAAATTCTTCGACAACGGAATATTTTGCAACTAAGAAGTCTTTATCAGGATTCTGGTGTACAACATTCATGTGTGAATTAGGATTGAAATGCAGATATACCAGCGTCAGTATTATACATAACAAAACAGCCACTTTATACTAGAAAAAAATCGTAACTATTTATTCAAATACCGTTATATTGTATATTACTCCATAGTATTGATTTTTACATAGGTACAATAAGGCAAGTTTAGGATAACAATCAAAATTGACATTACAATTAAAAAGAAGCCTAACTAAGTGTCAAAAAAATGTCTGCCTGTTTGTCAGTCTGTGTGTCCGTCTGTATGTATAACGATCTGCAGCCTAAACGGCTTAAGTGATTACCTTCAAATTTGTTATGTGTGGTTGTTTTGGCAGTCCTCAGAGGGGAAATTGAAATTTTATTTGTAGGGCTACAAATAACGGTACTTGGCATACAACCGTTTAAGGAAAAGCTCCAACGATTTTGATGAATATTTTTTGAAATTTTTTGACGTTATAACGTCTTATAATATGCACTTTTTCGAGACAAATTTTACTCTTGTAAGTTTTGCCAGTTCCACGCAAGAGGCAGTACCCCGGAAAAAAGGCGGCTTTGAGCTGGATTCGAACCTAGGCTCATTCGCTTAGCAGTCCAGCAGGCACTACCTTTCTTGCAGATTAACAACACACACACAGGAATGGTTGAGAGAATAAGTCACTAGGCCTTGGCTCCTTAAGAAGCTGTAGCGCCAAAAGATGTATGTATGTAACGTCTTATAAATCGATGACAGGCTACACATACGAATAACATGACTCATGCTGATAAGACTCATGCTGATAACACTATTCAAAAAGAACAAGAAGAGAAAAAGAAATACAAAATAGGCGGAGTTTTGTTAAAGTAGAAAGTAGATGTAGGATATTGGGGTGTGTGTGTAGATTTAACCAGAGGGTTTGTGGGTGTGAGTAAACGGTCTGTATGTTGGTGTTGCTGCCATCAATGTTTTCTTATGACGTTATCACGTAATATTATCGTCCGTAAGGTGACTTTACAGACAACCAACTCTTTTTACTTGCGATTATAGGGACTATAAGGCAAGTTTAGGATTCGTGAATATTAAAAAAATTGAGATAACAATCAAACATGACATTACGATCATATAGAAGTCTAAAATAGTGATCGACAAAACATGGCTTTCTGTCTGTCTGTCTGTCTGTCAGTATGTATAACGAGCTGCAGCCTAAACGGCTTAAGCGATTACCTTCAAACTTGGTGTGTGTGATTCGTTTGGCATTCCTCAGAAGGGAAATTGAAATTTTATTTTTAGCCCTAAAAATACCTGCAATATGACCGTTTAGGAATATCTTATTTTTCTCGAAAACGGCTCAAACGATTTTAATGAAATTTGTTGAGAATTGTTTTGTTGGTATTGGCTATTATTTGATTATAACCACATATAAGGGAAAAGTTTATTATCGGGACCTTTCATATAACGGTTTTTTAATTTTTGGATTTCTCGGTTACGGTTCTTTGGATTTCTGTCAAATTTTATATTTAAGAAGATCTAGGTACCAAATTAATTCTGCATATCAAAATTTTTAATAACTTTTTTTTTCTAATTAAAATTAATTTTTGATTTTTTTTTTTTTTGAAAAATCAATATTTTGAAAACTAATAAAAAAAAATAATTTAAGTTTTACAATTACATGTATATTAATAAACTGTAAGAAAATGCGTACCAAAATTAAAAAAAAAATCAAAAGACTAAAAACAAAAAACACGATTCTATCAAAATCCGTTCTACAATTTTCGAAAAAATTCGTTATTATATAAGACGTAAATATTACTTGCTTCAGAAAAACTTCGATTTCACCCCAGAGGGACGGTGCAGAAGAGGTAGACCCAGATTTGGGTTGCGCACACAAATGGAAGAGAACTTCAACCAACTCCACGTGCGAAACTGGAAGCAGCTTGCTAGGGACCATGCTGGCTGGAGAAGGTTGTTAGTTGAAGGAAGGAAGTTGACATTGGTTTTGTATTTTCGTTGAAGTACCTTCTTTCTTGAATTAAATAATATATACATATGTGTATAAAAATGGAAAATAATTTATTGAACTTTCTACACATAACTACGAAATATGGCGCACACACGCAAAACATGCTTCGCGAGGGGATCCGCTGGTCTAGTCTGATGAATTTGGAGAACGCTTTCAACCCCGTTTGATAGGCCTTTATCTCAATCTGTTTAGCCATGACATGGTTAATGGTAAAAATTGTGTTTGTCAATAGTGACTATGTGGCTTCTATCATAGTATTTAACATTAAAAGTTTTCTAATACAAAGAGCGGTGAACTCGCAATTTTTTTGAATATTTACACGGGCGATCTCAAAGGTAGCCTTACTTAAACAATTGTGTAAGCCAACAATTTAATCACGTAAACAGAATAACTCCAACAGTCCAGGTCATTGAAATCCTTTTGCATCGTGACTTCGACAACATTCAGCAATACACGGTAAATATTTCAACACACATATTTACCGGGGAAAAGCCTTTCAGTGATTCACTTATTGGTTTTGGCTTTAAATTAAACTACAAGATAGTAAGCGATTGAATTTGGGATCCAGGTTACTGACCTACTTCGACTATGACGCACTTTGAATATTTAGAAATACAAAATCACAAAGTTTGACATAATGACCGACGTTTTGAGCATGAATACCATTTTTTAACAGTCCTTCAGTTATAAATATTGAGACATGACTGAAAAATAACAACTATCTTATAAAATTAATTGAACATTTAAAAATAATTTCTTTCGTATACTTTTGGGTATAAACAATCAAATGAGAAATTCTAAGTCAACTTTTATGTACATATGTATCTACTTATGTACATACATCTACATACATATGTATAAACAGAACAGAACAAAATTCCGTCCAAGATTATTTCATCCTGATTTTATCTCTGACCATTCCCTGCGGCTAAGATTCTTTCCAAAATAAACTTTCTTTGGTATTTAAAAGGATAAGTGTGTTAAGCTCTGTGATATTTTAAGAGAAAAAAAAGTTACGTTGCTGTGTGTGTAAGCATCCTTCCCCGAACAATTTGGCAAAATCATTGTCAATCCTGGTTAATTATGTTTTAATATTTCTTCCTTTCCTACGGGTCGGATTTTGGAAGGGGGGTATTTGAGGACGAGAAAAAACCGTCGTCATGCTAGGCATCATAAAATTGTTAGGTTGATTGATGTTGTTGAAGTTTATTCAATTATTTTGCCTAGTTTAAAAAAAGAGACTTTTTTTCAATTTAAGGAGTCCTAATGCGTTTAACTTAATCAAATCATAATCCTTCAAAGAAATTGATAAGGAAATGAGATTTTTATACAGATTTGTTAAATTCTTTAGACTGCGTACCACTTATATAAAATCCTCCAGCTTAACGTGTGCATTATTAGAAAGGTACAAATTCAGTGGATAAAATGGATGGATATTAACAATGACGCACATTTTAGGGGGTTGGGGGGAGTTTTTTGTGGCGTTGGCTGGCGACTCCAGTTTTGCACCGAATACGAACGAAAGGAAGTTACAACATTTAATTGGAAGACGAATTATTTTGTTTTATTCAAACAATCCCCTTTTGGTTAGAGCATCGTATACATCGTTGTTTGTTTTCTTAGTAAAGCTTTTATCAATACACTACACATAAATAAATAAAAATGAAGTGTCTGTTTTTAAAATCAAAATAACAGCTGTTTACTTGATGTATACGAAGGATATACAGTACTTATCATAAAAACACCATTTAAAAAAAATTTTCTGTCTCTCTCTTTTTTCTGTCTGTATTTCTGTCAGTTTGTTCCGGGTAATCTCGGGAATGGCTGTACCGATTTTGACGGGACTTACACTGGAAGATTGCTGATATCCTATAGGGTAACTTAGACTATGTTAATTACTCACTAGGTGGCGTTGGTGTCGTTTTTTTCGAAAATTCTTATTTATGGACCGATTTTGACGAGACTTACAGGCAGAAGGCTCATTTTGAAAGGAATAACTAAAGCGATTTGAATTAAACTTAGGTGGCTGGGTTTGCTTACTTTTACGAAAATTATTATTTTAGAACGATGAATTGAGTAAACAGTTTTTGATAAATTTCAGGCGGATGAAGTCGTGGGTAACTTAGTCGCTAGTATTAAATACGACATTAAAATTTCCGCAAGCCAAGGAAAAAGGGATTTTTTGGTGCAAACATAGCGTAAAAGACACATTCTCCGATAACGGATTCAGGTTTGTATATCAAGAATACACTTTTCACAACTCAACATTCACAAAGGGACATCGAGATAACTGATTAATCAACTGTCAACCAGAACGACTATATTGCGATCGACGCAGGGTACTGCTATGGATGTACGAACTTTCCGAGGGTAGATAAATATTGATTGGGAGCCGGGACCACTAAATTGACCTATTAAGGTACAGCACCGGGTATCCCGCCAGGTGCCAACAAGAAGTAATAATGTGAGTAATTTTGCGTCGGAAGGCTGCAATCGAAAGGAATCACCAGCTCCTTTTCCAATCCAGTTTCTATTAACTCCAAAAAAAGTCAAGAATTAGCTTTATTAAAAAAATAAGGGTTTGCCATTATGTTTTAAAAATGATTCCGGCAATAACGCGCCGAATATTCTCTTCCAAGGCGTCAATCGTCTCGGGCTTATCTGCGTAGACAAGCGACTTCACATAAACCCACAAAAAATTGTTTAGCGGTGTTAAATCGAACGATCTTGGAGGCCACGCCACAGGCCCACGACGCGAGATAATGCGCTCACCAAAAGTTTCCTTCAATAAATTGATTGTATCGTTGGCTGTATGCTATGGCATGTAGCGCCGTCTTGTTAGAACCAAAGGTCGTCCACAACAACATCCTCCAATTCAGACACGAAAAAGTCATTAATCATGGCTCTATAGCGTTCTCCATTGACTGTAACATTATGGCCCTCTGCCCATAGAGCACACCAAACAGTGACTTTTTGAGGATGTAACGGTGTCTCAACAATGGCTTGTAGATTACAATCACTCCAAATACGACAATTTTGCTTATTAACGTACCCATTCAACCAAAAGTGAGCTTCATCGCTGAACCAAATTTTTTTGTGAAAATCGGGATCGGTGGTCATCTTGTTTTGCGTGCGACGCATTATTATGAAATGGTAAACCAAACTGAGCATAAATCAAGTGACAGCTGTCAAAAAGACTAACTCCGAAAAAAGTATTGCCAGATTGAAAACCACACGTCTAAAAACAAAATTTCCTTTATATATACAAATATGTATATAGGCATTGTCAAAAGAAGGCAGAAGATTTCTCTCTTTATAATATTGTTATTCTATGGAACAGACCGCTACCGCTGAGTTGCAGAATAAGAACACTATCGACAGAGAGGAGATGATATGCTACGAAAATAAAGAATAATAGAGAAGAGTAGTTAAAGTTAGATGCTCAGAGATATAAGACGTGTTAAATTTCATTAATAAACCGGTGCTTACATTACTGAACATTATTCTTGCCTGTAATATTATAAAATTGCTTCAATTTTCTTAAAAATATCAGGTATCTTTCATAAGCATAACAGCAATATTTAGCCCACTTCAAATGAAGAAACAGACTTTAGCCAAATAACCCTTAAATTGGTAAGACTAACAAACAAAATTACTGCTAAAAGTCAACAAAAACCAAAGTCGTTGCTCCGGGGGGTTTTAAATTCAAACATTTAAATCAATATACTTAACTACGGGTATAGGCCAATAAGGTTGAGAGCTTAGTTTGGGAAACATAAGCACATCTAATCAATATCTTTCCTGAGGGCTATTTACAAATTACGGTACAAAGGGTTGTTTGGAATATTTTAAGAACGAGTTGATTATAAATACATAATATTAGGAGGATTATTTTCTTCCACAGTTGGTTATAATGGCTTTTGTCTGGCTTTTGAGATGCCAAAGTAAAACAAAGAAGAAATCATGTTAAAATCAATCTTAATAAACTTTCTCCGTATCTGAAGACCAACTTAATATAAATAATAGTGTAAAACCTTTCAACCTGTGCATATTTCATGGATATGAGTCTGCCCCCTAATAATATCATTAGTATTAAGGTTATTCCGTTAATACAAATATCACATTTACGTAAACAAACGAACCATCCATTAATTTCCGGTTAACAGGTAATTTAGTATCACAGTACAATAAAGTGCGTAGGTTTTGGCATTGGTTTCACAACTCAAAATAGCTTGTGGAATATCTAATCGATTTGTAATCAAACTCCAAGAAGTTTAAAAATAATTATTAAGAAAAAAAATAAATGAAATTATGCTTCGCGAACCGATGGCATACCTGGTCGAGCTGATCAAACATGGAAGGCCTTTGATGGCATAGCCAGAGTAGAACTTAATAAGGCTGTGAGATTATTTGACATCCCAAATAAATTAACATGTTTATGTATATTATGTTTATGTAAGCCAAGTTATAAGTCGGATTGCTGTCCAGTCCAATCAACATATGTAATCTTATGACTCCGACTCCGACAGGAGTATGCTTAATCATGAATATGGCGTCGAAGAAAGCAATCCGTAGTTTGACAAGTCAACAAGGGCGACTTCTGTGACCTAGTCCACCCAAATACTAGTTTAATCCGACGACTTTGACATTATTGGTACAAGTCAACAAAGCGGTACAAGATTTCTTCATCTAGTCTAAAATCCAGCAGGTATCACAAAACCTGAAGCTGAACTTTAGTCAAGAGAAAACCAAGTCTTAGAGAAGTTATTGTTCATCAATCAAAGTCTTGGAAGGTGCAAATTTAAAAATTATAGAGGAAGGAGCACGTATAGGCAGTTCCTGGGTATCTATCTCGTATAAGGAATAGAAACCAAATCGAAAAGTATTCTGCAGCCAATCTATGGTAGAAGAAGGCAGGATGGTAGACCCAGCAGACCTGGTGCGAAACTTCGACTAGCAATTGGGATGTGTGGAAGAACTTGCATGAGGCCCGGGATCGGACCCCCATTGTTGCGCTGATAATTATGGGGATAATATTATGTTCATTACATACATACATGTTCAACTTTTGAGTCACTTGGCTTGATTGCGAGAAAACAACTCATACTAATATATGTTTTGGCACTTAGTCTTAAGAGTATTAAGATATTAGAGTTTTATCACATTTGACAGGACATAGCCTTGAAGCCAAAATAAAGATCTATTGATGACTTGAATTTGATTTTGAACTTCTTTTTAGGATCTACAGGTTATGAGCAAACAAATTTCCATAGTAGGGATTTAATTATTTTTGGATCTTCATTTATGTTGTGATTGCTCTTTACTCTCAATCTTGTGAGTCCAACATATCTTCTCTTTTAATATAAACTATGAATTATACCTTGTAAGCTTTCAACAATAACTTGTGAATAAAGCAAGATAGTCTGGTATTGAATATAGAGCACACAACAGTTAATACATGTATAATTAAAAATAATGAAGTACCAAGAATTGATCCTTGAGGAACTTCACGAGAAAATGATAAAAAACAGATACTTGGTTTCCAATAAAAATTTCTTCAATTGTGACGTCTTCCAGATAGTTAAGAACATTAAACTAACTACTAAAAAAGTTTAAGAACAATTTTTTTTAAAAAACATGTGATGACGTATGTACATACAATCACAGTTGGAAAAAGGCTTACTATTATACTGAATTCAGTACAATTTGATTTTCTAAGTACGTTAGTACATCTTTGCCAATTTCAGTACAATTTTGAATTGTTTGTACAAAATTGTTTTATTTTTTAGTAAGTTTTCTTTTATCTTCAGACCCTTACTAAAAATATTTGCGATGCGAACAATTCAAAGCCCAAATAAGAAACTTCAAGAATCATGCTCAAATGTTTTATATAACATTTCTGCAAGACATTGGAAGAAGTTTGGGTTTCGATGACGTAGGTATCTCAGAAAGCGCAGTATTTATTTATTTATTTTATTTATTTATTTATTTGACTATAACTACAGATATACAATTGTTTGTTATTTGGATTATACAAATAATATTACATTTACATAATTAGTGACGATTTAAATTGAATAAATATATAATTTGTTTAAATTTCAATGAAGTAAGATTAAAATCTACGAAGGAATTATAATTATTGAAGTGTTTACAAAAGAGAGTTCATTATTTAAGTAGTTTAAAGTAGTTTCATGTATTCGCAAAATTTTATAATTTCGACTTGGGCGGAATGGCACATTTGTTTTTATTAAGAAAAGCAAATAAGGAGAATTTATATCACCGTTTAAAGTTTAAATATGAATGCAGCATTGAGTGGTGACCTCTTGTCCTCGAGCGTATCAGTAAAAGTCGCGAACGATATGGTGGAAGATGGTGATGATTATCCCAGTTAAGATGACGAAGAGCAAATAATAGAAATTGTTTTTGAATGTCTTCAATGCGGGCAATGTAACAGGAGTAATATGGGCACCAAACTTGGCAACCATATTCCAAGATCGAACGAACCAGTCCAACAAACAGGCTCTTTGTCACATAAGGGTCGTTGAATTCTTTTGACCATCGTTTAATCATTCCTAGACGAACAGAAGCTTTTGCAGTTATAGAATCGATGTGCATTCTGAAGTATAATTTTGAATCAAATATTACTCTCAAGTCTATAAAATAATTTACTCTTTCAAGTTTTGAATTATTTATAGAGTGTTCATTAAAAAAAACATTTTTAACTCTAGCGAAGGTCATTACTTTGCATTTCTTAGAGTTCAGTGTGAGATCATTGTTTTTACACCATTCCTGCAAATGAGCAATATCAGATCAGTTGAAGGTAATCAGCATTATTTTTATATGAATGGATGGTTAAGTTAACTTTATCGTTCAATTTGTTTGAAAGTTTTTTTCCTAACGAACTGAACAACATTGAAGCTATAAAAAAGAATATAGAGCTCTAGCTTACTGCGAATATATTAAGAAACTGAGAAAGATATGTGTATCGGAATCGGCAAAGATTGGGGTCTTAAAAGAATCAATGTAATGAATTTAGGTTTCAAAATATTCATCGGATTATTCAGGTTGCTTTCTGTATTCCTCATTGTTCAGCAAACATTGAAAGAATTTTTCATATCAAAATATAATAAAAACTAAATTACGAAATCGATCATAAGTTCCAACGTTTTCTGCACTGATATAAACCAAAAATCATATAAAAAAAATAATGTTACAGTTTTATAAATAATAGAAATCTTGTGAATAAAAATGTGACAAACAATCTACTGCAAAAAGATGAACTTTTAGAGTAAATCTCATTTAATGTTAACTAACTAACTATTATTTAGTTATCTAAGGCACTACTTATAAAAATAATCATTGAAACTGACTATTACAAATTTCCATTTTTAATTTAAAGATGTAAAACCAATGATTATGTTGATGGCACAATAAACCTGATGGTTTGAAATTATTTATTAGCAGAAGTTTACTTGATCATAATCCACATAAAGCGGTTTTAAATAAATTTGTGTTACTTATGTCTGCATCAAAATAATTAATAATTTAGAAAACCTTTAAAAGGTTCAATGAACTTTACAACTGGCCCCTCTGGTACGTTGATCTGTCCGTTATTTATATTCATTTTACCCTAATTTGTATAAGAAACGAACTGACACACCTGGCGTTGCTAGGGCATACCATGCATTTTCTGGATCCCCGAAAACAGCGCCACAAATCGGTTCCAATAGTTAGTAACTAAACACCATCAACCTAATCGTGCCAGTACACAAGCAAAATTTAATATTGTTGACATGAAAATATTTACATAACAAGCTTTAGTTACTCCTTACAACATCAGTTATATATTATGTCTGTGAAAATACCGCAGTGTCATCTACTGGGTAATTTAATAGCCTAAGTTACTTTTTCTAGAACATCAGCTATCTGTCTATGAAAGTCCGAACAAAATTCTAACAATCAAACATGACATTACGATGATAGAGTGGGCCCTGAAATTCCGTCCGTCTGTCTGTCTGTCTTCCCCCCTGTGGGTGCGGGGGTGTAAGAATAGGCCCACGCTCAGGTTAGCGGAAGTAAGAGTCTTCCAATACCTAGCCTAGTTAAGCGATCACCACTTTTTCCGTAAGGATAAGAGGCTGTAACCATGCTTCTAGGCGGCATTCAGGGAGTGTCCTAGTCTTCACCTTGGTTGACTGGATTATGATTTGTCTTACTGGATGGTGGGCTAGCGACTTCTCATGGAGTCGAACCACAAGTGCGTCTCATGAGAGACGGGCGAGGCTCACCTAGGGTCCTAAATTAGGTATCGTGGGTTAACAGGAGCCCCGGCTGATTACGTGAGCTTGTCTCGGTAGCAGTCGCCTGTTAAAATTGAGGTAGGCCCCCCTGTGGGAGCTTCACGGGGGCTGTTGGTTACTCCAAATTCGGAAGCGAAAAGGTATCTTTGGTTTCTGGGAGGATGGCACGGCTTCGAAAGAAGCGTGTGTTCATTGTCTTATTTAACCTTGATACTAGGGGTGCATGATAGGCCCTGCTTCTTAGCAAGGAGGATGGATTTTCCATGAGAAATTCAATATTTGCTACTAGAGTGGTTTGGCAGAGCCACTCTAGATGATAGTGTGGTCTGATAAACCACTCTAGGGGTCTTGTCCGCCCCAAGGGAACTCCATAAGTGGGTAGGCCCACCGTGAGATTAAGCCTTAATAGGCAGGTGCTCACGTAAAGCCTTTTCACGATCTGTCTGTCTGTCTGTGCGCACCTCTACAGCCTAAACAGATGGGCCGATTTGCTTAAAACTTAGTATTTAGTATTTATTTGGTAGTATCTCGGGGGGTCATTTTCATTTTTGCTCTAGGTCGAAAAATAACGGTACCTGCCATACAATCTTTAACAAAAATTTTGATTTTCTCGAACACTGCTATAACGATGTTGATAAAACTTTCAGGATGCTATTTTCTTACAAAATTATTCTCAAATAGAAACGGTTTTTTTCAAATGCGGTTTTATCGTAAGCCATTCTCGACTTAAATTAAATTTTGCATTGAAGAAATCATTTATAATTCAATTAATTAAAATTTCAAAATTTTCAAAAACTTTTTTTTCGATTTTTTTTTAATTTTATAAAAAAAATTGGTTTTCGAAATATTTTGAAAACGGGTTGATTGAATTTTTTTTTAAATAATTTTCCCAGATAAAAACTACAGATTTCCTTATCATGGTACATATTAGAAAAAAAATTATATATTTTTTTGGAAAAGTTTTTCAAAAAAAAAATTACTGGTTTGACTTTAATATATACATAGTAACATATGCAGCCACTAAGCAATTATCTAGCATAAGAACAAGTTCGTGCGACCCAGTCGTGGTTTTTTTTAAATTTTATTCGACGATGTGACCGCACGTGTGAGCAAGTACATGCGATCCAGTCGTGCAATTTATTTAAATACATTTTATTTCTGAATTTGTGTTTGATTACATATCCATTTAAGAGTGACCAGTACAATTTGGTCATTTTCAGTACTATTTTATTTCAGCGCTCAGTACAATCGAAAAAAGTCGATGTCCACCACTGACGTACATTCGTATAAGCATTCAAAGATTTACGTAGAGACACATTCTGAAATAAAAGCAATTCGGCAAAAACCAATTTATTTGGGTGGTTCATGCTAGGAAATAAAATGTGTTGAATCTAATCTGTTAATTTAATAAATTCCTATCAAATCAAAATCTCATTCACCTTCATCCATATCCATATACATAAACATACGTCTATATTCACCATACCTACACGTATGTATACATAATCCTTAACAAATCTTAGTGTTCCTACCTTTCATCATAATCATGTTCGCATAATAAGAACATAAGAGAAATACATACATATAAGGATTAATTTTCTTTAACCAACTTGTTTCGGGAAAATTTAATAATTCTCAATTATGAGACTTAACGCATGTAACTTCTAACGATGGTCGACGTTTCAATACATGTATGCGATTCATTTGAGATTTTCAAGATTATTAAAGTGGAACAAAAACCTTCGCATATCCCCTTTGGGTAGACATTTAATATTTGATATAAAAATCATCTTTCTTGTTTTCTGTTTTTTTTTTTTTTTTTTTTTTTTTTTTAAATTTTCAAAACTAATTAAACTTATGTTCTGCAATGAAGGATAAATATTGGTATCGTGTTGGGCTTTAATCAAGGAAACATTTCTATAGTGCTCCTAAGAGCACGCAGCTGGAGTTGGTTAACTCTATGTAATTCGTGCACAAACTTTCTGGAAAACAGGACAAGAAACGCAATTGTCGAGAAAAAATAAGTTATCGAAGCTGGTTAATAAAAATTGTTATCTAATTTATTGAAAAAAATGGGCGGGTCGCACGTACTTGCTCTTTTGTGCCTAATTACATTATAAAGCAAGATCTTTGACAGAAACAAGTAACATTTACGTTGAAAATAACACAGTTTGAATTTACAAAACGTATCATGAAGTACGCCATCCCACGTCTTAGTTATCAAAGAGTTTATGAAAAATGTATTTCGAAAATTGTAGGACCGGTTTTGATAAAATTCTGTTTTTTATTTTTAGTCCTTTGAAAACATTTTTTTTTTTAATTTTTGTATGCAGTTTTTCAATAAAACCAATGTGTTTATAAAATTTAAAATAATTTTTTTTGATAAGTTTTAAAAATATTGATTTTTCAAAAAAAAAATTCTAAAATTAATTTTAATTAGAAAAAAAACCTTATTAAAAAATTTTAGTATGCAGAATTAATTAAGCTACTTAGATCTTCTCAAATATATATATATA
This sequence comes from Platycheirus rosarum, assembly GCA_963971375.1. Lineage (NCBI taxonomy): Eukaryota > Metazoa > Arthropoda > Insecta > Diptera > Syrphidae > Platycheirus > Platycheirus rosarum. The sequence continues at coordinate 43,400,605 of OZ020509.1, forward strand.
TTTTAATAAAATACATAACAAGTGTAGATATTTATTTTCGTATTTTATTTTAAACACACTTCTTGTATCAAAGAAACGGACTTACATACATCATTGTTGTAGGCTGTAGGGGCATCTTCAGAGTAGCAATTACAACAAACTTCTTGACAGCTTTTGCGGCTGAGAACAAATCTCCGAGGAATCAGATAAGAAAATCTCACAAGCTATCCCTTTTCACGAGAGGCACGATTTATAAGAATACGTTGCTCAGCTTTCGTGGTCAGGCTAAGCCGTTGGTCCTTTGACATTTAAAATAATTTGTTTACTATCCAAATTAAAAAATTGACAACTCAAAAGAAATACATACATTATGTACATATGAATATTTCTCAATTCTCAATTATTTTTTTTATAAATTTATATACAATTGTATAAGGTGTGGCACTTTCTGCCAAAACGGTAGGAAAGAAATCCCTTCCTACCATTTAGGCGGAAAGGGCTATTTTCTAAAAAAAAAAAAATACTCATGGCAGAAAAAATAAATTGCACGACGGGATCGCACGTACTTGCTTATATGTGCGGTCAAATTGTAGAATAAAATTTAAGAAAATTAAAGTGAACATCAAATCCTTTATTCGATTTTTGTGACTTTTGATTGTTCGAATAAAGTATGTTAAATTGTATTGGGTGAAATAATTTAAACGCCATTTTATTTTTTTAGGAAATTTTAAAAAAGTTTGCATTTTTTTCAAAATTTTAGGAGCCGTTTTTAAATAAAACGGTTTTTTTAACAACTTTTTAAAAAAAAATAAAAAAAATAATTCAAGAATACAAACTTAAGCACAAAAATAACGTACATTTAAAAACAAAATAAAAAAAAAATCACTTGCGCATTTTCAAAATATTGATTTTTCAAAAAAAAAAAAAATAAAAAAAATATTAAAAATACAAAATAAAAGTTTTCGAAAAAAATGTATGCAAAATTACTTAGGCTACCTACATTTTCTTGAATATCAATTTTGATTGTAATCGGATTACCAGTTTTCCAGAAAGTCGAAAAAACCGGTCCTATGGGAGGTACTGTTTTTAGCCCACCATATTAAGAGAGAACTCGCTACGCTAACAGATAACAATTTAATTTGATATTCAGGAAGATGTAAGTAGCCAAAGTGAATTCATATTCAAATATTTTCGAATGTTTTTTTTTTGTTTTATAATATAAAAAAAATTGTTGAAAAATCAATATTCTTGGATCTTGAGAAAAAAAATCACACTTTTTCACATTTTATTAAAGAAATGAAATGTCTTTTAAATTACTCCGCTGATAACTATTTTACTTATCAAATATATATTAATATTATATATATTAATATTAATATTAATATTTTTTTTCAAATTTTGGTGGAGTCGTGCAACTTATTTTTTATGTTTTTGTTATATTTTTACTTTTCATACATTTTGAAAATTCTATTGTCCGCCTTACAACTAATCTAGGCCGACCATAGGCAATAAAGGCGACTTGCACTATCAATTTATATGAAGCGACTAAACCAGAAGCGCTCTGATCTTTCCTACCATAATGTCCCTGTCGTAAATAAGCCGATTTTTACGGCTGACTTGGTAGATCAAAGGGATAGCCGATCTATCCTGTGCCAGCCGACGACTGACTACGTTCAAACCCGTACTCTAGATTATTAATCTCGGCCCCAAAGATTTGACCATTTGTAGAAGTCAATCCCCCTTTAGGGTGACCTCGAATTATTTTCTGGTCAGAGCAGGCTCTAAACGTCAGTTAAAATATATAAACATTAATCTTAATAGATGCTAGAGTACTTTACTGCATTTCTGTTCATTATTGGACGTCCATGTGGTTCTAGGATCACTAGCTAGGGGGTTTTATTTAGGATATTTCCACATTTTTTAAAGTTTGTTTTATAACATCCAATCCAACATCGCTGAATCTGGTTTAAGTCACGCTGCAAGAGAATACGCGAACAAATCTTCTGCATACGCAACAGCATGAGATAGATTTACAATTCAAAAGGAGTAGGAGACTTATCGATCGAAGATTCGCGGGGCTGAAGTTGGAATTAAGCTTTTTCCTTTTTCGGGAGACGATGTATAACAGGTGTCTTTCAATTCGCTGATAATATGCATTATTCAGCGCGTTGTTAAACAGTTTTCGAGTTTATGTCTATTACATCCTCGGGGAGATTACTTAATACAATATTGGGTGTAGCATCGACTTCTTCTTCTTTAGCATGTAACTATCTGGTAAGTATCTGTGAAGCTTTTAAGGAGCTTTTTAAAAAAATTGGCCTATCTTTTAAAACAATCATAAATACAACTAGACTTTATTGCCTTAAACATCCCCTTTTAACAATTCAAGCTGATGGTCAAATGCGGTTGGGATGCTTATTAGTATTTTTTTTATTTTCTATAGCAAGAACTCTGCATTGGTTATCCACATTTTTGTTACTTAAAACAAAAGTATTTTTAACCAAAATTTCACGCCTTTTTAAAATAAACGGAAAGCTTTAATATTCAGTTTTGTTATATCTATTTTACGCAAATACGTATGCCAAAGATTGTTTTGTAACAGCAGGATTGGTTTGTTGTTCTTAATCCTTATGGCTTGGGCATAAACAAGATATTTACATAATATAGTACGCATGCAGGACATCATTTGAAATGCAAATTTACTCTAAAAAAAAATGCTTTTCTTCATTTACATATTTTATGTTCTTATTTCAATCTGAGAAATGCATTTACATCTTTAAAGAAAGAAGCAAAAAAATGGACACGACTGGGTCGCAAACACTTGCTCTTATATGCCAGATTACAATGGAAACCAAGATCTTTGACAGAAACACGTAACATTTACGTTGAAAATAGCGCAGTTTGAACTTTTAAAAAGTATCAAAACCACAATACTTAACGGTTTTGAGTAAAAATGAAGTACGCCATCACACGTATTAAACAACAAAGAATTTATGAAAAAAGTATTTTGAAAATTGTAGGACCGGTTTTGATAAAATCCTGTTTTTTTATTTTTAGTTTTTTGAATTTTTTTTTTGTTTAAATTTTGGTAGCAGTTTTATAAAGTTTATTAATATACATGTGGATATAAAATTTAAATTATTTTTTTGATGAGTTTTAAAAATATTGATTTTTCAAAAAAACATTTCAAAAATTAATTTTTATTAGAAAAAAAGTTATTCAAAAATTTGATATGCAGAATTAATGAGGCTACTCTTCTCAAATATAAAATTTGACAGAAATCCAAATAGCCGTTACCGAGAAAACCCAAAATTAAAAAAAACGTTATATGAAAGGTCCCGTTAATAGACTTTTCCCGTATATGTGATTTTTACCAAATAATAGTTAATGCCATCAAAAAAAATTTCAAAAATTTTCATCAAAATCGTTGGAGCCGTTTTCGAGAAAAATAAGCTTTTCCTAAACGGTCATATAGCAGGTACCATTATTTTTAGGCCTAAAAATAAAATTTCAATTTCCAAATTTTCAATGCCAAAATAATCCTACACGCCAAATTTGAAGATAATCGCTTTAGCCGTTTAGGCTGCAGCTCGTTATACATACTGACAGACAGACAGACAGACAGACAGACAGACAGACAGACATTTTTTCTCCATAACTTTTTTAGACTTATCTATGATGTTAATGTCATGTTTGATTGTTATCTCAATTTTTTTAATATTCACGAATCCAAAACTTGCCTTATAGTCCCTATAATCGCAAGTGAAAATTGATGCAGGCGTTTTTTCTTCTCTGTCCGTTCACAACACGTGCCGGGATTTTGACTCCAGGCACTCTGTGGCAGGACTAATTAAGAGTGATTGCGTGGGAAAAATGTATTTAAAATATCCTGAATTCTTTCATATTTTCTTGAAACAATTTAAAGGAGGTTAGAAGAGAAAAAAATCAACGAATTTTCTCACGAATAAGCTCACAATTCGAACTGTATGGATCAAATTAAATTGGCTTTAACTTATTTTTAAATTGAACATTGAATTATAAATATTAATCGTTCAGTATGAGTACTGAAGTTGATGTGAGATTCAATTGCCCGGTTCCATAATTTGGTTGACGTTTTTTTTGTCGTTTAAACGTAAATTACTTTTCAAAAACTTATTAGATCACAAACAGATGATGATTTAGCTGACATTTTTTTGTAGCTTGAACGTAAATCACTTTTCAAAAACTCACAAGACGATCACAAACAGATGTATTAAAATTCGAACAGGAACGTGCGTCTGTGGGTTCAGCACGTTTGATTTACTTTTTTTTATAGTTTAAAATAGTTAAACTTAAACTTAAATACTAAAGAACTCTGCTATCTAATATGACATTATAAAACATTTTCTTCTCACCATTACACGAAAGAAATAGTTCTGATCCTACATGGCAAAACGTTTAATGAAGTTTATCGACTAATGTGAAGGTGTAAACGATTCTTACCAGCCGACTCCCCATTGATTTATTTTTCTATCCTTAGCCCTATCAGTATATACCAGTGGAGAAAAACTAAGTATTTGTTAACACGGAATAAAATATTTAATTAATTTCAAAATATGTTTAGAATCCTTAACCAGCGAGAATTGACATAGGCAAGTAGTACCCTCAGCCTGTTTAGTTTTGACATCTCTTTTTAATAATAATATTTTCAACTTTTAATAAGAAGAATTAAAAAAATAGGAAATTATTTGTTTGGCGCAGTAGATTGAGAGTTTTGAGACAATTTTTTCACTTAAAACTCACGGCCAGGTCTAGCTTGCACAATGAATTTCGAAAAATTGCTTCCCAACCTAAGTATCGAACTAACGATCTCTGGGTTAGCAAGCAATCTAATCTACTGCACAACTGCCTTCATCACTCTATTCTACACCTACTTAGCCACAAAAAATTCGAAATTTGTATCTTTAAGATAAAATCAGACTATTTGCGTAAATAAATTAATTTCATTTTTAAATGGCATACACAAATTCTACACAAAAGAGATTGCTTTACATATATACGTTGCTAACAAACAGTTTTTTTTTCTCTCAAAAAAGGGAGACTGTGGCGTATGTGTAACCTTTTTTTAATTTTTTACATTGTGAAAAACGGAACGTCTCCTTTAAATATAACATTTTAATCCTTTCATGATTGGACATGGTAATATTTGATGTGAGTGCGATCCTTTCTAATAGATAATATCGTAAAGTGAAATTTAAATGCTTGGTTTAGAAAAAAAACCCAATCGAATGGCAAAGACTTCACACCGGAAATTGACCCATTCAGCATTGATAAGTCAAATTTAAGTTTTACAAAGCATCGGGCTTTAAACATACGATATTTCCATTGTTCAAAAAATCAAAAAAATCGCATAGCGTACACAAATGATTTGACATACACAAAATGCATTGTTGAATAAAAAACTATCAAATTAAAAAAAAATTGCACGACTGGATCGCACGTACTTGCTCATATATGCGGTAACATTGAAGAATAAAATTAAAGAAAATTGAAGTGACTTTTGATTGTTCCAATAAAGTACGTTATAATGTATTGGGTGAAATAATTTAAACGCCATTTTATTTCTTTGGGAAATGTTAAAAAGTGTGAATTTTTTTTTTCAAAATCGTAGGAGCCGTTTTTAAATAAAACGGTTTTTTTTAACAACTTTTAAAAAAAAATAATTCAAGAATACAGACTTTAGCTCAAAAATAACAAAAAAAAAAACAAAATTAAAGAAAAATGCGTTTACTCGTTTTCAAAATATTGATTTTTCAAAAAAAAATTTGCTAAGAGAGCCTGGTGCCAGACTCCATCAAATGCTTTAGAAACACCAAGTGCAGTAATCTTACATTCTCCGAAACGATGTAAAGATTTGTTCCACTGTTTCGTGAGATAGACCATCAGTGGACCTATTGTTACGAAAGCCATACTGCCGGTCATTAAGAAGCTTACGTTCTTCAAGATATTTCTTGAGCTGATAATTAATAAGCGTTTCCATGACCTTGAAAGAAGGGAGGTAAGTGCAATGGGTGGGTAGTTTGCGGGGTGGAGGATTCGCTTTGTTCTATGTATTAGATTCAAAGTTGGACAAAAGCTGATTACCATCTGCTCGGAACGTACCCTGAGGAGTAGGATAGGTAGAAAATCTTAACCAAAGGCTTTGCCAGCATAGAACAATAGCGGGGATACTGGGCTATTGGATTTGTGTATATGGAGATCTTTCAAAACTCTGGAATGAGTGCGATAGTATATTGGTCCTATAAAATCATTTACGCTAACAAGCTAACAAGAGCGGGGCCTCGACACTCTCTTGCAGTGAAGAATTGGAGGCAAGTGGGGCCGTTTTTCATAATGAAAAATAACCTCATTTTTAAATCAAAAAATGGGCCAAAGTTTATAAAAAGAAGCCTGAAAAATAATTAAACGAATTGAAAATGAAAAATTTCCCAAACATTTATATACACAAAACAACAACAACAATTTTTTTTATTTCGAAGGTTTTTGGTCGATTTTTCATACATTGGGGCGTTTTTAATTTTTAAGTTGGGGTGTTATTTATTTTTTTACGTTTTGAACACTTTTGAAAGTGCAATGCGACTTACACGCGCACCGTTCAAACAGTGCGATACGTATGTTGCCCCCTTGCAACCCCCTGCTTGGGGTCACTATAACATTTGGAGTTGGTGCGAGGTTGGGTAAATGCAAAGTTTCTTTATAAGCGAAAGATTAATTCTAACTTTTTAAATGGCGTAAACTTCACAAAGTCTTTGTCCTGTCCAAAAACTATTAGCAAATTGTGTCATTCTTTTACAACACAAAGAGCTTTCTCTTATGATGGTAGTCTGTAAAATGTTGGATCACAATGACATAGAAATCCAAGAAAAGAATTTATGTTAAACCGTATCTAAAAGTAGGATGCAAATTTCGAGCCAAAACCCAGTTTGAAATAATTGGGCAATATATTTCAAAAATAAGAGCTTTTCAACCTACAAATTTGTAAAATACGATCAATCTAACTTTTGTGATATAGAAAAACACCCTGTCAAAAAATGGCTTAATTTTAATTAAATTATAGTTAAATTTATTGTATAATAATGAGCTTTTGTTTTATTACTTTCTCTGAATGGTATTCTTCCAAAAAAAAAAATGTTAAATATCAATAAACAAATTGTTTGGATTTAAAAACCTAAATGTTTTTGGTATGGAATCATTTAGCTTACAGAAAATTTTACTTCAACATCACAATTTTGCGTCAGGCGCATTTACTTACTGTAAGTTACAAAGTGATTGAAACATTATGATTAATGGATAAAAGGTGCAAAAATACAAGTTACACCAAACAGCTCAAATTAATGATGAGTGATAAAGAATAATATCTTCAATACCTTTGCGTTTAGTACGTTAGTACGAACTAAAAATTAATTGAAAAAAAAAATCTGTTAATTTAAATTAAAAGCCAGAGAACATATTGATAAGTGGTTTAAAGAAAATCATTAAATTAAAACTGAATATCACAAACATAAATTAAACTTCGATGGCAGAGTAATCAAATTTAAAATACAGAATAATAAACGAATGCCCATCAAAATAGATTGAATTATTAAAAAAGGACACCCAAGCACTTATGTGTTAATGGTATCTTAAAACCGCAAAACCCTCAGAGTTACCACCAAAGTTGTCGGTGAATCGTGTCGGACAAAAAATTGTAGGCATAAACGCAATAATCGAATAAAATCAGAGCACTTAAGCTTTAAAGCCAATCGATTCTTTTGTTATTTTTTTCTGACAGTTAATCTTTAAATATATTTTGGTAAATTAAATAAAAATCATAACAGGGCATCTTTTAATTAAAAGGGGTTGATTAAATTTAACTGAAACAAATATTTTAATCCAAGCGATGTTTGTTAAAATTAAGGAGAAAGTTATTTAAAAAATAAGTAATTATTTCTTTTCTCAATAAATATAAAATAAAATACAAATATTCCATGTACAGTTGCGGTCAAAATAATAGTAGTGTTCATACTAAATATGTTTACGGTCTCTTATTGTCGTGATTTGATACTTTTTTTTCGTTTTCTTTTTAACCAGTTCAACATTTTTTAAAAAACAATTAAAATTGTGCCGTTTAGCTATCATAACAATTTTGCTGACATTTCTTCTAGTAAATTTTCATTTATACAGCGTTTTGGAGAAGTCAAATAACATTAGAATGACACGCCAATTTTGAAGATAATTGGTTTAGCGGTTTAGGCTGCAGCTCGTTATACATACATACAGACAGACAGACATTTTTTCTCGATCACTTTTTTAGACTTCTCTATGATCGTAATGTCATGTTTGATTGTTATCTCAATTTTTTTTAATATTCACGAATCCTTAACTTGCCTCATAGTCCCTATAAACGCAAGTAAAAATAAATTGCACGACTGGATCGCACGCACTTGCCTATATGTGCGGTCACATTGTAGAATAAAATTTAAGAAAATTAAAGTGAACATCAAAGCATTTTTGTGACTTTTGATTGTTCGAATAAAGTACGTTAAATTGTATTGAGTGAAATAATTTAAACGCCATTTTATGTCCTTAAGAAATGTAAAAAAGTGTAAATTTTTTTTAATCGGTTTTTAAATAAAACGGTTTTTTTAACAACTTTTTTTTTAAATATAAAAAAAAAATTCAAGAATACAAACTTAAGCACAAAAACAACAAACATTTAAAAATTAAATTTAAAAAAAAATCATTTATTAAAAGTAAAAAAAAAAAATTCGAAAAAAAATTTATGCGAAATTACTTAGGCTACCTACATCTTCTTGAATATCAATTTTGTAGTAATCCGATAACCAGTTTTCGAGAAAGTAGAAGAAAAAAAACCGGTCATATGGTAGGTACCGTTTTTAGCCCACCATATTAAATTTTTTTTTACCCAAATTTAATGCCTACCTACAGTAGTACACTGATTTTTTTTCATAAAAATTCTTAGAGCCGTTTTCGAGAAAAATAAGCTTTTAGATAACGGTTATATGAGAGGTACCGTTATTTTTTAAGCTAAAAAAAATTGAAAAAACTCCTCTGTCAAAATAACCTTAAGTTCTAAATTAGAAGATGATTGGTCCAACAGTTTAGGCTACAGTCCAAAATACATCCGTACAGACAGACAGACAGACGGACAGAATTTTGCCAGTAACTCAAATATGTTTCTCTATCATCGTAATGTCATGTTTGATTGTTATCTCGAATGCATTACTTGCATTATAGTACCTATACTCGCAAAAAAATTAATTTTCATGGAAAATTCTTTCATTTTTTTTAATTAAGAACTAAATGTCTATTGAGGGAAAAAATTATGAAATCGTTCGACCAATTTTTTTAAAAAGTCGTTTTTTTTAAATACTTTTCAAAAAAAATACCTGGCTGAACACAATGGTGAAGCTGAAGCTGAAGTATGAAGCGCTGTCAAAATTAAATATACGCGAACTCTATAAGGCGAACACAATGAGAAGCTGAAGTTGAAGTTTGAAATTTAGCTGAAGCGCAAGTTCACTCAACTTCAACTTGCGCTTTACGCTTAATCTTCATCTTTGACATTTCAAAGGTACAAAATATCTCTTTTGATCTCTTTTTTTCTCAGATCCATTGAATATGACTGAGAATATTCCTTGATCACTCCGAAATCTCAAGAAACTTGAACTATGTAGCTTAATCAAATGAAAACAAAATGTGTGAGGGAAAAACGGATTTTTTTATAGAACTGGTTCAAAAAGAAATATTTTATGGAATTTAACCATAAAAATATTTAACTATAAAAATATTGAAAAGAAGGCGCAAGTGCGGAGTAACATTTCTATAGCATTTAAGATATAAATATGTATATGTTTTATGTTTTATATTTTTGGCAGCAAAATTGACATTCCGTACTTCACCATTGTGTTTTAGCCAGCTTCATCACTTAGCTTCAATTTTGACGTGCTTCATTTTTGCGCTTCATACTTCAGCTTCAGCTTCACCCTTGTGTTCAGCCAGTATGTCGTTATAAGAAAATCTGTAGTTTTCATCTGGGAAAATAATTTTAAAAAAATTCAATCAACCCGTTTTCAAAATATTTCGAAAACCAATTTTTAATTTTACAATATTTTAAAAAATCGAAACTTTTTTTTTTTTAATTTTGAAATGCAATATATTAATTGCATTTCTAAATGAATTCCTGTGTGTAAAATTTTATTGAAATCGGGATAATGGTTTACGATAAAACCGCGTTTGAAAAAAAACCGGTTCTATGAGAGGTACCGTTATAGAACAAATTTTGAAAAAAAAATCATTCTTACTGACAGATTTATTGTAAGAAAATAGCACCCTGAAAGTTTTATCAAAATCGTTAGAGCCGTTTTCGAGAAAAACAAACTTTTTGTTAAAGATTGTATAGGAAAAACTGTTATTTTTCGACCTAGAGCAAAAATGAAAAACACCCCCGAGATACTACCAAATAAATACTAAATACGTACCAGGTTTGAAAGCAATGAAGAAACATCATTAATTTGGATGTCCAACAATACAATGAACTCAAATACACCAACAATGTTGCGAAACAGTTAATTGAAAATAATAAATTCAACGTGTTAGAACGGCCTCTGTATTCATCTGATCTTAATCTTAATATTTAAAAATAACGGTAAGACCTGCAATTAAGTATTGCACGTTTTTTAAAGCCAGAAGTCTCTTCTATTATCTTGTTTTAAAGTTAACTAATATCTATAGTAACTTTTCAAAAAACTTACTTCAAATCAACATTTTGGGAAAAATGATTAAAAAAATATAGTTTACAACGATTTTTTTCAAAATTAATATAATTAAAGTCTGATTCCCACAAAATAAATGCTGGGGTGCCCCAGGGCACCGACTCCTTTTTTTTCCTCATTTTTATAAATGATCTTCTGTCTGTTAGTTCTAATCCACTTACTGTTTTGCTGACGACTCTACCCTCAGCTTTTCATATTCGTTCGATAATTCACGTCCTTCGCCTTCGGACATACAATTGCAACGGTGCCGTATGTCAAGCTCATTAAACTCCGATTTATACAGGATTGTCAAATGGGGTAATAGGAATCGTGTGGAGTTTAATGCTTCGAAAACTCAATGCTGTCTTCTCAAAGCTCTCAGTACTCGGTTTGTGTGTCAACGACGACCTCCTTTGGAACGACCATATATTTGAGATCGCTAAGAATGCTTAGGTTTTCTGTATCGGTGTAAGAAGTATTTTTCCCCATCTGATCTGGCTACAATCTATAAAGCGTTTATACGCCCTAAACTCGAGTATAACTCCCACCTCTGGGCGGGTGCTTCGCAAACATCGCTACAACTGCTTGATAGAATACAAAATCGAGCGTTAAGATTGATCGGAAATAGAACTGCCGCTGAAACAATTGCCCCTCTCGGACAACGACGCAATGTTTCATGTCTTTACTTATTTTATCGTTTCTTTTACAAAAAATGTTCACTCGAAGTAACCAGCTGCATTCCTCCCCTTAAAAATTTCTCCCGTAATACTCGTCTTGCAAGGAATGCTCATCAGTTCACCCTTGAGCCCAATTTCGGACGTACCTTGAGATATAGGGATTCTTTTTTTAGCCGAACGACACAAATTTGGAATAGTTTACCCGGCGAGATTTTCCCTTGCCATTTTGATCTGCAAACATTCAAAACCAATGTTAATCGACACCTCCTATCTCTCTTCTCCCTATCTTCCTAATGCCCGCGCAGTGTTTAACATTTGAAGGGAAACAAGTAGTCCCTTGTGCGCGCGTTAATTATAAAAAAAAAATATATACATAAATTCTTTTTATTTTTTTCCAAAATGCCGAGTTTGAAATATTTTTTTTTAACTGTTCATACAAATTAATTAATTTAAATAAAAAGAGATTTGTTGGTTAACTTAATTATAAAACGCGACATTTTAAAAAGCGGTATATAAAATTAAGGGAATATAAAAAGCGAGATATCGATTTTTTCAATTATTTTGTTCAAAACCACAATAGCTAAGCAATGTGAGGCTTGTTTCGAAAATCATCAGCATATTAACAGTTGTCTAGTAAATTAACCAAAATGAAAGTGACCCCAGGCAAGAGGGTTGCGGGGAAGCATGCCTCTCCTCTAACGGTTTATACCCCAAATTTGGAGACTTTTCATTGTAGAGTTTGGGGACCTATTTCATCATAAAAAAAAACTATTTGAAGCATATTAACAGTTTTCTAGTAAATTAACCAAAATGAAAGTGATTCCAGGCAGGAGGGATTGCGGGGGAAGAATGCCCCTCCTCTAACTGTTTATACCCCAAATTTGGGGACTTTTAATTGCAGAGTTTGGGGACCTATTTCATCATAAAAAAAACTATTTGAAGGATGTTATTAGTCCCAAAAAAAACCATGAAATAAATCCCTAATTTTAGGGGTTTATTAAAAAATCCCCACCTACATACAAATTTTTGGGGGTTATTTCATTTTCATTTTGGGGAGTTATTTCGTTGGGAGGTATTCTCCTGGAATCGTTCGTGATAGAACCCCCTCCCATAGTTAAATATACTTATACATAAGTAACTGTTCTATACAAATCCGTAATTAAATTTTGTTGCCAGAGTTATCGTAAGTTCCCCGAAAGGTGTAAAGAGTAAGATCAAGTTAAAACAAAAAAATTATAAAAGAAGTAGGTAGGTTTGGTAATTAATTTTAAAACAAGATGATATACATAAGAGGTTTCTAGCTTAAAAAAAACGTGGAATACTTAATTGTAAGTATTACTGTTATTTTGAAATATTTATTTTTCTCATTTTAAGTGTTTTTTTTAGAAAATCGCCTATAGAGCCCAAATGGGGGAGATAGACCCCCCGCCCATAGTAAAAAAAAAACTGTTTGTATCTAATGGTTCTACTAAAATAAAAAATCATTATTTTCTATCTGCTGAGTTATCGTAATCTGGTCCAAATATGAAATAAGCCGTTACCGATTAAGTCGAAAATTAAGGCATTTATCCTTATATCAAACCTTAAAATTACAATGTGAAAAAAACTAAAAGAATCTCTAAAGAATGTTGAAAGAACTACACATACCAAATTTAAAGAATATTGCTTCAGCCCTTTAAACCACTAAGTTTTATTTTGTTTTCTCCTTTTTTTTGTCTGAACGTATTTAATTGAAAAAATCAAATAAAAAATTCGAATTTCTGTAATAAATTTAAGATTTTATTCAACGATATGACTCCTCATAAAAAAGCCTACTATGAATTTCACCCAGCTTCACTTTCTGTCAACCCGCACCAAAAAGTCTTATTAAAATGGAAACATTTCCGAGTTTGCCTAGTTAATCTAATAACACTACACAAATACCTCCGATGAAAGTGTCCTTTGCTACCCGTGTTATCAAACCATCTACAACTCAATCTTTCCATTCTTGTCACACTTGCTGCGACGATAATAAAACTTAGTTATAAGGCATAACTTTATTACGAAACTTACCAGTTACCAATAAACCACTGTGTTTCCGTTCACAGAGCGTCGCCCTGATTTCTTTCAACCAATAGAACTATAACAAACACTAGCCGGGACGAAAAATGTTTAACCCCTTAGGCTTCACTATCCACAAGATAATCTAATTTGGCACAAATTTACGACAAGTGTCCTTTGATGTCACTTAACCAATAAGTTTATTTACGCGTAGTTCATTTCGAATGTAAATAATGTCAAATAAAAAAATCACTTTTTGACATTGACATCCATCAACTAGGTACATGACACTGAATAGGATTAAAATAATAATTTAATACGTGTGGGTTGGGTAGGTATCAACAAGTAAGCGAAGTCTTGTACTTGCACCTGCCGTGAATATGGCCTAAATGATGGGTCCTTCAGTCCCAGGAGTGAACGGGAACCATAAATATCCCATAGATCATAAAAATATCCAGCACCAACTGTGCTCTTAATAAAAAAGATATATTTTTAAAAAGTTACACACTTAATAACTTCTTTAGGTACTTGTGACAGGAATACAAAAATAGTAATTTTTTGAACATTTTAATTTTTTTTTTTAATATTCAGAGGCTTTTTAAACCCTTGCACAGTTAAAGCTCTTTGACAACACACGGAAAGTGGACCAAAATCTTCGAATGTAAATAATAGACTGATATCAGGAACCCAAGAGGAATTCAATGTAGGTGGCAGGAACTCCCGTTTTATGCTGGCTTTCGTGGCAGCAACGGGATGTTGCCCATAAAATTTATAAACAAAATATACCTATACAGATACAGATAGTCGGGACAAGGGCAGTTTTGTTGTTGCGCATGTTTTCTGTATATGATTAGGGACTGCTCGTTGCTGTTCTGGATGCACGCACAGATGATATTTTTGAGTAAGACAGCTTCTACAGGTAAATCGTAAAAGCAATGGGTTTTCTGAATGCGTTTAATAATTCAAATGATGAGATGAAATTCGCAGAATGGTTTTTATTTATTGAGTTATGTTTCCTTTACAATAAGCTGCTTGGTGGAAGACTCGTGCGTAGTTGAACACTGAATGAAATGTGCCAACAGTATTATGTGGTTATTTTATTAAAATGCTTATTTTTTGAATAGTTAATGCAGCGAACTATAATAAATCATATGATATATAATGAAACGTTTTTTTAATAACTTAGCAACAATTAATTTCCATTATTTTTTTTAAACTCATTTTATAAATGTGTTTTTTACTTTGTTTAAAAAAAAATGCTCATCTGAGATTGATGAGGAACCTTGTAACCATTCAATCTGGACAAATTATAACAACAGACTCGCATGCAGACAAGCCTAAATCCAACAAATCCTCTTGATTGGGTAACTAAGCTGCCAAACTTTGCAAAGCTGCAGGTCATGATTTAGTCAGGAAAATGCTCGAACTAATATGCCAAATATGGAAGGAAAGCATGCCGGACAATTAAAACATCCGCATTTGTTTTCCCAGTTAACAGAAGACATCCTCTGAATTTTTCAATTACCCTTTTCTTCAATATCAGTGTATCAATCTTCGAACAAATACTCATCGTACGCCAGATCTTGGAAAAACCTTGAAACTTTAAAACGATATACAACACCTTTCCCTTTAATTTCAAGTAGGTGTTCGACAGCATCTATAAAGAAATCTATGCGAGCGGCAGTGGACCAGTGGTGTTTGGTTGCTTACCCAGAGTTCGATCGTAAGTTCGATTCTCAGGCTGAGTAGCCTGCAAGCTTAATACCGTTCGTAGGTTTTAAGTGAGAAAGTAGTCACCTAATTCTGGATCAACTGCGCCGAAAAAAATCCCCTGACCTTCTAATTGTTATAAAATGAGTGATTAAAAATTAAATAAATTTATTGGCGCGACTGCTCCTTAAGGAGCCAAGGCCAAGTGACTTATACTCTCAACCATTCCTGTGTGTGTGTTGTTAATCTGCAAGAATAGAAGGAGCCTACAATTTTTCGCCAAGTCCGAACGGCTACATGAGATGCACTTTTCCGAGATAAATTTTACTCTTTCAGGTTTTTTTCAGTTCCTCGCAAGAGGCAGTACCCCGGAAAAGGAGGTGGCTATAAGCTGGATTCAAACCCAGGCTCATTCGCTTAGCAGTCCGACACATTAACCAATAAGCCACTGGGGCACTGATAGCACTGTGTTAATTAATATTTAGGGTAATAACAACCCCCTGAGTGCGCGCCGATATAATATGAAAAAGGTCTATTAATGGTCCTTTTTTTGTCAATAAAGACACAAAAAAATCATCAGGCGTATTTTTTCTCTAGACGACTTTTCCAAGACGACATTCCTAGATTTTCGATCTGTTGCAAAAAAAAAACTTCTTAGAACTAAACTCCACAAAATGCAAAGCTATCACCTGTTCTCGTAAGCGTACACCCCTTCCACCTTAACTATAAGTTTATTGTTATCTCTAATAAAGAGCCCAGTTTTCCATTCTTCCAAAGACATTCTTTAATGGTAAGCAAGGTCTTCAACGTTGCCTGTACCATAAAAGAAAAGCTGATATCATATTTATCCATCAATCAAGTGGAAATAAGGACTGTTCCTCCCATAAAATATTCTTCCAAATTAACGATAGCAATCTTCATTTTTGAGCTATGGATTAAATGAACCTATGTCCTGTATGCTTCAATTAATCTGCGTCCCTAGGATTTTCAGCTTAATAAAGTTTGCCTAATAACCTTACTTAAAAGACCTACTATCATTTGGCATTCCTCAGTAGAGTTTTTGAAATTATATTTTTAGAGCTAAAAATAACGGTACCTGCCATATAACTGTTAAGGAAAAGTTTATTTTTTTTCGAATACGGATCCAAGGATTTTTTTAAGTAATCTGGTAGCTATTGGCTACCATTTCATCAAAAATTAATTTACCGGAAAAGCTTTTCACGGTACCTTTCATATAACAGTTTTTTTTTTAATTTTCGACTTTCTCGAAATTTATATTATATTTGAAAAGATCTATGTAGCCAAATTAATTCTGCATTCTTTTCATTTTAAACAATTTTTTGTTCTCTTCATATTTTTTTAAGCTTTCAATGTTTTTAAAACTAACCAATAAATTTTATTATTAGCTGTATATTAATAAACTCTAAAAAACTACATACCAAAATCTCTATTTTTTTTCAAAAGACTAAAAATAAAAACCGATATTTTATTAACATCGGTTTCACAAATTTCGTGTATATGTATTTATTTGTTTTAATTAACTTTATAACCGAAACCACTTCATGTAACTAATATATTGTGTTTTCTTAGGTAGGATCTTCAATGATTCTAAAACCAATAAAATAAAAAACTTGGCGTTACGGATTCAACACCAAATCTACCATTTTATTATGATAGTCTGAAAACTTGATGACCATAACACACATATTTGCACAAAACTGCTATAACAGAATTTTTGGGTGTACTTTCAAATAAAATAACTAAACAGAGAAATTGTTAATAATACATTTTCCAGAAAACGGAAATTATTTCCATTAAAACAAAATAAAAATTTAAAATAAAAAAATTAAAACTAAATTATAAATAAAAATAATAACAAACAAAAAATTTAAATAAATAAATTCTACGACTGGATCGCACGCACTTGCTCATATGTGTGGTCACATCGTCCAATAAAATTTAAAAAAATAAGTAACATTAACGTAGAAAAATAACAATATCTGAACTTAAAAAAGTGCCAAAAAACAAAACAACACTTACCGTTTTTAAGTAAATGGAGCAAGCCACGTCACACGTCTTGTACAATAACGAATTTATGAAAAAAGTATTTCGAAATTTCAGTTTCAAACTATTCTCTTAAAATAATTGTAAGCTTGTAGACTTAAGTAATTATAAATAAAATTGTAAACGAGAATATGAACAAATATAAAACAAAAAAAAAAGTATTTCGAAAATTGTAGGACGGATTTTGATAAAATCCTGTTTTTTTATTTTTAGTTTTTTGAATTTTTTTTTTTTTTAATTTCGGTATACAGTTTTATAGAGTTTATTAATATACATTTTAAATATTAATAAAATTAAAAAAAAAAAATTGTTGACTAGTTTTAAAAATATTGATTTTTCAAAAATTAATTTTAATTGGGAAAAAAAACTATTCATTGATATTATATTGATTAATTTGACTGTCTAGATTTTCTTAAATATAAAATTTGCAGAAATCCAGAGAACCGTTACCGATAAAACCAAAAATTAAAAAAAAAAACCCTTATATGAAAATTACCGTACCCGTAAATTTGGTTCTGATCAAATGATATCTAGTATAAACAAACAAATTCTCAAAAATTTTCATCAAAATCGTTGGAGCCGTTTTCGAGAAAAATAAACTTTTTTTAAATGGTCATATACCGTTATTTGTAGGCCTAAAAATTAAATTTCAATTTCCCCTCTGGGGAATGCCACACACCAAATTTGAAGATAATCGCTTAAGCCGTTTAGGCTGCAGCTCGTTATACATACTGACAGACAGACAGACATTGTTCGCCAGTAACTTTTTAAGACCTCTCTGTAATCGTAATGTCATGTTTGATAGTATTCTCAATGTTTTTATATTCACGAATTCTAAACTTGACTTATAGTCCCTATAATCGCAAATAAAAATAATAAAAATTGATCGGAGCTACAAAAGCAAAATTAAATGCCTTCTTGTGTCTATACTATTAATAAAAACAAAATCCTCCCACAGCTTCAAGAACTTAACTCTTTATCATTTGTTCCTTTTTTTTCAAAAATTTGTGTTTATTGAAAAACTATGCTAGTGGTTAGAGACCTGAAAACAATCCAATAAAAAATGCCGAATGAACTACCTCTGGACTCTGGAGAGAAGTTTCTTTTATTTTTAACGACTCGCATAGTAAATATAGGAACAGTAGGACGCGTAAAGTCATACTACTAGTCTTTTCATCCCTATGGAGACATCCTAGTTCCTAGCATCATTATACTAAATACCTTTTTCACTGTCGTTTAGAAGACAACAACTGGATCTTCTATTTTCGTCAAATAACAATAATATGTATGTATTTCCCCTTTCTTCATAATCTGTAAGAAACGCATTAAACTTTGTTTATAAATGGGCGATAACAGCTTGGGAACAATATGGGTATATTGGTAATAAGATGAAAAATTATGTTTGTATGATTATTTTAGGTGTTTTGAAATTTTATTTTTGGGGCTCAAAATAACGGTATCTGCCATATATCCGTAAAGGAAAAGCTTATTTTTCTCGAACACGGCTACAACGATTTTGATAAAAATTGAAAGAGTATTTTGGTTGATATTGGCTATCATTTTATCAAAAACAAATTTACCAAAATTCTATTAACGGTACCTTTTATATAACAATTATTTTAATGTTCGCCTTTCTCGGTAATTACTTATAAGTTTTCTACCAAATTTTATATTTGCGAAGGCATAGGTTGTCAAATAATTTGCATACGAACATCTAGAATATTGTTTTTTTACTTTTTAATAGTTTAAAGTTTTTTTTTATTTAAGGATCATGAACGCTGAGGAACTGTATTTCAAAATCTCAAAAAAATTGTTTTTTTTTCAAATTGCTTTAAATACACGATTTGAACAAAACCAATCTTTTAATTTTCGAATAAAAGTTTGATGGGTATCTGCTTTAAATGGATGGAATCATAAAAAAAATTCTGAACAGGTCAACTGCCATTCACAAGAATGCTACAAAATAAGTCTACAAAAAAATGGACTTCTGACAAGATTTAAGCTCTGCTAGTGGTTTATTAAAAAAAGGAAAAAGCGATAATCAAATGTTCAAGCCAACCTGTAATACTCTTATATATATGTACCTATGTATATTTTTTTTTAATAATTTTTTCTTGAACATCTAGCTCCTAGCGCCATCGAATAATTTTTTCATCCACACTATGGAAAATTAATGAAAATCATTTTTTTTAATTACCCTGTTATATATTTTTCTCCATAAAATTATTATTAATATTTGGATCATAGGAATCCAAAATTAAGAGTATCCATTCTTTGGAAAAAAATACAAAAAAGAAATCAAATATTTCGAATCACACTGTAATATATGACTTTTTCAATAATTTTATAGTGAATATAGTGAATAATGAAAATCATTTTTTTTTTTCGAATCACCCTGTGATATATTTTTAAATTAAGTTATTATTAATATTTGGATCATAGGAATCCCAAATTAAGAGTATCCATTCTTTGAAAAAATACAAAAAAGAAATCAAATATTTCTAATCACCCTGTAATATATGACTTTTTCAACAATTTTATAGTGAATATATCTGGATCTGGACCATCTCCATTATCAATTTCTTCAATTCCGTTGAAAAACAATGATTTTTTTTCTTTTTTTTCAAATCACCTTTTAAGATACAATATATAAATAAATAAATAAATTTATTGGCGCGACAGCTCCTTAAGGAGCCAAGGCCTAGTGACTTATACTCTCAACCATTCCTGTGTGTGTGTTGTTACTCTGCAAGAATGGAAGGGACCTACAGTTTACCGCCGAGTCCGAACGGCTACATGAGATGCACATTGTTCGAGACAAATTTTACTCTTGGAGGTTTTGTCAGTTCCTCGCAAGAGGCAGTACCCCAGAAAAAAGGTGGCTTTGAGCTGGATTTGAACCCAGGTTCTTTCGCTTAGCAGTCCGACACACTAACCACTAAGCCACGGGGCACTACAAGATACATTATATAGTTTTTACAAATGTATCTTGATAATCGGGCTCCTACCCATGTTTTGCATATTTTCGAATGACCCTGTAATACATTATATTATAGCCGTGTTTTGTTGGTAAGTGTATACCCAGCGCAGCAAAATTTTACACGGCAAACAACAACAAAAATAATAAGTGTCGATAATTAGGTTAGTGAAATAAGAGAATATAATAAGTTGAGATAAAGTTTGCAAAGAAATGTCAACCAACTGGAATGTACAAAATACATGCATTTGAAGGTAGGCAAGATTTTATTATTTAAAGATATTTTCGTTGAGTATCATGATACAAGATTACAAGAACAGCGCCGTCCCGCATTTTGACGTCATCAGTGACCCAAATTGACTAAATTAAACATTTTTTTTTCGATTTAAGGGATGCAAAGTGTTAGTTGACTTAAAATATATATTAAATCAATGAGATAAGATATTAGACAAAACCTGCATCAATTGAAACTTAAATTACTGCAGTTTTCAATTTTTTTCAATTTTGAGCGATAAGAAATGGCTAAAGTGGTAATACAACCTTTGTATATACACTGCATATAGTACAATCATGGAGCATATATTTTTAGTTCTGAATCAAGTCGCACTCAGGCGCGCTGAAATTGCCAATTGGTGTGAATATAAAATAAGTACAGACAACAAAAGTGTATTAAATACTGGTAAAATTTCGGTAAATGTTCTCGTCTCCACTATTAAGAGTTAGTTACGAATCAACCCGGACGATGGCCAGACGAAAAATGACACCATGAGAGTACTATAGAGAATGTATATATCTACAATGGTAAAACATAACTGACATTTTTAAATACCATCCATAGAAGTATGCGACATCTATGGTATTTTGCCTCTTATTTTCTTAGATCGTGGACAACTTCTTTTTTTAATTGGTTTGCGCCTTAGGTTAGAAGAAAAAAGGGATTTTTAAAACCTCGTAAAAAGGGGGTTTTAGATTATGTTCAAATCTCTTCAAATATTGCTGATATTATTAAAATTTTAAAAGAAACTAATCAGTCATGATCAAATAAAACACTACTAAGGCAGTAGATAAGGAGTTTTGATATTTTTGCCTATCATTCTAATTCTTCAAACTACATACGTCAAAAATATAGTTGCGTTCTAAAAAGCAATGTGCCTTATAAAACCAAAGTTCCTTTTTATTCCTTGATTCCTTCTTACTATTTGTTCATTAAAAATGATAAAAGACAAAGTTAATAAAAATCCACACAAAATGGCCAGAGGTTGAGACCTATTCCTTGTAACGACTATAAAGGCCCAACAAAAACAAAACAAAAACATACCTCACAATTACTGAGTAAAACCGGCCCTTGGTTTACCCAATACTTAATTGTGCATCGAGCCTAAATTATAATCTTGCTGTGTAAACCCAACATTTAATAAGGGTGACATAAAACGTCAAATAAAAACAAAAAATAAAAGCTTCAGAGTTCAGACTTTTGTGAAATTTCCAAACAATTTATTAAATTCAAAATATATCTTTGATATGAAGACAAACTGTTTACTCTGCCGAGATCCAGTCAATCCAGACTACGGATTCTACAACATAAACCAATCAACTGCTCACTCCTCGAAGAAAACAATAAAGAACATCCTCACTCATCTTTCCAAATGCATTAAAACAGATTGTGATTTTGACGATGGCTCGAGTGTGTGCCAATCCTGCTACCAAAAACTAGTTGAGTACGATCAGTTAATGATTCAACTATTGATGTTCCAAAAAGATCTCTCCAAAATGCTGGAGGAATCTTTAAAATTTCAAAATGAACCCGATGAAGTATTCGATCTTATAGAAATAGATGAAGTGTCTGCAACAGAGTGTTCTGCAGATGATGATGATGATAATAAAAATAATGTACAACAAGATTGCACCGAAAATGCCTTTTCTGAAGACCCGTCCCGTTCATTTGAATGCAATATTTGCGACAAAAATCTGAAAACTAAACACTCTCTTAGAAATCATATGGAAACTCATTCTAAGGAAGTAAAGTGCACAATTTGTGGAGCACTTTGCAAAGATGATGAATACTTGGAACTGCACATGAACTTGCACGAAGGCAAAACGGAATACGATTGTCGATACTGCCCCAAACGATATTCCCGACGTGCCAACGTAATACGGCACATGCAAGTACATTGGGACAAGAAAAAATTTCAATGCGAAAAGTGCGGTCTCCGATTTTCGCAAGGAAACATTTTGTACAATCACAAAATGATACATGAAGCAGAGGAGCAACCTTTAATCTGCAGCATTTGTGATCAAGCCTTTAAATCAAAGAAAACATTCAGGCACCACATGATAACACACCAAGAGGATCGACCCATGCATCGTTGTGAGATGTGTGGTAAGAAATTTACAGAAAGGTACACCCTTAAGATGCATCTGAAAACACACTTTCGTGAAAAAGAAGAAACAGAACCACCGAAACGAAACACTGCTCCATCTAAAACGTTCCTCTGTATTATATGTGATAAGGTCCTTAACTCACAGGAGAGTCTAGAATCGCACAGGGCTAACGAACATGATGTCATCGGGTTAAATGTATTTGTCTAAAGTTTGTATTATATGGAAGAATCATAATGTAAATACATAAATATCTGGTCACACACTTTTCTGTAAAAAAATTTCTTACAAAAAATTGCAAAAACCGTTTAATTTTACATTTTAGAAACATTTCTTTTTTTTATAGAAGCTATGAAATTTACGTACTTGTGAGACTTTACAAAATAGAATGAGCCAATTTATTGTCATTGCGAAGAAAATCTTTGTATGAACAATTCCTGTGATTATGATTACACACGTAAGATTTTGTTTTTGTACATCTTCTCTATTGAAAGCACAGGAGAACAAACCCCTATAATCGTAAATTTAATTCTTCTACAAAAAGGCGAAGACAATCCAATTTTGAATTCGGCTAGGATGCAGATTGCATATATGTTTATTTCAAAAAAACTCCGTTAAAATTCAGATGAAAATTGAGTTACTTTACCGTTATTTCAAGTATATTTTTAAATTTGGAGTGGGGTTACATTTCTAAACTATTATACGGAAAACAACGTTTTTATAGAAAGTTGTAGAACTATTGATATACATTTATCGTTAAAGCAGAGAGCAGAAAAACTGTCAGATTTTCTTCGGTGGGCATTTAATAGCATACTTTTTTGATATATTGAAGATACATTCCATCATTGCACTGAAAACAAGTTCTCCTTGCGATAAAGCATGCGATTAATGGTATGCAATGAAAGCATACTTTCTATCGCATACTTTTAAAAAATATAGATGCGATAGCGGTCTCTACTTGCGATAGTGAAAGCATGGTTTTAAGCTTGCTATGAATTCATTGCTAGTGGAGACCGCAAGTGACCATGTTCTATTTTTTTCTTTCTACTTTACGATTCGGGATCTCAATGAACAAGTTGTTATATTTGTGAAATTTCAAGTATGTTTCTGTTTTGTTTCTTTTTGTTATCTATACTAATAAAACGGAAAAGGCATTTGTTTATTTGTTTTTTCGTTCGGGCTAATCTCAGAAACTACTGGTCCGATTTAAAAAAAAATCCTTAGAGGACGATTTTAGGCATTTTTTTTACAAAATTTGCTTATTTCATAAGGTAAAATTGGGTCAACACAAAAAATTGTGTCCCCCTTATTTGTATCCATAAATTAAATTTCATTGCAATCGCGAGGTAGCATTGTATATACATTCTCTATAGTACCTTCATGATGTCATTTCTCGTCTGGCCATCTTCCTGGTTGATGCGTAACTAATAGTGTTTTTTTTTTTGGTAATCCGAAATCCAAATCAGTTTTAATTCTGAAGTTTGGTTTCATTGTATTTGTAAAACGTCAAATGCGATTCAAATAAATTTTGTTCATACAAATTTGCAGGATTGCATTTCATTTGCAATAAAAAAGGAGAAATTATAATATATTTCTATTCCAATTATATTCATTCTCTTTCACTTTATTTGCTTTCTTTCGTAGATTTTGTGTTTATTTTGTTAATCAGCGATCACAATTTCATACGTTAAATAAAAAACTATCATTACACGATTTTGAATTTTAAGTTGTGTCTATGTGTGCGTGATTCTGGTTTTGATTCTGACTACGAAAACAGAATCGATTTTCTGTTCTTTTCAGAACAAGAACTGTCATTGAGTGCCAATCGAACAATTTCTGAAGCATTCGGAATGCTTCTGGACTGTTCTAGACGACCAAAAAAAACGATATGACTTTAAATAGTGGAGACGATAACATTTACCGATATTTTACCAGTATTTAACACACTTTTATTGTTTGTTCTTATTCTATATCCACACAAATTGGCGATTTCAGCGTCACTCTACTATATACATATCCATTTATGTACTATATGCAGCGTATATACAAATACTATACACTCAAATATGCGTGTTTTGACTTTTCTAAATGGCAAGGGAAAATCTCGCCGGGCAAACTATTCGAAATTCGTGTTGGGCGGTTCATTTTTTTAATTGCGAATCAAGTCGCAATGTGGCGCGCTGAAATGGCCAATTGGTGTGGATATAGAATAAGAACAAACAACAAAACTGTATTAAATACCTACATTTTTCAATATTTAATCCAAACAAATGCAGTCGATAAAAAAATGTATCACATATGCATTGACACTTCCACTCCAACTTGCTTTTCTTGCTCTACTCAATGAAACGCAAATCCAAAAAATTGAGAACAGCTTGGGGGGGGGGGAATTTGTAAAATCTTGCGTTTTTCTACTGGAGTGAGTTAGAGCAGCTAGAGCAGACTCATTGAATAGACTGATTGTTACTCTAAGACATAGGCTACCACAGTACACATATTTAAGGTAATATATTGCGCAGGTTGTCAAAATCTGAAAATGGTGGTTGTTTGAGACCTACATCAAAAAAAGTTATGAACAAAACTTATGTTGTTTTATATTTTTCTTATTTTCTGGATTATTGAAAAGCCTTTTTATAAATTAATTACCATAAATACTTTAAAATATAGCCATGAGATCTATTTTTCAGAACAAATAAACAAGCTAATAGTCTCGGGTCTCAGGCGACCGCCATTTTACTTGGATTTTACAGATGCGCAGAAGATTGCAAAATAAAACCTCTAATGACTCTTAGATATGTGTACTGTGATAGGTCATGATACACAGAAATACAAGGTATGCTCACTTTGGCTGATTATGCGTGTGACGTCACATTCTTCTGATTTTTCTTCCTAGAGAGTGTAAATAAATGTATTAATTTGCGGATTTTGTTATTGTTTTTTAATGTTTATTGTTCTTATAATCATAAAAAAATCGTTTAAATCTTCAGTTTTAAAAAATAATCTTCACTTAATAAATAAAATAATAAAAAAAGAAGAATGTGACGTCAAAAAATATCAAGATGGCATATCTTCTACTTAGAATAACTTGTATTTCTGAGTATCATGGTGATATGTTAACTTTCAAAATTTGAGACAAAACAGAAACACAGTCAACTGTTCATCGCCTGTTCCTTCAGACATAAAAGTGTACTACAAATTTTAGGATGACTTGATTTTCTCTCTGTTTCTATGTTCTTCAATAAGCTGTATGTCAGCTGTTTTTACCATGATAATTAAAACAGCAATGAATCGAATTTAAAGGATAGAAATGTGGTTTAATGCTTGTACAAACCTCATGACGGCACACGACGGAGTATTTAGGTGAGGGTGGTAGGAAATGTAGTGGGGAACACAATCACGTCGCGACCGAAAAATTGCTGCGATTCCCGCATTCTTTCGGAGTCTCATTGTTATTTTTATTGCTTGCTTTATTAACGGGTGATTTTTTTGAGGTTAGGATTTTCATGCATTAGTATTTGACAGATCACGCGGGATTTCAGACATGGTGTCAAAGAGAAAGATGCTCAGTATGCTTTGACATTTCATCATGAATAGACTTACTAACGAGCAACGCTTGCAAATCATTGAATTTTATTACCAAAATCAGTGTTCGGTTCGAAATGTGTTTCGCGCTTTACGTCCGATTTATGGTCTACATAATCGACTAAGTGAGCAAACAATTAATGCGATTGTGACCAAGTTTCGCACTCAGTTTACTTTATTGGACATTAAACCAACCACACGAATGCGTACAGTGCGTACAGAAGAGAATATTGCGTCTGTTTCTGAGAGTGTTGCTGAAGACCGTGAAATGTCGATTCGTCGCCGTTCGCAGCAATTGGGTTTGTGTTATTCGACCACATGGAAGATTTTACGCAAAGATCTTGGTGTAAAACCGTATAAAATATAGCTCGTGCAAGAACTGAAGCCGAACGATCTGCCACAACGTCGAATTTTCAGTGAATGGGCCCTAGAAAAGTTGGCAGAAAATCCGCTTTTTTATCGACAAATTTTGTTCAGCGATGAGGCTCATTTCATTTTTTCAAAGATGCTGTTGGACGCAACGTTACGGTGAATGGCGATCACTATCGTTCGATGCTAACAAACTTTTTGTTGCCAAAAATGGAAGAACTGAACTTGGTTGACATGTGGTTTCAACAAGATGGCGCTACATGCCACACAGCTCGCGATTCTATGGCCATTTTGAGGGAAAACTTCGGAGAACAATTCATCTCAAGAAATGGACCGGTAAGTTGGCCACCAAGATCATGCGATTTGACGCCTTTAGATTATTTTTTGTGGGGCTACGTCAAGTCTAAAGTCTACAGAAATAAGCCAGCAACTATTCCAGCTTTGGAAGACAACATTTCCGAAGAAATTCGGGCTATTCCGGCCGAAATGCTCGAAAAAGTTGCCCAAAATTGGACTTTCCGAATGGACCACCTAAGACGCAGCCGCGGTCAAATTTTATGCGTTTTTTTAAAAAAAGTTCTCAAGCTCTTAAAAAATCACCCGTTATATGGGCATAATGTGCGAGAGCTATGAACTAAAGAACGTTAAGACATATTATCTTTTTCACTCCGCTGCGTGACCCTGATTCAACGTGTGAAAGCTACAAACGTGCCCAAAAAGGAATTTATGGAGAATCGGTGTTATATGACGTTATGTATAAAACGGGTCAAAAAAATGCATCCTCGAACGTCCCCAATCATCATGATAAAGAATAACAGCCCATATCATGAAAAATAGAACATTAACTTAGAAGATATTTTCACCTTTTGCCTGCAAACTTAAAATCAGCTGATGCATTCCATCAGCGGCTTTATGTGTACCGGTCCCTCTATATATCTTTTTTAGGAGTACTTTTTAAGCTCACCTTTGAGTTGACGTAAACGTATGGCTGCCTTTCCGTTTTTAAAATTCCATTGAGATGGGCGGTAAATTATGGTGGTGAATAAAATTTAAAAAAAATGTTAAGAAAATATAAAACGTTTGATGAAAGACATGTTTTTTAATTCTTTTTACATAAATAATGCAAAAAACGTGTGTGTTGTATGCATATGTTTTCTTGTTACGGTCTGTGCGTCTTCAAATTTCTTAACAATACTACTCTATTCAATCAGAAATATATTCATCCTCGAACGCTGGCATGTTTTCAAAAAATGCTCTTCCCATTACAAATCTTTATGGTGAGACAAGCCTGTCAAAATAAGATAAACAAAACTTTCGATAAAGCGGGGCACAAATAAAAAGTATTTCTATTTAAATGGAATCAAAAGAATTCTCTACAATATTCATAAAGTGCATACTATGCTGCCGTACAGATGATTCAAATGTTAGCTTTCTTGACATTGATAACATTAAAATGTCAAATTCAAATAAAACAGTTAAATCGGTCCTGATGCACTTGACCAAGTGCATCAAAGATGATTATAATTTTGAGTTCTGCTCAAGTGTATGCAGCTCTTGCTTTGAAAGGCTAGACAATTACGATCAAACAATGGTGCAACTGCTGTGCCTCCAAAAAGAACTTGGCAGTATGCTAGAAGTATCCATAAAAGCATTCAAGGAACAAAAAATAAATATGGAATGCATTCAAAACAATGTTGATTGTTTTAACTGTGAGTATATTACTGAAGAGATTGGATCTGTTAAAGACGAAGAGCAAGGTTTATGTTCATTAAGCACAGATGATAACACTGAAGATGCGATAAGCAATCATTTAAGTGAAGACTCTAAAATGCTTTCCCTTCAATGCGACAAATGTGGAATAAGTTTTAAAACGAGAAAGGAACTTCATACCCACCTTAAAGATCATTCTTCAGTCAAGTGCTCAATTTGCGGTGCGATGAGCAAAGATGAAGAATACCTAGAACTGCATATGAATATACACGAAGGCAAAACCGAGAACGAGTGTCGTTACTGCCCTAAACGATATACCCGCCGTTCTCATGTTATAAGACATATGCATATACATTGGGACAAAAAGAAATTTCAATGCGAAAAGTGTGGTCTCCGGTTTTCACAAGCAAACGTCCTATATAACCATAAAATGAATCATGAAGCCGAAGATGACCCTATAATATGTACCATTTGTCATCAAATGTTTAAGACAAAGAGAACCTTCAAGCATCATATGATCACGCATCAAGAGAACCGACCTAAATATCCATGTAAAATATGCGACAAGGTTTTCACTCAAAAGTACACATTAACAGCGCACTTGAAAGCACACGCTGAAGGCAATGTAGGGTGTTCGAATTCAAAAAAGAATAAATCATTAAAGAAAAATCCCAAAGAATTTTGTTGCATCATTTGCGATAAAGTAATGGGCACGCAGGATGCTTTAGATAGCCATATGGCTAAAGAACATGATGTTATTAGTGCGCCAGCGTTTATTTCTGCATTTTCTTAGTTTGTAATTAAATTGTTTATTAAAAAACTTTATTTGTTTATTATAAATAATAATGGTTGAAGTTTCATTTAAATAATACTCATTGTTAAACTGTCAACCTCATTTGATTACCTTATACCTCTGAGTCCTCCTGTCTTAGATGAACTATCATTCCAGTTTGATTTAACAGTGAATAAAATGGAAAATGATCTCTAAGGTACATTAACTTGATATAAGAGACAAGATATGGTCCATAGTTGGCATTATTTTTCAAAATAAAATTCCCTGACCAATTTTCGAATTTTCCCTGAGCAAATGAAAAAAATTATTAACTGCATTTAATATGTGTATGCTTAATATAAATCACATAAAATTGAGGTACTAGGGGAGGTTTCCATAAAAAATAGATTAGAGCTTCGCGTTGAGTTGTGAAACTTCCAAAATTTTTGGAATATTTCAATGAAATAAGAAGTTTTCGATTGTGAATTAGTTAACCAAAATACTTTTTAACATCTAACAAACTAAAAAATGGACTTTAAATTCTGAAGAGAAATAAAAAATCCACAATTTTACGTAAGGGTTTGCAAACTCACTGGGACGTAATTCAAGTAACATAACAACACCATAAGTATTAAAAATGCATTACAATCTTTTTTTTTTGTTTAATTCTGAAAAGTAGTCTAAAAAAATCAATATGAGGCGAATTTACTAGATGATATTGTTGCGCCATTTAACAAAACTTAATTTTGAATATTAACGATTCAAAATAAGGTTAATTTCAGTCTTTAATAAAGCCTAGATAAAAAAAATAGTTAATCACTTCTTAGAGCATAAACAAAAAATACGTGTTTTTTGGGTGATATTTTAATCCTGATCATGGGGCAATGCTTTGTTATTTTGTTTTAATTAATTATATTTTAAAGAAAATGTGTTAAGGAATTTTACTCCGATAATTTTGTTTTGTTTTTTTGTTCAAAGGATATCTAAAAATGTAATTTAATATGAAGTTATAGGTAGAATTTTTTGAGGCAAATACACCCAATACAATTCTTACATATTTTTACTTGCGATTATAGGTACTATAATGCAAGTTATGCATTCTTGCAGATTAAAAAAATTGAGATAACAATCAAATATGACATTACGATGATAGAGAAACATATTTGAGTTACTGACAAAATTCTGTCCATTTGTCTGACTACGGATGTATTTTGGACGGTAGCCTAAACAGTTGGGCCAATGGTTTTTTGAAGTTTTTTTAGCTCAAAAAATAACGGTACCTGTCATATAACCGTTATGTAAAAGCTATTTTTTCTCGAAAACGGCTCCAAGAATTTTTATGAAAAAAAATCAGTGTACTACTACAGGGTAGGTAAGCATTATATTTTGGTGAAAAAAATTAATGGTAGGCTAAAAACGGTACCTCCCATAGCACTTTTTTTTTTCTTCGACTTTCTCGAAAACTGGTGATCCGATAACTATCAAAATTGATATTCAAGAAGATGTAGGTAGGCTCAGTAATTTCGCATTAATTTTTTTTCGAAAACTTTTTTTTGTATTTTTAATAATTACTTTTTTTTTGAAAAATCAGTAATTTTTTTCAAATTTAATTTAATATTTTTCTTAACTATTCTTAAATTATTTTTTTAATAAAATTTGTTAAAAATTAACACGAAATTTCACGCTCTACATACAAAAATAAATAAATATACTTTTGCCGTAGGACGTGAGAAAAAAGTTATTGATGAGAACCTAAGAATGGTCAAAAATTTTGCAGTTTTCCCCAAACCTTCCCCCTTTTGCACAAGGTCCTCGAGTTCTAAAACTGGAGAAAATATTAACTATCCCTGAATAACGTTTTAAACTTTTAATAAGTTCCGATTGTTTTCCATCTAAAATTACCTGTCGACTAGGCTATAAAGGCACTCCAATGAATTTAAATTTTGTTATAGATTTTTTTTAAATAAACCCTCATTCCCTTGTAACGGTAACATAAATAAAATAAAAAGTGGGGTTTGAAATATGTAGTTAATTAAATTTCCAACGATTGATTGTGAAAATGTTTGCGCCTAATTCTTCGGTAAGGACGTTATCGCGCTATATAACTAAGACTTAAAACTTAAAAAAAAGTACAGACCAAAATTATAGGAAATTTTATTTGCTATAAGTTGGCATATTAAGTCATTTTGCGTTAAAATACACCAGAAAGGAGTTATTTTAATATGAAAAAGATCAGTTTTGAAAATATTTTCCCTGAACTTTCTCTGACCAAATTTTTGTTCCCTGATTCCAGTCGAGTGGCAACAATGTGGTCCCAAAATAAATATTTTATTAGAATTATTATTTTATTTTTATATGTTTATACGTTTTTTTTTTAAAGCGGTATTTTCACCAAGGTTGCTGTGTGTGTATTGTTGAAAAATATAGTCCTCGAAACAAATAAAAATACTAAGAGGGGTACTATGGCATGACACAACAGGGGTTGAGATTTTTGCGTACTTCTTTATATAACTACTCTGGCGCTGAAAAAGCATACGGTGTACCTGCAAAAGATCTTTTCCATCAAAGTGATATGGCCTTTTACCGCCCTCTTATGTAGTCAGAATTTTGAATGAATAAACAGGTTTTGATTTATATGCTTCGATGATGGAAGAATACGAAATTTTCGCCTCCAAACTGATAAACTAGCCGTATTTATGTGTTGAATTTGTTCCAAACCAACCTGTCGAGTTTCCCTCGCCCAACAAAAAAGCTAAGCTAAAGCTAAGTGAGTTATGCCACCAACACCGAAAAATGTGCTAAATTCTATCGACTGACCATCATGAGGATAAAATATGTGAAGTAACAGACAAACCAGACCTTACCTGGCATTAGGTGGCGAGCTACAGTCCGGGGTAGACCTGGGCCTCAACCAACAAGCTTTTCCAATCAGCTCGGTTTCTAGCTAGCTGCCTCCAGTTTTGCACGTGAAGTCGGTCGAGGTCATCTTCCACTTTCGTGCGCCACGTGAATCTCGGTCTTGCTCTATTGCGTCGTACCTCCGGGGTGGAATCCAAGATTTTCCGGGCCGGGGCATATCCGCTCTATCGTCTGAGACGTTGGACTTTTACTTTTTTGGCTAGGTCTGCGTCGCTGTACAGCCGATACAGTACTTTTCCTTATCCACTGGCCGTTAATTAATGTATACGGGACTAAATATCACCCGAAGAATTTTTCTCTCGAAACAACTTAAAGCGTTCTCAATCCTTTTTCCACTTTTTTACAATGTGCATGCGTCCGCACCATAGAGCAGGACTGGGATGATGAGGGTCTTATGGCCCCTCTACACGATAGGACATCACGGTTGCCCACAACGACGGGCCATCATCTAGAATGGCGTCAGATGGCTTATAGCACAGAGCGATGACCTCCGATGGTCCGCACAACAAAGGTTAGTGAGCCATGGATGGTGGTACGCGTCCAAATGTGGCCCACTACCGATTATTTGATCGAACTTCAGTGAGAGATCTCAGAAGCAGCTGCCTTTGAATGCAAAATCAAAAATGTACATTGCCACCGTGTAGAGGTGAAGCAACAATACACGGGCATCTGATAAGCCATCAATGACAGGTTAAATGTTACTGTTCTCTTAGGTGCTATTCTTTTTAAATACGTTCAAATAGGAAATAGGTCGCTTTGTTCAGTTAAACTTACTTGAAGGTTTCTCGATTCTTGCAATAATCATTTGCTTCGAATAACACCATTTTCCGCGCAAGGGCCATCTACGGGATTTCCTATAAGAATTTCACTCCGATACACTTTTATGAATTAAACCACTTTACTTTTAAAAAAATGTTGATTCTTCATCTTGTATTAAGCGATGGTAGCAAGTGAGTTTAGGGTACATACTATGTATTTGCATAAAAATAATAAACAGAAATATTCTAAGCTTATTCGTTTTCTTGCGAGCGCAGACGTCCATTGGGATTCGTCAAACGAATAGCCAATTGCTTGGCGCGTTCAACGATTTCCTTGCGTTTCTTCGAAGACACACCATGGGCAATCTCTCCGCAGTACACGCGATTTTGCATCATCAAGACTTCGAGTTCCTTGACATTGTGCACGAGGAACTTCTTGAAGCCAGTGGGCAGCATATGACGGGTACGTTGGTTTGAACCATAACCGATGTTTGGCATCAAGTATTGACCCTTGAAGCGACGACGAACTCTGTTGTCGATACCTTTTGGTTTACGCCATTTAGCCTGTAAATTTCCAATAGTAACATAAATGTTAGAAACCCAAGGACCATTTAGCATTTGAATACAAAATACTCACGGAAAGTTTGGCATATCGATCCGACTGATGACGGATGAAGTGCTTTGTGCGCTTCTTGATAATTTTAGGCCTGTAAGCTGGTCGAATAGTCATCTTGAGGCTGCAACATAAAAATTATTAAATAGATAGGAAAAACATATTTTAGTATCAAGGTTGCACAAATTTCCTAAACACCAATCAGAACAGTTTTTATGTTTCATATTGTTGAAAAAACATTAAATAAGATAGATATTGCACAATTTTATTTCAATAATGGATGTTTAAGATATTTAGGGATTATTAAGAGAAAAATACACACCGCTTTTTACAAAGTTCACGTCAAAAAAGAAAGAAACTTGAAGTTGGATGTGGTTTGTGTATTTGTTTTGACATTTCTTTAATGGTCCGATTAGGCATTATATATGATTCGTTTCCGGTGTGTGTCTAGAATAAGAACTGTTCAAAATAGCAAATATTTTTTTTGGCATCTCGATTTTTGTTTTAAATTTTAGTGAGAGAACTTTTTCGCAATTTTATGTTGCAGTTAGTATGCAATAAAATTATTAGTACGACAGAAGGACAAAATCCATTTTTCAAAACTTGTCATATTACTTTTGTGAAGTTTCATGGTAGGCTTACACGTATCTGCAACTTCACTAAATAAAGAAAAAGGATAGAACAAATGCAACTCATATTCGTTCCATAGAGAGGAGAGATACAAATGCAGAACATGTTGATAAATCAAGATTATAGGAAGTAGGAGATCTCAAGATCAAGTTTATACTACGTTTTCATTAGGGCAAATAAGCTTATTTCGTATCAAATTTCCAAATGCGATTCCAAATCATTTCATTTCCCATACAGAATCACATTTCGAAATTATCTCATATCCACCTAATTTCCTACTTTTCTACAAATTTGCAGATGCGCATGCATGTAAGGCCTTTTTAACTGCGCACAGAACCGCACCTAAACCTGAAAACAGATGTGCAGTTGTTCTCACGGGTATTTTTTGACAAAAAATGTCACTTAAAAATAATGTACATAAATAAAATCAAATTTGTGTGAATATTGAATTTAGAGATTAAAAATTCCAATAAATCTGGCAAAAATTTAATATTCTGTAATATCGCATTAATGTAAGTGAACGAAAAACATAATATTACTATAGAAACTACGATGAAGTATTTTCTTAAAAGTGGTGGCAGAAGTGTCACAGCGGTAACACTGATTAGCAATTGTATATATCAGTAATGCCAAATGACTTTTATTTACATTTTTTTCGTTTATTGTTGTGGTAGCAATGAAACTAGGCATGAAATTTAGAAATAGAGACATCGTGCAGATTCTTCAACCCTGCAGAATTTTGGGTTGACATGTCCCATAAGAGCCTGTGTAATTTTTTTTCCTGCACGAAATTATCTGCACATCTGTTTTGACCAATATACCACACTAGGTAATCATCGTTACCGCTGTGACACTTTTGACACCATTTTTAAGAAAATACTTCAACATACTTCTTGTGATTATATTATGTTTTTCGTTCTTCTTCGAATTCAAGGTAATTTATTTGGTTAGGTTTGTTCACTCACAAAAAAATTGTACGAACGCACCTTAGAAACAAACTGCGTAACAGCATAGAGTAAATATATATATATGTTCCACGCCTCAACACCCTCAATTTTCGTTGTTGCTTTGGTATATCATTCATTGTGTTTCGTGTTCTCTTTTGTATATCATTCATTGTCCGCGTAAAAAAAAGAACAGCGCCGTCAAAATAATCTGAACACTGTTTTAACGAAGAATTAGCGACGCGACGTCAAAAAAATAATTTCTAAATAATCAAAAAATTTTACGCCGTGTGGAACTTGACGCGGCGTTGAAAACGCGCTCTATGTGACTTGGGATATGTTATACTGTATATTACATCGCTGCGTCAGAACGTGCTCTATTTGACTAGGTTTTTACTCCTATGAATACGAGTATAATAGGGTGTGAAGAAATATAATTTATCTTTAAAAAGTACACCTTTTTCGCTACTTTGAATATTACAATCTTGCAAATATATATTCTGAATGCTTGCTTAAATTCATTCTTAGAACAATCAATACACTATCGTCAGTTTAGGTATCAGGTAAAATGGTTGAAACTCTTGAATATTGTTTAACCAGTTTTAAACGTTTATATAGTTTTCAAGCACACAATATGTAAAAGGCAGGGAAAAAAATAATAAAGTATAACAACTTCCATTCGAGTAACTTGCTAGTCTCCTCATAATACAAGAAAACAAAATAGCGACTTTCGTATTTTTACGTCATCAGTGACCCTTGTTGAAAAAAATAATTTCTGTTTTAGAAAAAAAACGGAAAAGTAAGTTTTAATTGATGCAGGTTTGGTCCAATGTCTTGTCTGATTCTTTCTAAAATGGTAATTTAATTTAGTCAGTGTGAGTCACTGATGACGTCAAATTTCGGGATGGCGCTTTTTATTAACAGGAAACTGAAAAGAAGAGGTCAATTAATTGACTACTGCACTCTCAATTGGCGTCAATTATTTGACAGTTCAGCACTACTCCACTCTCAATCGGCGTCAATTATTTGACAGTTCAGCACTACTACACTCTCAATCGGCGTCAGTTTATTGACAGTGTTACACCAATACTTATTTGACCAGCTTGTAGGCATTGTCAAAAGAAGGCAGTAGATTTCCCTCCTTATAGTTAGTATAGTTACCCTATATAGTAACAGTTAGCAGTTCATTTAACGTCAGAGTTGAGATTGAAGCACACTTACTAACAAAAGTGTACGTACACTAGATCTAGTAGAAATAATTTTTTATTAAATTAATGAAAACAATTATTTTTCGCTTTATTATATTTAAAAATATGAATATAAAAACAAAAATACAAAAGTCCACGTACACAAAAATGATGTAAGTAGACTTTTGTTAACCAGTGTATTTATATCAC
Organism: Platycheirus rosarum; assembly: GCA_963971375.1. NCBI lineage: Eukaryota > Metazoa > Arthropoda > Insecta > Diptera > Syrphidae > Platycheirus > Platycheirus rosarum. Next base: position 43,436,918 of record OZ020509.1, read on the forward strand.
CTTCAGCTGTCACAATAGACAAAGACAACAAAATAGAACATTCCTCAGTTTTACGAAGAGGTTATTTTTTTCATTTTACACGAAAGATTTAGGTGTCCAAAGTAACTCCATTTTAAAACATTTTCGAAAACTTTCTTTTTGCATTTTTAATAATTTTTAAATTTTGTTTCTATGGCCCCGATTGCGGTTGTCGATTAGTTTATCGATAATCGACTCTTTTCGATTACCGGCCGTCGATTACTGTTTTTCGTATTTTGAATGTCGATTACGATCGACATTCTTCGGTTTGACAATCGACAGTTGTCGTGCATGATCGACAGCAGAGTTTGGATGTCTTCTTTTGATTAAAATTTTATTTTTTTATTAAAATTGTCATTTTAATGTAAAATAAACAAAATAACATGCTTCACAGGTCAAAAGAAATTACATACATAAAACCAAATAAGCATATTGGTAAGGTTAATAAAAAAAATCAGGGCATAGTAAAAGGCCTCTGTGTAAAGTTCCAGGCAAAGATAAAATGGGTAAAATGTTCTTTGGATTTTTTTTTGAGATAACGATTTGACTCATTTTTAATTAAATTGAATTATAAAAAACGCAAACCAAAACTACAAATGCCAAAACTTATTTGTAAACACATTAATGAACTGTCAAAATCGTTATATATTCACAATATATTTTTACATTATTCACAATAACATATCATTTCGTCGATCGTGGTCCACAATACCAAACGCACAACCTAATCGACACAAGCGACAAAGTGCGAGTCGATTGGTGGTCGACAACCGCAATCGGGGCCTATATTTGGAAAATGAGTGAATGGATTTTTTTTAAATTTTGTTTTTAAATGTAGATTATTTTTGTGCTTAAGTTTGCATTCTTCAATATTATTTTTTATTTTTTAAAAGATGTTAAAAAATGGTTTTATTTTGAAAGAATTTTCACTTTTTTTCATTTTTTAAAGAAATAAAATTGTCATTTAAATTATTCCGCTGAAAACTATTTTTAGTACTTTTTTCCAACAATCAAAATCAAAAAAATTGAATAAAAACTTTGAAGACTTGAAATTTTATTCAATAGTGTGACCGCACATAAGAGTAAGTATGTGCAATCCAGTCGTGCAATTTATTTATAAAAGAAACAAGAAAAGATATGAAACATTGTGTTGGTGGGGCACCCAACGCAATCCAACGTAAATTTTCGTTGACAAACCTCACCAAGTACTAAAAGCTTTTCGGTTTTTTCGATGCAAGTGCCTTTCATGGACAATGGCATGTGGGTATTTTCACTTTTTTTTATTTATAAAACACTTTCCACCTTACATATACATATAGGTAAATAATATAACGTCATTTCAAAAAAATTAAGACGTTTTTCACAATCGCGCTGTGTTGTATAGGAGCCGTTGTTGATTGATTATGGGTTGTAATATCATATCGAACATGATTGCACTCCATTTCATTCGAATATGCTGGTTTTTCAAAAAAGTACTCGAAAAAATTTCAACATTTTGCTCATGGGTTATATTACTTGCGATTATAGAATAGAAACAAACTAATCTTTAATGAACACACATTCATTGAGAAATTGTTGTTTACGCTGATTTCAGCTTACCCGTTATAAATTTCTAACAGAATACTATTAAAAACCTGAAGTTTTAAGCAAAATAAAACAAAAATAGGTCTTCCTAATAAAGATTTTGTATTTCTTTTTTGTAATAACCATATAAAATAAGTTAGGTCAAAAAAATTGAAACTTTCACTCGATGAACTTGATTTGAGATAAAACATTCATATGTAACTTTAGTGGGATAGAGAAACAAAGTATATTATTACATTAAATGCAACATTTCAAAATTTACTTTAATGTACGTCTTGACTTAATTTCATAATGCTTGAAAGATAGGTATGTACATATGTATATTAAATATGCGTATCTACATACATAGGCAACATTATATTCTCATATATTTGTTTTTGTCCAGCAGTAGTCTTCATTGTAAATTACCTAAAATAAATACATAAATCTTTACATTTTGCTATTAACATTAGCATAATTCTAGGATTATATATCATTGTTAAACTACATAATACACTTGCAAAATTTTATCACGGTTATTAGTTTTCTTCTCATGTTATCAGATCCTTTATTTTTTCGTATGCGGTATTCATAACGCCCCAACTCATAAATGATCTAAAGGCGTTAAAGCCGCAACCACGAAAGAAGAATGATATTCGACCACCACGTTCGTAGTATATTCGTTTGCAAACTGTCCACATTTTTTCTCGTTTGTGCCCCATTTCACTTTGCATGGATACTTTTATAACGTTCATTGGATAGAAAATTGTACTTAGAGAAGCACCAATAACAGCACCAGCAATGAACTCTTGCATTGTCCGAGATGCCAAAGAAGCCTGAAATTGATATTAATAGGCATTTGATTACTTATCAATCATTATTATGATATTGGAAAAATAATTAAATCCATTTTTTATAAAATTTTTATTGCACAAAACGTGGAAATTTAAATTAATAAATAAAATAGGTCGACATAAAAAATTAACGAGTTCATAAATAATGAGTAAGAATCTTCCATATTAGAAGTTGTTTATTGTTTAAAATTGCATATCCACTTTTTTTATAGTAAGCACGCGAAAAAGGATTATTATTCTACCCTTAAATTGTTATAACTTCGTGCGAGAGTTAGGGGAATAAGGAATGCCTTTAAAGAAGACGTCGATGAACATTAGTTTTGAAATTCTGCATATCAAAATGGTAGGTAAAAAGAGAGGCAGGCAAAACGTTCCACATTCGAGTGGTACGACTAAAATACGAATCTCTGTACTTAACACAACGTCCGAAGTTAGGCCCAAGGATAAACTTATGGGCATTCCTAGCAGTGCGAATATTACTGTTGAATTCTTTCAGGGGAAGGATGCAGCTGACTACTTCGCTAGAGCATTGTATTTACAAAAAGGGATAAAATAACGAAAGGTAAGAAAAATCACGAAGGTGCTAGAGAAATGTAAGTGTATCTGTAATTTTTCTATCACATATAAATTTTACAGACCTTGGTTGGCTTGGTGCAAAACTCTATCAAAGGCTTTTGGAATATCAAGTGCAATAGTCTTACTTTCACCCAAACGATGTAAAGATTGATTACATTTTTCGGTTAAATATACCATTAGATCAATTGAAAGCCGAACTACCGTTCATTAAAAAGATTTCGATCTTCGAGATATTTCTCAAACTGAAAATATATCAGCGTTTTCATTACATTGGAATAAATAGGGGTAAGTGAAATTGGTCGATAGTTTGAGGGAGAGAGAGAGGGAGATAGGCTAGGCAAATCGGCTTTTTCTTGACGGTTGACAGTGTCGTCGAAGACAAAAGTAGGAGCCGACGATAACAAATCTATACATTTTTTTAAATGAATGACCAACAATTTTTATGTCTGTTCCCAATCTGCGAATTCGTACGAATTTTCAAGAAATTTTTGAAGGCAGAACAAAGTAGCGGCCAAACGTCAGTTTTACAATTGAAAAAAGACAATAAATAAATCAAATTTACGACACGTTTGATAAAAATAGCAGAGTGATTTTTAAAATTTTATAAATAAAATCATAAAAGTCTGCTGAAGCCAGCTGTTTGCAAGAAGTAGAGAAGAATTGTTGCTGGAAGCGTGGAAGCACCAACAAAACTACCAATTGTTTTGTTGGCGGAACTGATGCAACAAATAGCAAAACATTTCCATTGAAATAATAAACAAAACATTTTAAAAATCGTTTCGCAATAATTGTTATTTTCCACCAATCTTTTGACATTTAAGTAGTGATGCTCGAACATCCGACAGTTTACCGATAGTATAGATAGTAAAAAATATCGGCTCATCGATAGTTTAAAAAACAATCGAACGACTATCGATAGTTTAAATAATTCAAACTTACCTTCACATTTCGAGCTTGAGCTTATTCAAGAGATGGAAACCTTTTGGAAAAGCTCATACTACATGCTTAATCGATTATCAGATTTTCGATGTGAGCTTGAGCTATGTAAGCTATGAGAGAGTGTCAAAAAGGTCTTGCTGCACTGACAGACAAACATTTTCAGGCAATAGATAAAATCTGGCAGCTTCCTGAGTTCTTTTAAATTTTGAACATAACAATATCCAGTGAAAAATACGTAACAATTTCCCCTTACACGAGGAACGTCGTAAGCTTTACTTTTGTTGTAAGGATAGGCGGTCATAAATCTATAAAATTTGACAAGCCTAGCGAATTCGATGACATTGTCTTCGTAAGAGAGTTAAAAACTATGAATAATTTAAATTGTATTTTAATTTTTTTAATGATACCTTTTATAGTGAGTTTTAAATGCTTTATAATTTGCCTTTGCCTATTTTCATTTGATAAATCAATCGATAGTATCGGTACTATCGATATTTTTTTAAAAACTATCGATAATATCGGAAATAAATACTATCGATGCTTAAGCAACACTAGGAAAGAATGGTGCAATTTTTTTGGTTTAAAGCGTTCCCGTACTTTTTTCGTAGAAATCTCTTAAAGAGAGAAAATATACCCTCTACTCAAAAATCTGATAGCTGCGAATTGTTTGCGAATAATTATCGGGAACACAACTTTTACTTCCTTTGGGATATTGCAGTATTTTTGGCCGAATTAGTTGTTCTTGTAAAAAATTTTGTTGGTTTTATAAAACATATAATAACCTTTTTACCTTTTTACTGCTCGAATCAAACCATGAGTTTTCCTTAGGCTGTAGTGTATGTCCTATTAGAAACAAAATTTCTCATCCTAGAAGAATTAAATTTGTTATCATTCTTCGTATTGCCAAATGGTTCTCCTAAGGGTAACTCTTTAAATGATTCAGATGTGGCTGCAGGCAAACAATAATGGTTATTTTATCAGAGCGGAGGTAAAAAACAAGTGTTGGCGGATTGATCTGCGATATCATAATTTCGTGTTGGCTTATCAATAAGCTGAGTAAGCGGGCTAACACAACAAAATTTCAATCAAAACCCGTTAAGGAAAATTGTTTTCATTTCTTCATGCACTTTTTTCGTGATAAAATATAGTCTGAATCCTGTAACTTATCAACCCACCAAATTTTAAAAATTCGTACAGTCGTTGAGGCCTAGACATGGAAGCATAACAAACAAACTTTAAGCCATACATCACTTAACTACAAGCTTCCCCCGACGGAAACTGTACATTTTCCTGGAATTTTTAATCCCGTACCTCATCCATTTACCTATCAAATTTCATCCAAATCCGTTAAGTCGTTGAGGCTTGATTGCGGAACAAACATTCAAACATACAAAAATTCACACTCACAAAAAGTAGCATTTTTCACCATTGCCTTTATAATAATTACTTACGTCGTCAGGTATTCGTGCATTAGCCTCTTCACGTAATACAAAAAAAGCAGCATTGGATGGCCCGTTCCTGATAAGTACTGGCATCATTCCTCTATACAACTCTAAAAACCCGTGGTTCGCCAGAACGTAACTTTAACAAGAAAGCATTATTCGAATTTTAAACATGGCATCATTTAAAATAAAAGAAAAACATACCGAAAAGCGGCAGGCGTATTTTTAAAATGATGATGAAACTTTGAATCTGCTAACAAAGTTTGTACTCTCTCAAATGGCAGTAAAGCACCCTCGAAGGTCCCAGCCGTAAGGCCAGATATAACTTTGGCTGCATAGTTATTCATTTGGAACCCTTCAACCAACATGCGTCGGGTTCCATCGTAGACCCCAAACATAATCGACAGGGATACAGTTTTTTGTGCTAATGGCGGAAATATTCCACGATAGAGGTAAGTAATTCCTTCATGTCGCAGCTGATCGAAGGCCGAACCAATTCCGACACCATGAAGCATTTGTCGGAATATTAGCTTGTAAATTGGGTAAGTCAAGCCGAGGTTGACAAAAGCGGCTCCACAGCCACAGGCGAATTCATGCCAATCAAAGGATACTATCACCCTGCTTTCAAACTTGTCCATAGATGATAGCCCTTCGCGTGTGTCACCCATGTTTATTTCCTTTGCTTTTCTATTTTTGTCAGCTGTAATTCATTATAAGCTATTTTTTTGTAAATACTTTCTACAAATCTTTGGAAATTCGATGAGTGCGAACGTCAGAAGTTTTGGTGTGGTATTTGGCGTCTAAAGAAGCTATACAGAAAAAAAAAACTTTTTTTTAAGTTACAACTGATGAGTTATATGTTTTAAAATTTGTATTACAATATAAAATTATATAATAGTTCATAATGAAAGCTATAAGTTGCTTCTTGCGAAGCCAAGTGCTTACCAAAGGATTCTAATTTTTTGAGCGAAACAAATCGATGCTGACCATGCACTTCCTTCGAGAATTTTATTTACAGGAGAGTTGCTATGTGGTTAACGATATCATAGCTTCTTCTCTGCGTTGAAAAGGAATGTTAAAATAACAAAATATCAACAAATTTCTTTTCACAAATCAGAACACAACGCACGCATGCACACTTTTTTCTGTTGTCCAAATCCAAACCGCTGGTACTGGGATGACATTATTGTCAAAATTGACATATGAATTTAAGATCTGTTTGAATTCAAAACATTAAGCGTAACACACATTAGTCAACTATGTTTTGGCTCATTGACATCTTTCGTATGGCCTGCTAGTTGTTTGTTGTTTTCCATACAATATCTTTAAATATACACTGCCTATAGTACCACAGTACACATCACTAAGGTAATATATTGCGCATGTTGGTAAAATCTGATCTGTCATTTTGTATTAAAAATGGTGGTTGTTAGAGACCTACATCAACAAAATGTATGAACAAAACTACACACCACACCCCACCAATTTTCAACGTTTCTCGATCAATTTTATCGATGCGATAGTTACAGAACAGGAGTCCACGTATGTTTTATATTTTTTTCTTAGTTTCTTGTTTATTTAAAAGCATTTTTAATTACCACAAATACTTTAAAATATAGCCACGAGATATATTTTTCAGAACAAATAAACAAGCTCATGGTCTCTGGCGGCCGCCATTTTACTTTGATTTTGACAGATGCGCAGAAGATTGCAAAATAAAACCTCTAAAGATATTACCTTAGATTTGTGTACTGTGCTATAGTACTATAATGAAGCATAATTTTTTCATTGCGAATCAAGTCGTAATGGGTGGCGCTGAAACCATTAATTGGTGTAGGTAGAATAGGAGCAAACAACAAAAGTGTATTAAATACTGGTAAAATATCGGTAAATGTTCTCGTCTCCCCTGTTTAGAGTTAAGTAGGCTTTACACGCATCTTTATCTTCATCTGCAAAAAAGAGGTCACAAAATACACAAATCATACTTGTGCGATAGAAAGGGGAGACCAAAATGCAGATCATCTTCGTGTATGAAGATTATAGGAAGTATGAATCTGAAGATTGCAGATTATAGTTAAGATGAACGTGTTCATCTTTATTATAGCATTTCATCTGCAACATCGTTTTATTTGTTGCATCAGAATGTGGATTTACATATATTTTCGTTTTCTAGTAAATGGCACAGAATATTTATTTTTCTTATTTTATTTATTTTGTACATTGATGGTAATTGGTATCTTTTGGTTTCTGTAGGTAGGTTTCGGGAAGGTTTTGAATTGGAGCACTTGAATGTGCCCAAAAACATGTCAAAAAGTTATAGTAAATTTATGAGAAGCCTTTAGTGTGTACTCTTTCTATCTTATATATGATTGATTTATATTGGACTTGTTCTACTTTTCTTCAAATTTGCAGATGCAGATCTATGCAAAGCCGCCTTTAGTTACGGAACCACTAGAAAATGGCCGGAGGAAAAATGACATCATGAGAGTACTATAAAAAATGTATACAATGACAATATCTTCGAAAATCGTGTCTCCAAACAAACTATATGATATGATATGAGCAGGAGGTGTTGGAGTAGTTAATTCTAAATTTGTATTATTTTTTTTATTTTTTACATTAATAAAAGCAGTCACTTCGGGTTGGTTATACAAATCACATGTATTCGCACTTTTTCGTACGGCAATGTATGTTTCAATTCTTTAATTATTTAAGGGTTGAAATATTAGGGGTGTTCACATTATGTAACTTGTTGTACAACTTGGCTTCAATTTGGTCTGTACCACCAAAATTGTAAAATGTGAACATTACAAGTTTAAAACCAATTTTGGTACAGGTTAAAATCATCTCAATTGTGCCGGCTCAAAAAATTCAGCTTTTAGATAGCTTTGTTCCATTTTCCTTCTCCTAATATGGAGGAATTTCGTGCATTCCTGTTACCAACGAAACATGCTTCTGAGAATGTCCAGGATCCTGATTTGAAATAATCTTTACAGAGAACTTCATTTTCATAAATGTGCCTAAAGCGGCCTATACACACAACACAAGTGTATGACACCGGTGTGACATTTCGCCACACACACAACACCGATTCGTAGCCCGAAGTGTATACACAAAACTCACAATCTCTAATTGCCATTGTTATTAACCGCTGCTGGGCTGATGCAATCGTGCTCTTTCGACCACGTTCTGATCGATTGAAACCGATTGAGACACCGACACAAAAAATCTAAATGTTTTGATTTTTACTTGCAATTACAGGTACTTTAATTCCAGTTATGCATTCGTGCAGGATAAAAATGAGATAACAATCAAACATGACATTACGATGATAGAGAAACATACTTGACCTACTGGCAAAATTCTGTCTGTCTGTATTTACTTATGAATTTTGGACTGCATCCTAAATGGTTGGGTTTATCGTCTTCAAATTTTGTACATAAGGTTATTTTGACATTCTACAGAGGACCTTTGTTTTAATTTTTAGCTCAAATATTAACTGTACCTGCCATATAACCGCTAAGCAAAAGCTTATTTTTCTCGAAACTGCTCCAATTATTTTTATGAAAAAAATCAGTGTATTATTGTAAGTGTACCTTATGTTTTGGAAAAAAATAAGATGGGGGGGCTAAAAACGGTACCTTCCATAGGACCGGATTTTTTTCTTCGAATTTCTCGAGAACTGGTAAACTGATTACAATCAAAATTGATAAGCAAGAAGATGTAGCCTGCTAAAGTAATTTCAAATCAAAATATTTTTAAAAACAATTTTTTGTATTTTTAATATTTTTTCTTTTGAAAAATCAATATTTGGGATATGGGTAGGTGATATTTTTTTAATGTAAGTTAAATTTGTCCTTAAGTTTGCATTCTTGAATTATTTTTATTTTTATAAAAAAAATTTAAGGGAAAACCGTTTTATTAAAAAAAAAATCCTACGATTTTGACAAACAAGTTCAAGTTGCTTTCATTGTTTTGACGTTGACAGTTGGGCCATTGTTTTAAAGAGTGCGTTCACAGCTAGACCAAATATAGTTTTTTTAATACTATTTACCGGATTAAAGAAGGACTTGTTTTTCTTTTAACATCAATATCATATTCATTAATATTAAAAATTTAAGTAAAGTATATAAAATATATAAGTAAAGTAAAATAATTAAAATTGTAATTATCAACATTTAACAAAATTACTCTATATCATGTATCTGTCATAGGCACAAGAATCATCCATCTTAATTATGTGAAAAAGAATGGGGTTCCTTCTAAATTTTGCCAAAAATTTTGTTTTTTTTTCTCTAAAAGGAGAGAAAAAGCAGGATCAATATTTTTAACTAAGAGCAAAACGCGTTGTCAAAAATAAAAATAATAATAGCACATATAAAAGAGTTATTATTTAATTAATATTTAATAAACAATTTTAAGTCTCGTTGACGAACTCTGTCAAAATATAAATATTTAGCCAGTTCACGTTTCTTCAGGTTTCGGAGTGTTCAAGAAATTTCCTCCGTCACTTTTGATGGAGGTGAAGTACTTATGTGAACACAATTTCTCAAAAGACACCTAGTATCTCTTTCCTTCTAACAGAGTTCTCTTTGACAAACCAAAACTGAGCAAGCGAATCCAAAAATAGATTAGGGTTAATTTTTTTGACAGCAAAGCCACTTCAGGAAAAAAAAAATAAACTACTTAAAATTTTGACATAGAAGCTCCCAACATCTGTTTTTAAAAATTCAAAAAGTCGCATTTACCACTAAAACATAATTTACACTTTTAAATTCCATCCATAGAAGTATGCGACTTCTAAGGTATCTAGTCTCTTATTTTTACTTGCGATTATAGGTACTATAATGCAAGTTATGCATTCGTGCACATTACAAATTTTGAGATAACAATCAAACATGACATTACGATGATAGAGAAACATATTTGAGTTACTGGCACAATTCTGCCCGTCTGTATGTCTGTACGGATGTATTTTGGACTGCAGCCTAAACGGTTGGGCCAATCGTCTTCAAATTTAGAACTTAAGGTTATTTTGACATTCTACAGAGTTTTTTCAATTTTTTTTAGCTCAAAAATTAAAGGTACCCGTCGTATAACCGTTATGTAAAATCTTATTTTTCTCGAAAACGGCTCCAAGAATTGTTATGAATAAAAATCAGTGTACTACTGTAGGTAAACTGTATATTTTAGTGAAACAAAAAATATGGTGGGCTAAAAACGGTACCTCCCATAGGAACGGTTTTTTTTCTTCGACTTTCTCGAAAACAGGTGATCCGATATTATCAAAATTGATATTTAGAAAAATGTAGGTAGCCTTATTAATTTCGCATTAATTTTTTTTTAAAAACTTTTTTTGTATTTGAAAAATCAATATTTTGAAAACGGTTAGTTGATGCGAGAAGAACTGCGCGCCTGCGCTAAACGCTTTTTTGTCGCTTTTACGATACTATCTATTGCATACGAGCGCGTTATATTGACACGATATGTCAAAGCTCACTTGTTAGTTTTTTTATGTTATGTGACAAAAAACATTACATAGAGTCCTGATTCGTCAAAAAAAAAAATCAGAAAGCCCATTCAAACACTAAACCACGCTTACTGAGAATGCAAATATTTTTAGTCAAACAAAGTCCTCAGTAGGGAATAATTATGATTTTTGCCTTACGAATAAATATTTTATTCGATTTTTGTAACATTTGTTTTCCTAAAAAAATAGTAAACATGTATTTCGTGGGCCGGACAATAATAAACAACGGGCCGCACTGTCTACACAAAATAAACTTGTCTACTCATATTTATACAAAATCCAACCTACTATAATAAATTCTTGAAGGACTTTCAAATTTGTAAACACAAACATATTTTGCGGTATAATCAGCACGGTTAACCGAAAAAAAACGAAAAGCAGGTTTCAATCAAGGGGGTTTTCAGTCCTCTTTTGAACACTTGAATTTATGACTAACTGACAGAACACTAACTTGAGGGCATTGAATTTATTCTACTCTAATCGAACATCTTTGGTCATTTGACGCATTTATGATAATTTTTGTTGTTGACACTATTAGCACGATTGGTTATTTGAAAATAAAGTAAACAGGAAAAATGTATTTCTGTTATTAACTCCAGAACAGTACAATGACTCCATGTGACTGCAATTGCATTTTCATTGAATTGTAAAAGTCATTTATGAGCTTCAATTATGACACTGAAGAGGAACTTGGTTTATTGGTATTGTAAACAAAAGCAAACATTTAATTTAAGCAAGTAAAAGTGGTTGTTGGAAAAGTTTTTACAATAATTTTTTTGTGAACTTTTACCTATCTTAATTCTAAGACTTAATGTTTAAGATCCTTTTGGATTATAAAATTATTAAATTGTATACCTTCAATAAGATTTTCAGCATTTGTTTAGTGCTGCATATACTCTATATTTATATGTTTATAGACAACATGGAAAATTATATTCCGAAATTTATTCTTTTAAAATAATACCTGAATCTTAATATCTTTTCTTTAATACCTGAAGACTAATTTAAGGGAGAATGTAAATATGTAGATGTGTCTTCTACATACGCATTAGAATTGTTGGTAAGAAATGATTTCCTAGTCCAGCCCAAAAACCATTCATTGGACGTACACAGCTCTATTGATGTCAATCCTGACAAACGTATTTGTGGTTTGGTGGCCAGGCAAACACAAGGCTGGCCACCACCCTGTACTCGAAAGCGTAAATGATTTTATGGGACCTATCTTTTTTCGCACACCTTTAGTCGCAAGAGTCTTAAAAGATCTTAAGATATACACAAGTCCACTGGCCCGGATAGTATCCACGCTTCCGCCCATCATGATGTCCCTAAAAAAAGCTAATTTTCCCTTTCTCAAATTTATCGACCAATTGCACTAACGTCCCTTCTGGGGAGAGTACGATAACTTAGGCGCCAAGAAATGATAACGGTTTTTAGTAGAACAGTTCAATACAAGAATTTTTTTCTATGGGAGGGGGGTCTATCTCCCCCCGTTTGGTCAGTAGGGGCATTTTCTTAAAGTACTTAAAGAATAAAAAAATTATACAAACATAGCGGTAATACTTACAGGTAAGTCTTATACTTTTTTTTAAAGCCAATACTCCGTTCTATTTGCTAATTTTTTCTATGCACAATTTTTGAAAAAACAAATTTTAAGCTCAAAATTTGGAAAAAAAAACATAAAAAAAAAGTTTAAAGTGTAATTTTTCAAAACTGTAAAATTATATATTTTTTTTTTTCTAAAATTCGTTGCTCTTATTAATTCTTAATCAATACCTGAAAACTAGATGATTTTATGTCTTCTAGTTTTTGAGAAAATTAAAAATTACTAAAACAAATTTTTTTATTTTATTTATTTTTATTTTATTTGCTTTTTTGCTTGCTTATACATTACGGCGGCCGGCGTATAAACAGTGAGGTAGGTATGGAGGGGCATTCTGCCCCCTGCAACCCCCTGCTTGTGCACATTATAGGATTTGGGGTAGGTGAAAAGTTGGGTATATGCAAAGTTTTTTTGCCTCAAAGTGAAATCACTGTAAATACCAAAAAAACAAGTTGATGTTTTATTTGGAATAAGTCCAACAACTTCTAAAAAAATTATGGTTTTTTTCGTTTGTCGATATTAAATCTTCGAATGAACACAAAATGGAAAAAATTTCAAGCTTAGGATGAAGCAGTGGATGTTTAGCCGCCATTTTTTATTTTATAAAAACACACTACTCCCACAGAAGTTGATTAAAGAATGACCTTCGCTTAGATATATTAACTTGTAACACATCATGTGCATGCACCAAGAATAACGGGACAAATTTTAAAGCTTGTTTGGCTTTTTTTTCTATGATGTGTTATGTACATACATTGTACAGTCTGTAACACTTGAGTTGCCTCACACAAAAATAAATTTTAAATTTATCTTAAAACAACTTTTTTATGAAATTTTTGTTTTTTTTTGGTATTTACAGTGATTTCACTTTTAAGCAAGTATCTTCCAACACGCCCAATTTCGTGGTGAAAAAGAAAAGGAAACTGAAAACAAGAGGTCAATTATTTGACTACTACACTCTCAATCGGCGTCAATTATTTGACAGTTCAGCACTACTTCACTCTCAATCGGCGTCAATTTTTTGACAGTTGAGCACTACTACATTCTCAATTGGCGTCAATTTTTTGACAGTTTTACACCAATACTTATTTGACCAGCTGTAGGCCTTGTCAAAAGAAGGCAGTAGATTTTCCTCTTTATAGTATAGTTACTCTATGTCTAGAGTATGGGCGGCTTGTCCTGCAACATCCGGTATACACGTTGGCACATCGATCAGTTGGGTAAGGTGATGTAACTCGGCAAAGAGCTCGACATACCTTCCTTCGGGTATTGTGGTTGTCTGACCAGAATAGCGAAGCCAATTGGAATTGTGTACATTGAAAACGCCCGCAATAACGATTTTAGTGCGAGGACAAAGGGAAACAATTTTCAAGATGGAATCAGACAGCGCATCAAACTCGTTACAAGTCGAATTACTGTCGAGATATGGAATCTTATAAATAAAACAATAATGAATGACATGCTTGCGGACAGTGAATTTGAGCCACAAGAAGTTAAAGTCCGTGTTGGAACATTGCTCATATTGGGGAAGGCTCTGGCAAGCAATATCATTCCTAACATATGTATATCACGAGACCATGATCGGAAAAGACTAATGGCACCAAGCTATACCCATGTAGAGCAAATTCTGATAAATCAGTATTTCCTCCAACCTGAGTTTCACTTAATGCCAAAACAGCTGGCCTGTATTGAACAGTGTAGACGTACACGTGAAAGAAATTCTTTCTTAAACCACGATCATTAGAGTACGCGACACAAAAATATCTTGCCATTTAAAAATACTTACATTCAAAACACACTCTGATTATGTCGAACCGTGCAGTGAAGGTCCATATTCGACTTTGCTTAAAATGCTGCTATTTTATCACTATTTCTATAAACCAATGTTCTAGCTTTGTATATACACTGCATAGAGTACTATCATGGAGCATATTTGTTTAGTTCTGAATCAAGTCGCAATGAGATTGCCAATTGGTGTGAGTATAGAATAAGTACAGACAACAAAATTTATTAAATACTGGTAAAATATCGGTGAAGGTTCTAGTCTCCACTATTTAGAGTTAGTTCTGAATCAACCAGGAAGATGGCCAGACGAAAAATGACCACCATGAGAGTACTTAGAAAATGTATATACAATGATAGAACTATAGAAAATGTATATACAATGGTTCTAGGTCTAGCGAAATAGCCAGCTGCATTCCTCCCTTGAAACAATCCAACGTAACCGCACTGTTAGGAATGTCCATCAGTTTACCGTTGAGCCGTTGAGTATATACATTTTCTATAGTACTCTCATGGTGGTCATTTTTCGTCTGGCCATCTTCCTGGTTGATTCAGAACTAACTCTAAATAGTGGAGACGAGAACCTTTACCTATATTTTACCAGTATTTAATAAACTTTTGTTGTCTGTACTTATTCTATATTCACACCAATTGGCAATTTCAGCACGCCTCATTGCGACTTGATTCAGAACTAAAAAATGATGCTTCATGATAGTACTATATGCAGTGTATATACAAAGGTTGAGCCCAACTCCGGACAGTACAGTTTCATTTCTATACTGTTCCATATTTCTATTTTTAAGTTTGTAGGTGTGAAAGGGGCAAGAATATTTTATTATTTTCCTTGTCACACTGGTCACACTGGTCACACTTAAGCAATAGTACTTACATGAGTTATCACAACACAATGTGGACACAGCCGATGTGCTTTTAATAGATTGAAACATTACCGTGTGGACAGACACTTTAGCCGTACCACTTGAATTTACAATGTACTGCCGTATTTAAAAAAAATCTTTATTCATTAAATAAGCATAATCCACAAGCATGACCAATGTTTTTCATTCCTTGACAAATTATAGCAGAACGAAAAACATCGGGTAATTATTTTTGCCG